>OY744561.1:2197246-3397246 GCA_963556235.1 Cryptophagus acutangulus
TTATTTATTTATTTATTTATTTATTTATTTATTTATTTATTTATTTATTTATTTATTTATTTATTTATTTATTTATTTATTTATTTATTTATTTATTTATTTATTTATTTATTTATTTATTTATTTATTTATTTATTTATTTATTTATTTATTTATTTATTTATTTATTTATTTATTTATTTATTTATTTATTTATTTATTTATTTATTTATTTATTTATTTATTTATTTATTTATTTATTTATTTATTTATTTATTTATTTATTTATTTATTTATTTATTTATTTATTTATTTATTTATTTATTTATTTATTTATTTATTTATTTATTTATTTATTTATTTATTTATTTATTTATTTATTTATTTATTTATTTATTTATTTATTTATTTATTTATTTATTTATTTATTTATTTATTTATTTATTTATTTATTTATTTATTTATTTATTTATTTATTTATTTATTTATTTATTTATTTATTTATTTATTTATTTATTTATTTATTTATTTATTTATTTATTTATTTATTTATTTATTTATTTATTTATTTATTTATTTATTTATTTATTTATTTATTTATTTATTTATTTATTTATTTATTTATTTATTTATTTATTTATTTATTTATTTATTTATTTATTTATTTATTTATTTATTTATTTATTTATTTATTTATTTATTTATTTATTTATTTATTTATTTATTTATTTATTTATTTATTTATTTATTTATTTATTTATTTATTTATTTATTTATTTATTTATTTATTTATTTATTTATTTATTTATTTATTTATTTATTTATTTATTTATTTATTTATTTATTTATTTATTTATTTATTTATTTATTTATTTATTTATTTATTTATTTATTTATTTATTTATTTATTTATTTATTTATTTATTTATTTATTTATTTATTTATTTATTTATTTATTTATTTATTTATTTATTTATTTATTTATTTATTTATTTATTTATTTATTTATTTATTTATTTATTTATTTATTTATTTATTTATTTATTTATTTATTTATTTATTTATTTATTTATTTATTTATTTATTTATTTATTTATTTATTTATTTATTTATTTATTTATTTATTTATTTATTTATTTATTTATTTATTTATTTATTTATTTATTTATTTATTTATTTATTTATTTATTTATTTATTTATTTATTTATTTATTTATTTATTTATTTATTTATTTATTTATTTATTTATTTATTTATTTATTTATTTATTTATTTATTTATTTATTTATTTATTTATTTATTTATTTATTTATTTATTTATTTATTTATTTATTTATTTATTTATTTATTTATTTATTTATTTATTTATTTATTTATTTATTTATTTATTTATTTATTTATTTATTTATTTATTTATTTATTTATTTATTTATTTATTTATTTATTTATTTATTTATTTATTTATTTATTTATTTATTTATTTATTTATTTATTTATTTATTTATTTATTTATTTATTTATTTATTTATTTATTTATTTATTTATTTATTTATTTATTTATTTATTTATTTATTTATTTATTTATTTATTTATTTATTTATTTATTTATTTATTATTTATTTATTTATTTATTTATTTATTTATTTATTTATTTATTTATTTATTTATTTATTTATTTATTTATTTATTTATTTATTTATTTATTTATTTATTTATTTATTTATTTATTTATTTATTTATTTATTTATTTATTTATTTATTTATTTATTTATTTATTTATTTATTTATTTATTTATTTATTTATTTATTTATTTATTTATTTATTTATTTATTTATTTATTTATTTATTTATTTATTTATTTATTTATTTATTTATTTATTTATTTATTTATTTATTTATTTATTTATTTATTTATTTATTTATTTATTTATTTATTTATTTATTTATTTATTTATTTATTTATTTATTTATTTATTTATTTATTTATTTATTTATTTATTTATTTATTTATTTATTTATTTATTTATTTATTTATTTATTTATTTATTTATTTATTTATTTATTTATTTATTTATTTATTTATTTATTTATTTATTTATTTATTTATTTATTTATTTATTTATTTATTTATTTATTTATTTATTTATTTATTTATTTATTTATTTATTTATTTATTTATTTATTTATTTATTTATTTATTTATTTATTTATTTATTTATTTATTTATTTATTTATTTATTTATTTATTTATTTATTTATTTATTTATTTATTTATTTATTTATTTATTTATTTATTTATTTATTTATTTATTTATTTATTTATTTATTTATTTATTTATTTATTTATTTATTTATTTATTTATTTATTTATTTATTTATTTATTTATTTATTTATTTATTTATTTATTTATTTATTTATTTATTTATTTATTTATTTATTTATTTATTTATTTATTTATTTATTTATTTATTTATTTATTTATTTATTTATTTATTTATTTATTTATTTATTTATTTATTTATTTATTTATTTATTTATTTATTTATTTATTTATTTATTTATTTATTTATTTATTTATTTATTTATTTATTTATTTATTTATTTATTTATTTATTTATTTATTTATTTATTTATTTATTTTTTATTTATTTATTTATTTATTTATTTATTTATTTATTTATTTATTTATTTATTTATTTATTTATTTATTTATTTATTTATTTATTTATTTATTTATTTATTTATTTATTTATTTATTTATTTATTTATTTATTTATTTATTTATTTATTTATTTATTTATTTATTTATTTATTTATTTATTTATTTATTTATTTATTTATTTATTTATTTATTTATTTATTTATTTATTTATTTATTTATTTATTTATTTATTTCTCTCAACCCGCGTGTATTTTATATTGCCTACATCTAGGAGTATGCCTTTTATATTGCCTACATCATAGTTTATTTAATTTTGTTTTGAAAGAAAACTGTAATCACATTATAATTTAACGGATGGTTTTAGAAACTGTATCTGGACGTAAGGTTGCAACTGTTAAATTGTAACTGTTAAATTGTCTCGACGTGGGGTTGCAACTGTTGTAATTGTTGGTTGGGTGTGGTTTGGGCCATATGAAGATGATTTCATATTACGTTATTAGAGTATTATATTATTTTGCAACGCCATCTACCATAGGATAGACATGCCATTTTGTACCAGAACAGCGCCTCTCCGTGGCCGGCGTTATACTAAAAAAAGCCCTGTCTGGTCGGGCGTTGGCAATATAAAAATGCGAAACACTTTGCCCTATACGATAGCACATCTGTATATAACCTTATCTGTGGTATAACATAATATGTTTACAATGCAAGTACAACAAATATTGAAAATAAGTATCATAAAATTTAGTTCAATTAAGGGGTCTGGTACACTTAACCACCCCCAATATTTTTGAAAATTTTTTGTTGCATTATGTAGTTTGGGCCATTCTGAACCTATTGGTAACTTTTTTTTTTTTGTTGGCGTTAAGCACCGGCCCCCCGTATTTCCACGGGGGAGTGTGGGACTCCTTCTTGCTCGAACAAGAAGTATACCCACTAAACCTCCATCACTGCGACGCTATAGACCATTTACTTCGGGACCGCCTTTCGGCATTACATCGAAATAAATGGCTATCGAAACATACGACAGTGGCTGACCTTACGGCTAAGCCACTCGTATCATGGAATCCTTCCTTCCCTCCTTCCTTCTACAAACGAAATCGCGCCTCGACAACCGGATCCTTCCGGCGGAGAATGCCCAAAAACAGCTCATCGACAGCCTTCCACTCCTCGGGCCCGCGCAGCATTACCTCGATCAGGTACCCGGATGGAGATCTACGCCCACTGCTCTCGTTGCTTTGTCCCTTTCATCCTCCCAGTCCACGCAATAGAAGAGGGTGTGCTCGGCGGTGTCCGGGACGTTGCATGAGTAGCAGCGATCGGACGCAGTCTTACCTATCCGTTGCAGGTAGCTGTTGAACTGGCCATGTCCAGTGAGGAACTGGGTGGCGCAGTACGACAACTCCCCATGCAACCTATCCCTCCATAACCTGATCTCCGGTATCAGCTGCCTGGTCTATGCGCCCTTTGGAGTATCGTTCCATCGCCGCTGCCAGACCACCATCATCCTTTCCCGGTTTACCCCACGCTCAGCTGTCGTAGCCCTCCAGTCCTGTTTCCGCAGCCTGGCTAGCAGATCCATTGGCAGGACTCCTTCTACCACCTGCATCGCCTCGGTGGAGACAGTCCTATAGGCACGGGAGATACGCATAAGAGTGCCTCTCTGCAACCTGTTCAGCATGTTCCTGACCTTCTGGAGCCTGATCGCATCAGCCCATACGGGGGCCCCATATAATAAAACCGACTGATGGACTGAGGCAAGAAGCCTCCTTGACGCATCGCCGGCACCTCCAACCCTGGGCATAAGGCAGCGGAGTCCGCGAACTGTTGCCTCAGCCTTGCGACACGCCTCCTCAACATGCTTCACCCAGCTCCCCGCGCTGTCAATCCAAATCCCTAAGTGCTTCAGGTGCGGCTCCAGCTGCACCGTCTCACCTAGAAAATTGATCTCCCTGGCACCCGTCGTCTTACGCCTCCCAATGAGAAGCGCGGCCTTCGTCTTCTGGGCTGCGATTTCCAGCCCCTTCTCATTCATCCAGTTGTTGACCAGCCTAAACGAAATTTCGGCCTTGGCCTTGGTCTCCTCGAGATCTCTGCCTATTGCGGCGATGACTAGATCGTCTGCGTATGCAATGGTCCTGCAGTCCCGAGGGAGCTGCAGCTTCAGCACACCGTCATACGCCACGTTCCAAAGCAGAGGTCCCAGCACCGATCACTGAGGCACGACCGCTGTCATCGTCCTCCTCGTCCCTTCTATGGCCAGCTCCCGGTCCTCCAAGTAACTCATCATGAGCGTGATGAGGTATTGGTCCACCTCCCTCCTCTGCAGCTCTGCCACCACTTCTGTCCACTTTGCCGTGTTAAAGGCATTGCGGACATCTATGGCGACAATGATGCAGAGCTCCCTGTTCATGCACGACCCTTCCTTCGCTGACCGAACGATCCTTACGACTTCTTGAACGGCATCCAGCGTAGAGCGTTCGGCTCTAAATCCGTACTGGTGCTCGTTCAAGTCGTTGCCGGACCGTTCCAGGGCACCCACAATCCTCCCGTGAATGACCCTCTCAATGACCCTCGCCTTGCCCCTCGCTCTCCTTCCGGGTTCTTCCCAGCCTTGGGGATCAAAACCACTCGCGCCTTCTTCCACCGATTCGGGAATGTGCCTGACTGGATTAACGTGCTGTACAGTCCAGCCAGGTCCTCGGCGTAGTCCACCACGAGCAGCTTGATCGCTTCCGCGGGAATTCCGTCAGGGCCGGGGGCCTTCTTGTTGCCCAGCCTGCCAACCGCCCTCTCCACTTCCTCGGTCGTAACCCTCTCTTCAGCTCCCCAGTCAACCACCGGTTTGTCCCACAACGCGGCGGGGTGGGTCGGGAACAGCTGGTCTGCGATTGCTATCTTCTGCATCTTGGATAGGATGGGAGCAGATAACTTTCCCATCCTTTTGTAGACCAGCTGGTATGCCGATCCCCACACATCGCCCTCGACACTCTCAACCAGGCTCCGGTATGACGCCTTCTTTGCCCCCGAGATCGCCGACCTGACAACCGCCCTTGCTTCCCTCAGATGGTCCAAGGTCACAAGGTGAGCTGCCAGGTTCTGCTCGTTGGCCACTCGCCTGGCCCTGTCTCTCGCCGTCTGCTCTCTCCTCCGGCATCTGTTTCTCGTGGACAGTGCCTCCCCGACACTGTCACACCACCAGTACACTGGCTTACGCCTTCTTGCTCAGTGCGAAGGAGCTGCCACCTCGCATGCCTGCTGCAGAGCACGGGTCAACGTGTCGACTGTAAAGTCGCCCACGCTGAATAGCCGCTCTCCCAGCGCCGCACGCATCTTCTGCTTCTGTTCCTCCGTTTGTATGCGCCATCCCATCTGTGGCCGCTCGCCCAGCCTGCTTCCCTCTTCAGCAGTGATGAGGAACTCAATGGCATTGTGGTCGCTGAGAGTCTCCTCTCCCGAGACCTCCCAGTTTTCCATGCCACCGCCCCTTCCACCACGCATGAAGAAGGTCACGTCCAAGATGCTGGACTGCCCGTTCCTCTCGAACGTCGGAGTTGAGCCGAGGTTGGCCACCTCCAGGTCTAGGCTATCTGCCCAGTCCCTGACGAAGTCCCCCCTCCGGTCCTCAACACCCGACCCCCTCGCGTGACTCTTTGAGTTGAAGTCACCCCCAACCACGATCGTGCTCCCGGGTGGCTCCACTGCGATGCGCGCGTGCAATTCATCCAGCTCCGTCTCGAACGTCGCCCTGTCGTCGTTCGGGGAGAGGTACACCGAGTAAATCGATGTGCCCCCCACCCTTATGTTGACAAATGCAGCCCCGCTGCATTTGTCATCGCATCGCGCGTTCGCCACCCAGATCGCAGCTGACCTCGCATCATTGGTCACCCATCCCGCGCTCTTCGAGACGATACTCTTGTTCAGCTCGCTGACAAGTGCAGCCCAGACGCCCTTCCTCCTGCACCGCTCGTACAAGAGGTCGTGTGCCCTCCTGCACCGATTCATGTTCAGCTGGATCACCAGCTGGCTTGTGTGGGTTGTGTCTTGCATTAACATAAATAAATAAATTATTAAATTGGACAGACAACAAGTAGTATAAAAATACGACAAACAATATAAATAACACCTAATAGAAATAAAAACAGAGAGAAAAATATCACAGTTATATCACAGACTAAATCCTATACTATATCACAGAAGCTATGGACGTTATCACATCGGCGTCTACCGGGACTGGCGTCTTGCCACCCTCGGCATCGCCCCTGCCCAACGCCGCCTTCATGAAGGTCTTCATGCGGCCGCATCTGCCCGTCCAGGCCCGGTGCGGCTGGTTGCAGAGAGGACAATGAGGCTCCGCGGAGCACTTGTCCGCCTTATGCCCCTCTTTGCCGCACCTGAGGCAGCTCGCTGAACGGTCGGCTCCGCTGCACCGACTGGCAAAGTGCCCCGGCTCCCAGCATCTGTGGCACTTCTCTATATTAATCCTCGCCCTTATGCTGACTGCCGTCAGCCCCACGACAATCCCTCTGTGGGCGAGGATTTTTTCCGCGGAATCAGGTACAGCCACAATGCTTGCGGCTAGCTTGCCCCTAAGGCCAGTGCGCAGGTCCTTGACTTCGAAGGAGTCTTCCTTCACGCTGGCCTGTTTGCTGACCGCCCGCTTGATGTCCTCCTCGGTGATAGCGGCCTCAATGTTAGTCACCATCAAGGTGGACCTCCGCTCGCCCTTAAGAACCTCCACTTTGTTGCCAACGTCGCTCTCGGCGATAAGCTTGGCCATGCCCTTAGCCTCTCCCTCACTCAAGCTTATCAAGAGGTGCCCGTCTCGCGTTTGTCGCACCTCTCCGACCTTGGCCCCTTCGAGATCCCTGCCGTTAAGCGCCTTTCTGACGCTTGCCAGCAGGGTTGGGTACTCCTCGGGGCTGCTCCCCCTGACGATGAGGGCCTCGGTTTCCTTCCGTGGAGGGGGTCGCCTGCTTGGTTGTCGGGCCAAGGTAGGGCGGGCCTGGGTTGCCCGGCCAGGCTGCGCCTCTTGTCGGGGCGGCACGCAGATCTTTACCCTTAATCCCCTTTTGTGCCGCAAAGACGCATTCCGCCATCTGGCGGTGGATTGTGGTGGTCGGTCCACCGGCCGGGATAGAGATATTCTCTACCCCGTTCGCCGCAGCCATCTCTGCCAGTTTGAGCAGCGCCAGAAATAATGCTTCATTTCCTTCTGGCTGCTCGCACCGTACCACCATGATCCTCCTGGTCCTCGTCCTGTCTCCTACCTTTGTAGTGGACTCGAGGACGCCTTCCTCGGCCCCGAGACACATGATGTCCGGGAAGCGGTTTTTGACGATGGCAAGTAATCCTTCCTCCATCGCCTCTTTGCCTACGGGGGCGACTAGTCCCACGACCTCCTCTTCGTGTGCAACAATCGGGTTGACCGCTGACACCACCGTCCCCGTGTAGGCCTCGATGGGCCAGTCTCTGTGACCCGCGTGCGAAAAGAGCTCGAAGGAAGTCGCACTCTTCTTCTTGGCGGCGGTTATCCTCGGTCTGGGGACTTTATCGCCGTCTATCGCGAGGCTCATTCCCCGCAATTCCGCTGCCTCTATCATGGCCACCAGTTCATTCAGGGTGGCCGATGACACGTCTCCTTTTGCCTTCTCCAAAATTCTCGCCCATTCCTTTTTAAAAGGGTCATCTTTCGGGGGCGATGTTGGTGGGGGCTGGCTGCAGCTAGTAGTCTGCGCGTAGCTGACCCCAGCTACAGTTTGACCAACTTCCATGGGCACTGCCTTGGATTGCCCTTCTTTGTCGTCCCTCAGCGCCTGCAGTTCCGCCCTCGCTAGATCACGATCGTGCTTGAGGGTCTTCATCGCAATGGCGTCATCCGTCTTTTGACGCTGATATGCCCCCTGGTCCCTCTTCAGCTCCTCCTGCTGTTTGGCCAGGAGTGCCTTGAGGTCCTCCACGACCTTGAGCTTCCTTCTCTCTGTCTCAAGCTCGCTTTTTTGCCTGCGCACCTCTTCCAGCTCTGCGCATAGCCCCTCTTTTGTTTTGTCCACTTTTGCATACTCAGGATCTAACAACTTCCTGGACTTGGACGTGGATGTAGACGGCCTCTTTAGTTTTTCAAGATCGACGCCTCTGAGAGACGCGATCTTGTCCACCGCCATTTGCAAATCATGTGCTTTGACTGGACCGCTTTTCGGGTAGCCGGCTTTCCCGCCATTCCCCCTACGTTTCTTCGCCTGCTGCTCTTCCAGCTCCGGCGAAGACCCTGACGAGATGTCAATTGACATGTTAGCCTTGTTATTAACCGGCGACCTAACCGGTATCCTCCGATTCTCGTTATGCTTTTGAAGCAACTCGCGCTCTTCCGGGGTTAGACCCTGGGAAGTCGCTCTACCGTCCGACGCACCAGTAGCATTATCTAATGCAGCGGCCTGGTTTGGCACCACTACATTTGGGCAGTTGCTGGATGACGGTCGGGTGGAGCCTGCTCGCTCACTACCAATCCCGACCGGTACTAGGGTATCCCTCCCTTGCACCGTAAACATTTTCTTTATAAAGGAGTCCATGTTTGGTTTATACAGTTTTCCTCTGTTTGAGTTTTATACCTTCCTCCAGGTGTGTGAGACAGCCGCGCCACAGGGATCAGACGCTGCCACCAAGTTATGTAAAGTTACTGACTAAAGCTACTAAAGAAGTTACTAAATGAAATTACTAATTGAAAAAAAAAAGTTTGCGCATGCGCAGAGCCAGTTTTGCGGCACCCCGCGCAGCCATGGCATCGAGGCGCCCCGAAACGAAAACTTCGACAAAATTGCGAGAGTCGACGGGGACAGAGGACGTGGATAGACAGGACTAAAATAATTAAACAATTACCAGCTCCAGTGGATCCAGGGCTCCATCCTACAGCAAACAGCAATATTTTCCTATAAAAAAAATAACACAACAGAAACCAGAAAACCGAAAATCTCGATCAAATAATTTGAACGAAAACTAAGAGTATTGATGCCGTCACCAGGCATCATGACCGAAATCGTGGGGTACGTCATCCCTGTACGTCACTTCCAATTAGGTCGCTTTTGAGGCAACAAAATCGAGCAAAATTTAAATACTAATTCCGCCGCGTGCTTGACATTCCTGTCAAGTCACGCCTTTTTCCCGCAGATGACCCCTAAATGAAATTAATGGCCCCAAATACCCCAAAGTACTTACTGAGTACCAAATTCCAAGTGGCTCACAGGAGCAGTTTCTCGGGAAAGCGTTGCTTTTCCGAGCACCAACAAACATCACAAAACAGCCAACATAAGCGCTGGGGGCTCCCGAATCAGACACAAAACGACCTGCTCGACTCTGCTCAGTGGATTTTCCGGTAGTGCTGCACAAGCATGAGGCACCATTTCCCGGAAAAGCGAACCAGAGCAGAGTTTTCGCGAAAATGACCGCACAACACCAAAAACGAACACAAGAAAATGGCAAGCATACGCGCTGCCCGCTCTCGAAAACAATACGTTGTTTGGGTCAGCCCAGCACATTTCCCGGTAGTGGCCCTCGAAAATGAGGAGCCATTTCCCAGGGAAAGCGTTACCAGAGCTGACCGAACAACACCAAAATCATAGCCTAACCTAACCTATTGGTACCTATCTTAGTTGAGGAAATTTCGATAATCTTTCAAAAATCGATTTTGAAAATTGTGTAAAATATTGTTTAATTGATAAGCAAGAATTAATTCTAAATACTATAGAACGGCTATTTGGGTGCAGCAGTAGCAGCGTCGACTCCTATGCGTTGGTCTTGAGCTTCGCTGCTTACCTTCTTTTTTTTTTTAAATTTTTAATTAAACAATTTAAGTTTAATTTGATTAATTAATGCGCTGTATTAGTGTGACGTATTTTTGAATGGAGTAAATCTAACTTCTGGGTCACACAAACAACTAGATCGAAAATCGACTTATGTCGAATGCGTCGATGAATCAAAAATAAAAATAAAAACCTTGAATAAAAACATTAAGCAAACAAACAATGTCAATTGGTTTACTTACCTTATACCAATTTAGCAAGTAAACATCTTAAAACTGAACATAAACTTTTTTAAAACGTTAATATGAATGTTCGATGTAGGTTGATACTATTGACACTTCCTATTGACAGTTATTTGTTTGACTCAATAGTCAGTTTTAATCCAACAAAAATTTTGTGGCTACGTCATCACTAATACAGTGTATTGGTAAAAATATGGTTTACCCCCCACCTTCTGATTCAATCTAAAGTTGTATTTTCTTGAAAAGTTTTTCAAGCCTAATTAGATGCATATAGTCTGATTATCCGGAGACAAAGGTTTTTGTTAGTTTTCGTATTTTTTTTTTGTTTTTGAATTTTTTTCAAGTATAATAGTATTTTAAGTTTGTATTAAGGCCACAAGTAGAATTTAGAACAAAAATACATATTTTGTCAAACAAAATCGTAAATCTAGTCTAACCTAACATAAACCCTGCGCAAGAATAACAAACAAAATCGTAAATCTAACCTAACCTAACCCCTGCGCAAAAATAACAAACAAAATCGTAAATCTAACCTAACCTAACATAAACCCTGCGCAAGAATAACAAACAAAATCGTAAATCTAACCTAACCTAACATAACCACTGCGCAAAAATAACAAACAAAATCGTAAATCTAACCTAACCTAACATAACCCCTGCGCAAAAATAACAAACAAAATCGTAAATCTAACCTAACCTAACCCCTGCGCAAGAATAACAAACAAAATCGTAAATCTAACCTAACATAACCCCTGCGCAAAAATAACAAACAAAATCGTAAATCTAACCTAACCTAACCCCTGCGCAAGAATAACAAACAAAATCGTAAATCTAACCCAACATACCACCATACCAGCACCCACCCAAGTATCAAATATCAAAAAACTATCAAATTACTAGCATTCTATTTTTTTTTTGTACTTATAATCCAAATGTAAAATATTAAAAATTTTGAACAAATTCCAAAAATCAAAAAGTAAAATGGCAAAAACTAACAAAAGCCTTTGTCTCCGGATAATCAGACAATATGCAGCATCTAATCAGGCTTGAAAAACCATTCAAGCAAAAACAACTTTAGATTTATTCAGAAGGTAGGAGTGCACCATATTTGAGTCAAAACTATGTTAAAAACAAAAAAATATTCCTAAAAAAAAACAAAAAGAAAAGTTAAAAAAAAGAAGATTGCGGCTAGCTACATTCGAACCGTGGTCTAACGCACGGCAAGCGCGCACTATCACCGCTAGCCTGGAAAGCACTTGCAAGTAGTTTCGTATAAATGCGCGTTAAGAATATTTATACAATAATTTGATTTTTAAAAACCGTTTTTTTACCAAATATCAAAATTTCCTCACTAAAGATAGGTACCAATGGGTTCAGAATGACCCAAACTACATAATGCAACAAAAAATTTTGAAAAATATTGGGGGTGGTTAAGTGTACCAGCACCCAATTAAGATTTAGAAAAACAATTTGCTGCCAAACTTGCTGTATTTGAGTCAACTATAAAATCTGTTAAAGATGAATTACTGGAGTCATTTAAGTCACAGGTTGATAATCAGTTTAAATCTGTCATTGTTCCAAGTATATCTGAAAGTATTCAGTCAGTTGTGATTCCTAGAAATGAAAATTCCAGTCGTGTTAGCAATAATAATAATAATAATAGCAAGTCGTTTGCACATGCTGTTAAAAAACAAACGTCTATTCTCATAAAACCGAAAAACACCTCTCAAGCTACTTCTGTCACTAAGTCCGACCTTGCATCAAATATTAGCCCTGATGATAACAATTTATGCGTTTCTAAGGTAAAGTCAATAGGTAACGGTGGTATATTAGTGAGCTATGAAAGCCAAGGCGATGCGCAAAAATTCAAGAAATTAGCTGATGATAAACTGTCAATTAACTATGATGTGAAAGAAATAACCAATCTTCATCCTCGCATTCGCATTGTTGGCTTATCAGAGGAATATTCAAAAGAAAAAATTCTGCACTGCTTAAAGTTACAGTGTTCCAAACTGATTCTCAATTCTGATGAAATGTCATGCATTAACGTTTTACCGACCAAAAATAAGCCCCATATTTATCAGGCGTTAATTCAACTAGATGCCGAATCATATAAACTTTTTCTGGAAGCTGGATCTGCGTTTGTGGGATACGATGACTGCAAAGTATATGATGGTATTGAAGTTCGTCGTTGTTATAAATGTTGTGCTTTCAATCACACTCGTACATCTTGCACTAATCAAACTGTCTGTCCTAAATGTTCTGGTGACCATGAGTCAAGTGACTGTGATAACAGTGAGTTAAAATGCATAAGCTGTTTGAATGCCAGCAAAATTAATCCCAACGTTAAATTTGACCATGCAGTATGGGACCATAATCAATGTTCCACATACAAGCATAAATTAACACAATTTAGGAATAATATTCTCAACCTCAAATAGCCATTAACGCCAAATGATCAGCAGATTGACAAATCAAATCGAAATACACTGTCAATATATTACCAAAATGTTCGTGGACTTAATTCCAAAACTAACCAACTTCGTAATATTTCATCTGGTGGTAATTTAACCTATGATATTATTGCATTTACAGAAACTTGGCTAAACATAGGTACATCTAACAATGAGCTTTTTGACGCAAACTTTACTATTTACAGAACAGATCGAGATGTTTTTGCAACAAATTGTCTTAGAGGGGGTGGTGTAATGCTTGCCGTGAAATCAACGTTTTCCTCTTCAGCACTCAATGTATATGACCATTGTGATTTACTTCAACAGGTTAGATTTATAGATATATGCTTAGTCAAAATTCAGTCATCAAAATCAAAATTTTATATTATGAATATATATGTACCACCCAACACAAGTTCCGAACACTACTCTTTGCTTTTTGATGGTCTTGAAACTCTCCATGTACTCTATGGCAGTGTAGTAATCCCAATATACTATACTTTGTACGTTAATTGTTACAATGTAACATTCTTATTGTATGGGCCATTGTTGTCTCAATGGTCATTGTTCATTCATGTTATCATTTACTGAGACCGCTAATCGGAAGTTGACCAGACTTGCCGTTAGCAAAATTATGAAAATCCAGGAGGGAGTTTGAGGGAAAGATTTTATTATTAAGAAGCCAGAAAGGGCAGTCTTCTTGTGACATCCGTTTGGCATAAATCGCGATCTTTAGAAATCGGATAAAAAATAACTTTGTTCCAATATTGTTTTAAAATTCAACTATTATTAACTTCAATACGTTCCAATACCACTTCAATACTACGAGGTTTCGTTTTGTGACTCAATTCTCCATCGTTCCAAAGGGTCGTCCCTCAAGCTCCATCCAGGGATACCAGTAACAAAGGTCAGGTCTTTAATTTTATATAAATATACTTCTATTTATGTATCAATTATTTCCCCTAATATAAAAATTCGTACTCTTTAACTATACCTGTAAAAGTCAAATTGAATAAAGTTGTATTCCAAAACTTTGTTTCTAATATTTTTGGCTACGAACTACCCTCCGTAGGACACGCAGCCGAGCGGGCAAATTAAGCAAAAAACAAAATCTAAAACAATTATTACTCAACCAAAAGTGGTTGGTAACAATTTGGTGGCAGCTAAAGGAATTTCTTGTTTTAATTTTATTTTTGAAAATAAATATAATAAATTTAAATTTTTGTATACACGTATAGTTAAAAGTTAAAATGACAGAAAACCAAGCAGTAGTAACCGCGCCTATTGTAAGTTTAGGTATGATTGCAAACACAGTCGAGTCTTTTTCGGGTAATGAAAAACAGCGCATAGCTGAATATTTTGATAAAATCGAGATTAGGTCAAAATTAGATAAGTGGACTGAAGAAACCACATTAGATATCATTAAATATAGACTAGTCGGAGAAGCTTACAGATTCTACAAAACCGAAAAAACTGCACTAGATCGCTTAAATTTCACAGACTTTCGTAAAACCTTTTTGCAAAGATTTTCTCCCGTACGGATTCCGGGACAAGCGTTGTTTAATCTAGGAAAGTGTTATCAACGACATGACGAATCAATTGCTCAATTTGTAACGAGACTAAAATTATTAGGACAAGGAATATTAGAGGAGGATATGTTAGAAGCAAGTGCTGGTGAAAAAGCTGGATTAGAAAAAAAATGCAAGCAGTTAGTGCTTAATCAATTCAAATTAGGAATGAAAAAAGAAATTGCCGAAAGTATTGGAGTAGACCTAATGCGCGAACGTGATTTAACAATAAATAAAGCCGAAGAAATTGCAAGTTTTGAAGAATTAAATCAAATAACTTTAAAAACGCGAGCAAAATCACAAGTAGGACACCTTAATATGAGACAAAATAATTGCCAATATTGTGGGAAAAATAACCACTCTAGCGAAAGATGCTATTTTAAAAATTCACAATCGTCGTTTAATAATCAACAAAATTCTGGCAACCAACAAAATAACTATAATCGAGGAATTAATAATTATTCAAGAAATAATTCAAATTACCAATCCAAAAACTTTAGCAATAATCGGGGAAATTACAATAATAATTATCAAAATAATTATAGGAACAAATATACACCTCATCAAAACAGCAGAAATTATCCAAATAATCAGAACCAATACCCAAATCAAAATACTAGTCCAAACCAAACTGCACAGGCAGATTTAAACTGCCAAAGCCGTTCGTACAACACCCCGAACGAAGGGCTTCAACAAACGCGTCGGAATTAAAGCCAGTAATTAATAAACCGTTCTTAAAACCCTTAAATGTCCCCCACATCAACTCTGTGACAAATAAAGCACCCGAAACGATAACGATTTTTATTAATAAAAAACCCGTAAATCTCTTATTAGATACAGGTTCAGCGGTAACTCTTTTGAAAAAATCATCGGTAGACTTTTCTTATAAAAATCCGATAGAAAAGCTAGGCACTACTTTAACGGCAGTAACTGGCCACGAAATTAATACATTAGGATTAATATCTTTAAATTTTGGAATCGATAGAAATTCAGTAAACGGGGAATTGAATGCTGTTATTTGCGATGACAGTCTACCAATCGAAACAGACGGTATTTTAGGTAGAGATTTTTTAAAAGACCATCATGCATATATTTGTTACCAAGAAGACATTTTAAAAATAGGGAATTTTACTATACCAATTACAAACTTTAAGAATAGTGAAGAAATAATAAATCATACGCGAGACGTGGAATTCAGGGGTGAATTAAAACAAATACCAAACCAAAAAGTAAGATCAAACCAATATGATAAGATAGAAATTTATAGCGAAAAACTGTCGATAGAAAACAATGTTGAACTAGCTTCTGATCTGACCAAAGTAGCAGCTCTCAGTGATAGTGATAGGACTCGAGCTTCCGTTAAGGCCGCCGAATACCCGAAAACAAAATTTTCAAAATCTACAGTAAAAGAAAGACCTCAATACCTAGAACCAATAGTTAAAATAGTTGAGTATGGCGAACTAAGCGCGGAAGAAGACGAGGTCGAATCATATACAAATAAAAATCTAAATAAAATCAATAAAACGAATGAAATAATAGAAAATATTGAACCAACAATAATAAGCGATATTGTTGTAGAAAATAATGTAGAGATTCCAGCGCGATGCGAGTTGACAATAAATTGTAAACGTAAACATAAATTATTAGGAGATGATATGTTGATAGAACCATGGGAAACGGGAGTTAATGGAGTAATGACAGCGGCTATATTAGCAAAAAATAAAGAAAGTTGTGTAATGAGAATAGTTAATATTAATAATTTTAAAGTCGTTTTAAAAAGAAACACTATTGTAGGCAAAGCAGAATCATACGCGGAACCAAATCAGAGAATAAAAAACACCGATTTAAATTATGTAAATCATATAAAAGCCGGTCATTCAACTTTACCAGAAGGGTTTGACTTTTCACATTTAGCACAAAGTACCATAAAAATGCTAACCGAAGTGTTAAAAAAATATCAAACTATATTTTCCTCAGACAGTGAACTTTTAACTAGTACTACAAAAACGCAGCATAGAATTATAACAGAAAATGTACCACCCATTGCTAAAAGACCTTATAGAGTCCCACACCATCTAAAACCAATACTAAACTCAGAAATTGACAAACTATTAGAGACCGGAGTCATTAGGCATTCCGACTCTCCTTGGTCGGCTCCTGTGGTAATGGTGGCAAAAAAATCTCCCACTGGAGAAAATAAAGTGCGTGTGTGCATTGACTATAGGGCTTTAAATGCGATAACCAAAAGAGACTATTATCCTCTACCAAACTTGCAAGAGAGTCTAGAAATATTCGGAAGTTCAAATCTGTTTAGCGTTATCGACGTTACGTCCGCGTATCATCAAATTGACGTAAAAGATGAAGACAAAGAAAAAACCGCGTTTTGTACCCCAGATGGTCATTACGAGTATAATAAAATGCCGTTTGGGTTGTCAAATGCGCCCTCAACCTTTCAGAGGTTTATGAACTTAACTTTATCGGGATTAACTAGCAGTACATGTATGGTATACTTAGATGACATTATTGTTTTTAATTCGACCGGAGAGGGCGACCATATAGAAAAATTAACCACTGTATTTGATAGGTTACGAGATGCTAATATTAAATTAAAACCTGAAAAGTGTAAATTTTTACTTCCACAAGTCAAATATTTAGGGCATATTATATCTCGCGATGGTCTTAAACCAGACCCGGAAAAAATTGAGAAAATAATTGATTTCCCTATTCCTCGTAAAGTTAGAGACGTAAAAGCGTTTTTAGGACTCGTAGGTTGGTATAGGAAGTTCATACCAAAATTCTCTGAAATTGCATACCCTTTGACTCAATTAACGAAAGATGACGTAAAATTTGAAATCACGGGCTCTGTCTTAGAAGCTATAAACATCTTAAAGACTGCTTTAACATCTGATTCTATTCTAATTTTTCCAAATTTTGAAGAACCTTTTATTTTGTCAACCGACGCAAGTGGAATAGGATTAGGTGCTATTTTAAGCCAAGAACGAAATGGTTTTGAAAGACCTATTGCATTTGCAAGTCGAAAGCTAAATAAAGCAGAAAGAAATTACAACGTAACAGAACAAGAATGCTTAGCAGTAGTCTTTGGAATTAAACAATTTCGGTGTTATCTATATGGGCGAAAGTTTGTAATTATCACAGATCATAGACCTTTAAAATGGCTCCTAACGTTGAAAGATCCAACGTCAAAATTAGCCAGGTGGGCGTTACTTCTCTCGGAGTATTACTTTGAAATTAGACATCGGCCGGGTAGAAAACACAATAATGTAGATGCGTTAAGTAGAATGTACTTCGACGAGCACGACATTGAAACTCAACAGTCAGATAAAAAGCAACAAATTAACGCTGTCAACATAGACTTACCATACCTTCCTGTGTGGGACAGAGATAATATCAGGGAAGAGCAGGCAAAAGATAAGTTTTGTCAAGATGTACTAGTTCAGCTTGACAACGTAGACAAAGACGATACCGACTATTTTCTTGACGACGATCAAATTCTCTACAAAATAGACACAAAAGACAACAGAGAAAAACTAATTATTCCGCGAACGTACATAAACAAGACTTTACATGACTTTCATAATTTACCATATTCAGGCCATATGGGACAAACCAAAACATTAGTAGCCATTAAACAAAGATTTTACTGGTTAAATATGAAAGCTGATATAATTAAATATTGCAGCGAATGCCACGCATGTAATCTACGAAAAACTTCTCCTCATATGAAACCAGCTCCTTTGCAAAAATTTCCCGATATAACCGAACCTTTTGAACGTACGGCAATGGACATTGTCGGTCCTCTTGTTCCGACGTATAATGGAAACAAATACATTCTGACCTTTCATGATCACTTTTCCAAATATTCCGAAGCAATACCACTTTCAGATAGAAAAGCAGAAACAGTAGCTAGAGCTTTTGTAAATCATGTTATTACCCGACATGGTTGCCCAAAGCAATTGATTACAGATCAAGGTAGTAATTTCGTATCAACATTAATGAAGGAAGTTTGCAAGTTACTAAAAATTCAGAAAATACAAACTACTCCATACCACCCTCAATCAAACGGTATGATAGAACGAAGTCATCGAGTTCTTAAAGATATTTTGTCACATTTTATTGAAGAAAAACAGCAAGACTGGGACGAGTGGTTACCACTTGTTTTAATGGCCTATCGAACTAGTATTCATTCTGCTACCGGGTATAGTCCTCATTTTGTACTGTACGGCCGCGATCCCGTGTTGCCTATAACCGAGTTTATTAAAGCAAAAAGATTTAAATATGATTGTGACGAAAATTACGTTTCGGAATTAATGCTCAAATTACAGCAAATTTATAAGATAGTTAAAGAAAAACTTGAAACTACAACCGAATCACGACATCAAAAGTTTAATAAAAAAACAATTGACAAAAAATTTCAATTAGGCGATTTAGTTTATTTGCATGACCCTAGTAGTCGCATTGGTCTATCAAAAAAATTAAGAAAACCTTGGGTAGGACCGTTTAGGATTATAGAACAGAAAGGAACTGTAACTTTTAAGATTCGAGAAATAGAAGGACGTAAAGAACAGATAGTGCATGCAAATCGTTTAAAACTATGCAAAGGACTTTTTTTAAATGATAGCGACAGTGACGAGTTGCAAAATAGCAGTGGCGATTCAGACGAATCAGATTTAGAAATTTCCAATCATGACCCTACGGTAGAACAAAATACTGCAGACCTGCTCCCAATAATTGGTTTAGCTCATAACGAAAACCTAAATCCTAGACAAGAGGCGCAGCCTGAGCCGCCGTTACCTTCCCCCAGGAGGTCGACAAGAATTAGAAAACCTCCACTTAGGTATAATTGGTAATTAAATAAAAGCTCTGTAAGGCGGGCTTAAGGATATCCTTACCGTATAACATCTACAAAAATTAAAAGTCTTTCCGTGATGATAAGTAATTTAAGTTAGTGTAGATAAACAAAAAAAAAATGTAAAAAAAAAAATAGAAATAATAATAATTTGTAACCATATAACCTACTTTGTAAAATATTTATTTTAGAAAAATTAAACCATGGAGATCCTTGCAAAAATAGTCATCATCATGAGCCTACAAATTGTGGGTGAAGCCATTATTGCTTACGACTGTCAAACCCCAAATGTAAATATATCCGCAATATCCATGAAAGACATTGCATCATGTCCAAACCCCGAGCTAGAATATAAAGAAGAAACTACCCCAGTCAAAGTAATCCAAAGAAACGAAATAAAAATTCAGCATGTAAAAAGCTGTTTAGTTGATATCACAAGAATTATCACTCATTGTGGAATGCATAGCCACTCATCGGCCGTTGCCGGTGGGCTCCTAAATTTTGTGCACGAGATTGGTGCAGAAGAGTGCAATATAGCTCACTCTAGAAAACTTTTGAATCTGTACAACCACAACATTGCTAACATACAACCAAATTCAACAACCACCACTGCTCTAACACTCTTTGGTCATCTCACTAACAATGGAAACTGCAAAGGAATAATTTATTCAGAGGAAGGACAGGTCTGGGAAGATGTAGTAGTCTCAGCGACAGTAAAAATTACACTATTGGATTATTATGCTAATGTAAAAATGGAATCAAACGAAATTTCATTGAAAGGAGGAATCACTTGTCCATATTTAGAAGGCTACTGTTTAGACACAATGTTTGGTGAAGCTGTTTGGGTACTCAACCAAGACAAACGAAAATCCTCTGCCAATGACGTGGAGGCTACACCGGAGGTGACATATTCTAAGAAAGCAACAGCTCCAGCAGCTCATTGGACCGAACAAGGATAAACGGATCTCCTGGGAAACCAAATTTTTCCTATTAAGTTAAGTTTTTAAGATTGTTTAAGTATTTTTTTTTACTGCATCTATTTTTTATTTTTTGTAGAACACCTACACCAAGACTCTATTTGGCATACAGTGGTCATTCCCATGTAACTACGGACACAGTCACTTTGATCACATATAGGAACTTTAAAGTTGTAAGCCGAGGAACTCTAAATAGTGTTGGTGTTTAGTGTTTTGTTTAGATTAAGTTAGTTTAGTTGGTTAAATTAGAAATTGAAGTTGTTAAAAAGGAATGCAACTTTGTCAAAAGTTAACATTCTTTTTCAAAAAGGGAAGCATTGTAGTAATCCCAATATACTATACTTTGTACGTTAATTGTTACAATGTAACATTCTTATTGTATGGGCCATTGTTGTCTCAATGGTCATTGTTCATTCATGTTATCATTTACTGAGACCGCTAATCGGAAGTTGACCAGACTTGCCGTTAGCAAAATTATGAAAATCCAGGAGGGAGTTTGAGGGAAAGATTTTATTATTAAGAAGCCAGAAAGGGCAGTCTTCTTGTGACATCCGTTTGGCATAAATCGCGATCTTTAGAAATCGGATAAAAAATAACTTTGTTCCAATATTGTTTTAAAATTCAACTATTATTAACTTCAATACGTTCCAATACCACTTCAATACTACGAGGTTTCGTTTTGTGACTCAATTCTCCATCGTTCCAAAGGGTCGTCCCTCAAGCTCCATCCAGGGATACCAGTAACAAAGGTCAGGTCTTTAATTTTATATAAATATACTTCTATTTATGTATCAATTATTTCCCCTAATATAAAAATTCGTACTCTTTAACTATACCTGTAAAAGTCAAATTGAATAAAGTTGTATTCCAAAACTTTGTTTCTAATATTTTTGGCTACGAACTACCCTCCGTAGGACACGCAGCCGAGCGGGCAAATTAAGCAAAAAACAAAATCTAAAACAATTATTACTCAACCAAAAGTGGTTGGTAACAGCAGTTCACTTATCGTAGTTGGTGATTTTAATCTACCTGAATACTATGATAGTAATTCTAACTTGCGAAGCGTCAAAGTTGCTGATCTTCATAATTTCTGTGACTTCTACAATCTTTGTCAAATCAACAATGTGCTCAATACAAATAATAGACTGCTTGACTTAGTGCTACTCAATGGCGAAGGTTCGATCAAAGATGCCTCCGACATTGCATTACTTCCAATAGATCTGCATCATTTTCCAGTCGTAATATTTTTTAAACACATTGGAAATAACCTGCAAAGTACTTCCATTAAGAAAATTTCGTACAACTTCAAAAAGGCTGATTTCATATCACTATACAATCATCTATTCCATATTAATTGGGAGTTGTTATATGCTAGCACTGATGCAAATTCTGCTTGTGACGTGTTGTATTCCATTTTATACTATGCATTTGATCTGTTTGTTCCTAAAACCACTAATATCTCAAGAAAACATTATCCACCCTGGTTTGATAAACATATTATTACACACATTCGGCAGAAAAAAATACTGTGGCGTAAGTTCAAGTTTACAAGATGTCAAAGGTCATACAACAAGTTTAAAATTCTGCGCACTCAAATAAACAAAGAAATAAACACTGCCCACAAAAATTACTTAAATAAAATTGAAAATAATATTAAAACCGATCCACAGAAATTCTGGTCGTACCTTAAAGGTAAGCAGGAGTCTACCAATTATCCCTCAGACATGGTCTACAATGAACTTTCCATTTCTAAACCCAATGAAATTGTTGAAGCTTTTGCAACTTACTTCAGGTCAACTTATCAAAGCGGCGATAGCTCAGATATTCCTAAGTATTCTTCCAGTGGTATTGAATCGTTCTCTATTGGGCAATTTGATACAAACGATATTTATAATGCAATAAGGAAAATGAAAAACAATATGACAACTGGTCCTGACCTAATACCGGCATTTATCATCCGTGACGCAGCTAATGTTCTACTGGAACCAATAAAATTCATTTTTAATTTGATACTTAGAAGATGCGAATTTCCTACTAAATGGAAGGTAGCAAGATTATGTCCAGTATTTAAAAAAGGAGACCAGCATAATATCAGCAATTATCGACCCATTGCTATTATCTGTAACTTTAGCAAAATATTTGAAACTTGTCTACATAAGCGCATATTTTTTAATGTCAAAAACCGAATTAGCATTCATCAACATGGTTTTATGAGTGGCCGAAGCACCTGTACAAACTTGCTGCATGTTACCCAATTTATATCAACTGCATTGGATAATTACGATCAGGTAGATGTAATTTATACGGATTTCTCTAGTGCATTTTGACAGAATTGACCACAACATACTACTTACAAAACTGAATACATTTGGACTATCTGATTCATTGATAAAACTTCTTCGTTCTTATCTTTTTCGGAGGACACAATTCGTCGAATGTCGGGGAGCTACATCTACTTTCATTCCAGCAACCTCCGGTGTTCCGCAGGGATCTGTACTTGGTCCACTTTTATTTAATTTATTTGTAAACGATATTACCGAAGATCTTGATACGAATTTCCTTCTTTACGCAGATGATTTAAAGTTGTTCTCAAGAATCCGTGGTATTAATGATTGTATAAACCTTCAGCTTTGCTTAGATAAAATCAATAGTTGGTGCCTCAAAAATAAACTACCATTGAACATAAAAAAATGTAACGTCATGTCCTATTCACGTAAAACATCTACACTAAGATATCCATATCTGTTATCAAATATCGCTCTGAATAGACCAAACACATTTGTTGATCTTGGGATCACGTTTGATAGTAAATTATCTTTCAACATTCATGTTACTACAATAACTTCTTCGGTATATCGCACTTTGGGTTACATTCTTCGCAACTCCAAAGATTTTGAAGAGATTGAGACCCTCAAAATTTTATTTAACTCATTTATAAGGACGAAACTTGAGTATGGGTCCGTTATTTGGTGTCCCTCCTATAATGTACATACAAACTTGATCGAATCTGTGCAAAGAAAATTTCTTAAAGCATTAGCTTTTAGAATTGATCGTGCTTATCCACCACGAGGTCACCCGCAAGAGGAACTTTTGCAAAGGTTTGGTCAACATTCTCTAGCTTTGCGCAGAAAATGCCATTCTGTGATATTTTTGTACAAATGTGTAAATAGTGTTTTTGATGTAACCTTTGTGCTTGAAAATTTATTGTTTAATGTTCCTAGGTGTAGTTCACGATGTCCTCTAACTTTTTCTATAAAGAGACCAAAAACGAAACTGTTAGAAGTCTCACCGTTATATAAAATGTGCTCAAATTATCGTGAGATTGAAAACTTAGACATTTTTTGTTGTACAATAGAGTCCATTAAAAGACATTATTTTTCGTGAAGTAGTATGTAATCATTTATGTTGTTGTGCTATTGTTAATACGTAATTGTTGTTAATGTTGTTATCGTCATCTATTGATACTGTTTTTATTTTATTATTATTATTATTATTATTATTATTATTATTATTATTATTATTATTATTATTATTATTATTATTATTATTATTATTATTATTATTATTATTATTATTATTATTATTATTATTATTATTATTATTATTATTATTATTATTATTATTATTATTATTATTATTATTATTATTATTATTATTATTATTATTATTATTATTATTTTATCACTATTATTATCGTTATCATCATGATTATTACTATCATTGGTGCTATATTTTGTAAGCTCTGTTTATCCTACTCTTTATTTGGCGAAAGCTGTTGAGTAGCGTAACTAAATAAATAAATAAATAAATAAATAAATAAATAAATAAATAAATAAATAAATAAATAAATAAATAAATAAATAAATAAATAAATAAATAAATAAATAAATAAATAAATAAATAAATAAATAAATAAATAAATAAATAAATAAATAAATAAATAAATAAATAAATAAATAAATAAATAAATAAATAAATAAATAAATAAATAAATAAATAAATAAATAAATAAATAAATAAATAAATAAATAAATAAATAAATAAATAAATAAATAAATAAATAAATAAATAAATAAATAAATAAATAAATAAATAAATAAATAAATAAATAAATAAATAAATAAATAAATAAATAAATAAATAAATAAATAAATAAATAAATAAATAAATAAATAAATAAATAAATAAATAAATAAATAAATAAATAAATAAATAAATAAATAAATAAATAAATAAATAAATAAATAAATAAATAAATAAATAAATAAATAAATAAATAAATAAATAAATAAATAAATAAATAAATAAATAAATAAATAAATAAATAAATAAATAAATAAATAAATAAATAAATAAATAAATAAATAAATAAATAAATAAATAAATAAATAAATAAATAAATAAATAAATAAATAAATAAATAAATAAATAAATAAATAAATAAATAAATAAATAAATAAATAAATAAATAAATAAATAAATAAATAAATAAATAAATAAATAAATAAATAAATAAATAAATAAATAAATAAATAAATAAATAAATAAATAAATAAATAAATAAATAAATAAATAAATAAATAAATAAATAAATAAATAAATAAATAAATAAATAAATAAATAAATAAATAAATAAATAAATAAATAAATAAATAAATAAATAAATAAATAAATAAATAAATAAATAAATAAATAAATAAATAAATAAATAAATAAATAAATAAATAAATAAATAAATAAATAAATAAATAAATAAATAAATAAATAAATAAATAAATAAATAAATAAATAAATAAATAAATAAATAAATAAATAAATAAATAAATAAATAAATAAATAAATAAATAAATAAATAAATAAATAAATAAATAAATAAATAAATAAATAAATAAATAAATAAATAAATAAATAAATAAATAAATAAATAAATAAATAAATAAATAAATAAATAAATAAATAAATAAATAAATAAATAAATAAATAAATAAATAAATAAATAAATAAATAAATAAATAAATAAATAAATAAATAAATAAATAAATAAATAAATAAATAAATAAATAAATAAATAAATAAATAAATAAATAAATAAATAAATAAATAAATAAATAAATAAATAAATAAATAAATAAATAAATAAATAAATAAATAAATAAATAAATAAATAAATAAATAAATAAATAAATAAATAAATAAATAAATAAATAAATAAATAAATAAATAAATAAATAAATAAATAAATAAATAAATAAATAAATAAATAAATAAATAAATAAATAAATAAATAAATAAATAAATAAATAAATAAATAAATAAATAAATAAATAAATAAATAAATAAATAAATAAATAAATAAATAAATAAATAAATAAATAAATAAATAAATAAATAAATAAATAAATAAATAAATAAATAAATAAATAAATAAATAAATAAATAAATAAATAAATAAATAAATAAATAAATAAATAAATAAATAAATAAATAAATAAATAAATAAATAAATAAATAAATAAATAAATAAATAAATAAATAAATAAATAAATAAATAAATAAATAAATAAATAAATAAATAAATAAATAAATAAATAAATAAATAAATAAATAAATAAATAAATAAATAAATAAATAAATAAATAAATAAATAAATAAATAAATAAATAAATAAATAAATAAATAAATAAATAAATAAATAAATAAATAAATAAATAAATAAATAAATAAATAAATAAATAAATAAATAAATAAATAAATAAATAAATAAATAAATAAATAAATAAATAAATAATATAAATACTTAATAAATTTCTGCCGAAATAAGAATTCAATTTGTTTCTTCAACACACTTTTGGATACATTAAAAATATCAACATTATCCTTATCCCCGTATTTATTAAACCAGTACATCATTCTATGCAAAGGCGAATTCAACATTATGTTCGTTTTTGCATGTAGGCAATAAAATGTGTTGTTTACTCTAGATGAAGTACTTCGTGGTACTTTTATATTTATTAATTTTACAAAATACATATCATCAATTGTATTATTTAATAGACCATGTAGATGCACTAAACAAGTTATAATTCGTCTTTCTTCTAATGAGTTTAGTTTATAATAGTCATTCAAAAAATTACGCATGTGCCACAAATATTACCCATTCTCTCGAAAATATTTACATTTCAGATTCTTACTTTGAATCCCTTCCAACATATATATGTACTTATCATAATTCGATCACCAAATCAAGGAACCATATTCCAGTTTGGAGCGCACGTAAGAAAAATACAACACATCAAGAAGTTTAGTTGATTTAAAAGATTTAGTATTTCTTATAATAAATCCTACCAGACTTGCAGCCGAGCTACAGATTTTTTGACAGTGGTTTGCAAATGTTAGTTTTAAATCAAATATTACTCCTAGATCCGGAGTTTCAGTTTTCACAAATAACGGTATATTATTAATGCAATAATCATGAGATATGCACTGCTCAACAATTGAAGTGGATCACTTGATGTTTTCGGTGTTTTTTCTAAATTTAAAAGTTTTTGTTTGAACCAAGTGTATTTATGCAATCTATCAGACATATTTATTCATAATTTAGTTAAAAAAATTAATTCTGACTAATGGCATACTTGTTTTTTTTTAAATGGTTAAATTAAACAAAGTTGTTCAAAAAATTATTTTATGAAAATAATTTTATGAAAATTATTTTATGAAAATAATTTTTTTATGAAAATAATTTTTTTTTACAAAAAATAACAGAAATTGTGAACAATTAGTATCGTGTAGGACCTCCTCGTTGTCGACAGAGTGTCTGCACCCTTGAAGACATACTTAAAATCAACCTGTCAATTAGCTCTTGCGGCATATTCTGCCAAATGACTCGCAACGCATTTGCTAATTGATTTAAATTTGAAGGATGCTCATTTAACAAACTTAATTGCCTAGACATATAGGCCCAACAATGCTCAATGCAGTTCATATCAGGTGATCTGGCTGGCCATACGCTCTATTCCGTGGAAATTTAGAAGATCATTCACAATTCTCGCTCGATGAGGACGCGCATTATCGTCGATTAGAACGAAGTCTTCCCCAATTGCACCTGCAAATGGTACAATAATTGGATCCACAACCATATCCCGATACCGAACTGCATTTACAGTAGCATTTACTAAAACAATTAAGTCGGTGCGGCCACCTAAACAAATACCACCCCACACACAAACTGATCCTCCGCCAAAAGATGCTGTTGGCGCCATGAAATTCTCATTGTACCTCTGACCTCTTTCTCTCCACACAAGAACACGACCATCAGAATTGTACAAACGAAATCTTGACTCGTCTGTAAAAAGACAAGTGGCCCAATTTTCGTTTGTCCAATTTCTGTGCTGAAGCGCCCATGCTAATCGCTGCGCTTTATGCTCCCTAGTTAAGCCTGGATGCGATGCACGTCTTCTAGCTCTTAAACCAAATGCATGCAACTTTCTTCTAACAGTTTGATCCAAAATATTAATGCCAGAAGCCTGGCGAAACACAGAATTAATTCTTGATGCTGAGAATGTCGGATGTCTTCTTGCAGTAAGACCAATAAATCGATTTTGTACACCAGTTGTCGAAGCTTGCCGTCCTCCACCATGAGTAAAAGAGGCATTCCCATTTGCCAGGAATCGATTCCATGCACGACTCACAACACTTTGCGAAACATTTAATCGGAACGCAACATCTCGTTGCGATAGTCCTTCGTTCAACCAACGCACCAATTGTTCAAGCTGAACATTATGTAACCGATTTTGAGGCATTGCAAATACTATAATTATTATTTTAGAGATAATAATTCAAGAAATTGATAGTATTTGTTTACTTTACAAGCACATAAATTCGTACTAATAAATTTTAGAAATAATGTGAAAGATTAACTTGCAAGATACTAGTGTTATAGTTTTTTTAATAATTTTTTTTTCATAACATAATAGAAGTAAAACGACCTCCACACATTTACATTTATCAATAAAATCAAAAAATGCTTCAAAAACAAATAATTCCAATTTTATTAGAGTGATTCACTTCAATTGTTGAGCAGTGTATTATTAAATTTTCGTGCGTAAGATACTACATGACACTTCGCGATATTAAAACTTAAATCATTCATTTCACACCATATACAAACATTATCAATATCCTCTTACTTATTCGTATTACTAATACTGAATCGAATTTTGACCTTATTGTTTTAAATAACTTCAGATCGTCTGCGCATAGTAAAGCTTCTGAGTGATTAATTTCATCACAAACATTAAAATAAAGTAAGAATAGTAGTGGTCCTAGGTTACTTCCTTGCGGAACTCCAGAAGTGCAAACATAATTTACTGATTTATAATTATTTACTTCCACAAACTGTTCTCTGCCAACTAAATATGCTTGAATAAGTTTTATAAAATTTTGAGAGAAACCATAACATTTCAATTTATGTAATAACCGCCAGTGAGATATGCGATCAAAGGCTTTTACCAGATCAGTGTATACTGTGTCTACTTGATTATCCAGTTTTTCCGATAAAAATTGTGTTGCGTTAAATTTGTAACCGTCGATTTTGTTTTTCAACAAAACCATCTTGATTGGTTGAGACAGAATTTTGCAAACTTGCGTAAATATTCTGGTACATAATAATTTCAAAAATCTTTGCGCGAGTAGACAAAATACACACTGGTCTGTAATTAGTGATATCTGACTTTGGTCCCGATTTAAACATTGGAATTACTTTTGACTGTTTCCATATGTCTGGAAATTTCCCATTTTTAATACAAACATTATAAATATGTGTTAAAGGTTTGCTTAGATAATCAATGCATCCTTTAATATTATATGCTGGTATTTTATCTGGACCAGCGGCACTACTTTTTATCAATTTTGCTGCGTTTATAACCTGACTACAATTAATAGGATTTATTGAAACTGCTTCTGTGTTATATTGTTTATCTTTGTAGAAATTAGTAAAGAATTCCTGTGCGAACAACTGTTCATCTTCAGTTTGCTTTGAGAACACTGATTCAAAGTAAGCATCAAAGGCATCAGAAATGTCCTGACCATTTTTAAATTCCTTATCATTAAGTGTCATCGTTGACGGTATGGATGAGTTACCTTTTTTATTTACTAAATATCCCTTGATATTTAGTAACAATGCAATGTTCTTTACTGATTAAAACTTGATTTATTCTAATTTTATTCTTTTACAAAAACTTGTTGATGCGGTTACAATTATTGGTGAAGTGGTTGGTATAATCTCCACTTTTGGGATTCCGTAACTATTGCAATAAACGCGGTAAATTTAAATCCTGAGCCAAAGGCATACAATATGCCCCCTTAAAAAAACGTTCAAGGATTGGATCCATTCCCAGTCTTGGTGCAATAATTAGGGCTAAATTCGATCGAAATGAGTTTAAAGTGCCATATGATGCACTTTTTTCATACTCTATGACTAGGATTTCTACCACATTAGTAATGTTCCATCCATTCAATCCATTCAACCCCTCGCTCTCTAATGCAGTATAATAAACACAGTGACTTTGCTTTTATTTTGCACAGATTTAGATATCCCTTTACTCACTTCAGTCAAACATATGGGCCTTTTTTTCACATTACTTTAAAATCTAAATATTCCAATATAATATTAATGTATGCATATGGTTGTGAATACATATGGTTGTGAAATTAAATAAAATTTATTTTAATTCACCCTAATGAGCTGGCTCCAAAAATCGAAAAATAAATCCAAAAATGCGCACAATTCAAAAATGTATTCAAATCGCTAGTAAATCCTCGATAAAATCAATTCTTTTTAATGATAAGTTAACTCGACAAGCCCCTATATATAAATTCGCCAAGAAAAGCAACCTGCCACATAGTAATAAAACAACCTTTAATATGATCCGATACTAAAAAAATATAATGAAATACTAAAAACAGCACACAATATTTATCTCGATTAAATGGGAATAAGATAGAGTCCCCCGAGGCGTATGTTTACAGATAATGGGGTTAGACAAGCCAGTAGGACAGTGAAGGGCCCTTTTGCTAGTACAGATAATGATAATAAAAAAAAACAAATAGTAAGTAGCCGTGTCGGATGAGCGAACGAACGGACAGTGACAAACCGACATGACATGCATGCCCTGAACTTTTATCTCTACAACGAAATCTGCACATCTGTCGACCTGGCACTATCACTTTCCAAATAAACCCCCAAAGGGAATTATGAATACGATTAGCTATTAAAAGATTGTTTGCTAAATGAAAACGCGTAGATGTCTGGCATTCTGCTCCAAAAATCCAAATAATCGATTAGTTTAGCTCACAAGTGTGGTAATGGAAGATTATTCACCTACTATTGAAATAACGTCATTATATCATTGTATTGTGTTGAAAATGGTGTCTATGGCCCTCTTAAAGTTGAAACTGAAATGAAGCAAAACTAGTTTGTTCGAAGATGTGTGTTGTAAGTTCATAATTTAACATCGATATCTAATCTAAGTGTATGGTGGCCCAAAGACACACACATAGCACCACACGGAGAGTATGTATGGCATGAGCATATCTCTTCGGCGTCTTATTCTGCAAAGTCGTTGCGCCATCGCCATTATATCATTGGTTGCTTACAGTCGCCGCTAATATAGATACCACACGTTCGGGGTCTTCCCTTTTTATTCTTTTTAGATATTTCTACGTATTGTATTTTTTTATATCAAAATTAATTTTGAAATCAATATAATATAGTATTTTAGTTAATTACGCTATTATTTTTAATTATCTGGGCACTTAGAACTTTGAAAAGTATGTCATAGTTACTCCCGAAAATTTTAACAATTTATTTGTATACTAATATCATTTACTTAAGAGTTTTCCAAATATTGGCGATAGTTTCCTTGACTTCTGCATTAATTATTTATTTTGGTGATTATTACAACTAACAAAGTAAAGTATCAAGAATCGTAAACATAGTATATTTCTTCGTGGTTCCATTAAGTCCTATTCAAAAATTATGAGCACCGCCAAAGTTTTATTTGAAAATCCGAAAAAAATACTGTCAGCTCAAGGTAACTCGAAATTAAATTCCTACTAAAATTAACCCTTTCAAGTTTTGTTCTAGATGATCCCTTATATCTTATCAAACACTATTTTATAAATATGTTGGTCATGAGTAAACCTATTCGTTCAATAGTTTGGACCTTGTTGATAATCCATACATTTACGATTCTATTAAGCATCTACTATTTTATACACTTTTTTGACGCCAGCTTTATAGCGCAATATGGACCAGATTTCTTCATCATTGTTTTTGTAATTAATTTATTTGTATTAATACTTTTAAAAAATATTTTTTATAGAGCAATGCTTGCAACTGTTGCGCACTTTGGTTGTACGGCGACAAGCCTGAATTTTCGGACTACTTTTACCAGTACGGGTGGTCCTTTAATAGTGCAGGAGATGCCATCCGCAAAGAAATCGAAAAAGATGCAAAACGTCTCTTACGTTATGTCAAGATCCACATTTTTTTAGCAATTAATACTTGTACTTGGTTTCTACCATATGTTGGGGATGAACACAAAATGTTCACACTGATACTCTTTTTCCAAAATAACTTTCCAAACTATAAGCCATTATTATCGTGGTGCTATTTATCAACATATTATGCGTTTTCCATGGTAATGATTGGTATATTGTCCTGGTTGTTTTATTTCCACAGCAATGTGAAGTATCAATTAATAATGCTCCACCATCATTTAAGACATCTCTCCGAGGGTTTTGATTTGGGAAATGAAAAGGATTTGGTACTGAATCAAAATTATCATAAAGCGATTAAAGATCGGCTAATACTATGTTGCAAACATCACGATACTATTTTAAGGTATTTTTTGCCCTTAAAAATCTTTACATATTGCATATTTTGTATGTTTGAAATTTTGGCAGATTTGCCACTGAAAGTTCGAGAATATTATTCCTCACAATTTTGTCTTTTACCTTAATTGGCATTCTAACAAGTGTTACTTCAATTTTTTACTTATTACAACAGGTATTTCTATAAAACGAATAATTTCTCCTATAAAATAATTTAAATAAATATTTTTTAAGAGTTCTCAACCTCAAGAAAATACAAAATTGGTCCATGTTTTCGGAGCTGTAGCTTTCGCAGCAATACTTGTATGGACCGTGATAGGCATTTCAGTAAATGGCCAAAATTTGGCAGATGAGGTATAATTTCTAAACGATTTTTAAACCAGAATACTATAATTATTTTCCTAGTCAAGCAAAACCTTTGATGTATTGTTCGATCAGCCATGGTACTTGTGGAATAAAGAGAACAACATGATATTGCTCTTCATGTCAAATCAGTGCAAAGAGCCTATCAGTTTTTCGAAACAAATTGTAAACTTAGATTACACTTTAGCAATTAAGGTACAATTTGTAAAAAAAAAATATTTAAAAAAAATAGTCTTAAGATATACAAAATTTTGAATATTTTTCTAGATAATTAAAACTACCTACAGCTTGATGACCGTACTTAGAAGATTAAATCCATCAAATTAAAAGCCATAATATTGTGGTCAATTATTTATAAAATAGAAACATTTTTTAAAGTCTAGATTAGATACTTTATAGTTAAGGTAGAACCAATCTTTCAAAAATTAATTGTACTCTTTAATTAATTAAATCACTTATAGTATAATTAAATAAAAATTAGTAGTCATATTGTTTTTAATTTATTTATAAGAAAATGTTTTATTAATTTAATTAGATGCTTCACTTTAAAATATAATTGCTAAAATCGTTCAAATTATCTCAAATATTAACACCATTGCTTTGGTACCATGCAAAAGAATTGATATTTTACATATTTAGTGTTCTCCAAGAGTAAAAAAATTATTTATTATTAGAATTTTGGACATAAATAATTACTTCTACTTCGAATATTCGAATATTATTTATACAAGTAACTACGGTATTTTTTATATAATTTCCTAATCTAACAACGTGTTGTTCAATCATTCGATATAGTACTTCAAAATTATGAATACTGCAGAAACTTTATTTGGAAATCCGAAAAAGATACTGCCGCGTCAAGGTAACTAGCACTGAAATTCGAATTTTAAATCAAAATGTTTGCAAATGTGGTTCTAGATGATCCTATTTATTATACAATACAAATTATTATATTTATTATATAATACACCATAGCGCCGACACTATAGCGTTATTGTCTGGAGTGACCGGTACAATAAAACACTCATTTTAAATGAACCAAATGAAATAAAGTTTATTAAAACTAAAATTACGTGCTTGCTTTACAAAAGTTAAGAATAGAGTCAAATTTGACAGATGGCAGATGCTGATTCACAGTATGGTGTTTGCCTAGTTTCTTATGGTGGGTTCCCACATAACTCCCCCCGTAGTATCGTTAAAAACGTTGCGGTAACTTACAGCGTTAATTGCAACCTGTGTGGTAGGAGGCTTTTGTCTATCACTTCTAGGTCCTGGGTATGTTCTGGAAATCATGGAAATTTCTGTCAGCACCATGTTAATCTCCCGTTTCAGCCGATGGCGGTTGAATGTCGCAATCATCTCTTAGCAAAAAATGCCTTCTTTAATTTTTGGTTGAATGTAAAAATCAGTGGCTTGTGATCCGTTCTAATTAGAATTGGTCATCCCTATATTAAATAGATTGCTAGAAGTTCCCTGTTGTAGGTGCTATACTTAGTTTGTGCGTAGCTGAATTTCATTGAATAAAAACCTAAATGCGTCCATTTGTTGTTTTGCAGCTGCTCGCGTACGGCGCCCATGTTTAAGTTGGAGGCATCGGTCGAAATAGCAAGTGGTGCGTTGTCTAATGGGTGAGCCAGTAATGCTGCTGATTGCAACATTTGTTTGCTAGTTTCGAACGCCGTATCGGCCAGCGGTGTCCAAATAATTGGGTGTATATCGTTTTTTTTGCTGTCCTGCAGATAGTTGTTTAGGGGTGTTAAAATTTCGGCGGCATTCCTTAGGAATCTTTGGTAAAAATTTAAAACTAGGTATCTGCGTAATTCGAGAACATTCTGCGGCTTTTTGTAATCTCAGATTGCTTCGACTCTTGCGTGTACTGGTTTGGTTCCCTCGCTATTCAACAAATATCCAAGATTAATTTTGATGGCGTATTCTTGGAGGCGCTGAAATAGCTGAAGTAGGTTTTCGAGGTGTTTAGTGGGGCTTGAAGATGCGATGAGGATGTCATCAAGGTATCCGAAACAGAAGTCAAAACCGCACAGTACTATGTCGATGAAGCGTTGAAATGTTTGTGCCGCGTTACACAGGCCGAACGCCATGTAAATTTAAACAGGCCAAATGGAGTTATTACCGCTGTTTTCGGTATATCTTCTTCATTAGTGGGTACCTGATGATATGCGCACACTAAGTCGATTGTTGAAAACATTGTTTTTCCGTGAAGCCGTTGTGCAAAATCTTGGATATGTGCGACTGGATAGCGATCAGGGATTGTGAAACCGTTTAAGCGACGAAAATCGCCGCATGGTCGCTATTCCCCGGTTTTTGTAGGTACCAAGTGAAGTGTACTTGCCCATGGGCTGCTAGACGGTCGACAAATTCCCTGCTCTATCATGTAGTCGAATTCGGCTTTTGCTGCTTTGTATTTTTCGGGTAGAACTTTACGCGCGCGTTCCGCCACTGGTGGTCCCCGCGTTTGGATAAAATGCTTTATGGGGTCCGATGAAGATTTACGTTGCGTGTTGGGGTTCGTCAATTCCGGAAACTCGGATAATAGTTTGTGGTAGATATTATCGCGTTTCAACGTAGAAATGGTAGAAGTTTGCTCATTGCATATTTGTGCGATGGTGGCAAACTGTGTGTTACCGTCGACGAGTCGTTTTTGATGTAGTTCAACTACATAGTAGATTATGCGCGCGGAGGAAATCAGCACCGAGTATAGGTCGAGCGACGACTGCAATGCAGAAAATCCATTTGAAGGTGCGCATGAGCCCGAAATTGAGGGTTAGAAACCGTTCTCCAAAAGGGTTGATCACGGAACCGTTTGCTGCGAAGAGTTTGAAGGCTGTAGTCTTCCGTTGATAATTTTTGTTGACTGGTATTACAGAAACGTCTGCGTCAATGTACACTAAGAAAAGAGTTTTGTGGTCTCGGTCTTGCACTAGTAAGCGAGTTACATTGTCACGTACTATAAGTATTGTTACGAGATAACGTAGAGACAATACACATAAACATAAGTATCTTCTTGTAAACATCTCACTAGCTTGCAGTTTTAGGATATTAGATACTAGTTTTATCATCATTTCTTAAATGTTATAAATATAGGTAATAAGCAAGAATAGGCATCATTATTCTAATGTTCTTTCTAACATTGTAGTCGTTAGTTAATTTAATTTTCATTAAATCTTTTTAAAAAAGCATCGACCTTTTAAAAATTCTAATTGGCGCAGTCGGTAGGATATCCAGCACTATCTATCAACAAAAATCGTGAAAATAGTGTTCGTTAAACGATTAACTGGATATTTAAAGTTCCTCGAGATTTAATTGAATACATTATCGTGGACATAACCCAGTGGACACCATCTACAGCGAGTCTAAGACAACACATCGCCAAAGCTCATAAGTAAAGAAAATATAATAATTAAAACGTTACTTCGACTAAATAACAGTGTCGCGAAAATCTTGGTGAGAGAAATTATAGACTGGTACGGATATTCTAGCAACGAATCTGCCATCTATAATCGTTACATCTCCCAGATAGAAATTAAAGAATAAAGAGCACCAAGAAATCAACTCTATGAAGCCAACAATACTGTATATTTTTCACTATCCATTCAATTTTACCATATCCTTTATTACATAAATTGATAATAACTATACATTGTTGAGTTGTAAAATAAATAAAGTTTGATTGATAAACAAATATAATTGGATAAACATTTAATGAGTGATAACAAAAGAGATAGAAGCCCTATTAGAAGAAATATGGCAGTTCCTCAAATGCAGAAATATCATTTAGATGCGATTCCAGTTTTTGATGGAAATCTAGCCACCCTTGCTATTTTTATTCAAGCAAGTGAATATTTAATTAATAATTTTACGGACAGGATTAATGGAATCAATCCACAAAATGAATTTTTGTTACGCGCCATAATTGGCAAATTAATAGAAAGAGCATTAAATTTAGTTGGTATCAGGAGAAATTTAAATAATTGGAATGCTATTAAAACATTATTGTTGCAATTTTTCTCTGATCAAAGAGATAAAAACTGTTTATTAGGAGACTTGCTACATATTAAGTAAGAAAGAAATGAAAAAGCCATGTCATTCGGAAGCAGATGCCAAGACGTTCTAAGTTCATTATTAACAAAATTACAACTCACTGAGCCTAATGCAAATGTTAGTATAATAAAAATTGACGTATACGAGAAGCAGGCACTTAATGCATTTTTACGCGGTTTACAAAATAGTTTGCCGATTAGGTTAAGAAACCCATTAAATTTAGTACAAGCTTTATGCTACGTTACACAAGAAGAAAACTTTGCGTACACACCGGGTAGTATGACAAAACCAGCAAATCAATATAATTCATTTAATTACCAAAACCACAAACAAACATTTCAACGAGCCACACAAAATTATGCATCAGGGCCGAGTTTGAGACCAATATTTCAAAATCATTCACTAGGGCGAAAGCCTTCCGATATGCAACAAAATAGTTTTAGATTCCGTCAGAATAATTTTAGGCTTTTTCACAATCAACCACAACGGTCATTTCAATCAGGATATTCCCACAATAGGCCCTCTTCATTTAACAACAATAGAGCTAGGGAAAATCAGCCTGAACCGATAGATACCACATCAGGAAATACAAGGCGCTCCTTTAGGCCCCAAAATAGACCTAATTTTGTCGCCGAAGAATTGTATCAACATGAAGTTGAATCAAATTCATAAAATTATTACTATGAGCCCGAAGTGTATGATGAACCTTCCAATGTAATTGAATCCGATGCAGATCAAGTAAATTTTCAAGTGCGAGGCCAACTACCTCGCCAGAGATAATAAATGTATAAAATATCAATACGTTTGCTTTGCCATATATAAAAATTCCAAATTTAAACTTAAAATTTCAAAGGTGGAAAATCAAGTTAGAGGAGTATGATTATGAATTAGTCTATAAAAAAGGAAGTATAAATACAAATGCAGATTCTCTTTCTAGAATTCAAATAAATATATTCGAAATAGATTCATTAGTAAATAATTGCGACGATGACGAAATTAACAGACTATTAGAAGACCTAACTGAGCCCCCGTTACAAAATATCCCACCCAGAGAAGTAAAAGACATTATTGAAAAACTAGAAGATAATGAAACTATACACTTAATAAGTCAAAATAACGAAATATATGCAATCAAAATTTCAACAGACATAATAGATTCAAAACCAAACTAATATTTCATTTATGAGGTGCACACCAAACCAAAGCCAGTTAGAATAGACAATAATAAAAATGAAATAATTACATTTTTGAAGGAATATACAGCAGATAAAAAAAAAATTACATTCATTTTGAATCCGATAGCTTATTCAAATCATTCAACAGAATTTCTAGCAAACTATTTAATGTAGATGGACCCGAAATAATATATTGTACAGAACGCAGAGAATTCTTAAAAGAAGCATTTATGATTCAGGAAGCAATACAAAGCCAACATGAAAGCAAAACCAATCCTAGAGGGATTGCGGAGACATTAAAACAAATGCAGCGCAAATATTGTTTCCCACTAATGCAAGAACATATCACTAATTTTATAGCAAATTGTGAAATTTGCAAAAGAAGCAAATATGAACGAAATCCGCCAAGAATAGAGATGATGCTGACAGACACCCCTCACAAACCCTTTAAAAAATTACACATTGACATATATATACCCTGGAGAATACAAAATTTGTAACTATTATAGATGCTTCTACAAAATTAAGACAAGCAATTGAAGTAAAATAAAAAAACGCGGTAGAAGTGTTAAACGCCCTAATCACATATTTTTCTTTTTACGGAGTACCAGAAACAATAAGCTCAGATCAAGGTTTAGAATTTTTCAACCATGTGATTAAAGAACTATTCCAAACACATAAAATTAAAATTCATTTTACTACCGCTAATCATCCAGAATCGAATGGATTGATTGAAAGGTTTCACTCAACTATAGACGAACATATTCGAATATTAAAGACTAAACATAAAGAACCTATCCAACAACTATTGAAATATGCAATAATAGCTTATAACAACTCCATACATTCTAGCACTAAATTAACGCCACTAGAACTAACATTAGGACACACCAAATTGAGGGACCCTTGTGACATATTCTATGATAAACAAATGTATAGTGACTACCCCCAAAAACATAAAGAAAAGTTATGCATTATGTATGACAAATTTTCAGAAAATTTAATACAGAACAAGGAAAATGTCGTAAACGCAAAAAATGAAAAATCACAAAATCCATTTGCACTAGGCCAAAAAGTATACGAGACAAGTTATAAATATAAAAGAAACAAAACAGGTGACAAATTTAATGGTCCTTTTACTGTAAATAATATGTTTCCGGGGAATAAAGCTATAATACAAAGAGAAGGTGGGAATAAAAGTAGTAAGAATTTAGGCAGAACAGTTCATCTAAAAAACGACCCATTGTTACAGACTCACCGCGATCTTCATCGCCTCAGCCATCGACCTCACGCGAGGCACAGACATTGAACCAAAACACATAACAGATAACCCCGGACTACTGCCCTTAAGATTGGGAATTGCCCAAAATACAATACATCATTGGACCTTGATTCAAATCTTCGATCTATCTAGTTTAAGTTTAGAATATAATAAGTTAGTTAATAATTATCATAAACTTAATATTTTGTTTAACAATACACAATATGGCCTTAGTTATGCCAACGAGATGTATAACTACAGATATCTGTTAGAATATAAAATTAGCCAAACAAACGAAAAATTTAAACAGATAGTTGTTCAGAAACATGACCGACAAAAAAGAGGTTTAATACACGGATTAGGCTCAGTTTGGAAATCAATTACAGGCAGTCTAGATCAGACAGATGCAGAACGATACGATACGGCAATTTCGCAGTTAAAAAATAATCAGCAGAAAGTTAAAACAATTATGGGACAACAACTAAGTTTTACAGAAAAAGCGCTACACGTATTTAACGAATCTATGTCCAAATTACAACACAATCAAGAACTGTTGAAAGTTACACATTTATTATAACAAATTCAATCTTTACTCAATTGCTACCTGCAATTGAAATAATTTCAAAAATTTTAGACAATATTGAAAACGCCATAACTTTTGCTAAATTAAACACATTACATCCATCTATTATAAATTATGATGAACTAAAGAGAGAATTGTCTTACATTAAATCAAATATAAAAAGGAGTGAAATTCCCTATGACTTAGAAGAAGAAAATATAATTAATTATTACTCACTAATTAATATTAAAGGTTACATTAATGAAAATCAGGTTATATTTGTTTTAGAAATCCCATTAGTAGAAAAAATTAAGTATAGCTATTATCAATTATTTTCCCTTCCAATCTTTAAGAGCGCGCCGCAATTCAAAACTTGCAAGAACGTCCGCTAGTTGCGCCTCGTTCGTATATCGGGTCTGCATAGTAACGACAAAAATCAGCGTACAAAATGCGAACTATCTCGTATATGAGTTTCTGGCAGGTTTCTGGCTTCTAAGCACTCGTACTCACGCTCGACCCCCTCCTTCCTATCCTGACTTAAATTTAATCAATATTGCGGCGAATAATATTAGAGAAATAAACTATGTAAAAATCTGCACTCAAAGACCTAGTTTGGGAAAAATATTCATTTTACTGAAAATGATCTTGCGGATCTGAATATGGAAGTCTCCAATTTATCCGCATTTTCAAAATGCCATAAAAAAATATTTAAAACATTTTTTTTTTATATAGAAAAATGTTAAATTTTATGTTCACATTCCATTTACAATCTTATTTTTGATCATTTTTTAATGATTTTTAGACTAATAGAAAGGGCATTTTACCTAGATTTAGATGCTGCAAAATTATTCAAAAACAAATTGTAAACAATTTCCACCGAAATTGTTTAAATAAAGCGTGCCCAAAAACTGCACTACAAACTTCAGCAACGAGGGATAATCTAAACTAGTCTAGATAGATGCATACTTCCAGCGAATGAAATATGAAGAAAAGAATGAGGAAGTTTTTAGTGAAAGAATTACATATATTGCTCAAGTTTTATAAAAACTACGAGTTTTTTTGTACGGCGTTCTGTTGAGCTTTGCCGCATTTTTTGAGTGTATTATAGAAAGCGCAACCCGCGACGCTGTTTGAACATTAGGTAGGTACTTTTCACTACCGTACATTTCACAAATTAAAAATATTTTTTGTACCCCAGTAAAAAATTTAAATAAGAATAATTTTTGCATTTGCATTTAAAAAAAAGAGAGTAAATGAAAGACTTCACAGAAATCTAATTTCTTCTTTAGGGACAGTCGGCAAAGATGACGCATCTGATTTGTTGCCAGGACTAAGCGTGCCGATTCTGTTTATCTTGAATACCACAATGACATTTTAGTAAAATTTAGAATATACTTATTTACAATTATAAACAATAAATAAATATTTACCTAATAAAATAAATTACACGAATACTAACTTGATTTATTTATAATACTTTTCAAGTTTGAATTAGCGCTTTTCATTGTTTTGTCTATGATTGGACTATGCAATTCGGTCATGTGATGTGGTAAAGAAAAACAATGTGTTACACTTATACTTGCACGTGCATGGTCAAAAACGAAATTTTCGGCTTTGGCAATCAATCGTGTGATAATTTGTGATTTAGTGATTTGTGTTTGTGTATATTGGTGCTTTGACAACTGTTTGTGTATATTTGGTGCTTTTATCAAAATGCCACGATTCACCGGCAAAAAACGGAATGCCCGATCCATTACACAACGCAGGATTTATGCAAAGAAACGCAGGGAAAATGAGGAACTGCTTGCAAGGTAAGAAAATTTTTTGCTATCTTCGTGCAGGAAATTTTGTCAGGAAAGTCAGGAAAAAATTAAGTCGGCAAATTAAGTCAGGAAAAAATTAATTAAAATTAAAACTAGGCTAACTTTAACGATTCCAAACGGCAAGCACGTCAGAGAACGTAGAATCTCGCGTAGAATATTACGGTCAAATCGGGAATTTCGGAAAAACCTTTAAAATAATTTAATTTAAATATTAGCGAGATTCTGTCAGCGGGATAGAAGCGGGAATCCAATCACGGAAATCCGTGTTCGTGGATCGGCTTTATTTAATAAAATTTATATTTACAGAACGCTTTCTGAAACTCAAATTGACGACGAAGCTCCTATTGTTGAGGAAGTTGTTTCGGATGAGTTTTTAGAGCGGTAAAGCATATTAGAATAAACAAACTTGTATTTGTGAGTAAAATACTTTATTTTAATGTAGCGACTGGACAGATGTAAAAGTCTATCCTAGTAAGAAATGCCATAATCCTGTAGGAGTCATTTCAACGGACGAATACAATCAGATTATGGCAACTCCTTTGGAAATTGAGAGAATACCACCGGAACCCTCTATTATTACTGGAAATAGAGTTGTAGAACTGGGTTACGTTCTAAACTGGGCAATCGGTTTGCAGCACAAGCATTCTAAAATATGCCCTTTCGGATCTCTTTCTGTAAAGGAGGAAAGACGCCATGGACTTGGACTTGTCAGTACCATCATATTTCAGTGCAATTTGTGCCAGAGGGAATACTCTTTCCAAACTGAAAATCCTAACAAGGAAAAATCCTCAATTAATTATGGGGCGGTTTATGGTACTTTGGCATCGGGAAGTACTCATGAACATACGAGTGAAATTTTCAGTTGCATGGATATTCCAGCCATGCCTGAAAAATTATTTTTGAAAATTGAGGCAGAAATAGGCGACTCTGTCAAAGAATCCTTGTGGGAATCGATGGAACGAGCTGGCAAGCAAGAAAAAGATCATGCTCTCGCAATGGGCAATGTTTGCGATGATGGCACTCCATGGGTTACTGTCTATTGTGACGGTTCTTGGAGCAAAAGATCTTACAACACCAATTACAATTCTCTTTCTGGAATGGTTAGCAAAATTTATTATTGACAGTTTTTTATATTTACAATTGTATTATTTACTACAGGTTTGTATTGTGGGACAGCATACTGGTGAGTTGCTATTTGTGGGAGTGCGGAACAGATACTGTTGTGTCTGTGCCCGTGCTGAGCACAAAAACGAATCACCATCATCCCATATTTGTTACAAAAATTGGGATAACAATGCACCTTCTATGGAGTCAGATATGACAGTAGAAGGATTTAATTTGAGCGAATCTATGCATGGAGTACGCTATCTCAAATTAATTGCTGATGGTGACGCCAGTACGTTTTACAAAATTCAACGAAATGTTGAATATGGGTACCTTGTAAAAAAGGTAGAGTGCACAAACCATGCCCTAAAAAACTATGGCAAGCATTTATATAACGCCAAGAAAGACGTTAGTTTAGAGAAGAGAGGAAGAGATATGTTGACCAAAAATGTAATTGCCAAATTGACTAAAAGGGCAAAGTGTTCAATTTATGAGCACTCAAAAGACCAAAACCTGGCCCAACTTTGCGAAGATCTTGCTAATGGAGTAAACCATGTTTTTGGAGATCATTCTAAATGCCGAGTAGGCATTTGCAACACCGTAGGAGATCAATCTAATGATCAACTACAGGCTCTAAAACAAACTTCCGTTTATCCTCGTTTGCAAGGTATGTTTGAACTATATTTTTAATTTAAATCAATAATTATATTTTTTTAGAAATTATGAACCGTGTTATAAGTAAAGCCGATCGCCTCATTGAAAATGAAAATAACAACCGAGCGGAAAGAATGATGAATGTGGTAGCTCGATTTAATATGGGTAAGCGATTAAATCTTGTGCAACGCGGATCTTATGAGCGACGCATTTACGCCGCAGCTCTCCGCTTCAACCATAAATTCAATTGGTATTCCAATCCTTGGACAAAGCTTACTGGTTACAGTCCTGGTAATCATTTTCAAAAATTTATGGACAAGAATACTCTGTAAGCATTATCAAATTGTGTTATACTATAAAATTTAATGTATGACAAATTATAGCAAAATGCAAAATAGGGCTCGACGTCGACAATTTGAAATAGAAAATCCTAAACCATCCAAAAGGAAAGAAAATGTAACACTGCCCAGTAATACTGATTACGGAAAAGATGCCCACGATGGGGACTTGGATGAAACCTTTGTGGCCGAAGAGAGTAGGAGAAGAACTGAGGCGTTACAGGTATAACAATTTATTTTGGAATGTGATATTGATCATAAAACTAACTATTTATTTATATATTATTTAGATTGATGAAAATGAAAGGCAACAAACAGCTGCAAATACTATTGGCCAATTCGGTAACACAGTATATGAACAGGAAAGACGATATCGTTTGACTGCCTCGCTGTTTGGTCAAGTAATACATAGACGTGCCCACACTCCATGTCATAACTTGGTCAAAAGTTGCCTGGAAACATCCAATTTCAAATCAAAAGGCACTGAATATGGCAAAATTAATGAAGATGTTGCCATAAAAAGATTCGAAGAGTTGAAAGGTATTAAAGTCGACAAGTCCGGCTTGTGGATTGATCTTCAACACGGATTTTTGGGCGCATCTCCCGATGGTAAGAAACTGGAGTTGAACCAAACAGAAACTTTATTTCTTGATTTTGCAGGATTAATTGGTGATGATGCGTTGGTAGAAGTCAAGTGCTTTTTGACTGGTGCTACTAAAGAGTCACTAGAAGAGTGGATGAACCACAATAAAAATCACAGCAAAAAAATTTCAATTTGCTTAGAAATGTGTGGAGAAACAATTCGGCTGAAAAGATCCCACAATTATTACTACCAAGTATGCACCATTATTAAAATTGTTTTAATATCATTTTAAAAATCTATGTCTTTTTATATAATAGGTTCAAGGACAGCTCAACATCTGTCAGAGAAACTCTTGTTTCTTTATCCTACATCTCAACGATAAAGTGCCTCTATTTGTTGAAGAAATTTTTAGGGATGAACAACTCTGGCAAGAAAAGATGTTACCCTACCTAACATCGTTTTATAGGCAATGTATTGCTCCAGAGATGGTACGCAATAACTTAGGCAAAGGTCGAATGTGTATAGATCCTCCAAGTATTTTGGAAGCAATTACACAGAAGAATGCCAGAAAACATCTTAAGAGCATATCTTCTGGTAATGGCTGAAGAAAATTTCCTCGAGAGGCCAGGCTTATGTATCATGGTCAAGGCCAGGAGAGGACTAATAGGAGGCCAGGCTAAAGTCTACCAGGGAGGCCAGGCTAAAGTTTACCAGGGAGGCCAGGGTGAAGTTTACCAGGGAGGCCAGGCTGAAGTTTACCAGGGAGGCCAGGCTGAAGTTTACCAGGGAGGCCAAGGAAGATTCAACGAGAAGAGGACAAAACGAATTGTGGTTTGAATTATCAAATATTTAATTATTGTATAATTAATGAAGTATTTAGGTAGTTAGACTGATATATTGCATATATCTAGGCCTACTGCATTGTGCAGGCTCTTGACTGTAGGGCAAAATACTAATTTAGAAGTTCCTGTAATATTAATTGGCGCTTTTAAACTAGTTCTTGTCTTACTCAGGAAATTTACTGAGAATGTCCAAATTTTATTAAATTTAATTCCTAGCTGAAGGAAATTATCACAACTAAATATTAATAAGTATTTTAATTTTTAGGTCAACCGACTCGAGAAGCAACTTTATACACATTATATTTACACCAAATAAAATGTATATATTAAAAAAATAGTAATACAAATATAATAAAGTTCTGAAAAATACCAAAATCATGTGTTTTATTGCATTACAATAAAAATTAAAATAACCCGTTCGGTTTATATAACATATTTGCAAAATAGTTATTTATACAACAAGTAGCAAAATGTAAGTTATTTTTTCACGAGTCGTAAATTTGTCATTAATCATTAATTCAAAAATCATAAATCATTAATTTAAAATTTATCTAGTCTTTTTGTACTGTAATTATTAGGTAGTCATGACTCTTTACATATTATTTGATCTGTCAAATCAAATCATCATCCGCACTGCAATTTTTAACGCTAAGTCCGATCTCGATGACGAAAAACTACCAAATACGCCGCCTGAAGTGGCTCTAATAGCAAAAGAAGTGGTTTCAAATCTTTTACTAATACAGTAAGTACTTTTTTTTCTTAGGAGAAAAAGTATGGATGTTGCCTAGGAATAAATTCATTTTTTTACTGTATAAAAAGTGGCCACTTTTATGACAGATATTAGTATTAAAATTGAGCTTTTTTTTGACGGTTGGAGAAATAAGTCTTTTTTTCATTTTTTTTTTTTAGAACAATAAAAAGAGAAGGCTGTTTCAACATCAAAAATGGCAACTAAAAAGATGTCATTTTAATCGAAAATTGCAAACATGTATATATGTAATTGCTTCACATTCAGTTACATTTTATTTATTTATTTTTGTGATGTTTAAATTTGAGTTAATAATGAACGATTTTGAAAATTTCAAAATTATATACATACTTCTTAATTTTTTTTAAATGCGGAAAACCGGATACCAGACTATAAATTTACGCCGGATACTGGGTTAACCGGGCGGATAATACTAAATACTCATTATTCAAATATTATAAATATTAAGTTTAAAAATTGTTTAATTCGAAACCCGGCCGGGTATAACATAACTATTCGGATATCCGACAAAATCCGAACGGGTACCAGATACATACCCGGTACCCGCTTGCAACGCTATTTTGAGTCGATTCGCGTTCGAGTTTTTCCAATCAAACTAATATATTGAATTTTAAAAATTCCAAGGTCATATTGATAAAAATAAAATGATTTGGTTCTTTTATCTTATTTAAGTCAATTGGCCGTTGGATTTTTGCAATTGGATTCAGTCTTTAGATTCATTCAAAAATAATCCATTTTCATTGGTTTTGATTGTTCAACAAATTTCAGCATCGGTCCTTATTAACAAAATAGAAATTTTGAAACGCTTGTTAACTGGCAAAGCACACCCAGTAGAATAAATAAAAATATATTTGGTTAATTGTCGCTAATTAGAGTAACTAAGCAGCACCAAAGAAGCAACAATTCTTTTTTAAATCGGATGACTTTTGATTGTTCGCTTTGCCAGCTTTTTATTAAAATAGGAAAGTCTGTTTTTTTTTCCAAAAAACAACAAGAGTTAATTTTGTTAATTAAAATTAGTAATTAGAATCATATTGGCGGCAATCGACCATATATTTTTTGTTTTATTTTGCTGGGTCAGCTTTGCTATCTATTTATTTATAAAATTCAATGCAAATACAATAGTATTCATATTAAAAAATATTTTATAATGATATTATAAGAATACGCAATACAAGACAAATAGTAATCTTTTTGTAATTCCCGCGACTTGTTACAAGTCGAAACGCCACATGGTTTTCAAATGTCGCCCTCTTTCCCCGTTGGGCTGAACTCAATGCAGGTAGAATTCTTTTTTGTTAAACAGATAAATTTCGATGATCAATATTTATGACAAATTTTCTCATTCAATATAGATTAAAAATATTAATTAAAACTAAACGCAATAAAAGTAAGCTATGTAATTTTCACGGTATGTTTTTAATAAATGTAGCTTTTGATAAATCTATTTACATTTATGAAATATTTTATGGTTTTTATGTATTCGACTATGGAATATTAATATTGATTTTTCTAAATAATTTCTTTATTAGGCATTAGATTTGATTTAAAATCGACCAGGGCCGTCACAACATCATGATCGACCCAATGGTAGCAAAAAAAAAAAAAAAAAAAAATAGTGGTTTTAAAATGTAGGGGTCAAACATAATCGAAATTTTGGAAAACGGACGTTTTTTTGGTGCATTCATCTAGAATACCAAAGAAAACTAAACTCTAATTATAGTGGTAATATGTTTGGAAAAGATGTAATTATCATGCAACTAAATCTTAATTCAAAAAACTTATTAGTTTTTGAAATACGTCAAAAACTCACTTTTTAGGTTTTTCTCTAATATTTCTGTTGATATTATATTTTTTTCCATCAAAAAAATATATATAAATAATGATAAAATCTTCAATCAGTTACTAATGACAAAAAGTGAAAAACATTTTTAGTTTTTTTGTAATTAATTATTAAATGCACTCTACAGTGGCGCCATCCTATTTTTCAGGTATACGGCAGCACGTTCTTAAACAAAATCCATTTAATATAATTATTCCAAAAACCAAATACCTTATCCTAAGTAAGAAACGATTTGAATTATTAAATCAACAATGTAAAGAAACAAATCCAATGCATTTTTTGTGTGAAGAAGGGACAACATCGCCAACAACAGACAATAATCCTTGTGAAGTGGACCTAATAAATTTCGCGAATCACTATAATAGCTGCAAAAGAGTAAATAGTCAATTGTCAAATGGATTGTCGTAACAAACAATGATACTAGTATCAAGCAAATGTGACGATAATGAAGATAAATTTGTGCTACACGGAACTTATGTAATAACCATTCCCAAATCATGTGAATTGTACATCGAAAATGAACTTTTAAAATCACACCAAACTTTGAATCCATCATCAAAACATATAAATTTGCCTAATATAAAAATCCCAAAGCAATTCAACAACATCATAGAAGATTACAGAAGATTCGACGTTAGTGCCGCTACAATTGGACGATGTTCATCTTAATGAATTAAAAGACATAAATATTCAAATACAAAATACGAAGCAAAAAATTGAATCAATATATGATAACGAATATTACATCCCTTGGTTTTCTTATTGTTGTTTTACAAACTCTCACTGCACAACTAGGCATTATCACTTATTTTCACCGTGAATATAACAATTTAAATACAAGTATAACCTCAAATTTATTTCAATTGTCATGTAAAATCTTAAGCAGCGGCTGCATTCATAACGCTATTTAAAGCAAGTTTATTTAAAACCCAATGTAAATAAACGCTCTAAAGTTGTTTTAACTGACTAATGAAACAACTTAAAGATTATTTACATTTATCAACATCATTAATGTGATTAAGTTTTGTTAACGCCAAAGGCGTATTTAGAATATATTTGAATTTTTGGCGCGAAACGCCGAGAACCGTTATTATGGAACGGGGTGTGGTGGCTCGTCACAGGATGGAGAGCGGTAGCCATTATTCTAATCATCGACACAGTAACCTCAAGACGTAATTCTTTTGTTAGTAAAAAATCGTTCTGTATACGATTGAATAAGTTGGAATTGTATTTGCACATTTAAAAATAAAGAAGTTGCTTTTTCGAGAGCTATTCAATAATCATTGGTCCTTCGAGCCGGATTTATAATCAATCCGATAAATTACATCTCCACGTGCTCATCACTAGAAGCCTCATTCAATTCGTTCCAAGAACTCTTCAATACAAGTACACGATGCTAGGTACTGTATGTGATCTCCAAAAGTGCAGTGAAGAAGAATCGCCTAATACATAATAATCGAAAAACGCATGGTAAAGTTGGTAAGCAAATCCTTTCTTCCTTTCATTGTTGCATGCATTTCAACGCAATTTAATTCGGCTTCTATTTGGTCGGAAAAATACAGCTTAGCGTATTATTCATTATCGCAAGCATTTTTTAATTATTCGTTGTGTAATACAACAGAATTTATGGGTTACAAGTAGAATCAATCTGCTAACTATGACTGATGAGCATGAGCATGATCGCCAGAGTCAATTGACTGGCCTTAGAAGGTCCCGCGGTAGAGTCTTAGCTTCATTAACGCGATTCGAAAAATTCTTACAGGAATTTCAAGATACACAATTTGTTGAACTGAAAACCCGAGCCACAGATATACAGCAAATAAAAGTCAAGCATGAAGAAATTGTTAGTCAAATTGATGATCTAGCTATAGAAGACGGGGAGCTGATTGCTGAACCTTTAATAGTTGAGTTTGAGAATCGTTTTTACGCAGCGTTGAGAAATATTTCTGTCATTTCTGAACGACTCAATCCGCTGAGCACTCGAAGCTCAAATTCGGGTAGTACACATAATGTATCCACAACCAGCAATGAACCATCTAGTCATGTTAAGTTGCCTACTATTAAAATTCCTGAATTCGGTGGTAGCTTTGACGAATGGTTACAATTCAAGGATGTATATACAGCTGTCATTCATACGCAAACATCAATCGGCGACGCTCAAAAATTACAATATTTAAAATCATGTCTTAAGGAAGAGGCAGCTAATATAATCGCCTCAATTCAAGTTACTGATAATAATTATCCTATTGCATGGGATTTGTTATGCGAACGTTATGATAACAAACGTATTATAGTCAACAAACACATTCGTGCAATTTTTGAACTACCACCGGTCGGTAAAGATACACATCTGTCTTTGCGTCGCTTATTAGACGGGTTTAATTGCAATTATCGTGCGCTGGTGACCTTGTCAGATTCAGTTAAACATTGGGACATGATATTAATACAAAATTGTCATAAATACAAAATTAGATTTTGCTTCAAAAAGAGAATGGGAAAATAGCTTAACTAAACCAGATCTACCAAAAATAGATGAATTTTTAAATTTTTTAAAACATAGAGTAGCTTCACTTGAAGCAGTGTTTTCCGATAAGCAAGCAACAAATGTACAAAGGCCTAGCGCAACAGTTAAAATGCAAAGAACAAATTCACTGCCAGTTGTTAACTCACAGAATTTCAACGTTCGTAAATGTTCAGTATGTAAAGCTGAGAATCATAAATTATATCAGTGTAAAACTTTAATCGAGAAGTCAGTGGGCGCGCGTATGGAAATTGTCAAAAGGGTACGAGCTTGTATTAACTGTTTAGGGTTTGGTCATCAAGTCAAAGATTGTCGTTTTAAAAGCTGTAAAATTTGTAATTTAAGGCACAATACCTTATTGCATCAAGATTCAAATACGGGCAACACTAGTTTTCAAGTAGAATCTGAAACAGTTGAACAAAATTATTCTGAGCAAGGTCAAGTATTAGCTTCGGTGATGTCAAACAGCTACGCTCCAGTGCTACTCCAGTGCTAACAATCTTATTAAAAATTAATGGTAAAGACGGAAAACCTATTTTGTTTCGAGCCCTATTTGATTCTGGGTCACATCCCTTCAGATTTAAAATTAGCTGATGGAAAATTTTATGAGCCCTACGAAGTGCATATGATAATAGGTGCCGGAATTTTCTGGGAAAGCCTGCGTCAGGGGCAAACTAAAATCGGTGATGAAGGATTGGTGTTACAAAATACAGCTTTTGGTTGGATTATTTCCGGAGCATTGCCAATCCAATCAGTTACAAATACAGTTTTAGACACAACTTGGTAATTTATCCATAACCAAATCGCTGGAAAAATTTTGGAAATTAGAAGAGTGCCAAAATATAGAATACTCTAAATATAATGCTGAAGAGGAAGCGTGCATGATACACTTTAAAGAAAATATCTCTAGACATTCAAACGGAGCATTTATTGCTAAATTACCTTTTAATGATAAAATTCGTGAGTTAGGCGAATCATATGAGTTGGCAGTCAAGCGCTTAAAAAGTTTAGAAAGAAAACTGGCAAATAATGTCGAAATATCGCTACAATATCGCGAGTTCATGAAAGAATATAAAAAACTAAATCATATGTCAATCATATTAAAATCAGAAGTAAAGCGTGAGTCATATTATATACCACACCACTGTGTGTTGAAAGAATCGAGTTTGTCCACTAAATTTGCTAGTAGTGTTCGACGCGTCAGCAAAGTCATCGACGGGTATATCGTTAAATGATGCTTTACTAAAAGGTCCGTGCATTCAAGATGATTTGGCATGTATTTTATTACGATTTCGAAGTTACCCAATTGCATTCACTGCAGATATTTGCAAAATGTACCGTCAAATACTAGTTGATAAAAATGATGCCGATTTTCAATTAATTTTGTGGCGCGATAACCCAATCGATAATATTCAAATTTTCAAACTGAACACTTTAACATATGGCACTAAACCTGCATCATTTATAGCGACAAGATGTTTAGAATATTTAGCTGAATTAGAATGTAAAGATCAACCGGAATTAAGTAGAATTATTACCCGCGATTTTTATATGGACGATTTGCTCAGTGGTGCGAATACTGTATCTGAAGCACAGGCTCTACATGCAAATTTAATAAACATTTTAAGTAAAGGAAATTTTGAACTTAAAAAATGGCGATCTAATTCTTCGATCTAAGTGTTGAGAGAGTTGGAAGGCTCTGAAGATCCTATGTTAATATTAGGAAATCAAGACGGTAATAGCAATGCAAAAACTTTGGGAGTCAATTGGGACTCATCTGCTGATATGTTTTGCTACAATATAAAGGCAGATACTATGCCTGGAACAACTAAACGGGCAATTTTATCATCGATTGCTAGCATTTATGATCCTCTCGGATTATTAGCGCCGGTTATTGTACTCGCAAAAATAATTATGCAAAAACTCTGGCAAGCTAGCCTAAATTGGGATGATAAAATTCCACAATCAGTTCAAAATCAATGGAAACAGTTTTACTTGAATCTAAGTCCGGTTAATGAAATTAAAATACCTCGTTGTTTAGTAGCAAATGAGTCTAAATTTGTTGATTTTGTAGGTTTCGCGGACGCGTCTGAAGTAGCTTACGGTGCGTGTGTCTACGCGAGATCAGTATCCGAGAATGGTAATATTTCATGTAAATTAATCACAGCAAAATCTAGGGTTGCCCCTCTTAAGACCATTACCTTGCCGAGACTTGAACTTTGCGGTGCTGTATTATTGGCAGAATTGAAAGATAAAATACAAAATTCGTTACCTATCAAATTCAGAAATTTTTTCTTATTTTCTGATTCCACGATAACTTTATGTTGGATTCAAAGTGCCCCGCGATCGCTTAAGATCTTTGTTGCTCATCGAGTATCAACTATACAAAACTTAACTGAAATTCACGATTGGTATCATGTGCCTACTAAATGTAATCCTGCGGACTTTATTAGTAGAGGATTAGAACCAAAAAGGTTACTAAACGAGAGTATGTGGTGGGATGGGCCAACTTTTTTGCAAAGGGAGCCTATAGTCGCTACGCCAATTTCAAAAATCTTGATAGAGCATTCCTCATTACCAGAAGTAAGAGTTTTGCATTCAAATGTTCAAATTTCCGATGAGCTAGGAATTCAAAATTTCTCATCCTTAAATAAACTGATAAATGTATTCACTTATTGTCATAGGTTCATTAGCATAAAATTAAAAGGACATAATTCGACCGGTTTATTATCTGTAAAGGAAAGACAATTCACGCTAAATTCTTTGATTAGATATGTACAAATGATCAATTTCGCTGAAGATAGAAGGTTAATATTAAAGGGAATTAAGTTACATAAAAAAAGCAAATTATTATCTTTAGATCCATTTTTAGACGATAATGGGATAATGCGAGTTGGTGGTCGGTTAAATAATTCTCAATACGCTTTTGAAAAAAGGCATCCTATACTATTGCCCAATCATTGCCATTTAACATTATTAATTGTAAGAGCCAAACATGAAAGAATGTTACACATAGGGCCACAGGGTTTATTGGCTTCGTTAAGAGATTCCTATTGGCCAATTGCTGGTAGAAATATCACGAAAAGGGTGTTCAGGGAATGCGTTAAATGTTTTAGAAGCAAACCAACTGAACAGAGTCCAGTTATGGGTCAGCTACCAGCTGCTCGTCTCACTGCTTCGCGTCCATTTTTGACATGCGGTATAGACTTTGCTGGACCGTTTTTGTCGCGCGATCGTAAAGGCCGAGGTTTCAAAAAGATAAAGGTGTATTTCTGTCTATTTGTATGTTTTGCCACGAAGGCGGTACATATAGAATTAGTAAGCGACTTGTCTGCGGAGGCTTTCTTGGCTTGTTTAAGGCGATTTGTAGCAAGGCGTGGAAGGTGTACGCACATTTACTCAGACAATGCGACTAATTTTAAAGGGGCAAATAATGAATTGTCCAAATTACATAAATGCTTGATTCAAAATCAGTCATCTATAGCAGATTATTGTACTAGGCAAGGGATGAATTGGTCATTTATTCCTCCCAAATCGCCTCATTTTGGAGGGATATGGGAGGCTGGAATCAAGTCCTGTAAAGGTCACTTGAATCGCGTATTGGGTAACGCGTGTTTGACGTACGAAGAGTTTGCTACAATTTTGACCCAAATAGAAGCCTTGTTTGAATTCTAGACCGATTAGTCCACTAAATAACGATCCAAATGATCTTAACCCTCTTACTCCCGGTCATTTCCTAATTGGTACCGCTCTAATGTCTTTACCCGATCCTGATTTAACTAACTTACCAAGCAATAGATTATCTCGTTATCAAATGCTGCAGCAATTGTATCAGCATTTTTGGCAACGATGGAGTAAAGAATACGTGAATGAATTACAACAAAGAGTGAAGTGGAGACAATCATCTTCGGACATGAAAGTCGGCGACATCGTTGTCATCAAGGAGGATAATATTCCACCACTCTGTTGGGCACTCGGAAGAATAGTAGAAGTGTTTCCTGGCAAGGATGGAGTAGTTCGGGTAGTGAATGTAAAAACTTCCAAGGGGAATTATCGCAGAGCAGTAGCAAAAATTTGTGTACTTCCTATTGACACTTGATAAAATTAGTTGTTTTATTTACATAGTTTAATATCTATATGTTTTTTATAAGTATGTATTGTTAACTTAGTTAGTAGTTAACTTGTAAGTTTCGTTAATTTTGAAAATGTATTTTTCAACGTTGGGAGTTATGTTAACGCCAAAGGCGTATTTAGAATATATTTGAATTTTTGGCGCGAAACGCCGAGAACCGTTATTATGGAACGGGGTGTGGTGGCTCGTCACAGGATGGAGAGCGGTAGCCATTATTCTAATCATCGACACAGTAACCTCAAGACGTAATTCTTTTGTTAGTAAAAAATCGTTCTGTATACGATTGAATAAGTTATTGGAATTGTATTTGCACATTTAAAAATAAAGAAGTTGCTTTTTCGAGAGCTATTCAATAATCAAGTTTATTACTTTTGCTTCAAGTAAATCTCTAAATATAAATACCGCCTAAGCTGTAAATGTTAAGTTTCAAAAGCAAATCGGGAAAGATCGTGCATGTTCGATATCTGAAAGCATTGCGCATAAATGACGAATTTGAGCCCTCGATCAAGCCAACCTATCATTATTGAATCATGGAATTATGACCTTTCTTTGTCCATGGTGTCGGTGCTGCTCGCTTTGAATTGTTGGGCTTCCATTGTGTTGTTACGCTCTTATGTGTGCGCGTGAACATGACTATCTCATCAGACTTTAAAGCTAACGCAACTTCTTTGCGCTGTGCTGTCTCGATTGCTGCCTCCAATTTTACATCGCCTTTTTCTTCAGCCAATCGCTCAAATACGCCCGGTTTTGATAGCCCCGGTATGAATTTGTCTTTCAAAACTGATTCGAGATTTTCACCAACATGTCATCGCCATTTTGTTGATCCTTGCCAACCACTCCATTGCATTTACATCCATACTTTGCTTGATATCATAGAATTGCTTCCGTACTTGCCATAAATTTAATTTAATCGCGTAGTGTCTTTCCAAGATTTGTACAAATTAAAAAATAATATCATTTTTGGAAAAACTTGAGAAAATATTAGAAACCATAGAACTATAAAACTTGTTACTAAATGGGATGGTCAATATGGTGCAAGAAATTTAATTGCTGAACCCAATTATCATTCACACACAATTTTTAATAACAATTAGTAGCTATTGAAATGAACAAAACCGAATTACGATTCAATAAACCAATTTATGTTGGTTTTACAATACTTGATCTATCCAAAAGCTTAGTTTTTGATTATCACTATAATTATTTTTTAAAATTTGACAATATAGAATCCATTAAATTATTATATACTGACACTGATAGTCTGATTTATCACATACAATGCAATGATTTCTATTCGAATAATATTCGAAAAGATTGTGTGAACATTTTTGATACTAGTGACTATCATGAAAACAATATTTTTGAAATACCAAGAGTGAATAAAAAGAAAGTTGAATATATGAAAGATGAATTAAAAGGAAAAATTGTAACCGAATTTGTTGGGTTAAAAGCAAAAATGTATTCTTTTACGTTTGAAAGTGTTCTATCAAATACTGAAACAGAATGTGTTAAAAAGGCTAAAGGTGTCGGAAAAATGTCATTAAAAGAACTCAATTTTAATACTTACAAAGATGTTTTATTTAACCAACATGTTCGTTATTCAAAGTTCAACTCCATTCAATCAAAACATCATCAAATTTATTCAATTACAATCAACAAAAAATCTTTAGATAGTTATGATGACAAAGAGAAGATTTTAGATGATAATATCAGTACAATACCTCTTTCATAAAAGATATGTCACGTTGACTTTTTTTTATATTATTCAAAATCTGTACTTTGTTTTTTCATTTTTTAAATGCTCTTTTTATTTTCTACATTATGTATTTGCCTTATATTTTAATAATATGTAACCTTATGTACCATATTTATATTTAAGCATTATCTAATAAAAACATTTATTCTAAAATATAAACATGACTTTTCTTCATTCCCATCATCCGATCCCACATACGGATAAGGTGACGTGACGTCAAGGCGCGGACCCCGACGCCTGCAGAAGGAAGCGCATGCGCAAAAGCGGATGCGCTCACTTTTATTTATAAGACACCACACTATATTTATGCATACGCGCTATCTCTTAAAGACCGGATGTTGCGGTTTTGTGGTTTTGATAAAAATTTAGAAAGAGAAAACAATACATTTATAAAGACCGGATGTTTACATTTTCATACCTAAATCGACATGTATTAGAAAGAAAAAGCATGAGTGACCTCCCTATAGCCTTACTACTCGTGTGCAAAGTCGTTTTTTTTCGAACCCTGTCGATAACTTCGGCTGTGGAACTACCCCCCTTGAGAGTAAACTCTTTAAAATCTGGCGCCCGAGCAATTAATTCATGCCTTTTCCATCAGCGGAAAAAAACAGCGTCACAAGGTACAATAGAAATTTTAATTCAAATAGTAACAGTTTTGTTAGGAATCCGCGTGCGCAAAACAATTCTGAAACAACACTCAATAACAATCAAGGTAACAATAAGTATTCGCATTTCAATAGAAGCGGATTTGCAGGTTATAATAATCAAATGCGAAGAAATTGGGGCAACAATAATAAACTGTTGAAATGTTTCGAGTGTAGCATGACAAATCCTTTAGCAAAAGATTGCCGTCGCATAAAATGTTTTAAATGTAATGAGAATGGACATAGACAATATGATTGTTCGTCAAAAAACGTGCGGAAAGTCACTTCAACGCCCGCAGAAGTAATTTAAGAAATTCTACATTCAAGCCCAAAAACAAAGTGTATGTGTTACCAAAAATTGATAATGTTAATAGTAGAGATAAGAGGTATGTTCTGGGACCTCCGAAGGATTTCTGATATACTGTTCTCTCTCTGTCCCATATAAACATACCTCTTTCTCATTCTAAATTTTTATTTTTATTTGCGATAAAAGTGGTACTACCAAAGCTAAACGCGAGATTTGAATCTTACATTATTTCTAATTTCTGGTAGCACTGTTTGTGTGGGAAAACTTAAAATTTAAATTAAGTACCCCTAAACGTCATCCTACAGCCCTCAAAATACGCCTAAAAATCAATTAAATTTTAATACTGATTTAATTGTTAACTTGCCAATTTAATTTTAAACCCTTACTAATTCAACCCCTAAACAGAATTTTAATAAATATGAAAAAAAAGCTAAAGTTTGGTCAGGTATCGAACCCGGGACCTCGGCATGCAAGTTGCACACGGTAGCGCTACACCAACGAGCTATTTGTTAAAAGTATGTATTTTAATTGTACATAAGAAAAATACAGTGTAATATTAGACAATCATTTACATCTCATAACATATGTAAAACATCATATGATAAGATTAAGATTATATTTTATTTAAATTTCTACTTACATTTTTTCTTAATAGCAACCAGCTATTAAACCATTTTATTAATAATTAATATTAGAAAATCAAATATCAATTACCTCCACCAATCCATCAGATCACAAAACACAAAATTATTAATTAAGTTTGGTAAACAGCGCAAAAAAAAGAAATCAAACATAAGTTATAATATTTTTATTTGCTAAAATATTTCAGTACAGATTCTATGGATTACAGACAATGTTGGTATCACATATTTCTGTAACAAAAAAACAAAATTAAAATAAAAAAATTAAAATTTTAATTTATACATTACCTTTTTTATAACTTTCCAATGTTTATTAAACCACATAGCTTAACCATAATCATTTTGGTTTTTAAAACTTGTACAAACATTTTGCCGCTATAGTTTTTGTTGCAATCTTCTACTGCAGCTGGAGTAAAGGCTTCATTATATCGTTTTGGCAACCATACACAATAATCACCCAAATCGGCAAGAATTGCTTTACCTATTGATGTTTCCATAATTTCTAAATTATATATGGTATGTTTAGTACCAATTTCCAAATCTACAATTTTTTTAATTTCTTTTGCATTGGAAATATTTGTTAATAATTCGAAGTCCATATTGCTAAAATAAACCAAAATTGTAATATTATTTATTTATTTATTTATTTATTTATTTATTTATTTATTTATTTATTTATTTATTTATTTATTTATTTATTTATTTATTTATTTATTTATTTATTTATTTATTTATTTATTTATTTATTTATTTATTTATTTATTTATTTATTTATTTATTTATTTATTTATTTATTTATTTATTTATTTATTTATTTATTTATTTATTTATTTATTTATTTATTTATTTATTTATTTATTTATTTATTTATTTATTTATTTATTTATTTATTTATTTATTTATTTATTTATTTATTTATTTATTTATTTATTTATTTATTTATTTATTTATTTATTTATTTATTTATTTATTTATTTATTTATTTATTTATTTATTTATTTATTTATTTATTTATTTATTTATTTATTTATTTATTTATTTATTTATTTATTTATTTATTTATTTATTTATTTATTTATTTATTTATTTATTTATTTATTTATTTATTTATTTATTTATTTATTTATTTATTTATTTATTTATTTATTTATTTATTTATTTATTTATTTATTTATTTATTTATTTATTTATTTATTTATTTATTTATTTATTTATTTATTTATTTATTTATTTATTTATTTATTTATTTATTTATTTATTTATTTATTTATTTATTTATTTATTTATTTATTTATTTATTTATTTATTTATTTATTTATTTATTTATTTATTTATTTATTTATTTATTTATTTATTTATTTATTTATTTATTTATTTATTTATTTATTTATTTATTTATTTATTTATTTATTTATTTATTTATTTATTTATTTATTTATTTATTTATTTATTTATTTATTTATTTATTTATTTATTTATTTATTTATTTATTTATTTATTTATTTATTTATTTATTTATTTATTTATTTATTTATTTATTTATTTATTTATTTATTTATTTATTTATTTATTTATTTATTTATTTATTTATTTATTTATTTATTTATTTATTTATTTATTTATTTATTTATTTATTTATTTATTTATTTATTTATTTATTTATTTATTTATTTATTTATTTATTTATTTATTTATTTATTTATTTATTTATTTATTTATTTATTTATTTATTTATTTATTTATTTATTTATTTATTTATTTATTTATTTATTTATTTATTTATTTATTTATTTATTTATTTATTTATTTATTTATTTATTTATTTATTTATTTATTTATTTATTTATTTATTTATTTATTTATTTATTTATTTATTTATTTATTTATTTATTTATTTATTTATTTATTTATTTATTTATTTATTTATTTATTTATTTATTTATTTATTTATTTATTTATTTATTTATTTATTTATTTATTTATTTATTTATTTATTTATTTATTTATTTATTTATTTATTTATTTATTTATTTATTTATTTATTTATTTATTTATTTATTTATTTATTTATTTATTTATTTATTTATTTATTTATTTATTTATTTATTTATTTATTTATTTATTTATTTATTTATTTATTTATTTATTTATTTATTTATTTATTTATTTATTTATTTATTTATTTATTTATTTATTTATTTATTTATTTATTTATTTATTTATTTATTTATTTATTTATTTATTTATTTATTTATTTATTTATTTATTTATTTATTTATTTATTTATTTATTTATTTATTTATTTATTTATTTATTTATTTATTTATTTATTTATTTATTTATTTATTTATTTATTTATTTATTTATTTATTTATTTATTTATTTATTTATTTATTTATTTATTTATTTATTTATTTATTTATTTATTTATTTATTTATTTATTTATTTATTTATTTATTTATTTATTTATTTATTTATTTATTTATTTATTTATTTATTTATTTATTTATTTATTTATTTATTTATTTATTTATTTATTTATTTATTTATTTATTTATTTATTTATTTATTTATTTATTTATTTATTTATTTATTTATTTATTTATTTATTTATTTATTTATTTATTTATTTATTTATTTATTTATTTATTTATTTATTTATTTATTTATTTATTTATTTATTTATTTATTTATTTATTTATTTATTTATTTATTTATTTATTTATTTATTTATTTATTTATTTATTTATTTATTTATTTATTTATTTATTTATTTATTTATTTATTTATTTATTTATTTATTTATTTATTTATTTATTTATTTATTTATTTATTTATTTATTTATTTATTTATTTATTTATTTATTTATTTATTTATTTATTTATTTATTTATTTATTTATTTATTTATTTATTTATTTATTTATTTATTTATTTATTTATTTATTTATTTATTTATTTATTTATTTATTTATTTATTTATTTATTTATTTATTTATTTATTTATTTATTTATTTATTTATTTATTTATTTATTTATTTATTTATTTATTTATTTATTTATTTATTTATTTATTTATTTATTTATTTATTTATTTATTTATTTATTTATTTATTTATTTATTTATTTATTTATTTATTTATTTATTTATTTATTTATTTATTTATTTATTTATTTATTTATTTATTTATTTATTTATTTATTTATTTATTTATTTATTTATTTATTTATTTATTTATTTATTTATTTATTTATTTATTTATTTATTTATTTATTTATTTATTTATTTATTTATTTATTTATTTATTTATTTATTTATTTATTTATTTATTTATTTATTTATTTATTTATTTATTTATTTATTTATTTATTTATTTATTTATTTATTTATTTATTTATTTATTTATTTATTTATTTATTTATTTATTTATTTATTTATTTATTTATTTATTTATTTATTTATTTATTTATTTATTTATTTATTTATTTATTTATTTATTTATTTATTTATTTATTTATTTATTTATTTATTTATTTATTTATTTATTTATTTATTTATTTATTTATTTATTTATTTATTTATTTATTTATTTATTTATTTATTTATTTATTTATTTATTTATTTATTTATTTATTTATTTATTTATTTATTTATTTATTTATTTATTTATTTATTTATTTATTTATTTATTTATTTATTTATTTATTTATTTATTTATTTATTTATTTATTTATTTATTTATTTATTTATTTATTTATTTATTTATTTATTTATTTATTTATTTATTTATTTATTTATTTATTTATTTATTTATTTATTTATTTATTTATTTATTTATTTATTTATTTATTTATTTATTTATTTATTTATTTATTTATTTATTTATTTATTTATTTATTTATTTATTTATTTATTTATTTATTTATTTATTTATTTATTTATTTATTTATTTATTTATTTATTTATTTATTTATTTATTTATTTATTTATTTATTTATTTATTTATTTATTTATTTATTTATTTATTTATTTATTTATTTATTTATTTATTTATTTATTTATTTATTTATTTATTTATTTATTTATTTATTTATTTATTTATTTATTTATTTATTTATTTATTTATTTATTTATTTATTTATTTATTTATTTATTTATTTATTTATTTATTTATTTATTTATTTATTTATTTATTTATTTATTTATTTATTTATTTATTTATTTATTTATTTATTTATTTATTTATTTATTTATTTATTTATTTATTTATTTATTTATTTATTTATTTATTTATTTATTTATTTATTTATTTATTTATTTATTTATTTATTTATTTATTTATTTATTTATTTATTTATTTATTTATTTATTTATTTATTTATTTATTTATTTATTTATTTATTTATTTATTTATTTATTTATTTATTTATTTATTTATTTATTTATTTATTTATTTATTTATTTATTTATTTATTTATTTATTTATTTATTTATTTATTTATTTATTTATTTATTTATTTATTTATTTATTTATTTATTTATTTATTTATTTATTTATTTATTTATTTATTTATTTATTTATTTATTTATTTATTTATTTATTTATTTATTTATTTATTTATTTATTTATTTATTTATTTATTTATTTATTTATTTATTTATTTATTTATTTATTTATTTATTTATTTATTTATTTATTTATTTATTTATTTATTTATTTATTTATTTATTTATTTATTTATTTATTTATTTATTTATTTATTTATTTATTTATTTATTTATTTATTTATTTATTTATTTATTTATTTATTTATTTATTTATTTATTTATTTATTTATTTATTTATTTATTTATTTATTTATTTATTTATTTATTTATTTATTTATTTATTTATTTATTTATTTATTTATTTATTTATTTATTTATTTATTTATTTATTTATTTATTTATTTATTTATTTATTTATTTATTTATTTATTTATTTATTTATTTATTTATTTATTTATTTATTTATTTATTTATTTATTTATTTATTTATTTATTTATTTATTTATTTATTTATTTATTTATTTATTTATTTATTTATTTATTTATTTATTTATTTATTTATTTATTTATTTATTTATTTATTTATTTATTTATTTATTTATTTATTTATTTATTTATTTATTTATTTATTTATTTATTTATTTATTTATTTATTTATTTATTTATTTATTTATTTATTTATTTATTTATTTATTTATTTATTTATTTATTTATTTATTTATTTATTTATTTATTTATTTATTTATTTATTTATTTATTTATTTATTTATTTATTTATTTATTTATTTATTTATTTATTTATTTATTTATTTATTTATTTATTTATTTATTTATTTATTTATTTATTTATTTATTTATTTATTTATTTATTTATTTATTTATTTATTTATTTATTTATTTATTTATTTATTTATTTATTTATTTATTTATTTATTTATTTATTTATTTATTTATTTATTTATTTATTTATTTATTTATTTATTTATTTATTTATTTATTTATTTATTTATTTATTTATTTATTTATTTATTTATTTATTTATTTATTTATTTATTTATTTATTTATTTATTTATTTATTTATTTATTTATTTATTTATTTATTTATTTATTTATTTATTTATTTATTTATTTATTTATTTATTTATTTATTTATTTATTTATTTATTTATTTATTTATTTATTTATTTATTTATTTATTTATTTATTTATTTATTTATTTATTTATTTATTTATTTATTTATTTATTTATTTATTTATTTATTTATTTATTTATTTATTTATTTATTTATTTATTTATTTATTTATTTATTTATTTATTTATTTATTTATTTATTTATTTATTTATTTATTTATTTATTTATTTATTTATTTATTTATTTATTTATTTATTTGTTCATACATATAACAATTTATAAGTAACAACAAATAACAATAACGGGCTATTGACCCAATATAGACATCACAGACAATTTAGTTGAACTTAGATTTCATACATTTTAAAGTACAACAATTAATACTTAATTAATACTAAACAATTATAATTCGACTTTTTTTAACAAAGACTTAAACTGATTTAAGTTTAAAAAGAAGAAATCTATATTGTTGCTTAGACTCACATCATCAGCGCTACGTAACATTCTGGTCATTGAGCTAAAAGATCCGTATAAAGTCCTATGATATGTTTTAGAAAAAGTATGCTTTACTCGAAGATTTTTGCGTGGAACGTGATAATCTATTAGCTTAGATAACTCATCGGAAGATATTATGTTATTTACAATTTTAAAAATATTGGTTACGTCAATTTTTACACGTTGAGATTTTAATAATGGTAGAGACAGATAGTTTCTTAGTTCATCGTAGTTTATTTCACTGTAAGCAATATTCATTTTAAATGCGATATACTTTAGAAACTTTTTCTGAACCCGTTCGATTTTATTAATACGTACTTCGCAATAAGGAGACCAGATTGATGAAGCATATTCTAAAATTGGTTTAATTAATAATATGTAAAGTGACCTCAAAGCCTCAATGTTCGTAAATTCTGAAGTCTGCCTCTTAACAAATCCAAGAAGTTTAAAAGATCTGTTGCATATTTCATCAATGTGGAAAGTAAAAGAAAGACTACTATCAAAGATAACTCCCAGATCCCTGATTTTGGATACACATTCTAATTTGATGTCGTTTAAATAATAGTCAAAACATATAGGTTTTAGAGATCTATAAAATTTGATGTGTTTGCATTTGTTTATGTTCAACTTAATGTTGTTGTGGTTGCACCAGTCGTAGAAATTGTTCAAGTCATTTTGCATAAGGTTAGCTGCAGCTGCATGTGACTCATTTGATTTGCAAAATATTTTCATGTCATCAGCGAATAAGAGTACTTTTGAGTTTGAAAATATTTCCACCACATCGTTTATAAATAAATTAAAGAATAGAGGCCCCAAATGTGAACCTTGGGGAACACCTGACGTTATTAGAATATTTTCTGACTTGAAACCTTTGATTTTGACTATTTGCTTGCGATGCTGTAAATAAGTTTGAACCCAAGAATGAAATGTACCATGAAATCCATACGCAGAAAGTTTTCTTAATAAGATAGAATGATCAATTTTATCAAACGCTTTGGAGAAGTCGGTATAGATTGAATCAACCTGAAAACCATTCTCCAGAGCATTCGATATAAAATTTTCATATATTAATAAATTTGTTGTTGTAGAACGTCCTTTTCTAAAACCATGTTGATTTTCTATAAGAATATTTTTGAATAGGCTTGCTAAGACATCATGAACTAACGATTCAAATATTTTTGGAATTGGCGATATCACCGAAACTGGCCTATAATTAGTTATTTGGTCCTTTGATCCGCTTTTAAAAATTGGAGTTACAAACGCTCTCTTCCACAGTTCAGGAAATATACCACAGTTTATTGATTTGGTAAATAACAACCATAAAGGCCGACACAGAGAAAAAGCACATTTTTTCAGAAATAGACAAGAAATCATGTCTGGTCCACTTCCTTTGTTAACGTCCAGATTATTTAGTTTGTTTAGAACTGACGAAATCGTAATATTCACTGATTCGATGTTTGTAACGCTATTATATTTAAAGACAGTATCGGAATTCGATTCGAACTGATTGTCAAAAGAGTTTTCATATACAGAGGAAAAATGCGTAGCAAATAATTCAGCAATTTGTTGACCACCACTTGCCGTATCACCATTTAGAATTAGTGTATTTGGGAGGCTATTGTCTTCGCGTTTTGTGTTTACATAATTCCAAAAATATTTTACATTTGACTTAACTGAGTTTTCTACCTTCTTAATATAATCGTTGTAACATTTCTTTGACAGTCTTTTGCATTGGGTTCTCAGTGATTCGAAAGTACGATAATCTGATTCGAGTTTAGATTTCTTGTAAACAGCGTGTGCATATCGTTTCTTAAAAATAATTTGTTTTAACTCTCGATCAAACCATATCGGAAATTTACGAACATCAGTTTTTTTTATTTTAGGCACGTATACATCAATAATAGAGTATAACATATTGTAAAAAATATCTGTGGCTTTGTTAACGTCGGATGGGTTTAAAATACTATCCCAGTTTATGTTTAGTAAATGATCATTCAAACGATCATAGTTGCAATTTTTAAAATTATAAGACTGTTCTTCGTATTTTAAAAGCATAGGACTAGAACCTGGATTTTTACTTTGAATCTCTATCAATAGCGCAGGATGATGTGAGTCGCAAGGCAGGAGTATGTCATTTGGCGATGTGACAGAACAATATGAGTTGCATATAACTAAATCTAAGATTACATTGTTATGGTTTTTTATAAGATTGTACTGGTAAAGATCAAAATAACATAACGATTCAATAAAAATCTCAGCGGATAGACAATAAGAGTGAAATAATTGGCTTGTGTAATCACTGGACCAAATAATTTCTGGAAGATTATAATCCCCAAATAAATAAATACTACAATTTTTAAACCTATCACAAATTTCTTCGACAGAATCAAGATGCGATTTATAGATCTCGTGGCCAGATGAAGGTGGAAGGTACGTAGCTCCAATAAGAATTATTGACTTGCCAATAGTAATAGCTACAAAAAGTTCCTCAATTTTGTCGTTAGAAATCTTGGTGAAAACAGAATTTGCATTAAATATTTTTCTGACAGCCACAAGCACCCCGCCTCCTCTAAGTTTTCCAGTTTTAATGAAATTTCGATCACATCTAAAAATGCAGTAATTAGAAATTGTTAGTTCAGCATTACAGATATCAGAATTTAGCCAGGTTTCAGTTAAAATAATTATATCATAATCACACAGAGATACATTTTTCATCAACTCAGTTATTTTTGTTCTAATGCCTCGAACGTTTTGATAATAAATTGAAATATTAGCGTCGTTAGAGCATGTATTTAGTAATTTTAAAGAATCATTTGAATTGACAATTAACTTTTCTGATAATTGCTAGGACTCTGAGTACATGGTTTTTGATCTAATATATTCGACTTGCTTTAAGTAAACTGGACACTCTGAATGAAATGAGGAGTGATGTGTATTTAATTTTTCATTGTTCTTGTTGTTATAATTTAAACAATTTATGCATTTCAATGATTGATTTGGGCAATCTGAGAATTTATGATCCTCAGTGCAATTCGGACATACATTTACATTTTTCTTACAATCATTTGCCTTGTGGCCAAAATTTGAACACTTAAAACATCTCAGCGTATTAAACGATTCGACTACTGAACATTTTCGCCACCCTACATAAAGAAATCTTTGTGAAATAATTGCATTAAACGCTTCAGGATTCAGTTCGACAATGACGAATTTGCGTTTACTTTTAACATTTACTCTTAGAACTTTAAAATGTGTTACCGATTCAGAGTTTAGTTCACTATCTTTAAGTATTTGGTTGAAGGAATCTTCGTTTAGGCCATCGGCTACGGTTTCATCTAAATCACTGATCTTAATTGTAGGGTATCGTTTCTTTGCAAAATTCAAATCAAAATTTTCGGCAACTTTGGAGTTTTCGATGCACGACATTAAGTTATTCACTTGATCATCGAGGCACTTCAATATTATAATTCCACTTTTTGTCTCTTTCACATCTGTAATTCCCGAACCAAAATCAGTAGGTTTAGCAATCTGCTTAAGCGTTTCCAAATTTGAATTTTTGTCTTTTGGTTTTAATACAATCCCGGTATATTTCTGTTTAGATTTAACTATATCGCTAAACATACGAACATTTGTATTTTGCTTATCCGTATAATCCGATGAAGAATGCGCCCGATTAGATTTATTTTGCTGCTCGCTTTGCTGTTTGATTTCAAGGCCGTTTAATTTATCCTTTAGTAGCGAATTATTTAATTTTAATTCCTCATTTAATTCAACCATTAATGATAACTCACGTTTTAGATAAATGTTCACAGCAAGATCATCATTGGATTTTCCGTTATCGGCACTAATAACTTCTGCACTTATGCATTTTTTACATGTCCAACCACTTTTATTCATATTTATATATTTTGATATAACTTCGAAGCATCTTAGGTGAATTTCGTTTCTGCATGCACTGCACTTTACGGTTGAACGCATTTGCTGGTAACATAACTCGCATTTTCTAAGATTTTTAGCACTTTTAGACTTGGACTCAGAATCTTCGTCCTCAGTCCCCGCCATTTTCAGTCGCAATCAGCGACTAATAATAAAAAATATGTATACTTACAATAGAATGATGGTCTGACTAAAGATAGTTATAATTGAACATCTCATAGATTTATATACTTATATTAATGCATGATCATCAGTTAAAAATCAGGATTGTAATTAAATAATTACTCTAACGTTGAATTGAAGAGGAAATAGTAAAATAGAAACACAAGTACGCTATATAAATAGTATTTTTAAGAGTATTAAAAAATAATATGTAAGTACTGTCCTTATACAATTAATATATTTATAATACAAATTTAGCAAAGTAAAATAAATACGATACTTTATGTTATTTGTAAGCATCAGCATAAAAATTACATTAATCAAATTTCAGTATTCTAACAATAAAATGATTTGGATATAGAAGAACTTTATAAACAATACATTTATGTATACTATCTTATTTCAAAATTTTAATATATATATAAAATATATAATATATAAATTCAATATATTAACAAAATCAGCGAATAATTATTCAAATGATTAAATTTCAATATTTTTGTGACCCCAAGCAAGTGTCTTCACAGAATTTGGTAAAATATAACGCTTATCATCACTAGACGTTAAGGCCGCTTTATTTTTTAGCACACTATACATATTGTGTAAATGCGATTGAAAAGTAGTCATTTTCCTGTAAATAATACCGTTTTTCGTTTCAACCAAATGTTTATAATCTTCCATATTAATCTCCTTTTGAACAACACATTTTTTTACACCTTTTGCTTTTTTTGAAAGACTACCCTCAGCATTTACACAACATGCTTTTGCTCCAGTTCCATAAAAATCCCAAATAATTTTACCAGCATACTCATCCTTCATTCTTCCCAAAATTGATGAATTGCTTGGAATGCCGTGTAAATTATTTGGAAGAAAATTGCTAGTATCAAATTTGTTTAAATTTAGTTTCATGTCCGCATAAAAATTGTCGGTAAAAATTTCTAATATCAAGCTATCCGTATCTGTATAAAGCAACGTAGCGTTTTCTGCATATTTCTCTTTGATGAAACCGTAATAAAAATCGTATATAATATTTTTCGATAAGTCTAGTATACTAAATCCGATATATATAGGTTTGTTATACATAACTTTTAATTTTTTCATCTGCACTGCCACTAAATTTTCGGTAAATTAAATATGCTACAATTTTTAAAATTAGGTTTTGAAATCATGCTATTTGCTCCTGGCTTATGTCCAACATTTTCCCAATGTGTAACTAATTTTACATCTACCCTTTTGTCAACATTTTCCATAGTTTTCCCAAAGACACTATTGTTCATAAGTTTGAAAAAATCCTTTTCAAATTTACTGGTGGCACAATTCCGCATAAAGGTATTCAAATCTATATACGGCATTAACCAAGGACTTTGCTTAAATGTTAACACTCTATGCACATGAGTTAGTTTCAAACCATTTCTAAGAGCCTGTTTTAAGTTTTTATAATGTATAACATATTTGGATTTATTATACAAATTTGGAATTAACTTTTTAATTTTGATTTTTGAAATTGGGGAAGCTAGAGATTCTGGACAAAACGATAGATCGTTGTGCTTATCATGCAGGTTAACAGGATATTCCAAATCTACCTCTAAAATATATCCTCGATCAGAATTATCTGAAATATTTGCAACGTCTAATCTACTAGTTTCTAATTCAGTTAACCATTTAAATTCACTTTTGGGAAGATGTTGAGACATCGCTGCTCCATACAAATTAGTAGCATCCAAATAAGTTATGAATGATGTCGGTTTAGATGGATCAAAATTAGGAATGAATTGATTATTTGCTACAGCTTTTCTGGTGCTACATTGACTAACACCTCCACGAATTCCCTTTTGTAAAAAATGCAACATATCAATATTAGTCAATAGTTCCAATTCAACTTCAGTATACTTGAGCATTGCATCCCAACTGAGGCCAGGTGCGGTATAGTACTGAGCGGGATCTAGAGAATATATTGATAAGCAAAGGGTTCTAAAGTTTTCGAAAATATCTGCTAGAATTAATACGTCTGATTTTAAATATATATCGGAATATTCGCCTAAAGTGTTACTTTGAAACAAATTATATACATCACACGCTCGCTCATAGTCACTTTTTGAAATATTTTCATTTGTTACATTATTAAAGAAATCTTTATGTGATGGTAGTTTATTCTCCGACAACTTTTCAATATTAGAAACATACGAATAGGGAAATACACCTTTTAACCGAATTAAATTAAATTTTTCATCATCAGGAAAGTATTTACGAATTTCATGACATTATTCATTGTTTAAATTTTGAGCTAATTGACCTAAACTACTAGCCATAAACTTTAATGAATACAAAAAGCGTAATTTTAAATACACGTTTTTTTCATTGCCAGTTATTCGATCAAGATATGTCCACTATCCACTAACAAATATTTTGAAAATGAAATATATCGTTCTTTATTTTGAGGAATAACATCTATACGTTCCTGATGACTAGCTAAATTTTTAATGAACAAGTGAGAATCGTAACCGCTTAAATAGTGGAAAAAAATAGGAATGAAATTTTGAATCTTATAATGTAAATTACAATTTATATGAGCCGCACCCCGATATTGTCCTGTTAAGTGACAATGATCCCTTACTCGTTTTTCATCATCTTTGAACACTTTTTCGCAAATATGGCAATTTACACTAGTTGCAAATTCATTCTGTTCACTATAACTTAGGGGATTCATTTGTAAAACTGGCTTCAAATAGTTGATGTAAATATGCTTAGCATCCGATTCTAAACGTTCGATGAATACTTTAGTGCAATCTTCACCTCGATATGATTCAAATTTCGACAATGAATCGTCATAAATCTATTAATACTATTTAATTCAAGTCTTCAAATCTATTAATACTATTTAATTTTACAGGAAATTCAATATTATTAAAATTTAGTTCGTTTTCAAATTGCACATACCATGTTATTCGTTCAGGATGAACCTTGACTGGATGTAAAGCTGCCAAAATACAATACTTAAAACATTCTTCATCAATGTTTTGAAAGTTGATGACAGCTTTTCTATTCCTAATTTCCGTGGGTAGTTCAATGTAACGGGATGCTTTCATCGGATTGTACTTATTCACATTAACTTCTAAATACGTAAATTTCTCAAGAGCCCAACCTAATTGATAACATTAAATTATTAAAAATAAATTGGAAAAAAATTCATATGCTTACCACTTTTTCTTTCCTGAAACTCGCTTGCTTTTTCATCAATCACCGCCTTTAATTTATCAAATATTGCAAGAATATCCGTACTACCAGTAAATATTTCATTGCGAGTGTTGAAGGATTTTATTTCTTCTTCCTCAGTGGTTTGTAGAACATAATTGCCAAATAGTTCAAAGTTGATTTTTAATTGATTATGGGATTGAAGACAGCGTTCTATAAGTTCTACTACTTTCGGTTTTACATCATCGATATAATCATTTGTGCTGATTATATCTACTTTTTCCGACATAATGCGATAGCTAGTAATTCTGCATTTAAAAGCAGTAGTTAGCTGCTCAACCCCATCAATACCATCAACTTTTTTACATGCATTCGATTTATGTTTAAGCGAATTTAAATGTCCATTATACTTTGACTGATTTTCCAAATGTATATTGTCACGATTTACGCGACTGGGGAACGTAGCGGGTTTGAATTCCAATAAATTAGTCGAGGGGCCAGTGTTAAAATTATATTTATTAACTCACGTATTGATCCCCGCACATTAGGGTATTAATTTACTTACATCATTATGGGTCCCAGCGGCAACGAGCGGAGGGCAATGGTCATCTTGGCACTTGGTCTTCTATGATATTTCTCTGACACCAGTTCGCGACGCGTTTATTATATTTGGATCGACCTATATGGTTCGATCCTCAAAACAGACTACTGTCTTTTGCCTTACAATAATTATTGTTACTTTGCAATTTGTGTCAGCTCAGCGTTCGATCGGTCATCCCGTTCGATCACCTTGCTGGCACCGCGGCTCGTGTTGCTTTTCCGGTGTCTTCGACAACGTGAGATTCATGTAATCGCTGATAAGGCGGATCATATGTTATTTGCATAATGCCAAATAATTCCACAATAGTTTGAGTCTTGACATATGCCCTCCCTTCGAAGCGCTGGGCTCACAGTGCTACCTGAAAAAGAGAGACGAATTTTTTTTGAAGACTGACGAATTTTTATGAAGTTGAACAATAAGTGTACCAATAATGCCTATAATAAATATAACAATTTGTTTAGTTTAGTTCCTAAGTTCTGGTAACTGTTGCATTGGCAATTACCAGATAACATAACCAGATGCCGGCAAAAAAAAAGGTCGGACCGAGCGTCGTACAATTCTTGTAATTTCCTAATACTATTTACGTCTAACACCTCCTTAAAATCTACTTAAAATTAAATATTATATTATGCTAATTTTATTGCGTTGCTTTCCCCAAATCCACGAAAGGCCTTTTGTGCGAATTTACAGACATTGATTATGTGTACGCCCGGTATATTATCTTATACATTGTATTACTAATTATCTGAATTAGATTAGCTTATATTATTTCTCCGAGTTTGTTTATCTTAATAAACGTGCCTGTTCCTGGTTTTGGGTGTCGCATTACATTACAGCCTCTTGGGTTTTTCGTTTAGTTGTCTGTCAACTTCGTCCGTTGGTGTGCGTTTTCCTAGTTCTTGGTGGCCGTAGTGTTTTGTTTTTGAGTTATATCCTTTTTTTGTGTTTTTTTTGTGTTTTTGGACTATCCATTTAATACATGTAAGTAGTATACTATTTTTTTTTTTTTTTTTTTTTTTTTTTTTTTTTTTTTTTTTAATTAAAACTTTAACTTTTTTAGCATGTCTTCGTCCACTACCACCCGTGTGGAGTCGCCGGCTCTTGTGGAGCTGGCCCGATTGTTGGGCGCACTGTCTCCGGCTGAGTTCGTCGAGGCGACGCGCCTCTTCCAGGAGTTTTCCGAGGCGTCGGTCCGGGAGAGTGCTTTCCCGGTGTTAATCGCCGAAGCCGATGTTTCGGCATCCTGCGCGGTTTTGAACGTCCCGACGCCTTCTGTTGCGTCTAGTGCTGCCGTTGATCCAGTTCCCCGGATTTATCGGACGGAACTCGACTGGGTGCCATTCGTTCCGCCAGTCGAGGAAGTGGTCGTCCTACCAACCAAGGACGAGGATGTTTTGTTGTCCGAGGAGGCAGAAATCCTGCCGACCGCGGAGGGCGATATTCCGCCGGAGATGCCCGACCTTTCTGTGGCCGCTTCTTCGGCATTACCGACGGTGGTGGAGGGTGACGATGATGATGCGGCCCTACTGTGTGCTCCCTTGGTATTACCGACGATGGTGGAGGGCGGCGACGGTGATGCAGCCCTATTGGAGGCGTCCGGCCTTTCCCTGGGTGGGACGTCATGTGGGTGACGACGATGATGCGGCCTTATTGGAGGTGCCCGACCTTGCCCTCGGTGCTTCGGGTACCGATCTTCTCCCTTATCGGGTTCGTGCGCGCTTAGACGCGCAAGGACGACCCGGACGGCGCCTAATGCTGGTCTCCGAGAGTAATGCTCCGGTGACTCCTAGCCTTGGTTCGTTGGCTGTGACCCGTGTGCCGACAGTGATTCCATCGTCGGTGAGGGCCACCTATTCCGGGCTCCAGGACCGGATCAGTCCAGATGCGTGCTGGGATTGCGGCCAGTTTGGCCATTTGAGGCGGGATTGCCCGAATGAGCGCCTCCCGTTTTGTTTGCGGTGTGGTTTTCGCGGGAGGTCGTGGCGGTAATGTATGTGCCCGGGGGCCGTACAAAACCGTCGGCGTGGGGGTCGCCCCCCGTCGAGTGGACCTCCTTTGTCATTACCGGAGTTTTTTGATCGGCCCATGGATCGATGTTATCGATGCGGCCGGCTATCCTGTTGGCGTTCGGCCTGCGATGGTTATCCCGTCGCCTTTTGCTCCAGGTGTGGGAAGGTCGGCATTCTGAGCCGAAATTGTCCGTGTCCGCCGTTACTCGAGAGGAGTCGGCGATAGTAGTATAGGAGTCACCTGGGGGGAATATCCCCTCACCTACAAGCCGGGGGTAGAAGTGCACGTGTTCATCAGAAGTCATAAATTATCTAATAAATTAGGGTAATTAATGGGCTTATATTGACAGGTCATAAAAATATGATTTTTTTTTTCCACCTGAAGGGAATACCCCTCACCTACAATCCGGGGGTAGAAGTGCACGTGTTCATCAGAAGTCATAAATTATCTAATAAATTAGGGTAATTAATGGGCTTATATTGACAGGTCATAAAAATTCTAATAAATTAGGGTAATTAATGGGCTTATATTGACAGGTCATAAAAATATGATTTTTAGGGATATGTGCTAAATAATTTGTCATATATGGGGAATGTTTTTAAACGATTTTACTATAAATTAGGATAATTAATGGGTTTATATTTACAGGTGATAAACATATCATTTTTATGGATATGTGTTAGATAATTTGGCATATATAGGGAATGTTTTTTAAACGATTTCACAGATCTGAAGATATTACTAATTTTACTAATATTGCTAAGATGTATTCTACAAAAGTATCATTTTACTGTAATAAATAAGGGTGGTTTTAAAGTCCCCGTTAAGAAATAAGGCGGAGAGTTCGTACCTATATGTATATAAAAGATGCATTTAAATAAAAAGGTTCATTTACAAATTAATTTTTGCAAATTAAGTTTGAAAATTCCAAAATAAACAAATTAATCATGAGTAGTGCTGAAGTGATCGAAATTGTGTGGGATGAAGAAGCTGTGTTGGATTTAACTTCTGATCAGCATGCCCAAATTGATGCTGACATTGAAGAAGCCCGAAGTGTAGTGACAATTTCGAGTGCAAGTGAAAGTGCAGGTGATTCACCTCAGGTTATTGATAGCCCGATTGAATCGTGTGATGATTTCAAAATTGACATGTGGTGTTGTTTCCGCCAAACGTATTATTTGGCGTACTACAGTAGTTGGGGTTCCGGTCAGCCTATGCCAGGCGAAGATTGGTTAGCAGCGTTTTGCGGAAAGTGCACGGCTGGAAATATGAGATGGCCGAAAGCCTATCATATTATGTGTCATTCTAGTGAAACTGAATTGATTCGCTATAAATATGGCCGAAAGTGTTATCGTTGTGCGGAATTATTATATTCTTTCCTTCCGGCTGATTTTTGCGACGACTGCAATGCCGCTGAATTGGAAGGAAATACCGGTATGAGGGTCCATCTGATCAGAGGAGAAGACCCAGCACCGAGCCCCTTCGACCTAGTGAATTATTAATAATTGTTTCTAAATAAAATTGTATATGTAGCTTATTAATGTTTTAATAAATAAAAAAAAATTTAAAACTATTTTGAACTATTATTTTTCCACACCAATTATTATAAATAAGTAAAAAAAAATAATTATTTAGTTAAGTAATTAAAAATTAAAAATAAAGTTAAAAGTATATATATTTTTTTAATTTAAATCTGTATTTAGACTATAAATACAATATGAATCTAACACTATAAATACCTATAAATAGTAAGTAACCCTTATTCCATTAAAGTTTGTGGCGATGGATGTGTGTTTCAAGCATCCTTTTACAGCTATTATAGCCGGACCGACGTCTTGTGGCAAAACAAATTTTGCAAATACTTTTATAAAGCATGTAAACCGGATGTGTGATACAACTTTTAAACAAATTTACTGGTACTATGATGAATGGCAACCCCAATACAGTGAAAAAAATGTGATTTATAAAGAAGGTTTACCAGCCTTGAACGAATTTAATGATAACGAGCCTGTTTTAATAGTTTTGGACGACTTAATGAAAGAGGTTGGTAATACGGTCGTAGATATATTTACAAAAGGTAGCCATCATAAAAATTTGAGTGTATTTTATATAACTCAAAATCTATTTCATCAAGGGAAATGGCAACGAGATATTTCTCTAAACTCAAATTATATAATATATTTCAAAAATCCTAGAGATCGCTCGCAGATCATGCATTTGGCTAGGCAAGTGTATCCTGGAAATGCAAAATTCATTCAGGAAGCTTATGATGATGCAACATTACGCCCACACGGCTATTTATTATTTGATTTGAAACAATCTACACCTGAAAATTACCGTATTCGGACCAATGTTTTACCTGAAGAAGAACCTGTATGCGTGTACGTGCCAAAAAAGTATAAATAGCCATTTCGTTAAAATATTTGTCATTTAAGTAAATATGTCTGAAACGGTAATTAAGAACGCGGATGTTCTAAAAGTTTTACATAAAGCCAATCCTAAACAACGACTAGCAATTTTAAAAACCGCTGATAAACAGCTTATTCATTGTATTTGTGAATGTATTTATAATACACTAAAGGGTAAAATACCATTATCACAAACTCAGAAGAAGAAATTGTCTACACACAAGAAAACACTTCGGAAAATAATAAAGCGCGGTGATAGTTTAAATAAAAAAAAGAAAATTTTACTCCAAAAAGGTGGTAGTATAATTCCTTTAATATTAGCACCTCTATTATCAGGAATATTTGGGAGCTTATTTATAACATAATGGAATACGGAAAAAAAATGATTCTAATTGATCCACAAAAAATTAAACAACTACAAGAATATAACAATAATCAACCAGATGTGCTGTCTACCCTGGATAAAGACATGAAACACGTGTTAAATTTAAACATGCAAGACAAGGAAAAGTGGGATATGTATCAACAAGTGTTACAGCGGTTTCTACATTTTTCAAAGAATATCAGGGAACCGATATCTATACCACTACTTGAGGAAAAAAGGAAAACAACCGAAGAAGTACGATCAAACAATTCTAAAGATGTTTCCGAAATTATCAAAAGTGTGCCGCTAACGTATAGACCCAAAACAAACCTTTTGTTGAAAGAAATTCAAAAGAATAAAAATATAGATTGGAATGAAACAGGTACTTTAATATTAAATAATAACCTTGTGAAAAATTCAAACATAATTGAAATTGTTAATGACATAATACGTAAACGTAAAACATCAAGTAAACCACCAGGTGTAAAACGATTATTAAAAGAATTGCAAAAATCAAATATACCATTAAAAGTAATAGGTAATAAAGAACATCAAGCCTATATAAGTGGAAGAAGTTCGAGTTTATTGAACAGTAGTGATTCACCTATTTTATCAAGAAGCGAATATGAAAGTACTCATAGTTCACCACCTGTAAATCAAATTGATTGGGAAAACTTTACATTATAAAATGATTGCAAACTTATATTATAATGTTGATAAAGAAGAAGGTTTTTCGAATGTAAATAAATTAAAAAATGTATTACCCAACTATAGCAGAGAAGAAATTCAGAAATGGCTAGAGTCCCAAGAAACTTATACATTACATAAACCAGTACGAAAGCACTTTCCTAAAAACAGATACCACGTGACAAACAAAGATGATTTATTTGAGGCTGATTTGATAGACATGAGGAACTTAAGCCAATATAATAAAGGTATAAATTATTTATTAACAGTTATTGACGTCTTCAGTAAATATGCATGGGTTAGACCATTAAAATCCAAAAGCGGTAGCGAGGTCGCTGATGCTTTTTCGACCATTTTTACAGACTCAAAACGTATTCCAATTAGTTTACAAACAGACAAAGGAAAAGAATTTCTAGCGTCCAAAGTTCAAAAGATTTTTAAAAAGCTCAATATTAAATATTTTGTGGCAAACAATCCTGAAATTAAAGCAGCCGTTGTTGAGAGGTTTAATAGAACTTTAAAAACACGAATGTTTAAATATTTTACATATACTAATAAATATGAGTATATTGACGTGTTACAAAATTTTGTAAACGCATATAATAATACAAAACACCGAACTATTAAAATGGCTCCATCGTTAGTTAATGACAATAATATATTACAAGTATACAATAACACATATGCCAACATCGAAATGAAGAAGAAGAAAACAGCTTCGAAATTTAAGGTCGGAGACTTTGTGCGAATATCTAAATATAAACATGTATTCGAAAAAAGTTACACCGCAAATTGGACAGAAGAAATTTTTAAAATCTCTAAAGTAATTAACCGAATACCTCATACTGTGTATAAACTATGCGATTTAGATAACGAACCTGTGCTAGGTATATTTTATGTACCCGAATTGCAAAAAGTAACTTTTTCTGAAACTGATGAATTTAAAATCGATAAAATACTAAAGAAACGGCTGAGAAACGGCATACGTGAAGTGTTGGTCAAATGGCGTGGTTACCCTGATAAGTTTAATTCGTGGATAAGTGCAAACAACATAACATATAATGAACAATAAAGAATTTTATGTAACGTTATTGAGCAACAGCTCAAAGAAATTCTACCCAGAGAATAAATCGTCGCATTTTACAACGCAACTACCTAGAATAATACATTTAGAAGACGAGTGGATGGTGGCGCTATCAGAAATACAATATCCATGTTCATTTCAATCTGTTCGAAAAAATGAAAACATTATTTATTATAATGTTTTAAGTGATGAAGGTTTTAAGGTACACCGAAAAACTCAAATTGAGCCAGGAGATTATAGAGAGTTAGAAGATATACTGTTAACTTTAAATACGAATGAAGATTTATTTTCTCATAATATTAAATTTCACGTAGATAACCGAACCAGACAAGTAACAGTTGAGTTTCCTGAAAATTCAGCGATAAATTATCTGACAATGTCCACGTGTTTGTCATTACAATTGGGGTTTGAACCGAAAACAGATATTTTTCAAATTAGACATAGTAATCATCCGGCAAATATTCAGATAGGGTTACCATCGCAAATGTTTCTGTATTGTGATATCATAGAGCCACAAATTGTTGGTGATATAAGTGCCAAATTACTTCGTAATGTAAATATTGAAAGAGAAAATTATACATATGGCTCGCATAAAATGATATCTTTTCACACATTACACTATGTGCCCGTGTTAAAGAGAGAGTTTGAAAATATTGAAATAGATATAAGGTCAGATACTGGTCAATATATACCATTCATGTTTGGAACAGTGGCCGTTAAACTTCATTTTAAAAAGAAATTGTAATTGTATTTAAGATGAAAGAAGGTAATCGATACTGTCCCTATCACGATTACTATATCCAGCAAGCAGGGAGTGGTATTGGATCAGTTTACAAAGGTACTCACTATCAGCGAGGCTATGGTTTTGGTAGTTTTATGAGAGGTCTATTTAGAACAATTTTGCCATTATTACAAAGTGGTGCAAAGACCGTCGGAATGGAGGCACTTAAAAGCAGTACAAACTTTATTGGTGACCTTGTTGAAAAGAAACCAATACGCGAATCGTTTAAAGCACGTTTAAATGAAACTGGTCAAAATTTGAAATCCAAAGCTGAAGCTAAAGTAAAGCGTATGATTGGAGGCGGTATAAAAAGGAAACGGTCAAGCAAAACTCGTCAATCTTCAACCAAAAGTGCAACATTAAACACCTTGAAAAAAATCAAGCACCAAAAGAAAAAGAAAAAGAAAAAAGTTTCTGAAAAGTACACCGACATATTTGCTTAAAAATGTCATTTCTACATGCTCAATCGTGTGAGTGCATCAAATCTGAGTTAGATTTGTTTGCTATACCATCTACCCAGACAAGTATCGAAAAAGGTCAATGGATACAATACAAGCCCTTATCAGCGCTCACCGATGATGCACCTCTAGAGTTTGTTGTGCCTGGTATGGGTGATGAATATCTTGATTTATCGCACACAATGCTACACTTATCAGTCAAAATTTGTAATAAAGATAACAGAAATATTACCGATGCTGCAGACGATGTAATTGGCCCCGTAAACAATTTATTGCATTCGATGTTCAGTCAAGTTGAACTATACCTCAATCAAAAACTTGTATCGCCGCCAAATAACACATATGCGTATAGGTCATATATTGAATCATTGTTGAATTATGGACCAGCAGCAAAACAATCACATTTGACGTCAAGTTTATGGTTTAAGGATACACCAGGTAAAATGAGCAACACTGTAAGCAATCTTGGTTTTCAAAAACGTTGTGAATTTACTTCTAAAAGCAAACAACTCGATTTAATTGGCCATTTAAGCTGTGACATATTCAATCAAGAAAAGTTTTTATTAAACGGTGTAGAATTGAGAGTGAAATTAGTGAGATCTCGTGATAATTTTGTTTTAATGGCTCCAGAAGGACATGTTGGAAAAATTACAATTCTAGATGCCTCTTTAATGATAAGAAGAGTAAAAATTAACCCAACTGTATTATTGGCTCATGCTAAAGCATTAGAAATGAGTAGCGCTAAGTACCCTATAAATCGAGTTGATGTGAAAGTGCTGACTATACCGGCGGGCATTCAAGGAAAATCACTGGACAATATATTTCTAGGCCAACTACCTAAAAGATGTGTTGTAGGGTTTGTTTCAAACAAAGCTTTCAACGGACACTTGCAATACAACCCATTTAATTTTAATAATTACTATATTAATTTTTTGTCACTCTATATTGATGGACAGCAAATACCTTCAAAACCATTGCAACCTGATTATTCAAATAATTTGTATGTGAGGTCGTACCATACATTATTTTCTGGCACAGGAATTCATTTTTTAAATGAAGGAAACAATATCAGTAGAGACGAATACCCTCATGGTTATTGTCTAATGGCTTTTGATCTCACGCCTGATTTATCAGCAAATTTAACAAGTCATTGGAATTTAATACGTAATGGTAGTCTACGTTTAGAAGTACGCTTTAAAGAAGCATTAGCTGAAACTGTAAATTGTATTATATATGCAGAGTTTGATAATATTATTGAAATAGATAAAAATAGAAATGTAATTGTAGATTATACTAGCTAAGTTTTAATATTAATAAATAAATTATATCTATCTTTTTCTAACGCGTTTCATATAATATATGCGTTTCACATATATATATATATATATAAGCTACCCCTACTGAAAACAAGCAGATTAACAAAATTCGTCAAAGAGTTAAGATGGAAATAGTGTGTGATTGTCAAGGTTATAGTGGCGCAAATAATGAATTTATATTCAAAGAGTTGACATTTGCATCAATAGATAAAAAATATTTCGAACATTTTGTTTTTGAAGAACCGTATGAATATGACAAATTATTACAAAAACAAAAAAACACCGTAGCGTGGTTAACAAAATTGCATCATGGTTTAAAATGGAATAGTGGTCACGTAGCATATCAGAAAATTAACAATATATTCAAATTTATTGGAGCCTCATGTTCGATAATTTACGTTAAAGGAGCAAACAAGAAAAAAGTTTTACAACAGTTTCTGTGTCAACGTGTAAAAATTATTAATATAGAGAATGAATTTCCAAAGTGTCCTAAGTTGCAAGTATTAAAACAATCATACACATCTAGCAGATGTAGTTTTCATATAAACTCTAAACAGTTTATGTGTTCACATCAAAACGCGAATAATATTTTAAAGTGGTATGATGAACAGCGATCAAGTACGACATTGCATACAAACTATAGTGAAGAATCATGTAAAGTATCATGTTGGTGTTTACCCATACAACAGAATTCCTGAATATATAAGTAAACCAGCAATTATAGTTATTAATGAAGATCCTGATTACTTACCAGGTAGTCATTGGGTAGCAATTTTCATCAACAAATTCCATTATGGTTGCTACTTTGATAGTCTAGGACGGCCGCCAAAACAAAACATTTTGAAGTTTATCAAGAAAAACAGTAAAATATGGAATTATAATATAAATTGTGTACAAAATCCTCTTTCAATTTATTGTGGGCCGTATTGTATTTTATTTTTGAAGGCAATGGTGAACAAATACACTATTAACGAATTTTTATGTTTGTTTAGTAATGATTTGCTTAAAAACGATATGTTTGTAAAGAGAATATTTTTTAAATATTTTGTATTAGGCTTAAATTAATATCTATCGTATATAGTTAAAGTATCTATATAATATAGATCAGTCTGATTCAGCATTCATTGAGAACACTTCATTGTTTCAAAATAATAATAATTGTTATGGATGATGTTCAGAACGTTGTTGAAAAAGTTGGGGAAGTACTTTTATTACATCGAGCAAAACATTTAAATAAATTTGCTAAAATTGATTTGAAATATTTTCCTATTCAATACTTGTCGAAATGTGCTACATCGTCTGAATTACATATGGTATGGAAAAATTTACCAAGGAATTATCAAGATAATTATGATTTACAAATAAGTTTGCCATGTTTTGAGCATCAGACAAGTACAGGTATAGATTGTATTGACGGACCTCTACCGGCAAGAAAAAACTGTCATATTTGTAAAAAAAATTGATAAATACATAAAAAATGTTAATCTCAACGATTCTTGTGTTTGCGGCAATTCATCAACATCAATTTTACATCTATAATCATCCGACTATCGAAGAAGCTTTTGTGTGTTTTAATTTGTGTTTCAATTAGATAAGACTAAACTAGATTATGGTGCGACAAATGTATTTCAATTGGACATTGCTGAGATTTTAACTAGCAAATATTACTTTAAAAAAATATACGTAGAATATAAAATATATTTTAAGTTTAAAAATAACACCTATATTGAAAATATTGATTGGCAATATGTATTTTTGAACACTAATGTTTTGAATTTACCGATTAAGCTATTAGATACTAACAAGACTTTTATTAAAACTGATATTTATAAACCTAATAATAATCATGAGTGTATTAATAGTAAAAGTATTTCTACGATTATATTATTTATATTTGTTTTGTCTCTATTACAACTAATCTTGTTAATTTTATATTTTTGTTTAAAATCAATAAATTATCGAATGTATCTGCCATATTTTATTTGACACACATGTTTTATTTGACACATATGAAACCCTATATTATGTCTGATTTAAGATCATCCACCAACACCCATAATCTCGCTCTAATCTCTAATATATATATATATTTATGTATATATTATATATATATATGTATATATATATATATTTGTCAATTGAGCAAATACTAAAGTGCTTTAATTCTGGAGTTTTTGAAAGTGGCCAGATATTACTAGATGTTAATGATGTTGTGAATGAAAAACTAATTTTTAATAATGAAATCATCCCTGATGATTATAGTGCCGTGTTTGTTAAGTTCAAAAAATATGTGCGTTATTTTCAAAAAAAACTTAAAGTAACATCTGACGGTAATTCGTTAGATGATATAGTTGATTTGCTTCATAATGACAATTCCTCTTCAAGTGCCGGCGCCTCAAAAAATAGTGTTAGTGGTCAAGGTTCATCGTCAAGTGCTGACCCTTTAAGTAATACTGGGTGTGATAGTGTAGATGGTCAAAATGATGCTTTGACAATATCGGAAATATTGCAACGGTTTAATTCAGGTATTTATGCGGATGATAGTGTTTTATTGCAAGTGAATAATACAATAAATCAAAAACTCGTTTTTAATGGTGAAAGTGTTCCGCAAGACTTTATGTTCATTTTTCAAAAATTTAAAAACATTATTTCAAATATACTCGTGCATCAAAACAGAAATTTAAATTCACTCGACAATATAGTTAATGATCTATATTTTCAAACGGGTACGGGATTTGATTCGACCGAAACAACCGCGTTAAAGTTCATCAATTTAACCAATCAATCATCAAGGAAATTTAATAGATTCAACACCATAGGACGTTGGTTGGAATTTAATTTCAAGGATACACCAGAGGATCAAAACATTTTGAAGTGGATTGAGGTATGAGATTTATTATTATATATTAAATTCAAAAACAAAATTTTACAATTCTTATAATAATTGTAGAATGCAATTGAAGAACTTTTGAACCATGTGCTCCGAGATGTCGATCGGGATGATTATGTAGGGCTTGTTTTACGCAATAATAATTTTCCTGATAAACCGATAGCTGTTTCATTTCGAAAGATGAGTGAAATTAGTCAAAAAGTTGTTTTAACTATAATAGGGTGTGTGCTTCAAAGCAATGCCGATTTTTTTTCGAAAGATTTAATGACTCTTCATGCGCATATTGTACGACCTGAAATCGGGTATGGCCGCATTAAAATGACAGGTATATCGTATGAAGAATACTGTCGGCGTAAATCAGGTATTCACATAACACCTATCGTTGATTATAACGACAATAAATGTCTAGCTTATGCTATTATTTTAGCCATTTTATTTAAAACGGATTTACCAAAGTTTAGTAAAATTAAAATAGACGAGTTAAATCATATGGCTTCCGATTTATGTGTAAATGCTGATGTAAATCTGGCAAATGGCGGGTCCTATGAACATATTCAAAAATTCCAAAGTTATCTGGTCACATTTACAATTGTTGTTTATAATTCGCGCGATGGATCCACGGTATATTTTGAGGGCCCAAGAGCTAGTGATAAAGTTGTTTTAAATTTGATGTTGGAACAAAATCATTACAATGTTATTTTAAGTTTAACATCAGCTTTTTCAACTATTTATTTTTGTGAGCCGTGTAAGTTTCGTTATGCCTCCAAAAATAGACATTTGAAATGCCCTTTTATATGTCCAATATGCCATCAAACACCTCCATGTAAAATCAATTCACCAGCTATAACCTGCCTGCAATGTAAGAGAGATTTTCGCGGTCCACTTTGTTTTGATATGCATAAAAGTAAGGGTTTATGTGATAGCTTGAAAAGATGCCTAAAATGTTTAAGAACATATTGGACTGCATCGAAACATATCTGTGGCGTTAAATTTTGTCAAGTTTGTTTGAAAAACTGTCCGATTCGTCACGAGTGCTATATGAGTGTAAATAAAAAGAAAAAGGTTACAAATAAATCAGATAATTTTATTTTCATTTTTTATGACTTTGAATGCATGCAAGACAAACGTGTACAGAATTATTTTCTTCATGAACCAAATTTGTGTGTGTCCCAGACAGTGTGCAATATTTGTGTAAATGAGGAAAATATTAATAATTTTTGTATGCAATGTGGCGTACGGCAACAAGTTTTCAAAAATAATCCTGTATCTAGCTTTATGGCATATGTTAGTCATTTACATACAACAAAAAAAAATATCTCTATTTACGCCTTAGCCCACAATATGAGAGGCTATGATGGCTGTTTTATTTTAAGAGAAATGATGAACAATGCCAAAAGCTGGAATCCGAAAATTATTTGCAATGGGACTAAAATTATTTCAATTAAATGTGACAATATCAAATTTTTAGATTCACTAAACTACATTCCCATGCCGTTAGATAATTTTCCAAAAACTTTTAATTTTAATGGCTTAAAAGGGTATTTTCCACATTTGTTTAATACCCTCGAAAATCAAAACTATACAGGTCTTTTACCTGCGGTGGAATATTATATGGTTGATCAAATGTCTGAATGCAAGCGAGAGATATTCTATAAATGGTATAATGAACAAATTAGTAAACATTATATTTTTGATTTTGAAACTGAAATTTTGAAATATTGTATAGGTGATGTCGAAATCTTACGTAAGGGCTGTATGGAATATTGGCGTATGTTTCACGATGAAAATAATGTTGATCCGTTTCGGGAGGCTACCACTATTGCTAGTGCATGCAATTTAGTGTATCGGCGAAATTTCTTAAAGCCGAACACTATAGGAATTATGCCTGCCGGTGGTTATCGTCTTGCTGATAATCAGTCTCAAGTAGCTATCAAATGGTTAAATTGGAAAATGTTTGAAATGAATGAGCATATTCAACATGCTGGTAACGGCCGCGAAGTACGTTTACCTCAAAACATTTTGGTGGACGGTTTTTGCGTGCAAACAAACACTGTTTATTCTTTTCACGGGTGCTATTTTCACGGTTGTGAAAAATGCTTCCCATATTCTACAAATGATAGCCTTCTAGATAATAAAAAAAAATACAACAAGAACAAATGTTTCAAAAATTTGAGTTTACTAAAATACAAGCTCAAAGAATTCGATCTGCAGGCTATAATTTGATAGAATGTTGGGAATGCGAATTTAATGATCAACTCGCTATAAATCCACAAATTAATTTATATTTAAAACAACATTTTTCTGATGAGCATACGCCTTTAAATATTCGTGACAGTTTTTATGGAGGACGAACGAATGCAGTAAAATTATATCATAAAGCCGCGTCTAGAAATAACGAAATTATTAAGTATTTCGATGTTTGTTCATTGTACCCATTTGTTAACAAATATGGAAAATACCCCATAGGCCATCCAAAAATTTATGTTGACCAACAATGCAATTCTGTAGATATAAATTCTGTTGAAGGCCTAGTAAAATGTGTTGTTTTACCGCCACCTAATTTATATCATCCGGTTTTACCATACAGAATTCACGGTAAGTTAATGTTTATTCTTTGCAAAACTTGTTGCCAAAATCTTACACAAACTGACTGTACACATACAGATAGTGAACGGTCATTTGTGGGCACTTATGTAGCTGATGAATTGAGAAAGGCTGTGTCAAAAAATTACACCATAATTAAGATTATAGAAGTTTGGGAATTCAAAACTGTTCAACACAATAGATTGACAAAGACCGATGGTTTGTTTGATGGCTACGTTAACAAATTTTTAAAAATCAAACAAGAATGTAGTGGCTGGCCTAACTGGTGTACTACAGATTCGGATAAAAATACATACATAAAAGAGTATGAAGCTAAAGAAGGAGTTGTTTTAGACCCAAATAACATTAAAATCAATCCTGGTAAACGATTTATCAGTAAATTAGAATTAAATTCATTATGGGGCAAATTTGCTCAAAGGGAAAATTTAAAACAAACTGCAATCCTATCACAGCCGAAGGATCTATTTGCCCATTTAACAGACCCCTCTAAAGTTGTCAATAACATGATGATCATAAATGATGAGACGGTTCTTTTAAATTGGGAATTTAAATCTGATGCTATTGTGCCCTCAAATAATGTGAATGTAGCAATTGCTGCATACACTACAGCCAACGCTCGATTAGTGTTATATGAATATCTGGAAAAACTTGACAAAAGAGTTTTGTATTTTGACACTGACAGTATTATTTTTACGGAAACACCTGGTGATTGGTCTCCTTCAACTGGCGACTACTTGGGTGACATGACTGACGAAATTAAAGCGTACGGTAAAAACGCTTATATCACAGAGTTTGTCAGTGGTGGCCCCAAGAATTACGCATTCAACATATTTAATCCTGAAACGCGCAAAAATCAAACAGTTTGCAAAGTAAAAGGTATTTCTTTAAATTATGCTAATTCAAAAATAATAAATTTCAATTCGGTAAAATCCATGATTTTAAATGATGATGAGGATAGTGTGTTGAATGTGTATAATGATAGGAAAATTTGTCGGTTACCTGATTTCACGGTGATATCGCGTGAAGAGTCAAAAAAATACGGTATATGCTATAATAAACGAAGAAGACTTGAAAGTTATTTTACATTGCCATATGGCTTTATTTGTGACTAATTTATAAATATTGTATATATCTTATTTTTATTATTTGTATATGTTTTAAATTTATATCCTATATATTTTATTTTTATTTTTATATATAGTTATTAAAATAGTTTATTAAGATTATTATTTAGTACTGTTATTTATTTATTTATATTTTTTATTATATTATTCAATTGTAAATTATTTTTATTAAAAATAAAAAAAACGATTTAGCTTAATTTAAAATGTTTTATTTGACCTGTTACCATATTACAAATATTTATTTGTTTTATACATATGCGCAATTTTAATGTTAATATCATTAATAAGAGTTACAAGGTATTTTAAAAACATTTCATACAAAACACTGTCATTATTGAAGTTAGTTTCAATCACTTTTAACATTACATTTACGACATCATTTTCAACTCCATTCAATGTTTGAGCTATCACTTGCTTAGCTACAAAGGTTGTAAATGCATCGTACGTTGGTCCTGCATACTTTAGATTTGCAAGTTCTTGCAAATAATGGCTGAAAAATGGACCCATCTTCAATAATATATTCATTGATTCTTGAGCTAAATAGATTTGCGGAACATCATTTTGATTGAAAAGAAAACGACCATAACTATCCAAAAACATTTCATAGTTCTGCAGTGTATATAATAATAACTTCTGCTCCGGTTCATTCACAATCACTGTATTGTGAGTGCTTGCTTTTTCCAAAAACTCATTAAATTCGACCACTGTAAACGATACACAGTCGGTATATGAGTTTCGAATCAATCTTAGTGTTGGCTGGTATTCTTCCAATGGGTTTAAACCAATTGTAATAATTTTACTACCGGATCTTGTTAAAGGATATGTAACTTCATTCACCAATCTAATTGATTCGCGATTGCCTGGAGGCTTCACATCTTTCTTCACATCTTTCACTTCATCACTTTTGTATAACGCTCTTTGTAAAATTGTGGATTTTACATTTTTATAATTTTTTGGCTTCCTTGACTTTTTTACAGTAGCTACATTCATCTTGGCTTCTACTAAACTAAAACAATCTTGGACTGAACATCTTATTTAACACACTTTTATAAAGATTAAAATGATTTATTTACCACCTGTCAATAAGCCCATTAATTATCCTAAATTATTTCTTAACACGTGCACAGCCACCCGGCGGTGAGGGGTATTCCCTTCAGGTGGAAAAAAAAATCATATTTTTATGACCTGTCAATATAAGCCCATTAATTACCCTAATTTATTAGATAATTTATGACTTCTGATGAACACGTGCACTTCTACCCCCGGATTGTAGGTGAGGGGTATTCCCTTCAGGTGGAAAAAAAATCATATTTTTATGACCTGTCAATATAAACCCATTAATTACCCTAATTTATTAGATAATTTATGACTTCTGATGAACACGTGCACTTCTACCCCCGGCTTGTAGGTGAGGGGATATTCCCCCCAGGTGGAAAAAAAAAATCATATTTTTATGACCTGTCAATATAAGCCCATTAATTACCCTAATTTATTAGATAATTTATGACTTCTGATGAACACGTGCACTTCTACCCCCGGCTTGTAGGTGAGGGGATATTCCCTTCAGGTGGAAAAAAAATCATATTTTTATGACCTGTCAATATAAACCCATTAATTACCCTAATTTATTAGATAATTTATGACTTCTGATGAACACGTGCACTTCTACCCCCGGCTTGTAGGTGAGGGGATATTCCCCCCAGGTGACTCCTATACTACTGGCGATGATTCGTTACTCTGTTGATTTGATGATTAATAAATCATTTATATAAGTGAGTGTCGTTTAATTTATATTAACCCTATTCTCTAGTACCCTAACATTCTAACCTGACCATTAATTTACCTTATTAAAATTAATCCTTTATTAAAACTAATTAAATAACCCTTATTGAACATAAATCTGCTAGTACTGCTAAAACTAGCCTAATAAAACTAACCTAACCATTACATTTTTCCTTTATTAACCTAAAACTACCCCTCTTTTCACATCCCCTTATTATTTTAATTTGTCTGCGAGTCCGTTTTTTGTTGATGCCATGTCCCGAATATAAAATTTACTTATTAGTACTATGATTCTCTGTTTACTTTCTTTTATACAATTAAATTTCATTTTCTCTTTAAAACTCTTAAATTCTCTATCCTGCGCGCTTACGGTCGCGTCCAAGGTCTGGTTTCACATCACCCATCTATTACTTATCTGCTTATGTAATAGACCGGTGACGAATACCTTCCCCTAGATTTTGTCCGTCTGACGTGGGCACCCGTTTACCCCCCGGGCACCTGTAGGGCAAACGTTGATTGGTACCTAGGTTAGAGAGACGCTTCTCTCGTGTAGCGTCACCCTAACTGATTGTCCTTGGGACAGGGACTCCAGATCTCTTCTGTTCATGTCTATTTCCATTGGTCTTCTTTCTTCTTCTTCGCTACCGGGTGGTCTTCGATGTTCCACTCTCTTGGCTGTTTTTGCGTGTGCCCTTGATTGGACAATGCGCCACACAATTCGGACCACGAAATACAATACGAATATGGCCAGTCCTGTTGCTATGCTGGCCAATAATGCTTCGTTGTGCAAAGTGTTGGCTTCTTCTCCTTCTTTTCCATTTACTCTTGGCGCTGCGGCTACGACCATTCCTACTGGGTTTCGGCGGAAGACTACGTACGCTGCCACTATCGACAGTAGCGCCATCCACGTCAGCATCATGGAGTCGCTGTGGTGGCTATACATTTCTCCATATGTGGGGTACTTCCTCGGCATTGATTGGATGGCTTCTTGGATGTCCTTCAGATTTTCTTTCTGGCTGGTGAGGTTCAAGTGGGGAACTTCGAGCGTCCAGTTGGTATTGAGGCACTCCGAAAAGTTGGTGTATATCTGGTTATGGGTTGTGTCCACGGGACGGATCTTCAGTGATTTTAATTTGGACCACATCGCGGGCAGGATGTGCGTTGCATATGCGTCCAGGTTGATGTCGCTCCTGCATGGAAATCGTTTTGGTATAAGCACATCGTTCCCCACTACCAGTTCGCAGTCGCATGGTAAGTTGACCTTAACTGCACCCATATTTCCGTGGCCTTTGGAAATTTGGGTTTGGTTCCGGCCGCACTTTGTCATTGCTCCTTCTCCTCCATTGGTTATAACGTATTCCCCTTCTAGAGTCTCCACGATGGACATTACTGTGGATGCATGGCAAGACATGTGACAGTGGTTACTTAGTTCTTCCACTGTTGACCCCAGAAATAGTTTTCTTGCACACATTGGTCCATGGATGGAATCGCTTGAGAATCGAGGAAGATAGCAAAGTTTGTCGTGGTATGGGCGACATTGATGTAGAGCCGCCCCTGCGATGGTCCTGATGTTTCCTCCTTCTGTTGATGCCAAGTACAGGCTTTCGTGTGGGATGCGGCATATTTGGTGATGCCATGCGAACGGGATGGTTACCAGTTCGAACAGTTTCCAGTGTTGGAGTCTTTGGGTGATAGGGACTCGGATATGGATGGTTAGCAGTTCCTCCGTGTATGCACAGTCACACAGAGGGAGTTGGTAGTACCTGCTGATGTCTTCAATTGGAATGGCTAATCCTTGATTGGCGTCCTTCAATTGTTTCTTCAGTCTGGTGAGGTCTTCCATCAGCACATTCTGTTTTAGTACTCCCACAGGAATCTGGTGTTGATTGCATGACATTCGGATTTCATTCCGCCGGACTACCCTGAAGGTTGAGATGATCTTCTTCAGGTTTGCATAGTTGTCGTAGTATGCTTTCATTACTTGGGCCTTTTCCTTGACTTGTTCGACTTTTAGGTCTTGGGCCAACTTTACTGCAAATCCCTCGATGGTGTGAATAGTCCGCTCCATGTTGTGTAGGATCCCGGCTGACTTCGTAGTGTACTCTTGGAATTTCTGTGACGTCTCCCCTATGTTGGTGATGGTTTCCGACAACCCTTTGTGTAGCCTTGTGACTTCTGCTTCTAATTCTTCTTCCCCCATGTGTAGTTTGTCTAATTTGTGCTGGGTTGCTACTCCGCAGCACCATGAAAGCCCGTCCCCAATGAAATCCAACGCTCTCTTGCTTCTTCGGTTATCTCCCCACTTTCTTGTGTTTATTTCCACGCCCCAATTATTTAGTTCTTCATCGTAGTCTTCTTCAAATGTGCTCGCCAAAAGGTCTATTTGGGCGAGCAGTTGACAGTCCGTCCTGTCGCTATCCGTCCGTCCTTTTTTGGTGATGTAATAAGGCCCGAACCAACGTAACAAAAGTTTTTCACTGCGTCCCACTTTCCGCACTGGAGTGAAAACTTTCACTTTATCACCGATTGCGAATTCGATATGTCTATGCCGGTCGTCGTAGCGATCCCGATCATCATCTTGTCTCTTCTCGATTTCTTCTACAGCCAGAGCTCTTGCTGCGAGGGCTCTTTCCCTAATTGTATTCAAGTCCGTATCCGGGCTGGGTTGTGTTAGATTTGCTTCCGTGGGTAGTACTGCTTCCCGTCCATACACCAGCATGAACGGCGACACCTTCGTGCTGTTATGCTTTGCGGAATTGTAAGCGAACGTCACGTGTGGTAAATGTTCGTCCCAATCCGTCTGTTCGGTATTGGTGTACATACTTAGCATGTTGGCCAGTGTCTTATTCAACCGCTCGGTTAATCCATTGCAACAAGGGTGATAGGCCGTTGTGAATGTACTCACCGTCCCCATTGTCTTTAGTAGCTCGGTCACTAATTCTGACTGAAATGTTCTTCCGCGGTCACTTAGCAAGTATCGCGGTGCCCCGTGGCGTGCGATTATGTTTTCCAGTATAAACTTCGCTACTGGTCCGGCTTTCCCACTGGGTAAGGCTGCTGTCTCCGCCCAACGAGTGGCGTAGTCGGTGGCGACGATGATCATCGTCTTTCCGTTCTTACTTCTCCTAAATGGTCCCAAGAGGTCGATTCCCACTTTGTCGAACGGTGTCGACACTGGAATTGGCTGTAGTAGTCCTTGTGGTTTTCGATGGTGTTCTCCTTTTCTTGCTTGGCAGTCCGGGCACCCCTTGACAAATTTTTCTACGTCCTTTTGCAGTCCTCTCCAGAAGAACCTATTTTTTACTTTGTCAAGTGTTTTGGTGATACCTAAATGGCCAGCCAGTGGTTCACTGTGGTGGCTAAACAAAATTTCACCTACAAGGAGTCTTGGTACAACCAGTAGATTGTCATTGCCGATCAAGCTAGCATTTTTTTTTGTATAACACCCCGTCTAACATACAGAAGTTTTTTGCATACCGTCGCGACGCTATTGACCCTTTTGATGAGTCTTGCATGATTTCTATTAGTTCCTTCAACTCTGGGTCTCTTCTTTGTTGTTCGCCTAAGTCGTGTTGGTCGAATAGGTATGTATGCAATTCATTTGCTTCGTCTTCGTCTTTGACGTCCGCTGTCTTTGTCGGATATCGGGAGAGGCAATCTGCATCCTTGTGCGCTACACCACTTTTGTGTACGATTATGTGGTCAAATTCTGATAATTTGATTGCCCATCTAGCTAATCGTCCTGTAGGGTCCTTTACCGTCTTGAGCCAACAAAGAGCGTGATGGTCTGTCACGATCTTCACGTGTCTGCCGTAGATGAGGTGCCGTAAATATCCGAGACACCAAATTACAGTTAATCCTTCCAGCTCTGTAATCGTGTAGTTTTGTTCAGCCTTTGTAAGACTTCTGCTTACGTATGCGATGGGGTGTGCCTTTTTGTCGTCTCCTTCTTGGAGGAGGACGGCTCCGATTCCGTAGGTGCATGCGTCAACCCTCATTTCGCATCCTATGTTGGGATTAAAATAATTCAATACTGGGGCGGTTGTTAGTTTCCTCTTAAGGTCTTCGAATGCCTGTTCTTGTGGTGGCCCCCAGTTAAACGTCGATGCTTCTTTTGTGGACTCGTATAGTGGCCTGGCTATAGCGGAATAGTTTTCGATGAATTTCCGGTAGTAATTACACATCCCTAGGAAACTTTGTACGTCTTTAATTTTTCGCGGGAGAGGGAAGTCTTGGATACCGGCTACTTTCTCATTGTCCACCCTTATACCGTTTTTTCCAACTATAAAGCCTAAGAGTTTCACTTCCTCTTCTAGGTATACACACTTACTAGGTTTGAGGGTTAGGCCGGCGCTACGCAGTCTTTTGAAAACCTTTTCCAATTTCGCTAGGTGTTCTTCAACATTCTCCGAAAATATTACTATATCGTCCAGGTATATCAACACTTCACTCCACTTCATCCCTTGGAAGACAGTGTCGGCCAAGTGTTGGAATGTCGCCGGCGCGTTGCATAGTCCAAATGGTAGTACGTTGAATTCGTACAATCCGTGTCCTTGTGCTATAAATGCCGTAAGTTCTTTATTCTCCTCCTTTACGTTTACTTGCCAGTACCCACTGAACAGGTCGAGTGTAGTAAAATACCTAGAGTCGCCTAAGTATGTCATTATGTCGTCGATGTTTGGTAGTGGGTACGTTGATTTTTTCGTTACGCTATTTAATTTTCTGTAGTCCACGCAGAACCTCATTGTCCCGTCCTTTTTCTTGGCTAAGACTACTGGGCTCGCCCAAGGCTAATGACTGTTTCGGATGATTCCGTTTTTTAGCATTTCGTTAATTTGTCCGTCAATGATTGACCTCTCTTTGTGGGATACTCTGTATGGTTTGCTTCTGATGGGGTCTGCACCTTGGACGTCAATTTCGTGCTCGCACCACCCGGTACTGCCCATTGTGTTTGTGGTTTTAGAAAATACGTCGGAGAATTCCTCCAGCAGTACTTGTAATTTTTCTCTTTGCTGAATTGGAATTCTTGGGTTTATTTTGTGGTCGTCCGCCGTGATTTTTTCTTCTGTTTCCTCGACATATAGCATTATTCCTACGTCGACGGTTCCTTCGGCTTTGTATAGCCATCCCATCGTTGTATCCTTGAATATTCGCTTTGTCGAGTGCCCTCGGTTTTCTATCACAATTTCAATCCCTGCACCCATCATTCTTGGCTTTGACTTAAGGGCTAATCCGTGTTTCGTTATGAAGGGTTCGGCTGCTTGGAAGTCGTAGTTGTCCAGCGTCGTGATAGATAACCCCGTTTGTCCCCGCATGGCTAGTTTCATGGTTATTTCACGTTTTGGGATCAGCTTGTAGTCTTTCGCCGCGCCTAATTTCATTCCTTCCGGCGTCCTCTTGAGATTTTCTACTGTTAGTGCGCTGCCTTCACTGGTATCCTTGCCGAACGGTAGCTTAATCCTTTTTCCATTGTTTGTTAGTTCGATTTCATTGTTGGAGAAGTCTACCACAGCGTCGTATGCTTTGAGAAAATCTACTCCTAGGATCGCGTCTTTTGGCAATTGTTCGATGACCAACATTTCGTGGCTGCAACGAAATGGTCCGATACTAATCTCTACTTTTGTTTTCCCCAGGGCGACAACTCTGTACCCCCCTGCAGTTGTTAATACCTCCGTAGAGGGTATTAGTGTTAAATCTTTCGCGAGTTCCCTTTTTATTATACTTGCTGTGGATCCTGTGTCTAGTACGAGTTCTACTCCTTGGCAATTGTCTTGTATTTTGCCTTGGACTGTCAGGATCCTCCTATATGCCCCCACTGTTTCTTTTTCTGTGTGGAGGACGACATTCGGGTCGTTTAATGTCGTCCGCCCCCGTTTGGGTTCGGCGATTCTCGATCACCAAACGACACTCTGCGTTCTCTGTTCTGAGGTGGTTCTCTACACATTGATGCGATGTGGCCCGGTCGATTGCAATTGTAACACTTCGGCCTACCATCGGTGGTGCGTGTGTTAGGCAGTTGCTGTTGGTTCATTTCTCTATAACGAACATCTTGGGAATTTGGTCTTCCTCTATTCCCTTCGTTGTTGAAGCTTCTTCCCCTGTTGTAACTTCCACGGTAGTTCCTTGATCCGTTCCCGTTACCATATCCGTTTGTACGCGAAAAAGAGTTTCCACTATTATTTTGGCGGTAATTACCTCTGTAATTGTTGCCTCGATAGCCCGTTCCGAAGTCCCGGTAATTAGTACGTAGATTTGATCCTTGTAGGTAGTTATTCTGTGGATATCGACTGCTCCTTTCTTGCTGTCTAGGGTAGGCTGTTTGGTCGTACAGACTTAGCCCCCTAGCAGAATCTTCCAATTGACTATCTGTTTCTGTATCGTTCCACTCGTTTAGTTTAAATGCCAAGCTTTTTATTTTGTCCCTCGTCATCGTTTCGTCCTTGTGCAGTCTGTACGCGCGGCGTATCGCTGGTTGCAGTCCATTTTCGAAGAATTGTCCGAAGTTTTTGTCGGACATTCTTGGATCGGCTTCATGTGCTAAGGCTTTCAGCTCGTAGTAGTAGGCTTTTACTCCTTCCCATGGGTGTTGTCTACGACTAGTAAATCTAAACATAGCGTTATTTATTTCGTCTGCGCCTCCGAATTCTTGTATAAAGTCGTCACTTATGTCGCTCCAAATTTTGGAGTAGTTTTCGGGTCTAGTCTTGTAGTCCTTGTACCAAGTGTTTGCAACGCGGTCCAAAAATGTTCCAAAGTATAACATTTTGTAATTGTCATCCCATCCGTTCGCCGCCGCGCACCTATCATATTGGCGTATGAATGATAGCGGATTGGTTGATGACGGATTGAATAATTTAGGCGCAATGAATTCTGGAACTGATGGTGTTCGTGCTGCTGCGTTACTGTCCCCTAGCGTTATGTCTGCCATGTCTTCTCTTCTGGTTTTGTCCTGCGGTTCTAGGTCGGCTATTCTATCTGCTTCTTCTTTTCGTAATTTTTCAATTTTTCTCTTTTCTTTTTCTGCTTCCTTACCCGCGCTATGTCTAGCTATTTCTTCGTCCTTCTCCTCGTCGATGGTATCCCTTCTCCGTCTTTCTTCTTGCTCTTTCCGTAGTGCTTCACTTGCTGCTAATTTTCTTTTTTCTTCTTCTTTTCGTTGTAGCGTTTCCTTCGACGCCTTTTCTGCTACCTCCTTTTCCAATTTCCTTCTATTTCTTCGCTCTCTTGCAATTTTCTCTAATTCATCTGCTTCTGTTTGTAGTTGTTCGGCTTTACGCCTCTCTTCTTCTTCAAATTCCTTTGCTTCTTGTTCTCGTTTGTCTTTCGTGGCCTTCTCCAAGGCAGCCCTTCGCTCTCGTTCTTCTTTTTCCTTTTGTTCGCTCAACATGGAGCACGCGTTACCTTCGTCTTCGCGTTCTGTAGTCGTGTCTCCTACAGGTCTTACCACCACTTGCACACTCTGTTTTGCTCTTGGCGCGGCCTTGATTTGGCTTAGGTCTGGTAAGCCCGTCGTGGGTCTGCTTGTAACCCGGTCACCTTTTCCTGTTTCTTCCGGTACGTATGTTGAGCTTCTTGCTACGGGGTTACCAACCGCTTCTCCTAATTTCTTAGATTGTAGTCTCGTGTGAGGTTTGTCTGCGTTTGACATACTGCATGTCGACGAGTTTTGGTGTTATACCGTTTTTTAATTGAATGATGCCCTACTGGTTATACTGCGTCTCGTTCTTGTCAGGGTCGTATAACATAATATATTACAGGCCTTTACTATAAGTGTGATATGGAATGAGAGTATAATTATGTAATAACAAAACACGTAAGTCGGTGGAAATTAATGCAACAAATTGGGCGTGTGGCAAATGGGTAATAAAACTACAGTTTCAATTTATTGTTTACTTGTATCAGGGTTAAATTGTGATTTTAAATTCTGAATTCGTGAGTATCAACTTGTAAATGCATAAAATGTGCGTAACATTTAGGCGTTTCGTTGTTACACAACCACCAGGGTGGATGCCAGCCTCAGCATCCAGTTTGAAGAAAGGCTTTGGTCCCTGGTGTTTGGTTTATCTTGAGGCCCATGTTATTACGCATGCTACGGTGTTATAAGTTTTTCAGGGGCTGAGTTTATTGGCTCCTGTTCTACGCTTATTTCGTTGACATTAGTTTTACGTCGAAATAATTATAAAAATTAGTCGAAATGATTTTATTATATTAATTAATGGTTAATTTTTGGCATCGATACGGGGTAGATTTCGGGGAATCTACCTAACTCGGCGGAACTCGGCGTCTCCACCATATGTCACGATTTACGCGACTGGGGAACGTAGCGGGTTTGAATTCCAATAAATTAGTCGAGGGGCCAGTGTTAAAATTATATTTATTAACTCACGTATTGATCCCCGCACATTAGGGTATTAATTTACTTACATCATTATGGGTCCCAGCGGCAACGAGCGGAGGGCAATGGTCATCTTGGCACTTGGTCTTCTATGATATTTCTCTGACACCAGTTCGCGACGCGTTTATTATATTTGGATCGACCTATATGGTTCGATCCTCAAAACAGACTACTGTCTTTTGCCTTACAATAATTATTGTTACTTTGCAATTTGTGTCAGCTCAGCGTTCGATCGGTCATCCCGTTCGATCACCTTGCTGGCACCGCGGCTCGTGTTGCTTTTCCGGTGTCTTCGACAACGTGAGATTCATGTAATCGCTGATAAGGCGGATCATATGTTATTTGCATAATGCCAAATAATTCCACAATAGTTTGAGTCTTGACATAAATGACAATAAATAGCACCTACAAATGATTGAATCAGTCTTTAACTCTTTATATAAAAAATATTGAAACTTACCACTAGTTGAAGGTTGTTCCAGTCTGATACGCTTATTAGACACTCCCTCATGTTCATCCCCATCATGCTGATTCAAAGTTGATTGGCTTGGAAAAACACAACCACATTTTTCACAAAGAACATCTTTCACACACCTAATATTAGCAATATGTCGTTTCAGATTGTCTTTTCGACCAAAAGATTTATTACAAGATTGACAAGCGAACATTTTTATAGCACTGTTTAACAAATACTAAAGATTTATTGTAGCAACATGAGTTTTTACTTAGATGCAAATAAAAAATATTGTCATTAAGCAATTCTAATTATTATTGTAAAGGAATATGATATCTCGGCTGTATAGTATCATCTTCTTTATCAGGTTTAAGATAAAAAGATAAAAAACGACATTATTTGAATATAATATTTATTTTGAAATAATATAATTATACATAAGATCGCAATTTTTAACACTGCAAATACAATTTTTATTATAACTATGATTCTTACATATCGGTCTAAATTTTAAAAACTTGGGACAAAGTTCATCATTTTCTAAATTAATAATCAAAGATGGTTGCTTTGTAATTTGATCCAGCTTATTTCTAAGAAATTCTTTTTTGACACATCCTCTAACATATATTATATCTATATTTGATTGTATTATATGTTCATTCAAAATTTCATCTAATTGATTCAAATCAACATTTCCACTATTATACTCAATACAATGATGATTGAATTGTAAGTATCGAGCTTGATTTTTTCCACCACTGCTCAAAAATTTAAATGGTCTGTCTGATTTAAACAAATAGGTTAATTTATTTCTACCACTATGAATTGTCGGTGCTGGTACACTTAACCACCCCCAATATTTTTGAAAATTTTTTGTTGCAATATGTAGTTTGGATCATTCTGAACATATTGGTACCTATCTTAGTTGAGGAAATTTTGATATTTGGTAAAAAAACGGTTTTTAAAAATCAAATTATTGTATGAATATTATTAAAGCGCATTTATACGAAAATGTTTGGAGAGGCTTTTCAGGCCAGCTGTGATAGTGCGCGCTTGCCGTGCGCTAGTCCACGTATCGAATGTAGCCGCAACCTTTTTTTTTACTTTTTTTTTTTTTTTGTTTTTTTTTTAGGAATATTTTTTTGTTTTTAACATAGTTTTTCCCTTTGAACACTATTTACACTGTTTATTTTGGTTTTAGATCTGTTTATGTTAATTAGTTTAATTCCTTCAAATATTCATTGTTATTCTTGTGCAGGGGTTAGCTTAGGTTAGGTTTGATTTACGATTTTGCTTGTTATTCTTGCGCAGGGGTTATGTTAGGTTAGATTTACGATTTTGTTTGTTTTTCTTGCACAGGGGTTAGGTTAGGTTAGGTTTGATTTACGATTTTGTTTGTTATTCTTGCGCAGGGGTTATGTTAGGTTAGATTTACGATTTTGTTTGTTTTTCTTGCGCAGGGGTTAGGTTAGGTTAGGTTAGTTTTTTTAAAAGGTTAGGTTAGTTAAAAAAAAAGGTTTTTTTTTCAAATAAAGATGTTAGGTTAGGTTAGGTTAGTTTTAGCTTCTATTCTAAGGCCCTATGGCCCTATCGGATATTTTTTTAGTTTATACGAAAACGAGGTTCATCAAGCTGCCATGATAAAAACGCTCGTCCTGCGGACTCGCGTTTTTATCATGGCAGCTTGATTCGTCAAATTTCCAGGCAACCTCGTTTGAGTAATAAAATCAAAAAATATCCGATATAAAAAACAAGTTCAAGTGCAATTTAACAAGACAATTTTGCGAATGAAAAAATCGAAATCAATCGACTCATTTTGTATTTTATGTTAATTAATAAAATTTGACAAGTATTGTCAGACTACTTTAATTTTTAAGTTTTATGTACATGTAGTCATGGAGAACGAGGTATCACATTACAATATCCACTAAAAAATTTTCCTACAATCGCATATAAAAGTAAGCCTTTGTGCTTCCATTTGACAACGAAAAGTTGGCGTTTTCCGAGGAGTTGTCACTTTCCCGCTCTAGATCTTTTTGCTGATTTTCCCGCTCGCTAAATCAAAACAATGCAGTAAAACAATAGTTTTTGTTTTTAGAAATGAGCGTTTCTTGGTTACCGATGATATAATCACATTTTTATTTGCTGTCAAAATATTAATTTTACATTTTTGCAACAAAAATTTAATTTAAAATCGATTGTAGGAAAAATCTTGTGTGTATTTCGAGCGCAAAGTGTTTTTGTCGCTCTCGCCAGATTGTCGTGCTCCGCTATCGCGTCGCGCGACAACATTCTGGCTCGCGCGACAAAGTATCACTTTGCGCTCTTAATACACAAATAGCTATTGTTTCATTTTATCCGCTCATACATCGACAAAAACTGAGAAAAACATTGACTCATATGTCATAATATATACATGAGTAAAATTGTCGTTCGTAATACCAAATTTGTCGTTCGAAGTACATAATTTGAAGTAACGAAAAATGTCACCCATTGTTTAGCCAATGCTAAAATGTTATATAAAATCAGTTAATCAAATTAAATTTAAATTATTTAAAAAAAAAAAAGGTGAGCGAGCCAGCTCGAACTCAAGACCAACGCATGGGAGTCGACTGCTCCACCCACATAGCCGTTCTATATTACTTGGAATAAATTCTCGCTTATCAATTAAACAACATTTAACACAATTTTCAAAATCGATTTGTGAAGGATTTTCGAAATTTCCTCAACTAAGATAGGTACCAATAGGTTCAGAATGATCCAAACTACATATTGCAACAAAAATTTTTCGAAAATATTGGGGGTGGTTAAGTGTACCAGACCCGAATTGTCAACTCTTTAGGCACTAAATGTGAATTGATAGTAAATCCTTGCACATCAATGATAACAAACGTCATCTTCACTAGATAATTAACATTAGACTAACAATTAATTAATATTTTCTTAAATTTAGATATTTTTTTTAACCATCCCACTAAGTGGTGTATATTCCACCAAGCTATCATGAATAATTAAACAATATGCTTTGGTTTTAAGCGGAAACGGAAAATTACTTAAAATTTCCAACTTAACATCCACTGTAGAGGATTTTAATGCCTCACATTGTTTTGAACAATCCATCACAAATAAACACCTTTCCTTAAACTCTGTATAGCTCAATAGGGGTTCTGTATGTGTAACATTATAGAAATTTTTACGGAAATCAATATACATTTGATAGACTTCTGTATAAGCCATTTTGAGAAAATTAATCTTTAAAGATTCATATGGATAATATTCTGAATTCAAATGAACTTTTAAATCCACTAGATTTAGATGATTAAAATATGTTACATCTTTAGCAATATTATCTTTTTGATCAGTATGAAATGCAACAATAATATATCTAGGCCTCTCTAAATTAGTAAGTTTTTACAGGCCATATTTCCTTTTCAGTGCTTCTTAATGCCGGTAATTCATGCAATTCCCATTGCCTAAATGGAATGTTTATGGATACATCTTTACTAATATGTTTCAACATTCGCAACTTTACAGCATCATTGGGATAAACATGTTTAACTTTTAATTCGACATTTGTAATATTGATAGTCGCTCTCTTTGTATTAGTAGCTTTATAGCAATTATAATCGGTTCGAGAACGCACCAATCTGATTTTATGACGTCCAGTTATTACTCGTGCATAGTCTTGGAATACTCCCAAAATGCATTTTAAGGGAATGCGAAATGTAAAATTATTTGTATTGAAGGTGGGTAAAACTTCTTCAGTTATAGTCCATCCTGCTCCAATCAACGCTTGAGATTCATTTGTATTACACAATAAAATATTTCGCATGGTACTGACTGTTCCCGGATCTCGGACTTTATCAATTTCTCTACCATTTAATTCATAACTGATCGATTCAAACAAATATAAGCCAGCATTGTTGGTTAATTTACACGTACCTTCCCCAATAGTGGTTTCCTTAAATTCACCTTCAATGCAAAGACATGCATCATACATTGCCAATAATATATCCTGTTGGTTTATCGAAATTTCGATTTCATCACTATTTTCAAAAGACTTTGTATGTGGATGATATGTATGAATTTCTTCACGTACAATCGAATCATCATAGCTTGGGCCGTTAAATAGTTCTAATTGTTCGGACATTGTATCCCAAAGATTGTAAAAATTTAATATTCTCCGCTGTTAATGTGGTGGACTTCCGTCTTGATAAAGGTTGACGATGGAATGAAGCAACATTGGATTTACGATCTTTTTTTATATAATTTTTATTAAATATTAATCCCATAACTTTTCAACTCCAAACGTATAATTATTTCTTCTCCTCTGAAGATAATATACTCCGAATTTTGATCTAATAATTTTATTGTAATGTTATCGATTAGTTTTCGTTTAATCGGCAAATAAACAAGGTTATGTGGTTGTACATCTATACTATAACCAGGATTTGATGAAGGAGAAAATTCATACAGTGTATGCGATTGCTGATTTCCGTAGTAAGAACCGACCACAATATTACATTCGACACGTATGGTGTATACTTTAACAATGTTTACAGGTAAAGTGGATTCATGGTATATATCAGCCCCCAAAATTTCAAGTTCAAATCCAAGAATTGATCCAATGCTATCTTCAGGTGTAAAGTCGATATCAAAAACACATTTAATTTCACATTTTAATGTTGGGTTTTATCGATAAATATTTTTCCAGTTCACTTGAATTGGGACTTAGACATTTTTGCAGATATAATTCATTATCAACTAATTCATACGCCCCCGTTGGAATTGCAATGAATTTTAATACATTTTCCCCATCATAGTAATAAAACTTATTATTTTTTCCTTCTTCTATATTTGGTATACTATTAAATGTGTACAAACCAATAAGAGCCAGCGCATAATTATGTTTCTCGCTGAGTTCAATGGGAGGATAGAAATTTGCTGACAACAGGCTACTTTGACCCTTCAATGTAAACGTTTGAGACATGACTGATATCAATTCAATTTATTTTTATTATTTAAAAACTCCAAACACAAGTGTCCACAATTGTATGTGTTATAATTTTGATAGTTTTCATGGTTATATGAAATATGATTTAAATCACCAAAGTATTGAATTAATTCTAACGGTGGTCGTAAATTACCAAAACTATCAAAATAAATTATGGACTTGTTACGTTTTTTATAAGCTACCCAATGTGTCCCTTCATTATTAAAATCATCTAAATTTACTATTGCACCTTCATTTTTCAACGGTCCACTATAGGGTAATTGATTACGCATATAAATACCTCTAAAATATGGAATTTTACATGAATTTACATATTTATAAATATCCAAATCAGTTAGAGCTCTTTGGGGTAATTTTACAGGTTTTTTTTTCTTCAACATGTAAGCCAAATCCGTTTCTTTGTTTTTTCAAATACAGGCCGGATCCACGTTTTCCCACAGCAATTGATTCCATTACACGATTATGACGTTCTGCTTCAATCATTTTCTTTTTGCCACTTTCCACATCTTTGACCGTTTTTACAATAGCAGCGGCACCCCTACTTAGAGCTCCAAGCGCAGATAATCCAGCAAATAATGGCATAATAAATGGTAAAAATCCACCAGTTTTTGGAATTGGTATGATTCTTGGTGTTCGAATATTTTTCCGACCTCCTGCCTGCTTTACAGCTACACGAGCTGCATGCAATGCCTTTTTGGAAACATCTAATAAATTGCTACTGTGATTTTCACCTTTTAGTGCTCTTTTGATATTTTTCACTACAGCGCTTCGAAATGCTTTGCGTTTTAATTTTTTATTGTTAACACCCATTCCAAATTTCTGTTTAAATTTCATTGCGTTCGTCACTAACCAAGCCGCACTTTTTTCCCCAAAACTGGCGTCTCTCGATTTAACCCGCTCCCACGCACGATGTTCCAACACTTTATCGGCCGAATGTCTATCAGTTAAATTTCTTTTTATTGAATAAGTAGTATCGTGTTGTTTACAAGCCTTATCCAATAAATTAATACCTAAATCGCCGCGTGCTAAACGTTTTTTTAGTTTTGTACCTGGTCCACAATACTGATAACCCGGTAAATGCAACTCAATAGGTAATTTATTTATTACAGTATTTAGCACACCTGCACCCTTTGATGACTTCATTCAGAATAATATAGAATAGTATAAAGTCAAGTATTTATTGAAAATATTTTTAATTGTTATCGAGATGCACATTAAGAAACAAGAATTACGATTGCCAATAATTAATTTAGACAATGAGCAAGTGCTGCAACCCTATAGACATGGCGCTCTGTTTCCTAATACCATAAGAGCTATAATAAGTGGACCTAGTGGATGTGGTAAAACGAATGTAATGATGAGTTTATTATTTAATTTAAATGGTCTAAGATTTAAAAATATTTATATTTATTCAAAATCATTGTATCAGCCTAAATATCAACATCTTGAAAGTGTGTTAAAACTAGTGTCGGAAATTAAATATTTTCCATACACCGATAATGATGAAATTTTGGACCCATCCGAAGCACTTTCAAATTCTATATTTATATTTGATGATGTAGCATGTGATAAGCAAGATAAAATTCGAAATTATTTTTGCATGGGTCGCCATAAACAAGTTGATAGTTTTTATTTATGTCAAACATATTCAAGAATACCAAAACAATTAATACGCAACAATGCCAACACTATAGTACTATTTAAGCAAGATGAAAAAAATTTAAAACATGCATACAACGATCATGTAAACACGGATATGTCATTTGATACTTTCAAAGATATGTGCGGTGAGTGTTGGAAAGATAAGCACGGTATGATTGTCATAGTAAAAGATAGTGAATTAGCGAACGGACGATACAGGAAAAGATTCGATTCCTATATTATGATTTAAATTTGGTTTCCACAGCATTCGTTTCAATTGATTAATTCGATACACAATTTATCGATCTGCAGGTTAATCAATGCAGATCCGACCAGTGGTCCGACCTATCGGTACACATGCCAACGCAACACCCGCCAATATAATCAATATCTGATGATCTGACCGCAGGTCCCACCGCTAGCTGCAGGTCCCACCGCCAGGTGCAGGTCCCACCGCCAGCTGCAGGTCCCACCGCAGGATCAACCAATACCTATATAAATCAGGTCCCATTAAAACAGATACAATCTGATATTATACACCTGATTATAACAGATCACAACAAAATTGAGGTCTGTTTAAAACTGCATTGCTAGACTATCATCATTTTTGCGTTGAGAATTCAGTTCTATTTTACTTGTTCAACTATACAGATCAATTAATCTAATTATATGATGATGTTGCCATCTTCCGAGAAAAAAGATCACATCAAGAAACAAATTATTGAAGCATCTAATGTAATTCGACGAAAATATTTGATGTTAAAATCAAATAAAAACGAATACGAAAATGATTTGAGTAGGTTTATTAAACCTGTTATGGAACCTTTAGAGGAAATTTCTAAAAATTCTAAAAATTTTAAAAAACATGATGAAGGAGAAGAAGAAGTAGGAATAAATAGAAAAAGAAAAGCTTCAGAAGTAAACTTTACTCAATCGAAAATAATTCCAAAGAAAATTGTAAAGTATGATAGCAATTCTGAACTCAAAAATTTAGAGCCAAAATTCATTACACAAGTAGACAAAACGGCTCTTTTTACATATTTAGAACAATATCCACCTATAGCCAGGGAATTTATTCAAATGTATTTGATTGGTGATCGAGAAAAATTTGATAGAGTTAGTGGTGTGAAATTCAATTCTGTGAATGATGAGTGGACCATCGGTTCTAAAGAAATACATTTTGATAAAAATGATTTTGTTGTCATCGAAAATAAAAAATTTCCTGGTACTTGGGGACTCTATGAATTGTTATTTATGAAACAACCTTTAAAGTATGAAAAAGCAGATGAAGAAAATTATAATGAAATTATACAAATGTCGAATGCCCATAGACGAGATTATAAATCTGATAATCAAATTAGAGGTACTCGAGATCGGAAGTATAAAAAAATAATTAAACCATATTTAACCAAAGGGAAGAAGGGTGGAAAACTAAAGAAAATTAATGAGTTGATGCTGTTCAATTCAAATCCAATTGAATACGTATATTGGAATGATATTAATAAAGTTGTGGATAGGCTTAGACTTTTAGTTGCATCTAAAGCCGCTGGAAATAATGCGCATAATAATGAAATTATGTCAATTATCGAAGAATTACGGGAAGAAAAAATTATTGATTAAATTAATGGTTTTACTAAAAAATGTTTATATATAAGATGAGTGTCAGCAAGTTCGGTTATACATTTATTGCAGATTCAAAAAAATTCGAAAATAATCTTGATTCAATTTCCGTGAAATGGTGATGAAGATTATGATTTAGAAAATCGTAAATTGTGCAATGCAAATACACCGACACAATCAACGGATGTTACCAATAAGCAATATGTGGATGGTTGTTTAGAGATTATTAAAATAAATGATATTCCCAAAATAATTGATAAAAAATTGAAAAAACATACAGAAGAAATTGAAGAATTTGTAGAGAAGTTATTGAGACAATCGCATACAACATTTACGAGATATGAATAAAAAGGCTGTTGTTGTAAATGAATTGCATAAACCGGCTCGACGTAATTTCAAACGAAGGCGTACTATTATTAAAGGTTTTGATGATTTGTGGCAAGCTGATTTAGCAGAAATGATAAATTATTCATGTTATAATAAAGGATTCAAATATGTGTTTCTAGTAATTGATTGTTTTTCCAAGTATGTTTGGACAGAACCATTAAAAACTAAATCGGCAGAAGCAGTGGCAAAAGCTATGGAGAAAGTGTTGAAAACTAGTGGAGGTCGTGTACCGAAAAATCTGCAAACTGATCAAGGAAAAGAGTTTTTTAATAAACAATTTAAAGGTTTATTAAAAAAACATAAAATTAATCATTACAATACATATAGTCCAAAAAAAGCGGCAATAGTCGAGAGGGTTATCCGAACAGTCAAAAAAAAGTTGTATAAGTTGTTTAGTTTAAATGGAAAATATGATTGGATAAACAATTTAACTAATCTAAAAAAACAATACAATAATACAAAACATAGTACCACACTCATGAAACCAGCGGATGTAAAGGAAGAGAATGAAAAAGATCTTCTACAAACAGTGTATAGGAATTTCGAAATTCTCGATAAACCAAAAGATAGAATTGGTGATATAGTACGAATAAGTAAAGCAAAACATGTTTTTGATAAGGGCTACACTCCAAATTGGACCACAGAATTATTTAAAATTAGAAAAGTATGCATCACCAATCCAATTACATATTTATTAGATGACATGTATGGTGTGCCAATTAGTGGAAGATTTTATACAGAAGAGTTGCAAAAAACATCACAGCCTGATGTTTATTTAATAGAAAAAATATTGTCCAGAAAGAATGATAAATTACATGTCAAGTGGTTGGGGTTTGATAAGTCTCACAATAGTTGGATTAGTATTAAAAATATTACATGATTTGCGCATGTTATCTATTATTAATTAGGTACTATAAATATTAAAGATGTTGAGATATTGACTGTAGTATTGTAAATTTAATTGAAAATGATGGAACCAACATCCTATTGTGATTTTGTTGATAATCTTTTTTCAATCTATCGCGATTGCTATAAATCGTGTGTCAAGGCATGCAAACTTGTGCTTTGTGGGTGTTGATGTATTCAATACATCTCTCCTCATACTCAAACGTATAACTTTGCCCGTCTAGTATAATAATTGTCTCAACTATTAAATCATATTTGTTGATTTTGTCCATATATATTTATTTTTACACATGGTTTTTACTTGTATTACATTGCTTTTACGCATTATATATTTAAATTTGAATGTTTACTCTATGTCTAAATGTATATTGTTGTTGAATGTGATGAATGTTTTATGTCTTTTCAATGACTGTTAATTTGTCTTGGGCTACAATCCCGTTAATAAATAAATAAATAAATAATATTTATAACGACAAACGATTGATTCACGAGACTAGTTATATGTTGGAAAACTCAAAAGTATGTGAAATATCATTTGGTTTCTGTTATTCTATGGGATTAGAACCTGCAGTGAAATTTATAAATGCAAGAACAAAAAAAGATCATATTACGTTTGGTGAAGTGGAGTGGAATGACTTTATAAACACTTTAATTAAATATTTTGAAAAGGATGATGCAATCGTTTTCATCGAATTCAATTCAATTTCAAATATATGTCAATTAGAAGAATCTGTTTTTCTAGAAATAAAAATGATTAAACTAAAAAGTGAAAAGATTAGCCCAATATATGTTAGCCAATCGACTATTAAAGAAATTATATCGATCAATGAAATTATTGTTTCAAGACTAGCATTATTAAAAAAAATAAACTTTGTAAATTATTACAATAATGCAATGTTAACAGCTGTAAATATTGTTCCCGAATCTAATAGCCTTGGAAACTGCATTGACCTGATGCGAACTTTATGTAGAGTATCAAATTCCATACAATCGCATTGTATGTTGGAGTGCTTAAAATATTTTCCATATCAAATGGAAATTGATTTCAATTTAATTGTAGAAATGAACTTGGCACAAAATATCGAACAACATTAAAATATCGATTAGTATATTACAAAATGTCAGATAGTAAGGATAGTAAGAAAAAAAAGTTTGGATCAATTTGAGATATGGGAATTGAAATATTTTCCATTAGTGTATTTACAAAAATACGCCCAGACTTTGGAACTAGAAAGAGCCTGGAAACATTTACCCAAAGAATATCAAATTGATGAAATTTTAAAGTCATGTTTACCATGTAATGAACATTATAACTAACCTGAAGATTTTGAGAAATGTGATGGTCCATCACCATCAAAAAATAAATGCAATCTATGTAATAATTCTCGCAATATTTGTTGTTTAAATATATGTTTTTAATAAATGATTTGTATGATTTAATTCTTTTGTTTTAATATAATTCAAAACCTCTTTCTGTGCATTATGATGATGATACAACAAGTATCATATTCGACCCCTAGATCTTATTCTTTATATAAAAAAACTAGAGTAATAAATAAAATGAGTAGTTTATTCAGTGTATTTTTATATTTTGCAACAATGAGTGTTAACGGTAGCGATTCTGATTCGGATTGGAATGAGTGGGTGGCAATGGATTTCCCTGAAGAAGAACTGGTGGACGAAGAAGTACCAGAGGGCGAGGAAGAAGACTCTGATTACATGAGTATTAGTTCGACGGACGAAACCAATGAGGTCACATTGGAATTGGAAGCATCTCCAAATTCTGGTAGTGCCTGTGTGGTCGAAATCTTTGCCGATACTAGAGATAGGCGATTGTGCTTCAGTTGTTGGGGTGCTTACGGACATTTGGAGAGTCCAGATACAAAATTTCGAACAATTCACCGAATCTGCCACAACAGTGAATTTTTTGATAGTCGACAGTGCTATTCATGTGATCAGTGTCAAACTCCTCTGCATATAACTTTTTTCCCGGGCACTTGCATTCATTGTCACTGCATCTAGATGTAAGTAAAATATTTAAAATGATATTCATAATGTAATGTATTTTGTTTTCTTTGCAGATAGTATTATAAATTAATATTTTTGTTTTATTTTGTTTCTGTTTTGACAAAATGTAATTTAACTTTAATGGCAATAAACTTAATAATTTACTTACTTTACTTTATTTATTTAAATTGGTGATGTCTGTATAAATAATTCATTCTTCAACTTCAACTTCATAAATCAACTTCAAAAAAATGAATTCAATCAATGGTGAAAGAAAAAACAGTGTTTACTTTGCCATTGATCAAAATAAAGTTTGCTGGATGATTCATGGATCAGTCATTTGCACATCGATCAGCACGAAAAGGACAATGGGAAGAATGTGTGAGGGATCGCGCCAGATTTGAAAATCGAATCCGAATTGTCGAGAAGAAAATCAAATCAATTTTTAATGTGAACCACCGTCATAACATTTTTGAACAACGGTTCAAGACTTCATAAACGCATTTATAAAAAAATGAATAAACATATATTATTAATAGCAAATTGTTTTATATTTTATTTTTAATTTCAAGTGTAGTATTGTGCTGCGCTATATAAACATGTAAGTAAAATTTTAAATAAAATATAATCTTAATCTTATCATATGATGTTTTACATATGTTATGAGATGTAAATGATTGTCTAATATTACACTATATTTTTCTTATGTACAATTAAAATACATACTTTTAACAAATAGCTCGTTGGTGTAGCGCTACCGTGTGCAACTTGCATGCCGAGGTCCCGGGTTCGATACCTGACCAAACTTTAGCTTTTTTTCATATTTATTAAAATTCTGTTTAGGGGTTGAATTAGTAAGGGTTTAAAATTAAATTGGCAAGTTAACAATTAAATCAGTATTAAAATTTAATTGATTTTTAGTCGTATTTTGAGGGCTGTAGGATGGCGTTTAGGGGTACTTAATTTAAATTTTAAATTTTCCCACACAAACAGTGCTACCAGAAATTAGAAATAATGTAAGATTCAAATCTTGCGTTTAGCTTCGGTAGTACCACTTTTATCGCAAATAAAAATTAAAATTTAGAATGAGAAAGAGGTATGTTTATATGGGACAGAGAGAGAACAGTATATCAGAAATCCTCCGGAGATCCCAGAACATACCTCTTATTTCTACTGTTAATTGTAATGATAATTTTAAGAATTCGTTTTATTTAAACTTAGGGAATCGTAAATGTAAGATTTTAATAGATTCGGAGGCAGCGGTGTCTCTATCAAAAAATGAAGTAAGTAAAAAAGGTGTTAGAAGTAATACTGACATACAATTAAGAGATGTACAAGGTGAACCGATTGCACATAGTGGAGCATATCTGTCAGATTTGCACACAGAGAGGGGTACCAAGCTACGCCATGATTTTATTGGGGTCTCTAATCAAATAGATTTTCAAGTAGATCTATTAATCGGAATGGACTTTTTGAGTAAATTCAAGGTTGAAATTATCTGGAAACATAATGAGATTAATATAAAGGGGGAGAAATTAAAGTTAGTTAGCGAAATAGAACAGTCAGAAATGGGATCTGACATAAATGTAACTAGCGCTCTTGAGGGAGGAGCTAGAAACTTAATGAAAACGAGGAATAATAATTGAAATAAGCAAAAATTAAAAAATGGAGGAGTTGAATGTGAGGAAGATTTAATTAATAGCGTAAATAGTGAGGCAAATAGAGTTAATTCAATTTCAAATACTAAAAATCGGGAAAATTCCGGTTTATTTAGCACATGATCTTGTAATTCCACCAAGAATGCAGGTATCGGGAATGGTACGTGTAAAGGGGAAACGTCCTCTTAGTGATATTATTTTTGAACCTAGCATTGGGCCAGAACCACATATTCTTATAGCAAGATCGATTTGTAAAAGTAATGAATTCATGCCGATACGCTTAATGAACTCTTCAAATATAAAGTTAAAAATTAACTCAAAAACTATGTTAGGGCACTGTTCAGAGGCGTACAACTGGCCAGGCACGACTTCAAATGACAGTAACATAGGAACAAGGGGAGAAATAAATTTTCAGATAAATGCTATTTCCAAAGAAATAAGTGAAAGTAAAATTAGTGATATTATAACACAGATAAATTGTAGTCATTTCCAATCAAAAAAAAGAGAAAAGCTAATAAAATTAATACAAAAATATATTGATATTTTTAGGGCACCTACACAATTGTTAACTTGTACAAATAAAGTTAAACATAGAATTATTACAGAACAGATACCCCCAATAGCAAAACAACCATACAAGGTACCGTTTGCCCGTAAGCAAGCGCTCTCTAAGGAGATCGAGTCTTTATTAACTAACAAAATAATTAAGGAAAGTAGCTCACCATAGAGTGCACCAGTAGTACTTGTATAAAAAAAGAGACACCTGAATTACGAATGTGTATTGACTATCGAGGTTTAAACAGTATAACAAAAACTGATTATTTTTCCTTGCCTAATTTACAAGACACAATAGATCAGCTTTCGGGAGCAACCTTGTTTTCCACTATGGACTTGTCAGTAGATGCCAGTGGATACTTTTAGGAAGAATTAGATCCACGGGATAGAGAACTAAGTGCTTTCAGCACACCAACAGGACACTACGAATTTAATAGAATGAGTATGGGATTAAAAAACGCACCTGCTACATGGCAGCGATTAATGTATGCAGTGTTTCAAGTAGAGGCAGAAGTACACTCTGTACCTCATCATACACGAAGTAAGGGTGCCGTGCCTGATTTTGATTGGGTTTTAAAACGGGCTATATAATAATCTAAATTAAAATGTTTAATTATGAAACAAAATATCTTGTTAGAATAAGTAAGACTAATCGCCATCAATGTAAAATCTACATTAACAATTGATTATTATTTTAGTGAACTAGCTCTATAAAAATACATTAGGGGCGTATCAGGTATATTATGTAACTTATATGTTTATTAATTGTGTTAATTGATTTTTATCTTACATGTAAAATTAATGTTAGTATATTATGTATAATGTAATTAGTATTGTAGTGATATTATTATCCAAAATCTGAGCTATAAAGCTCATGATTTTTACTTGAAGGAGGGAAGCTAATTGTGGTGGCTAAAATTTAGAAATTTTAATTATTTAAATCAATATATGAGATCATCTTTCCTATGGATGAGTTTATAATTTTGTTTACGAATTAAATGGACAATGCATGTTCCAAACTATAATTGTAATTGCATCATATCATCAAATGTAAATTTAAACAATCTTTAAAAAATACTCTTTTATCAGTTTGGCTAGTATTGCACTAATTATTGAATGTAGTTGTTATTTTAACTAATAGCATATTAGAAGTATATATAAGGAATACATAATGCAAAAAGTAAGCAGTTAGTCAGTCAGTAGTCAGTCTTGGAGTTTTAGCTGAGTTTGTTCAGTCACGCACTTAGACTCCCGAGTTTCGGTTAGTCAGTAGTGGATGTTTAGAAAATTTTAGTCCAAGCATCGAGAGTGAGCGGCCAAGTGTAAGACAATAATAAGTGCAAGAATAAGTACGAATAAACACGCATTAAAAAGAAGCAGGAGTAAAGTGCGTTTAAAATTGTGCATTACTGAATCCACCAACTAGGCCATCATCAACGTTTCTGCCAGCCAGAAACAGTTCCAGCTACAACCCAACAACAAGCGGCTTTGTAACGTCGAGCACAAATAACAAAATGTAAGTGCAAAAATTTAAGACAGGCAACCAATTGTAAAGACGAGAAGTCTACCTTGCCTTATGAAACCTTAGAATTGTAGAAGTAGGATTTTGGTAATACATATATGTGTATTCTGTAAATGTTGAAACTAGATTTTATTTAAACGATGATTAACCTTTTCCTGTGTGTCGTGGAGAAAACCTGCGACAGAATGCCCAAACATGTTATGGTGACTACACTTAATGAAGGGACGCCCAAATTTTTTAAAAAGATTTTTTTTAAAAAGATCTAGAGCGGGAAAGTGACAACTCCTCGGAAAACGCCAACTTTTCGTTGTCAAATGGAAGCACAAAGGCTTACTTTTATATGCGATTGTAGGAAAAAGTCCTTTTTTTCACGCTTTTTTTAGAACAATAAAAAAAAGAAGGCTGTTTCAACATCAAAAATGGCAACTAAAAAGATGTCATTTTAATCGCAAATTGCAAAAAAATTCTTTCATTACGGCTCCTTTAGTCGAGTGTTTGCAACCAGCAATGCACCAAAAAACTTAATGTAAAATAAATTTGTATTAGCGTTTGTCGATCTTTTGTTATCAAAACATGTTGAAAAAAATGACTGAAATGATGATTTGAAAAATGATTTGAAAATTTCCATTATAGTTTATCGCGTGCAGGTGTGTGGAATTTTCATTTCGCTAGAAATTCATCAGTTTTGCTTGTATTTCACTTTTATTTTTTATCTGATTTTGATGTGTGATACATCAATGGATTTAGAAAACATGTGTCTTTAAAAATAGAGAAAGAAAAAGTCCTTTGACATAATACATAGTTAATAAGAAATTGTTGAAATTTTAATAACATAATGAACTTATGAATAATATACTGATAAAAAATAAAAGTGAAATAGAAGCAAAATTGATTAGTTTTGCTTCTATTTCACTTTCACAATCAAAATCAAAAGTCCCTCCTGCACGCGATAAGCTATAATGGAGATTTTCAATAAATTGCACTAGTGCGCACTAAGTATATCTTTATTTTTTTCAACATGTATTGCTAACACAAGAGCTCGACAAACGCTAACTCAAATTTACTTCACATTACGTTTTATGTTGCATTATTGATTTTAAACACTCGACTAAGGGAGCCTTAAGACATTTATTGATAATTTGGCATTGATAATAATTAATGACTATATATTAAATACTAGTTGAAACTAGTCTGCCCTAATAAAATCTATAGTAGAACTGAAATTAATATTAATGCAACAATTATTTATTATATCCATGAGCTTCAATTGTATAAAAAAAACGCCTAAAGAAAGAAGAAGCTTTTAGATGTAATTTTCGAATAGAGTAGTAGTATGATTACATTTTCATGTATGTGAATATACAATATAATTAATAGTTATTCAATATTCAATTACAGTAAGTTATATTATCCAAAAAAAATTCGCTGGAAATGAGATTCCACAGTACTTCTCTCGTTTATATACTAAAATTTAAATAAATCTGACAATTCTAACTATGAGGGGGGTATTAGGGGTTACAATTGTAAAATGTAGGTCTAGCCTAATTTCAATTAAATTAACTAAGTAATGATAAGTGAAATATGTTAAAATTACTACTACCAAATTTGAAAGAAATCCGAGTATTTTGACTGTAAAGGGTACGTTAAGGGTTGAAGTTGTAAAATAAGGGTCGCATATTATTTTGAATTAGATTATTCGTAAATCTGTTTTAAATGTATAGTAGAAATCTAATATGAAGAAAATCCGATCCATATAACTCAAACTGTATATTTGGGGGGTGGGGGGTGTGTAGTTAGGGTCGTAAATTATTTTTACTCACTCAATATGTAAATATATATAAAATTACTGACGGAAAATGGTCAGTTATGCTGACATATAAGAATAAAAACACCGCCAATTTTTGAACAATTAATTCAAAGACCCAACAGGCCACTAGGGTTAATTTTTAGGGGATGAAACTTCTACCAGCATTTTCATCAACGTATTCCTAATATGTATGCCAAATTTGGTTCAAATAAAATATTCCTCCTGGCAGGTATTCACGTTACAACTTATGCATTTTTACAACTTTTTGACCCTTCAACCCTTAATAAAAAGTCAACCCTTCAAAAAACTACAGATTTTTTGAAAGCATTCACCACTTGGGGTATACACAAAACATATGTTCAATATTTGGTCAAAATCGGTCTGCAACTTTAGAAGATTAAGTGGATGCACCGATTTTGCTGTTTTTGGCATGTTTTTGGCCAATAATGCGCAGGTCCTTAAGAATTTCCTAACTTTTTTTTCTTTGACCTAATCAATGGGCAGGTTGAAAAAAAGGACGCAAATTTTGCTTTAATCGGTTCAGTAGATTCCGAAATATAGCGGTTTAAAGAAACGAACAGACCGACAGACCGACAGACGGAAATTAGTGAATATGATTTTCGTAATCTACGCATTCTACAAAGTAGAAAAAATTGAAATTTGGACAAATTTTTTTTTTCATGAATACAATACTTCCTCTACGAGAGAAGTAATTATTATTATAAATCTATGTTATTACTTCTCTCGTAGAGGAAGTATTGTATTCATGAAAAAAAAAATTTCTCCAAATTTCACTTTTTTCTACATTATAGAATGCGTAGATTACGAAAATCATATTCACTAATTTCCGTCTGTCGGTCTGTCGGTCTGTCGGTCGGTCTGTGCAATTCTTTAAAACACTATATTTCGGAATCTACCGACCCGATTAAAGCAAAATTTGCGTCCTTTTTTTCTACCTGCCCATAGATGATATCGAAGAAAAAAAGTTTATAAAATTCTCAAAGACCTGCGCGTTATAGGCCAAAAACATGCTAAAAATGGCAAAATCGGTAGATCCACTTAATCTTCTAAAGGTGCTGACCGATTTTAACCAAATATTGAACATATGTTTCGTGTATACCCCAAGTGGTGAATGCTCACAAAAAATCTGGAGTTTATTATAGGGTTGAATTTTTATTAAGGGTTGAAGGGTCAAAAAGTTGTAAAAATGAATAAGTTGTAACGTGAATATCTGCCAGGAGGAATATTTGATTTGGATCAAATTTGGTATACATATTAGGGATACATTGAAGAAAATGCTGGTAAAAGTTTCATCCCCTAAAAATAAGCCCCTACGACCCATTTGCCATTCAAGTTAATTGTTCAAAAATTGCCGGTGTTGTGATTCTTATATGGCAGCATTACCCACACTTTTCCATCAGTTATTTTAGTAATATTTACATAAAGAGTGAGTAAAAATAATTTTCGACCCTTACCACACACCCCCACCTTTCCAATATAGAGTTTAAGTCATATGGTTCGGATTTTCTTCATATTCGATTTCTACTATACATTTCAAACATATTTACGAATAATATAAGTATCGCATCACTTTCGAATATTTGATTTATTCTATTTGTCGTAAAATCTTATAAAATATGATATTCATACGTACTGGCTCTTGATATAAAAACTGTTGGTAGCAAATAATGCAAAAAACTAAGCGGTTTTGTTAGTTAGTTTTTATTAAACAGCAATAATTGTGAGAAGTAAAACATTATTAGTGTGTTTAGGCAAAACTAAACAGAAGAATAGCAGGCCAAAGAGAAGGATGCACTGGCGCTGCGACCAAAAACGCAAATATTCCAAATCAACCGACTGCACAAGTCAGCAAATCAGATCAACATGGAGCTAGACAGAGACGACACAAATCCAAAAAGGTATGACTTGTGGGAGTCAAAAATAATGACACGATGGGGAATAATAAGCACCCTCGACGATGAAATAATGGTCAACAAAACAGAACACAGCGCAGATTACTTCAACACTAACATTTTTGAAGCAGCAGAAAAAGTGTATGAATCCACTATGATAAACATAGCAGGAAAATTACGTCAAGAAAGGAAGACAGAAGAGAAGAAACCGGTACCACTACCACAAATGCAGAATCCGATATTCAGCGGATGTTATGAAGAGTGGCCAATGTTCCGTGAAATGTTTAGGAAAATAATTTACAGCAATGAGTCATTGACAGAAGTTCAGAAAATGCAATATCTCAAAACAAACCTGAAAGGAGAACCCAGCAAAATTTTATAACACTTGCAGATGAACGAAGCAAACTACGAGTCTGCGCTGGAAATATTAAATAAGAGATACGACAATGATCGATTAATTTTCAACAACCTAATGGAAAGATTATGCAAAATCCAGCCTATAGAAAAAGAAACAGCATACAAATTAAAAGCGCTTCATGATGTAACGGTAGAATGTTTATAGCAATTCACAACATAGGAATTCCGACCAAGGAATTCCGACCAAGGAATGGGGCCCAATGGTGACGTTCGGAAAAACAAAAAAATGGGACATAGATGGAGTATGGTATTATTATGGTGTTGAGATATGCATGGTGTTATTTAGGCTTATTCCTTTTGATGTTTTGCATGACGCATGACATACTACTCTTAATTTGGTGGTTGAACTTAATTCTTTTATTACTGCCTGATGTGGTATGTAATATCTGCTGTCATCCTGATTCATGGGCACTATCGTCAAATGTCCCTGGTCGATATACTCTTGTACGAATTCTTTGTATTTTTCATGTAACTCAGTGTTGTTTGCCAATTTTTTCTCTAATTAAAAGAATCGTGACATTGCGCTTGACTTTGAATTCCCGATGTCGGTGACCTCTTCCTCTTGTTTGAACGGTATCCTTACTGTGTAAGTACCATCTGACTTCTTCTTGTGGTTTCTTCATAGAACTTCTCAAATTTCTTTATCTTCTTGAGTTGGACTCCTCGTGTCCGTTGCTTCCTCTAGCTCCCAGAACCTTGTTAGTTGTTCATCTTCTTCCACTCGTGTGACCATGCTCATTATTTTTATTGTATTGCTGGTTTCGTTTGTTCCGCCTGCAATTAACTATCCAAATTCGGATCTTGGGCCTCATAGCCCATCTTTTATTTTATGGATTCCTTCTAGGATTTATTTTTCCATGTTCTTTGACCCCAAGGAGTATGTCAATCGGGTCTAATTTGTTGAACTCTGGATCTGCTAGTTTTCGGTTGTTCCATTCTTCAATGTCTGTCTCGAATGTTTTTTGCGGCGTGGGTTTTGTTATTTTTGACAAGACTATCAACTCCACATCTAATCTAAAGTTGCTTGCGAAGTGTGACTTTAGTTCGGTTTTTATCACCAATTTGGCTGTTCTAGTTGCATCTTAGTCGCCTTCTCCAATTCCACTTATTTTGGCTTGTATTTTTTGCCTTGGAAGTCCTAATGTTTGCGCTGCATGTTCTGTTATTAGTGAGATTGTTATTAGTGAGATAACATTCTACCGTTACATCATGAAGCGCTTTTAATTTGTATGCTGTTTCTTTATATATAGGCTGGATTTTGCATAATCTTTCCATTAGGTTGTTGAAAATTAATCGATCATTGTCGTATCTCTTATTTAATATTTCCAGCGCAGACTCGTAGTTTGCTTCGTTCATCTGCAAGTGTTATAAAATTTTGCTGGGTTCTCCTTTCAGGTTTGTTTTGATATATTGCATTTTCTCAACTTCTGTCAATGACTCATTGCTGTGAATTATTTTTCTAAACATTTCACGGAACATTGGCCACTCTTCATAATATCCGCTGAATATCGGATTCTGCATTTGTGGTAGTGGTACCGGTTTCTTCTCTTCTGTCTTCCTTTCTTGACGTATTTTCCCTGCTATGTTTATCATAGTGGATTCATACACTTTTTCTGCTGCTTCAAAAATGTTAGTGTTGAAGTAGTCTGCGCTGTGTTCTGTTTTGTTGACCATTATTTATTATTTCATCGTCGAGGGTGCTTATTATTCCCTATCGTGTCATTATTTTTGACTCCCACAAGTCATACCTTTTTGGATTTGTGTCGTCTCTGTCTAGCTCCATGTTGATCTGATTTGCTGATTTGTGCAGTTGGTTGATTTGGAATATTTGCGTTTTTGGTCGCAGCGCCAGTGCATCCTTCTCTTTGGCATGCTATTCTTCTGTTTAGCTTTGCCTAAACACACTGATAATGTTTTACTTCTCACAATTATTGCTGCTTAAAAAAACTAACTAACAAAACCGCTTAGTTTTTTGCATTATTTGCTACCAACAGTTTTTATATCAAGAGCCAGTACGTATGAATATCATATTTTATAAGATTTTACGACAAATAGAATAAATCAAATATTCGAAAGTGATGCGATACTTTTTTGCGGAGTGTATAATAAATCAATATTGCAATCAATCAGACAAAAAATCGAATATGATAGTGTGACCTCACGCTAATTAACTTAAATAAAAATAGCATACATTTATAATAATAATTTTTTTTGGATAATATAACTTACTGTAATTGAATATTGAATAACTATTAATTATATAGTATATTCACATACATGAAAATATAGTCATACTACTACTCTATTCGAAAATTACATCTAAAAGCTTCTTCTATTCTTTAGACGTTTTTTTTATACAATTGAAGCTCATGGATATAATAAATAATTGTTGCATTAATATTAATTTCAGTTCTACTATAGATTTTATTAGGGCAGACTAGTTTCAACTAGTATTTAATATATAGTCATTAATTATTATCAATGCCAAATTATCAATAAATGTCTTAAGGCTCCCTTAGTCGAGTGTTTAAAATCAGTAATGCATCATAAAACGTAATGTGATGTAAATTTGAGTTAGCGTTTGTCGAGCTCTTGTGTTAGCAATACATGTTGAAAAAAATAAAGATATACTTAGTGCGCACTAGTGCAAGTTATTGAAAATCTCTATTATAGCTTATCGCGTGCAGGAGGGACTTTTGATTTTTCTTATGAAAGTGAAATAGAAGCAAAACTCATCAATTTTGCTTTATTTCACTTTTATATTTTATCCGATTTTGATGTGTGATACATCAATGGGTTTAGAAAACATTTGCCTTTAAGAACACAGCAATAAAAACTGCTTTCAAATACTATATATTTAATAAGAAATAGTTGAAGTTTAATAGATGAAGTTCATTATGTTATTAAAATTTCAACAATTTCTTATTAACTATGTATTATGTCAAAGGACTTTTTCTTTCTCTATTTTTAAAGACACATGTTTTCTAAATCCATTGATGTATCACACATTAAAATTATATAAAAAATAAAAGTGAAATACAAGCAAAACTGATGAATTTCTAGCAAAATGAAAATTCCACACTCCTGCACGCGATAAACTATAATGGAAATTTTCAAATCATTTTTCAAATCCTCATTTCAGTCATTTTTTTCAACATGTTTTGATAACAAAAGATCGACAAACGCTAATACAAATTTATTTTACATTAAGTTTTTTGGTGCATTGCTGGTTGCAAACACTCGACTAAAGGAGCCGTAATGAAAGAAAGAATTTTTTTTTATTCAAGCATTTATTGATATTTTGGCGTTGATAATGACTTTATATTAAAAAGTTGAACCTAGTCTGCTTTAATAAAACCCATAGCAAAACAATTTTTGTTTTTATTAACGAATAATTAAGCCTACTATATGAAAATAGATTAAACAGTTTTATTTTAGAAACATTCCAAAAAGTTTGTTTTATGATTTCTTTTAATATTTCTGTTAATATTGTATTATTCTACATCAAACAAGTATATCAAAATAATGGTGAATGCCAATATTAAAATATTGGCATTTACCATTATTGTGAATAAAAGTGAGCCCTAGGCAACGCCTTGTCGTAGAGTGAATTGTCATGTATAGTCCCGGAACGAGTGAAATGTAAAGAATATAGTCCCGGAACTTGTTAAATCACTTGTGAAATCCCCTGAAATAAAAATACACAATATATAGAAATAGGGTATCTGTAAAAATAGGTAAATATAATACTATCTAATAGAATACTATCAATTATGCGATGGATAAAGTACAATGAAATACAATACGACATTACATGGTAATGTCGAAGTACATGGGTTCTGCGATGCATCAGAAAAATCATACGATGCAGTAATTTATAGTAAAACTGTAAACAAATTAACCGGTCAAGTACAAGTCACACTATTAATTCAATTCCAAGGTCGCGCCAACCAAAAACTAAACAGCTGATGCAATATCAAGAGGAGTGGACCCGGAACAGTTATAAACCAGTAAGGTTTGGTGGAATGGACCATCATGGCTACAAACAAACCTATGGCAAAGCAGATTGACAGAAATAACGACAACCACAGAAGAAACAAAAAAGTGTTGTCAGATACAAATTGAATTGCACGAAAACGAAATAATAAGTCGCTTCTCGTCATTTACAGAAATGGTAATAGTAATTTTTATACAACCACTATTGAAAGTAGGTATTTCAGTACTTTGTTTCGCTTTTTACGTGTTTTTTACTTTGCCGCAAAGTAAAAAACACGCTTTGTTTCAAGTAAATGTAATCGTTGTTATTTTCATTACTAGAGATAACAGCTTTTTTTCACCAACTATAAAAAGTCCCCGCGGTTTTACAGTACATTGTTGAGCACAAATTTTCTTTATTAAAATACAATTTTAATCAAGTTTATATTGACCATTATTATTTGACTTTCTGCCATTTTTCGGGTAGCTTAACAATTCCATAGGTGTAGAACTTCTGGGGTTTATCGTCTAAGAACGTGGCCAAGTGATTTTCACCGGTGCTTGGGTCAGTCATTCGTTTACCATCAAGGGAGTTTTGCAGAGATCGAAAGAAATGGTACTCAGAAGGTGCAAGGTCAGGGCTATACATAGGTAGGTACATCAAAACTTCCCAATCGATTTCTGACAATTTGTTTTGAGTCATCAAAAAAGTGTGTGGTCGCGCATTGTCGTGATGAAATACAACTATCTTTCTATTCACCAGTTCTGGTCGGTTTTTTTTTTAATTAAGTTATGCACAATACAAGACTGAATTGATGGTTTGGCCAGGTTGCAACAATAGGGAAGATGCATGAATTTTTTTTTTGCTTAAAATTTTCTTAAATATATTGTTGACCGTGTGCTAAATATAAATCCGTAAAAAAAATTTTTTTTTGCATCAATTTTCTCTAAAAGTCCGATTTGAAATTCAAATAAAAATCACGTGATCTGAAACGCTGCGCCAATTGGCTTGACGTCATCATGCATGAAGCTCGCCTCTACAAGTTCATAAATATAGAATAGGCTTGGTTAACGGGTATGATTCGTGCTTTGTTGTGACAGGAAATCATAGATTTGAGGAATCAGAGATTATTCCCAATATTTGTGTGAACCTCACTGCTACATTACTTCCGTTTTAAATAATTATATTGTTAAGTTGTTCATTTTTTTAACAAAAATGACAGAGCGGTATTTTACAAGCTCAGTCTGATAATCTTCCAAAGATTGGCAGTTTTATGATGATGTCGTTTTTAAGAAATAATGCAGATTTTTGCCGAAATGAAAGGCGTTATAGCTACAAGGTATGTATTTAATTAATCATCAAGTTCAATTAAGAGATTATTGCTTCTTTCGTTGCATACTTTTCACTATTACATATACTGTACCAGTTTTTATTAAAGATTATAGTATATTAAATTTATATTATAGATCAACAAGAGAAAGCTATGGGGATAATGCGGTTACGTGCAATTAAAAAGAAACGGAGATTTTTGTACAGTCAAGGGAAGAATCACCCCAGAGCACAATGTAAGAAAAAAATCTTATTCTGTAGTCTTATTATGCAATGAAACAGAAAATGAAGTTGTTTCTGTTGAATGTATCGACTGCGCTGCATCTTTGGGTACATATTTGGAAAATTGATTAGAATGAAAAGTGTATACGTTTTAATTATTTTTGTAGGTGAATGCAAGCATGCATTTGCATTTTTGACATGGGTACATCGACGAAGTGAAGACCCACCTTGTACTTCAGTGCAATGCTATTGGAAAAAATCCAAATTGTCCTCGGTCGGTACTTCTCTAAAATTTATTAAATGCAAAGATTTGGGAATTTCAAAAATGCCATTATTACCTATGGGAAATGGGTCATTTTTGGCAACCGTTGTCGACAAAAGTTTGAAATTAGACAGAACAAATACACAACTGACTAAATATTATAGAGAATTTAATAGTATGGAGAAGTGGTCGATACATCACATAATGAACTGTTCTGTTTCTCGTTCTCATGATTTATCAGTTTCACATTTTTTGACATTTTGTTCCGATAATATGCCTGAGAAAATGTGTGAGGAAGCAGAAAAAGAAACAGTACACCAAAGTTCGTGTTCTTTATGGTATGAACTGAGATTTGCAAGAATTACAGCTTCCAAAACATATGATGTAGCCCATTGTGAAACTATGGACGGTGCACTTGTCGAAAGTATATAAGGGGCCACAAAATTAAAAGACACCCACGCAATGAAGCGTGGACGACTACTTGAAAAAGAAGTTATAAAAGAAATTGAAAAGAAGATGTCAATTAAACTAAAAATTTGTGGTTCAAAACTAAGTCCAAAACATCCTATAATGGGTGCGTCGCCAAATGCTGTAAATGAAAATTTTGTAGTTGAAATAAAATGCCCCAATTCCGAAAAAGCTATGCAACGGTATATTACAAACAATAATAAAATTGCTGTCAAATACATGGGACAAGTTCAAATGCAGAGATGCATTTTTATGAGAAAATCGAAGTACTTTTTTGTGTTGCCAGTTGTTGCGGCTCAGGCGAGGCACAATTTAAATATTTGAAATTCGTGCTCATAAGGCGTCACGTGATTGATTCGCTATCATCGAAAGGTCGCTCATGCGTTTTATCATGATTCGAGAAAAAACCGAACTGCTGCCGTTTTAGCAAGAGGACTGACAGCGTGGTTCGATATACCTTTCATACTTTCACGTTAGAAAGGTCCGCCATTGAAGGTACAAGTTTGAAGAAGCGTTTTATTTTGAAATTGTGCATCATTTCAATTCCTATTTATCTGCTGCCGAACTACAATCTCCTACTTTTGGGTGTTTTCAACACCAGTCATGATTTTGAAAAATCAAAAGCGGTCCAAATTTTGAATATTCAATACGATAAAAACTATTGCAAAGATATAATAGAAAAATGTTTTGTTTTTTGGAGTAAAGCGATTTTTCCTAAACTTAAACCTATCACATAAAAATTAGTTGTTATTAGTCATTAAATTTAATAAATAAATTAAAATTACGTAGAATTTTTTATTAAATAATCTTGAACATTTATGACTCCTGATGCAATAATAATAATGTAATCCAGAAGTTGTATATGATGATTATCAATACAAGCATGTGGTAATAACATCTTAAATTCTCTTAATCTACCAATAACTCGTTTGACGTGGATTCTTAATGCTGCTATTTTCTTGGATTCTTTCACTTCTTGTGAAGTAGAAAGTGTTGCTGCAGATACCGATGGTGGTCTAACAAGTTCGCATTTTTTTGTTGCAATATATTCGAAATGTTCTTGAAACCTCTATCTGCCATAATAGTCATTCCAACATCCAAATGATCCAAATATCCACAATCTCCTACTATCATTACATCCGAAGCTCGTCCTCCACAGCCATACGAAATATAATTTACTAACTCGTCGGGTGTACAAGATATTAAATATTTCATGGTGTTGCATGCTTTATATTGCGACCACGTCAGAGATTGATGAACAAAATTACTTGGTTTTTCAATTTGAATTTCCAAGCAATCTATAATAGATACGACTTTACTGTATCTTGCTTTGAACGGTATTGGTAAATGCTGCCAAACTTTATCAGGTGGTTGCCAAACAATTAGACCTTGCAATAAAGTGGCCAAAATTATAACAGTTTTTCTAAAAATACGACTTATGTTACTCGAAGATAATCCAAAATGTACAGATAAAATTGCAAATGAATCATCTAGGCGAATTTTCTTTAAAGTTATTAAAATATCCACTAATGGAGCCGATGCTTGTTCACACAAAATTTCAATTAAAAAATAACTTTTTTTCGGAATGCCTAAAAACAAACGGGAATTTCGTTCAATACTAAGTACCATTCCTTTTTGCATTTGATCTTTCAGTTGAGCAGACTGAAATTCTTCTTCTTCATTGCTAACTTCTGAACTCGCATTTGACTCAAAACTAATAGACTCATCACCCTTTTCAGCCTGTTGACGTAGAAGTGAAAGATTGTTCAGATTCTTGAATATCAATGAATTTGGGTTTATTGGAATCTTTGATTGGAGATAAAGCAATACCTATTCCTGACTTCAATTTCCCATTCACACCTTTGCTTCGAAACCTACATTCCGTATATTTGAGCACATATCTTCCATTTCAGGTTCTGGTGACGGTGACGGTAACGCTGAAGTACTCGCTTCAGTGAGTTCCTGAATTTTTATTCTCTTTGCGTTATCTTCGATGGCCTCTTCAACTAATCTTAAATGTTTTCTTTTAGCGAATTCTTTTCTTTCAGTAGTACCTTCACTGCGACTTTGAATCGGCTTTTGACATTTAAAAATATGGGGTAAAATTCCTTTTTTCAATATATTGGTTGCACTAAAAAGTGTATTGTTTTACACTTTTCATTAGTTTGTATTCGGAAAAGTTGTCCATATCCTCTTCAAGCTACAAAAGTGCTACTAGAGAAAGATGCTTTTTTCTTTTTATTATACCTACATTAAAATGATCTTCACAACAATATAAAGACGTTTTTATTGATAGTTTTCCGTTGTATTTCAATACTTTACACGATTTTTTTCGGAGTTTAGCGTCTTTTGGCACCGAGAAAAATAATTTATCAGGTGTGCAAACTGTCGAATTACAACAATTTGGCACAATACAATATTTACATGGCATATTTGTAGTGAAACAGTCAAGCACAAAAAGCGCAAAAGTCTACAAAAGGCGCAAAAAGTCACAAAAAACACGAAAAGTCGCAAAAGTCCACAAAAGGCGCAAAAACTTACAAAAAACACAAAAGGTCGCAAAAGGCGCAAAAGTCCACAAAAAGCGCAAAAAGTCACAGAAGCGTAAAAAGTCACAAAGGACACGAACGGTCACAAAAAGCGCAAAAACTCAAAAAAGGGCACAAAAACTCAAAAAAGTCGCAAAAGACACCAAAGGTCACAAAAGGCAGAAAAAGCATAAAAGGCACAAAACAAAGGGTTTTATTTAAATTACCTTCAAAGATACCGAAATGTTCTACAGTTAAAATCCCTAAAAAATAAATCGTATAGTGAGGCATATTTGTAGTAATCAGTCGTTTAGTTAGCGTGTGTGCACTCTGGGTGCTCAATGCTCGACTGTGCTTCGCCGTGCATCGTGACGTCACAGCTGCTTGCCGGCAGACCATAGCGTTTTAGGTGCGCACTTTTTAATTTGAACTTTATTCTTTTTTGGGGCGTTATACATTCTTAAAAAAAAAACGCTTTTGTCTATAAGAAAGATGTTTTATTTATCTAAATTTAAAAAAAAGCCAATCAAATTTCTTTTCTGTTAATTCATGTGGTACCCAAACATCAGGTTTTTTTTTGTAGCCAGCATGTTTCAAATAATTCCAAACTGTCATGTTGTTGAGGATTAGTACCTCGGCTATTGCATGACAGCTTGTGTGCTGATCTTGCTCCACCAGATGCAAAATTTCATCAACTTTTTCTGAGACAGGTGGACCAGAGCGAGGTGCCTCTTTGCAATCCAAATTTCCGGAACGGAATCTGGAAAACCATTTCTGAGTCCTTCGATCACTTACAGCATTCTTACCGTATACTTGACAAATTTTTCGACATGTTTTCGTAGCGTTTTTCCCTATTTTAAAGTAATAAAGCATGACATAAGGTAATTCTTTAGATATCTTAGTCCTTTTCAAATAGGTGTAACTTTTTAAACAAAAAATGTTACCTGAAATTTAAGCTTTTAGGCACACGTACGTTTGACACAATCGGTTGAGTATTGCCCGATATATAGACACTAACACCATCTAGTGACCAAAAACCGCGGGGACTTTTTATATAACCCTTATTTAAAATTACACATAATGATAGTTGACTGTTGTCAAATATTCACACATATTACAAGCTAATATAATTTTTGTAATTCTTTTTGGGGTTGTATCAAAAATAGTAACGTGTGGAATGAATTACTGCAATATTCCTGCAGCATTCGCTTCGCTCGCGCTTCAAAATCAGACTCATATTGCAATGATTAATTTTCCACAATTGTAAAACAAATTACTATTACTATGACCCGTTGCGCCATAAGCTTGGTAAGTTATTTTTTCTTTTATTTAGTCTTACTTTAACACTTTTTTGCAATGCCTATGTTGTTTTACTTTATAACTTTTAAAGTGTCAGTCGTTCGATAAAAATAAAAGTATCATGTTAAAGGAAATTTTATCTATACTTCAATTTTGTATACCTATAAATTTTCTGTAGGTTTAATAATTTCGAAGATATAAGCAAAAATAGAGAAAAGGCCATCCTTAATAGTAGATATGAATATCTAATAGTAGATATGAATATATTATACATTATAAAATATAGTATTTTATGTTACATTTCAAATATCGCACGCTAGTATAAGTTAAGTTGGTAGTAGTGGACGGGGGAGAAAAACATTCATGTGACATTGTATGTTACTTTACAAACATGTTTTCGAAATAAAGTCTTAATCTTAAATCATCAAGTGGTTTTACTGACAATTAAATCATAACTCGGCCATCAAAGACTCCTACAGATTTCAGATGTGGGGTACAGACACATATTTTCGTGATATGATTGCGGAAAAGTGAAATTGTCACCAACATGGGAGACGATGAAAATAACGTGCACGTGTGCGATGAGAACAATGGACATCAACCTAGAAATGAAGCCGTTGTTGTGCTTAACAACGATTTTGAAGAATTCGCTCAACGACAAAATGTCTAACATGTAAACCAACAAGACCAACCTGTGAACTGCAATGTGAACCAACAAAATGTCCAACCTGTGAACGTGAACGAACTTTTGCAAACAATGAACGCGATTTTACAACAAAACGCATTGTTAATACAGCAATTGATGATGAACTATACAAGTCGCAGTGTGCCTAACCAAAACCGCAATGCTCAACCAGTACAAAATTACAACATTATGCCCGATTTCTCAAAGAGTGTGGAATGGTGAAGATTTGAAGAAGAGTAAAAAATAGCTAAATCATCTGGAATCAATTGCATCATTGGCCAGACGAATTTACGTTCGAAACCGCAAGAACTAAGCTAACAGGTGCAGGTCGCTACTGGCTCGATTCGCATCAATCTGAATTTTTTGATTGGCAACAATTCAAGATAGGTTTTATTTCTACTTTCGTTCATGAGAAAAATCTAACGGCGTTATGGAAAGAAATGAGCAGCCGTATACAAGAAACCAAAGAATCGAATCAAAGTAATTCCTTATTTTCACGAAAAAACAAAATTGTGCCGTCAACTCGATCTGAGCTTTCCAGTAACTAAAGAGCAAATAGCTATTGATAGCTGATTGAGATCTCGAAAATTATTGTCAATGATCGTGTCCCGATATCATAATAATGTAAATATTCTATTTGAAAATATTGTCACTTATAAGTTGGTTTAAATTTATTTAAATGTTTATAAAACATATAGAAACATGTATTATTGCATAAGAAAGTTTTTAAAATAGAATTTTGAAATGTAAATATAGAACCATTTAAGTATTGCAGAGATCAAAACATAAAACAGAAATTCCAATTAACTAGGCAAGAGTTCTAGAAAAGTAAAAAATACTGTTAACCATTGTTCTGTACGTTCGTTTTCGTTTTGTTTTATTGTAAAGAGACAGAGAGAGATAGATTTTTTGTAGTTAGAGATAGAATTTTGTGTTTTTGCACTGTTTTTTGGCGTTCGAGCGTTAACGATCGTGGCCAGCGGAGCCGCTCTCCTGCTTCGACAGTTAACGTTCCGCAGTTCGCTTTTGCTATTCGAATACGCGCCGTATTACTCGCAACTCTTTTCGCTTTTTTGCAATTCGTTACATTTACCACGAGGTTACCTTTTTCCTTCGAAATTTCCTTTCATTCATTCTTTCGCTTTTTCCTTCCTGCTTCGCTTTCGTTTCCTAGCTTCGCTTTTCGTCTTTCATACCCCCAGGACGAGGATCACCATCAACTTTTCTACGACAACAGCCACCGAACCAAAGGTAAGTGCATTTTCGCTATTCGCCGTTTTCTCTTTTCGCTTATTTTAATTTGGTGCGAAACCGATTGAACTTCGCATTAACATTTTGGTTTTTCGAGCCGGATATTCCGGTACTGGCAGTTCTATCGTTTTCGTACCATTTTTCTCTCTCTCCGTCGATTTTTAATTGAATTAATTGTTTCGCTTGACTTTATCAAAAGTCCATTTTGTTTCGGTTGTTTTACGCATTTATTCTGGTGCCGGTTTTTTTGCGTCGCTTTACAGCAGTTTTTTGTCGCTCGCACTGTGTGTTGGTCTCTGACCTTGATCTATTTCGTCAATTTTTGCTTAGAATTTATTTCTGTCTCTTTCGGTTTTTAACTGTCTCTCTCGTTGAGTTAAAATTCGCTTTCGTTTTTACTTTTCGCAATTTCTCTGTCGCTTTTTGAAAATTCGCTTTCGTTTTATTCGCTTTCATTTTAATTTTCGCTTTTCTCTGTCGCTTTTCGAAAATTCGTTTTCGTTTTATCCGCATTCGTTTTGATTTTGCTTTTCTCTGTCGCTTTTTGAAAATTCGCTTTCGTTTTATTCGCTTTCTTTTTACTTTTTGCTTTTCTGTGTCGCTTTTCAAAAACTCGCTTTCGTTTTTTACGCTTTCGTTCTTAAACTTTTAATTTTTTTTTCGTGTCGACTTGTTGATTACTATGGCCGTCGCCGCTGCTAAATTGAAACAAGCGAGTGCGCTGCGTGAAGATGTCATCTCGCGTTTATTGGAGCTAAGACGCGCTGCGGAACAAACCCACAGCAAGGAAGAATCGTATGAATTTTTGTACCTTGAGTTCAAAACCAGATATGTTCACATCGACGGTATGTTTGACGAGTTTACTCAACTCCAGGGGACCATTTTGACTGCGATGGCTATCATCGAGGGCGCCGATTTGAAGGAACAAATGAAAGTTCGGGAATTGTTTTATGATTCATACTATCGAATTAAGGCCGTGTATAGTGATTTATTTGACGGGATTTCGGCCCAAGTGACTACGCCAGACGGTACGTTGGCTAAGAGTCAGGTGAGGCTGCCGCGCTTAGAGTTACCTAAGTTTAATGGGGATCTCCGTAAATGGAAACCTTTTGTCGATATGTATACCGCTACTATTCATGAAAACGCCGCGCTGTCAAATGTCGAAAAATTCAACTTCCTAACTTCATGTCTCGAAGATGCTCCACGGTCGTTGGTGGAATGCATTCCTAAATCGCACGATAATTATCCGATCGCGTTTGATACCCTGTTGAAAAGGTTTGATAATATACGATTATTACCCTCGTCGCATTGGAAAGCCATAGATAGCGCACCAACTCTTTCGAATTGCCAGGCTTCCGCTCACTCGCTTCGTGCGCTTATAAATATTTTTTTGGAGAACTTAGCAGCTCTGAAAAATCTCGGTTTTGCTTGCGATCAATGGGACTTTATCATGTTCCAAATGTTGATGAAACGGCTTGACACAGAAAGTATGACACGTTTTGAACTCACAATTGGTTCTAGTGTTAGTTCTTCGGAAATGCCGACGTTTGCTTCGCTCATCGCCTTCGTCTCACAACAATGCAGCGCACTTGAGAATGTGAATGATGCCGCTACACCTTCGATTCGCAAACCTTCTAATGTGGTTCGCAACGTTTCTTCTTCGGTTTTTCGTTCCGTTTTGCCTAAACGCGGTTCTACGTTTTTGGTAAAAACTAACAATTCTTGTTCGCTTTGTAACTCCGATCATTTAGTCTACAAATGCAATGCATTCCTCGCCAAAACTCCGCAAGATCGCTATAGTGTGGCCAAACAGCATAAGTGGTGTTTGAATTGTTTAGGGTCAAAACATCAATCAAAAGACTGTAAGTCTGCGTCTGGATGTCGGATATGTTCTCAACGACATCACACGTTGTTGCATTTCCAGACCGATCGACCTGATATTTCGGTTCCTTCCACTAGTTCCGCGCCGTCTTCGGACCATCCTTCGAATTCTCATCAGGTTACTTCGTTTATTACGATGATTCCTGCCAAGTCTACAGTTTTGTTGTCGACCGCTGTTGTCGAATTACGGAATTCCAAGGGAGTCTTTGAGTCTGTGCGTGTACTATTGAATAATGCTAGTCAGGCAAATTTCATTTCCGAAAGTTGCGTTTCTCGTTTAGGTTTATCGAAATATTCGCTATCGTTTTGCATCAGTGAATTAGATCAAATGAGTTCCAAATCTTCGTCTGGCGTAACTTGTACTTATTGCTCTCGGTATACGCCGCGTCGGGAATGTTGTCTAGAGGCCGTTGTTATTCCCAAGATTTGTGGGGATATGCTCAATATGTCGTTTTCTCCGCCGCCGTGGCCGCATCTATCAAATATTAACCTAGCTGATCCTGAGTATCACGTTTCACGAACCATCGACATGTTGATGGGGGTTGAACTTTTTGCGCATATTATGACAGACGGCCGTTTGAAAGGTAAAATAGAGGAACCAATTGCCTGGAACACGACCTTCGGATGGATTCTCATGGGAAAAATCAATCTCCACTCCAACTCTGCTTCGCCATCTATAAATACCTTTTGTTCATTAGTATCGGAACCTTCGCTTGATTTGGTTGTCAAGAAATTTTGGGAGATAGAAGAGATCGCGCTGCCACCACCCGCTTGTCCAGACGAAGTTCGCGCTGAGACAATTTTCGCAAACAATCATTTTCGACAAGCGTCCGGACGTTATGTCGTGCCATTACCATTTAAGGCAGAACCTCCTGCCTTTTTAGATTCAAAGATTATTGCCCAACGTCGATTAATTGCGCTGGAAAAACTGTTAAATAGGGAACCTTCGATTAAACAGCAATATCACGATTTCATGGAAGACTATCGTGACTCTGGCCATATGCACCTGCTTGTCGAATCGGATGACGCTCCATTCTCGTATTACATTCCGCATCACTGTGTGATAAAAACGGGCATTATTGAATTTAAATTGCGTGTGGTCTTTGACGCTTCGGCAAAAACTTCGGAACAATTCTCGCTAAATGATTCGCTTTTGGTAGGTCCCAAACTTCAACCAGACATTGCAACGTTGCTTTGTCGTTTTCGTTTTTTTCCTGTCGTTTTTACCGCTGATGTCCGTCAAATGTATCGGCAAATTTTGGTCTCAGAACAGCATCGAATGTATCAGAGGATTTTATGGAGATTTTCCTCAACAGAACCAATTCAAACATATCAGCTGAATACAGTTACATATGGCGTTTCATCCGCTCCGTTTTTAGCCCTTAGAACAATAATACAACTGGCGATGGATGGAAAAGGTCGTTTTCCTTTAGCGTCCTCAGTGCTATTATCAGACGTATACGTGGACGACATTGTAACCGGCTGCAATTCTATCGAAGAAGCTTTAACGCTGCGCCATCAGTTGACTCAACTTTTGCAAAATGGTGGATTTGAGTTTCGCAAGTGGGCTAGTAATCACCCTGACGTTTTGGATAATCTTGACAAAACTCATTGTCAAATCGACCCGCTTTCGTTTGATTCCGACGAACAACAAATAGTTAAAATTTTGGGTTTGCAGTGGAATTCAAATCTGGATTGTTTCACATACAAAGTGCAGCCTTTAGATCGCCCCTGTACCAAACGAACTCTTTTGTCAGAACTCGCTCGTATTTTCGATCCTATTGGATTTCTCGCCCCTCTCACGTTCTGTGCAAAGGTTCTAATACAGCGTTTGTGGACTTTGAATTTAAGTTCGGATGAACAACCTCCTTCTGAGATTGTTGATCAATGGTCAAATTATAAATCGCAATTACCTCTATTAACCAATCTCATAATACAGCGCCTTTATTTTGCTTCGATTTTTACCTCTTGCGTTCTCCATGGTTTTTCGGGATACGCCGAAAGGGGATACGCCGCGGTAGTTTACGTTAAATTTACTGATGCGGTTGGTCAAGTTAATGTTCATTTACTTTGTTCCAGATCTAAGGTTGCGCCGCTTAAGCGAATCTCCGTTCCTCGCCTTGAACTATGTGCTGCGCTGTTACTCGCCAAATTATTGGATTTCACCGTCAAAACTTACGAAAATTTGATCACCTTTGACCATTGGTTTGGTTGGTCAGACTCGACAGTAGCGCTCGCATGGATCAATTCCTCTTCTCATCGTTGGAAAACTTTTGTGGCAAACCGCGTCACGCAGATCCAACAAATCGCACTTTCGGTTATTTGGCTCCATGTTCGTTCGGAAGACAATCCTGCAGATTGTGCATCTCGCGGTTTATCGCCTTCCGATTTAGTTTCGTTTTCGCTTTGGTGGGCGGGGCCCAAATTTCTGCAGAGTCTCGATTCCGAACTAGTCGCTTCACACAAACAAGGGGTCTTGCCTGAGGATTCTCTCGAGGAGAAGAAAACAACGATGTTGACAGTCGCAGTCGCGAAAGCTGAGTCAATTCTGTGGGACGACTTATTGAATCGTTTTTCTTCGTTGCGAAAGATTCAGGGTATTGTTGCCTATTGCCGTCGATTTATAATAAACTGCAAATCAAAGATTCGTAATTCCGCTCCGCTGTCAGACCAAGAACTCGACCATTCCCTCAGAATCCTCGTAAGGCATGTACAACAAGATGTCTTTCGTGATCAAATCGCTTCGTTACATGTTGGTCCTAGAAATAATCCGTTCCGGAAATTATCTGCGTTTTTGGACGCAGCCGATGTTCTCAGGGTGGGCGGACGGATTCGCAACTCTTCGCTATCTTTTGACGCCAAACACCCAATGCTACTTCCTGCTTCTCATCGTTTGACTGAAATGGTGATTGAGCATTTCCATCTTCGTTACTTGCATCCCTGTTCCCAGACGCTTCACTGTCTCTTACGACAACAATTCTGGATTTTGTCTGCTAAGCGCGTTATCTCTCGTATCGTCTCTAAATGCATTCGTTGCTGTCGTCTGAATCCTTCCGTAGTCCAACCCCCGATGGGCGACTTGCCGACTCTACACTTATCCCAACTAAAACCGTTTTCGTGCGTCGGTGTTGACTATGGCGGTCCTTTCAACGTTACCCTTGGAAGGAGTAGAGGGATAAAGAGCACAAAGGCTTATATCTGCTTATTCGTTTGTTTCGCAATTAAAGCCTTTGCATATTGAACTCGCGGCTTTCTAGCCGCTTTTCGTCGTTTTATTGCGCGCCGTGGCCGTTGTTCGTATGTTTTTTCTGATTGCGGCACAAACTTTGTTAAAGCCAATAAGTTGATTGTGCAACTTATTCAGGATGCTGCTGTCAAGGAAGGTTTTGAATGGCATTTTAATCCTTCGTCTGCTCCTCATTTCGGAGGCTTGTGGGAAGCCGGAATTAAATCGGTCAAGACCCATTTGTATCGCGTTGTCGGCGACCAAGTCTTGACATTTGAAGAACTGTCTACGGTACTTATCCAGATCGAATCGCTGTTGAATTCGAGACCTCTTTGTCCGTTGAGTAATAATCCGAACGATCTTTCGGTTTTGACTCCCGGCCATTTCTTGTCACTTGAGCCAATTTCGGCCGTGCCGAATCCAGATGTTACGCACCTCGCTCTAAATCGCTTAAGTCGGTGGCAGTTGCTTCAGCGTCTCCACCAAGATTTTTGGTCGCGTTGGCATTTAGAGTATCTGCATACGCTACAACAACGGAGCAAATGGATGATCCCTTCGACTACGATTCAACCCGGCACGTTAGTGTTGGTTAACGAGGCTACCTTTTTCCTTCGAAATTTCCTTTCATTCATTCTTTCGCTTTTTCCTTCCTGCTTCGCTTTCCTTTCCCAGCTTCGCTTTTCGTCTTTCATACCACCAGGACGAGGATCACCATCAACTTTTCAACGACAACAGCCACCGAACCAAAGGTAAGTGCATTTTCGCTATTCGCCGTTTTCTCTTTTCGCTTATTTTAATTTGGTGCGAAACCGATTGAACTTTGCATTAACAACGATTGTTAGGTAAAATACAAAAATAGCAAACAGGTACAATTAAACTAAAATTTAAACAACCATGACACTTAAACTACAAATCAAAATTAGCAAAAAAAAAACTTTTAAAGAAAATGCACCATGAATAAAAAATTCACCTATAATCGTCGATTTCTGAGCCTCATTCGTTTATCAAACGGCATCCTGGACAATAAAAGGCATCAGCTGGGACCAAAGTGATCAGAGAATCCAAGCAATAGGTATGATAACCACAATTGCAACTGTCGCACAGCAATAGAATTTCCTCGTTGTTGTTTGCACCGCAAATTTGGCAAAAATAATCTTCTCCTTCATGTGGAAAATCCTGCTCGTAGGAATTTGACTCCTTTTCATCGCTGGCAGGCAGAATGTCGCTCACCCTATTAAGATCTTTCGAATCGCGATAATGGATAAAGTTGAAGTCTCGACGATCGATTGGGCAATTGTTCTTCGTCTTGAGCCATTCGAAGAGACACGTATAGCAAAAATAGTGGGAGCAGTGAGCAGAGCAGTGTTTCGGGGTTGCCAGAGTTTCATCCTCGAACTGGTCGAAGCAGATGTTGCATTTCGGCACATCGGTGCTGCTGGCTGGTGAGACATTAGTGATGCCTTTGGTAGAAGTTGGCCAAAACGATGTTCCTGCAGTCGGATTAGCTGCATCCGACTTATGAACGCATCTCTGTCGAACGTCGAGACCGATTTAAATCAAACAACGAACACATTTTGAACTCTACGACTTGTCGAACGACCAAATCGTCGAGTAATGAGGCCAAGCTGAAGCCTGAAAATAAGCAAACCACGACTAGACTTCCACCTAGAAAAGAACAAGGACAACCTCTATGTTTTTCTTGTCAAACTTATATTCACATTGGCAAATACTCGTATTGTCATAAGTCAACGCGAAATGCTCAAGCCATTTCAACTGGAGCACTATTGGAGCAGTGTCTCAAGTCCGCTCCAATAGTGACACTGGCACGGTGAAGAACATTTCAGCTGATGGTGCTGTTCCTGAGAGGCATCAAGATCCATATTCTGTTCAAGTTAAGTTTGTTTTGGAAAACGACGCGACCATCATCTTGAATGCTCTGCTAGGCACGGCAGCCCGATAAGTATTGTAAAAGCAAGTTGCTTACCATCAAACGCTTATAGTTTCGAGCATGATGTAATTCTTAATGATATTGTTGTTCCTATTACATTTTATGTTGTCCCGAATGACACGATGAAAAGTTCAGCTCTATTAGGTCGAGATTTTTGTAATAATGCTAATTTTAAGATAACTTTAGGTAAACAAATAATTATTGAGAGTGTGTCGGATTTTGCAAATGTAATACTGATGAAAGTTCAACTGTTAATGAGATTTTCAACATAGACGTAAGTACTAACGAGACCAATGATCATTATCTAACAGTTGGCGAAAATTTAGATCCATGCTATAAATTAAAGCTTAATAAGCTGTTTGACAAATTTTACGTAAGTTCTCTGAAACCGCCAGAGCTAGATTTAAAATACGATATGAGTATTGTGTTAAAGCATGAACAACCGTAAGCAAGCGACATTATTAGACCGAGCCACTCTCTATATTGTAACCCTTATAGTGTTAATTATAAAGAAAAATGATACTTTGCGTTTATGCATCGATTTTTGCAAACTAAATAAAATTACTGTACGATATCATTACCCGATTCCGCGGATAGATGACCACCTAGATAAACTGAAGGAGAAAAATTATAATTTGTGTTTATATTTCAAGAATGGGTTCCACCACGTTAAAGTCGCTAATGATCCCATAAAGGGACACTTCGTTCATAACGCCTCTTGGACAATTCGAATATAAAAAAATGCCTTTTGGACTATGCAATGCTTCGTCAATATTTCAGAGATTTATAAACAAAATTTTTAAAGAACTAATTTGCGAAAACAATGTTCTCATATACCTAGATGATATTCTAATCACAACTGAGTCCATCTCTGAACATTTAGATATTCTTAAGGAAGTGTTTCAACTATTGAACAAATATTTATTAAAACTACGCATTGACATGTGTCAGTTTTTGCAACACAAAATAATTTATCTCGGATACTTAATATCCAATAACGGTATTCAACCTAGCCCGGAAAATGTTTCTGCTTTGACGAATTATCCTGTTCCTACAGATGTTAAGAGTGTGCACCGTTTTATAGGCTTAGCGAGCTATTTCCATAGATTCATTCCTTCATTTGCAACAATAGCAAAATCTTTGTACGACTTTTTAAGAAAAAATGCTAGTTTTAACTTTAATGAAAATGAACTCAAATCTTTCAAAGCTTTAAAAAACATATTAAGCAAATCCGCTGTTTTGGCAGTATACTCGCCATCATTAAATACCGAACTATATTGTGATGCTTCATCTAAAGGCTTAGGTGCCATTTTACTCCAAAATCAGAATAATAACTTGTTTCAACCTGCTTTTTATTATAGTCAACATACAACTGAAGTTGAACCGCGATACCACAGCTATGAGCTTGAAACTCTTGCAATTTTTTGTGCTTTGCAACGCTATCGAATTTACTTGTTAGGAATTCCCTTTACGATTATTACTGATTGCAACTCTATTAAGATGGCTTTAATGAAAAAAGAAATAAATCCCAGAATTAACCGATGTGCTTTGACCATACAGGATTACAATTATGAACTTAGTCATCGCGAAAGAAATCGCATGAAACACGTTGACGCTCTTAGCCGTAGTAACTCTATACTGGTGTTGGAAGAAAACACCTTAGAACAAAATTTGTTAATACCTCAAAATTTGGTTTCAAATATTGAAGAACTGCGATCACAACTAGAAAAGCAAGAAATGAAATTGTTTAAAATGCAAAATGGTTTATTATACCGTAAGCAAAAAAATAATATTTTGTTTTATGTACCGCTAAAAATGAAAAATCATATTATACATAACAGTCAATTTTCATAACAGAAAATCTTGGCCAAGTTAGACCAGAGATAATCAGTGATTATATTTTGCGCAGCTATTGGTTTCCCGATCTAAGATCTAAAGTAAAAGCGTATATAGACAACTGTCTAAAATGTATTAGCTTCTCTGCAACAAATAATTGTCGGATTTACGAAATGTGTACGTTTATATGCTGTTAAATCAACCCAAACGCTAGAAGTAATAAATAAATTGAATGAAAATTTTCTAAATTACAGTAAACCCCTACGAAAAATTTCTGCCAGAGGTAGTTTTTTACTTCAAAGGACATTGATGCATTTTTAAAAGACAATAATATTCAGCGTGTCAAAATGGCAACCGCTTCTCCTAAATCAAACGGTCATAATAGAGAATGTTAGCATTAATAGAGAATGTTAGCATTAATAGAGAATGTTACTCCTATGCTCGCGAAGTTGGTAATCACAAGAAACAAGTGGCCAAAAGCTCTTCCGCGAGTTGAGTTTGCAATAAACAATTCAATCTCAAGATCAATTAAGACTAGTCCTCCAGAACTTCTTTTTGGAATGAAACAACTAAATCCAAACGATCAGTTTTATAATTCTCTCGAAATTGAAAATAATTTTTGCGATTTGAATGCTTTGCGTACAAAGGCGGAAATTCAAAATAAGAATATTTTGACTCTAAACATAAGACTCCATACATTTATAACAAAGGCGATTTCGTAATGATAAAAAATTATGTTGAGTTAGAGTGGCCGGTAAAGGACAATGATTTGAAAAGAAACTCAAAATTTCTCGTTCAGCTAACGGTTTCGCCTACAATGCAGGCTTCATCAGAGCATCTATAATAATTAACTATCGTTACAAACAATCGATCATATTACAACTATACTTATGAAACAAATTTTAATGCGGAAAAATCTTTAAGTTTATTACATTCAGTGAAAAGCGTTTAATTTATACAAAAGAAAAGTGTTTAGTTTAATTTAATTTTAATTTACCTGAAAAAAATGTGGGTAGAAACAATTTAATTTTAATTTATTCCAACACATGATATCACCAATTTTGTGTGTTGATTAAAGTCGTTGAAGTTATAAAACATTAATTATGGACAGTACAATTGATCAATGGAACATTCACAAACACATAGTCAAATTTGTTTGACGCAAGTTACTTATTGGATGGACATGGTCGAACTGATTCTTACAACGCACTCGATTGGTTTTTTTGTGAGGAATTTATTACCCACCGCAACAATTGCATATTGAACATTCTTACAGGCAGTTTTAGCGGCAAATCTTCCTATTTTTAAAAATTTAATTGTGAGACCAAATTGTAACCTAACATTACAAATCAAATTGTGATATATGTTGTTAAGATATTAAATGTCAGTTTTTTCATTTATGCAATTAGTGTTTTTTTTTAATAAAATACATTTCCGAGAACAATCTTTTACTCAAATTAGCCTCGTTATCCAAAATACTTGTAGTATTAAAGTCGAAAAGATGTCCAGTATCAAGTGTATGTGTAGCTAATGCTGTTTTGTTGATCTTTAATAAGTTATGTAGTTTGCAGTCGTTGTTGTGACTGTATAGTCTCTTGTGCCAATTTTGTTTGGTTTTCAATCAACGGAACCTTGTCCTTCAATTTTGCGAACACACTGTTAATAGTTTTATTTGAGTAAAACGCTAATTTTAATGAATCAGTTTCTAAAATATCCCGCAATTGTGAGTTGAGCATGGGTAAGTTGGGGATTTTGTAATATTGAATTGTTGATGAAGTTATTGAATCTGATATGTCAACTCTAACTGAGCGACTAATGTGCCTATTGTGGATTATGGAATTAATTATAGTATTTGGAAAATTATTATTATTTGCAATGGATTTTAGTATTTTGAAGTTCTTTTCATGAAACGTTATGTCGCTAAGATTGAGGATGCGGTGTTTGATTGATTTTATTGAAGCAATTTTTTGACTGAGTGGGTGTGCAGAGAAGTAATTGAGGATTCTATCTGAAGAGGTGGGCTTTTGGTACCAATCGGTTAATAACTTATTATCTGTAGACCTAATGACGCAAGTGTCGAGGAAGGGTAATCTGTCTTCATGTTCCACTTCAATGGTAAATTTAAAACTGTGGTAATACTTGTTGAAGCATTCTAAGATAATATCTTCACCGTCATTTGGAATAGCCGTGATAATATCATCTACGTAGCAGTAAAGAAACGGTATATCGAAGGGTAAATTATCGATTGACGTATTCAACAAATCATTCATTATCAAATTCGCGAAAATGGGGGACGCTAGATTGCCCATTGCCGTGCCGAAAATTTGTGAGTAATATTTGTTATCAAACGAAAAGTAACTAGACGTAAACAAAAATTCTACTATTTTAATGAAGTCTTCGAGGTTGATTGTGGTGAAGTTGGATATGGAATCCCACTTCTTGCGAATAGAGGTAGTTACGGCATCAAGATATACGTTGGTGAATAGTGATACAACGTCAAGTGATATTAATTTGTAATTATTAGGTAATGTTAGGTTGTTAATTTTACTGCAAAATTCGAAAGAGTTTTTGATATTATATTTAAATTCTGGTATCAAATTATTGAGGATATTCGATACAATTTTGGCCAAAAAATACGTTGGTGAGTTGATGCATGAAACTATGGGTCGCAATGGAAGATTTGCTTTATGAATTTTACAAAGTCCATAAATTCTAGGAGCTAAGCTATGTAAGTTATTTAATTACTTCTCTTGTAGAGGAAGTATTGTATTCATGAAAAAAAAAATTTCTCCAAATTTCACTTTTTTCTACATTATAGAATGCGTAGATTACAAAAATCATATTCACTAATTTCCGTCTATCGGTCTGTCGGTCGGTCTGTGCATTTCTTTAAACCACTATATTTCGGAATCTACTGACCCGATTAAAGCAAAATTTGCGTCCTTTTTTGTACCTGCCCATAGATGATATCGAAGAAAAAAAGTTTATAAAATTCTCAAAGACCTGCGCGTTATAGGCCAAAAATTTGCTAAAAATGGCAAAATCGGTAGATCCACTTAATCTTCTAAAGTTGCTGACCGATTTCAACCAAATATTGAACATATGTTTTGTGTATACCCCAAGTGGTAAATGCTTTCAAAAAATCTGGAGTTTATTTTAGGGTTGAATTTTTATTAAGGGTTGAAGGGTCAAAAAGTTGTAAAAATGAATAAGTTGTAACGTGAATACCTGCCAGGAGGAATTTTTGATTTGAACCAAATTTGGTATACATATTAGGGATACATTGAAGAAAACGCTGGTAAAAGTTTCATCCCCAAAAAATAAGCCCCTACGACCCATTTGCCATTTAAGTTAATTGTTCAAAAATTGGCGGTGTTGTGATTCTTATATGTCAGCATTACCCACACTTTTCCATCAGTTATTTTAGTAATATTTACATAAAGAGTGAGTAAAAATAATTTTTGACCCTTACCACACACCCCCACCCCTCCAATATAGAGTTTGAGTCATATGGTTCGGATTTTCTTCATATTCGATTTCTACTATACATTTGAAACATATTTACGAATAATATAATTTAAAACAGTATGCGACCCTTATTTTGCAATTTCAACCCTTAACATACCATGTACAGTCAAAATGCTCGGATTTCTTTCAAATTTGGATCCTAGTAGTAATTTAACTTACTTAACTTATCATTATTTAGTTAATTAAATTAAAATTAGGGTAGGACCTACATATTACAATTGTAACCCCCAATGCACCCCAATTACAGTTTGATTTGTCAGATTTCTTTTAAAATTGTTTTCTAATAATAAATTGAAATATAATTTAAACTAGTTTAATCAAAAATGTCCTTGAATCCTCAATTTATGTTTTTAACCCTTAACACACCCCTTACACTAATAGTGCTAGGATTTACTTCAAACATTGATTTATAATGGTAATTTTAAATCTAGTTTCAAATTGTTTCATTAAATTAGAGTACCTACAACAAATATTTCACTTTTTAATCTTTTCATACACACGTTTCAACTTTATCGCTTAAATTTGTTTAAAATTTGATTTCTAGTTAAAATTTAAAATGCATTTTTAAATAACCCAATAATTTTTTTTCAGTAAAAGATGCCTCAAAATTCTAAAAATTTGAATAACAAATTTTAATATAGCAACGAGAGAAGTACTGTGGAATCTCATTTCCAGCGAATTTTTTATATTGTTGAGGGTTGGTATGTTTTCCATCAAATAATTTCTTAATGATCACCGAATTTGATTTTATAATCGCATTAGTAGGGTTTTTAGTGAGTAATTTGTATACGGTCACATCAGATACAATCGCGCTCATTTTTTGGAAGTAATCGTCTTTTTCAATAATCACCGTTGAATTTCCCTTATCTGCTCTTGTTACCAATATCGTTTTGTTATCTTTTAGGAAGATGTTCGCGTTCATGAGTGATATATCAAACGGGCCAATTTTTTTATTAGTTAGTTTTATTTGTAGTTTTACGAGTTATGATTGTTCTTCAACTGATGTAATTGATTGGTAATTATGTTAGTACAAGCTGCGCCGTAACATCTTCCTAAAAGATAACAAAATGATATTGGTAACAAGAGCAGATAAGGGAAATTCAACGGTGATTATTAAAAAAGACGATTACTTCCAAAAAATAAGCGCGATTGTATCTGATGTGCCCGTATACAAATTACTCACTAAAAACCCTACTAATGCGATTATAAAATCGAATTCGGTGATCATTAAGAAGATATTAGATGGAAAACATATCAACCCTCAACAATATAAAAAATTAAATAACTTACATAGCTTAGCTCCTAGAATTTATGGACTTTGTAAAATTCATAAAGCAAATCTTCCATTGCGACCCATAGTTTCATGCATCAACTCACCAACGTATTTTTTGGCCAAATTTGTATCGAATATCCTCAATAATTTGATACCAGAATTTAAATATAATATCAAAAACTCTTTCAAATTTTGCAGTAAAATTAACAACCTAACATTATCTAATAATTACAAATTAATATCACTTGACGTTGTATCACTATTCACCAACGTATCTCTTGATGCCGTAACTACCTATATTCGCAAGAAGTGGGATTCCATATCCAACTTCACCGCAATCAACTTCAAAGACTTTATTAAAATAGTAGAATTTTTGTTTACGTCTAGATACTCTTCGTTTGATAACAAATATTACTCACAAATTTTTGGCACGGCAATGGGCGCAAATTTGATAACGAATGATTTATTGAATACGTCAATCGATAATTTAATTTTTGATATACCGTTTCTTTACTGATACGTAGATGATATTATCACGGCCATTCCAAATGACAGTGAAGATATTATCTTAGAATGTTTCAACAAGTATTACCACAGTCTTAAATTTACCATTGAAGTGGAACATGAAGACAGATTACCCTTCCTCGACACTTGCGTCATTAGGTCTACAGATAATAAGTTATTAACCGATTGGTACCAAAAGCCCACCTCTTCAGATAGAATCCTCAATTACTTCTCTGCACACCCACTCAGTCAAAAAATTGCTTCAATAAAATCAATCAAACACCGCATCCTCAATCTTAGCGACATAACGTTTCATGAAAAGAACTTCAAAATACTAAAATCCATTGCAAATAATAATAATTTTCCAAATACTATAATTAATTCCATAATCCACAATAGGCACATTAGTCGCTCAGTTAGAGTTGACATATCAGATTCAATAACTTCATCAACAATTCAATATTACAAAATCCCCAACTTACCCATGCTCAACTCACAATTGCGGGATATTTTAGAAACTGATTCATTAAAATTAGCGTTTTAATCAAATAAAACTATTAACAGTGTGTTCGCAAAATTGAAGGACAAGGTTCCGTTGATTGAAAACCAAACAAAATTGGCACAAGAGACTATACAACAGTTTGCAGTCACAACAACGACTGCAAACCACATAACTTATTAAAGATCAACAAAACAGCATTAGCTACACATACACTTGATACTGGACATCTTTTCGACTTTAATACTACAAGTATTTTGGATAACGAGGCTAATTTGAGCAAAAGGTTGTTCTCGGAAATGTATTTTATTAAAAAAAAACACTAATTGCATAAATGAAAAAACTGACATTCAATATCTTAAGAACATATATCACAATTTGATTTGTAAATAATTATTGTCATGAATGGTTGGTTTCAACACCGATAATGTTAGGTTACAATTTGGTCTCACAATTAAATTTTTAAAAATAGGAAGATTTGCCGCTAAAACTGCCTGTAAGAATGTTCAATATGCAATTGTTGCGGTGAGTAATAAATTCCTCACCATAAAACCAATCGAGTGCGTTGTAAGAATCAGTTCGACCATGTCCATCCAATAAGTAACTTGCGTCAAACAAATTTGACTATGTGTTTGTGAATGTTCCATTGATCAATTGTACTGTCCATAATTAATGTTTTATAACTTCAACGACTTTAATCAACACACAAAATTGGTGATATCATGTGTTGGAATAAATTAAAATTAAATTGTTTCTACCCACATTTTTCTCAGGTAAATTAAAATTAAATTAAACTAAACACTTTTCTTTTGTATAAATTAAACGCTTTTCACTGAATGTAATAAACTTAAAGATTTTTCCGCATACATTAACATTAAAATTTGTTTCATAAGTATAGTTGTAATATGATCGATTGTTTGTAACAATAGTTAATTATTATAGATGCTCTGATGAAGCCTGCATTGTAGGCGAAACCGTTAGCTGAACGAGAAATTTTGAGTTTCTTTTCAAATCATTGTCCTTTACCGGCCACTCTAATTCGACATATCAACTTCAAGGACGCTATTCACAACTATAAAAAACTAAAAATTATGATGTGATTCCAGGCTTGAATAAAAAGTTAATAGCGAAGTTTCGTAGACCTTATATCGTCAAAGAAAAGTTATATAATGATCGTTATCTTGTTTGTGACATAGAAGGTTTTCAGGTCACCCAAAAGCCGTATGAGGGTATTGCAAGTGCCGAGCATATGCGTCTGAGGTTACACTAATTTATAATAATTAATATTGTTAGATTAGATTTGTATTCTTTACATTTGTCTACATTTTATTTGTTTACTAACTCGAGGACGATCTGTAGTCAGGATAGCCGAACTATAGTATATAAAATAGGAACTATAGTAACATAAAATACTATTTTATGTTACATTTCAGATATCGCGCGCTACTATAAGTTTGTTAAGTTGGTAGTTGGACGGAGGAGAAAAACATTCATTCGATTTCCGGCCGTGACATTGTATGTTACGTTACAAACATGTTTTCGAAATAAAGTTTTAATCTTAAATCATCGAGTGGTTTTACTGACAATTAAATCATAACTCGGCCATCAGAGGCTCCTACAAATATAATATAATAATTAATTACTTAGTAGAATTAACGCCAATGATTATAAATTATTAACTATGAACGAGTAATTGAAATAATATGGATATGGTGGCTAAATAATAGCCATTTTTTTTAAAGTAATACTTTCAATTTTATTTTAAACGGAGAACTAAAAAAATATTTTCAAACATAAAACGCGTATACTTGTATGAGCTTTATATAAAATTTTAAATACATACTAGAAAACATTGTTTTACATATTACAAATATGGTATAATAGATGAATAGAGAAATAAATAACAAAACTGATAAACATAAACTATAATTTTTGTGTTTAAATTTCGTCCAGATGCATCCAGATAGACAATCCATTAAATATAAAACACTTGTAGCTTTAAAGTAATTAAAGAATTGAATTTATTAAAACAAGTTGTATAAATAAATAAAATGAAAAAAAAAATGAAAAAACTAAGGTAAATAAAAAATTTCTTCCATAGAAAGGCAATCAGGAACCGTTCCCATTATGCTTGTAGCATTTCCTCGTTGAATAGCAAGTAAAATGCGTTGATACAGATACTTTTTAGAAAGTGGGTCACCAGTCAAATGGATGAATTTTTTTCCAATAATATCTATAAGATCAATTGCTTCCTGCGACCAAGGACCCATTGTTTCGACAGCAAAAGCAACAAAACAGTTCTTTTTAGATTTTATTTCTTCATATTTTAAATGTTTTTTGCTCGATGCTATCTCGGCTGCAACTCTTACTCCGTTTCCTCCTAGTTTTTGGTACGAATCAGCAAAAGTATCTACATAAGTAGCGTCCCAAATAAGAGGATGTCCTGTCAATCAAGGTGTTAGAGTCATTCCATCAGGTCTTTTACCATCACTTCTAAACATACCGGTAGGTTCTAATATAGCTGCAAAATTGATGAAATCAAGAGCTCGACAAATAATGTTGTTAATTTCATAGTGCCGAGAAAAACGCCCTGCGCTTTTAAAACAACTAAGGCCATGTCTACCTTTTTCGTCAACAATATAAACACATCGACATGTGTAGACTTTACAAATATCGCATCCTAGCCTCAAAGCAATACAACTGCGTAAAGAGTTATCATCTAAATTGGTTCCAATCTTTGGCGAAGGGATCACCTGAAGCCAAGCATTTGATTCAGAACATTGAAGAGCCATAAAGCGAGATTTTTCTAATGTAGAGTTTACGTTAATGTTTTTAATTATTCTGTTTATGTTTATAAGATCCCAGTTTTTCTGCAATTTGGTTAGTTTAGGAATATCTTCGTTCAATGAATGCCAACCTGGCTTTGCTTCATTAAAATGATGTATATTAACCTTACCAGCCGTATTATGTAGGATAAAGCCGCCACTTAGGATAAGGCCACAAGATTATTTACACCAAAGGAAGAAGATATGAATGCTGGAAGAGACAAATGTGTTCAACTTTCCTAACGTCTAGTCCACCAAAACCAATAGGAAATGATGACTGAGTCCATTGTTGATCATTTAACCGACTATTTAAAAAATTTTCTAAACAAAGTTTGATTTCATTGTCAAATTCAGAAATAATATCCGGAAACATCCAAAAAAGATTTAATCTCATAAGATAAGTCAATTTCGGGATTGCAAAGCAATTTTTCAACAAAAAGAAAGCCACATGTGGATTTAAATCTTAAAGCCTTTCAAACATAAGTTTAAGTTGAGAAAGTTTATTTTTTGCAGTTTTTTCAAATCCTTCTACTAATAAAGGATTAAGGGCTGAAATGTTTCACATTAATCAAAATCCTAATAATGTACATTTACGAACAGATATAGAAAACCTAAATTTAATTTACAAGAATATTATTTCAAACTTTAAATAAACTCTATACATAAAAAATTTGGGCCCCAAATTCCGTTGCTACTTAAAATAGTATTAAAAAACATCAATTGCGCGCTTCTCGCTAATCCCATAGTCTAGATTAAAACTAGATTTACAATAAAATTTATTCTCTTCATACATCTCTTTAAAGCTACAAGCGGTTTATATTTAAAGGTTTAATTGTTTGTGACTTCATCTTTTCTACTCTTCAAGTGCAACATGTGTAATATTTATGATTACACCTTCATCAAATTTTGTAATAAGTTAATTGAAATATAAGTGGTAAGTTGACTACTTGACTACTTGATTGTTTTTTTATCATTTGTACTCTTTTTTGCTAAAGTTGTGCACATGGATTTAGTTTAGAATTTTGGTTTTGAGTTTATCTCGAAACCAATCAAATTATAGAGTGATGCTTAACATTACATTTTTTTTTACGGGTCTTGCCGGCGCGTGAGCTAACCGGAGCAAGTGAACCCTATGAAATGAAAAGATGCAAGCGCTCAGGCCATGTAGGCCCATTGTGCTTGACAACTCCTCAGCGAGTCTCCATTGTGCTTAGGCCAGCTACATCCAAGAAGGATAGTAGTTTGCCCAGCGGCATGGTCCTCACAGTAGAAGGTGACAGAACTGTGTCACCCAGTATGTCTCTTCTTATTTCGGCAAACGCCGGACATTCGGAGATTAGGTGGAATGGAGTTTCCTCCTCTTCTTCACAGCATCTGCAGGTGGCGTCTGCTATAAGACCCATGGTGTGCAGATGTTTGTTTAGGGTGCAGTGTCCCGTTAAAAGTCCAACTGCGTTTCGTAGCTGCTGTTTGTTCAGTGCCAGTAGTGCCTGTGATCTGTTATTCGAGGGCCCATCTATGAAGAGTTTGCTCTGCCGCAGACCATCTAGGTTTTTCCAGTGTTGGCTGAATTTTGTTTCAAAGCATCGCCCTATTTCGGTTTTAACCGTGTTTGGGGTAATGCCACATGCTGGTTCGGGTCCAATCAGCTCTGATTTGGAACCTTTGTCAGCTAGCAGGCTGGCATTGGACATGCCTGGAATGTCAACCTGCTTAGGGATCCACAGATTGCGAACCCGGTTTTGCTCACACAGTCTCCCCAGGGCTTTTATGCAGTCCTGGAGGAGCACCGAGTTGCTTTGGTACGAACCCAAGGCACCTAGCGCAGCTTGACTGTTGGTGCAGATGGTGAGGTTCTTATTGTGAGTCCCTCGGTTTAGGTTTTCTTGCGCACAAGCCAAGATTGCAACAATCTCCGCCTGAAACGTGGTAACCATTTTTCCTAAAGAAAGCGTGTGGCTATATTTAGGTCTTTCGCATGTAATGCTTGCTCCAGTGCCGATTTCGGACCTAGAGCCGTCTGTGAACCAGACCGGTCCACTAGGTTTAAGAAGCCCCTCTGGATTGGAGGACCAATCGTTTAAGCATGATATGCCAATTTCGTATTTTCTCTCGAAATTAAAGAGTGGTCCATATCTATCCCTCCTCATAGTTGAAGAGTTATGGGTCTGAGTCACGTCGGACCAGACCCTGCTGTGTCCCGGTCCTCTTATCAAGAGTTTACATTCTCCGCATGACAGTCTGTATGCAGCTCTTCTGGCCTCCGCCTCAACACTTAGATGGAGGGGCATGAGTCCTATGAGCGCTTCCAGTGATGCCGTGGGAGTGGTACGCAGAGCTCCGGTTATGCAAAGCAGTGCTTGTCTTTGCACTTTGGCAAGTTGGCTTTGTATGGTGAGGCGTTTGCCGGCTTGCCACCAGACCAGCGCACCATAGGTTAGCATTGGTTTTACAACCGTAGTGAAAATCCAGTATATGATTTTGGGTTTGAGCCCCCATGAGGGCCCGAAGGTTCTGCTGCACATCCATAAGGAAGCTGTGGCCCTTTTGCTTTGTCTTTCGACGTGTTTTGCACAGAGCAGTTTTTTATCTAAGATCACTCCAAGATATTTGACCGACTCCGAGAGTGTAAGGGTGTGTCCCGCGAGTTTGGGTTCTTCAAACGAGATTTTCCTGTTGTTTGTGAACGGCACGGTGACTGTTTTAGTCAGGTTTACCGACAGTCCTCTTGCCTTACAGACACCATTCAGTGACTATCTTCAGTGACCTCGTCATAATCTCCGACACTATTTTCGGATACTTGCCGATGGCCAAGATGACAATGTCGTCTGCGTAGCCTTGTGCGTATACACCCGATTGGTTCAGGGCCCGTATGAGTTCGTCAACGACCAGGCACCACAGTACAGGTGAAAGAACACCACCCTGCGGACATCCTTTGTTGACTTTGACCTCAACGGTCCCCCCCTCGAGTGCAGACACGACAAGACGTTCGCTTAACATCCTGTCAATCCACCTGACGATGGTGGTTTCGACCGAGTGCTAAATTGTGGCATTGTTTATGCTTTCGAAAGTAGTGTTATCGAAAGCACCCGCAATGTCCAAGAAAGTGCCAAGTGCCATTTCCTTTTGCTCAATCGCTTTCTCCACCCGGGAGACAAGACAGTGAAGTGCTGTGTCTACCGAGCGTCCCGATTGATATGCATGTTGTTGGGTGTGTAAGATTTGTCTTACAAGTGCCCCATCTCTGATGAACCTATCTACCAGTCTCTCCAATGTTTTTAGTAGAAAAGATGTCAGGCTAATAGGTCGGAAATCCTTTGCTTGGTCGTAGCTGGTACGGCCTGCTTTTGGAATGAAGATTACTCTTGCCGTTCTCCAGGCCACCGGTATGTAGCCCAGAGCCTGACAGGAGCGGAAGAGGTGGTACAGTGGTGCCTGCAGGCAGTTTGCCCCCTCTTGTAATAAGGCCGGAAAGATCCTGTCTATACCGGCGCTTTTGTACCTTTCAAAGGATTTTATTGCCCAGTTGATTCTGTCGTAGGTGACAACTTTTGATGCAAGGTCCCAGTCCATCGGTCGAGCCCTTAGACGTGGGGCCCGAGCAGTTGTCATCCTTGCATTCTCAGAGCCAGGAAAATGAACCGCCGTTAGACGCCTTAGAGTCTCCTCAGGGGAAGTTGTGAGCTCACCCGAGGGGAGCCTCAGAGTCGTCAGCTTTGCGTTTCTGTTTTTAGATATAACCTTATTTACCCTAAGAGCCTCTGGAAAACCTTCTATTTCTGAGCAGAAGTTCTTCCAGCTTTCCCGTTTGGACCTGCGTATGAGGTTTTTATACCTGCGTTGCGCGCTTTTGCACAGGTCCCAGTCAGACAGAAATCCTGTGCGCAAGGCGGTTCTCAGTAGTTTACGTGTTTGCACTCGCATTGTTTGGATTTCGGGGTTCCACCAGGTCACCCTATTCCCCAGTTTTTGTGTCTTCAGTTGACAGTTCTCCTCATAAGAAGATACCACCGCCTCCTGAAGAAAGTTTGCAAAGGTTTCCGAGTCACACACTTTACGCGGTGTGGGTGGAAGGTCACTTAGCTTTGTGCTCAGAGAGACTCTATAATTGTCCCAATCTGTCTTTTTTGGGTTGCGATACTTAACTGTGTTGTTAGTCTCAGCAGCCAGTTTAAAGACTATGTATCTGTGATCCGACAGTGACGGTTCGTTTGATACATGCCAATTGACAATCTTCTGAGAAAGATTGTTAGAAGCTAGTGTGACATCAATGGTTTCCTGCCTGCTCGCGGTAACAAAAGTTGGTGAGCTACCGCGATTTAGCAGGTCCAGATCTGTCGTGTAGAGATATTCTAAAAGTTTTTCTCCCCTTAGGTTGACGTCCGAGCTTCCCCACACAGTGTGGTGAGAGTTGGCGTCGCAGCCCATCAGGAGTTCGTACCTTTTGGCCTCGCAAAATTTTACCAGGTCCTCAAATTCTCTGGTGGGAGGAGGCCCTGGCGAGTCATAAGGTAGGTAGGCTGAACAGATCACTATTTGGTCCGTTCCGTTCCTACCAGTCGGTAGCAGTAGAGCTACCAGATCCTTGCTGCAAAAGTTGTAGAGGGGTTTGACCTGTAACTTATCGGAGATAAATATGCAGGCGCGACGGTGGGTGTGCGAGGTGCATAGTGAGTATTCCCTCCGCACCCTGAAAGCCCTTTTACGATTCCTTTGTTTATCCAAGGTTCTTGTATGAGGTATATGTGTGTATGCCCCATAGCCATTTGACGCCCTATAAGGAAGGACGCCGCCTTGCTATGGTGCAAGTTAATCTGAGCAAACACTATTTCCTTAGCCATTGCTAGGATTCTAGGGTTTGCCGGTTTGTGGCTCTGGTCCCCCTAAAGTCGGGTTCTCAGGCTGGTTAGCTCCAGCAGTTCCGCCTTCCGCTACAACACCAGGTGTGTTAGCAGAGGTGGTTCCGCCTTCATTGCTTGTGGAGTTGCCTTGAAGAGGTTTCTCCACAGTAGAGCTTGTTTCAACCACTTCGGTTTCCATGGGTACCATTTCCACAGAAGGGTTGACTTTGGCTCTACTTGAAGGACCTTGAGGAGGAGCCTTCGTTTTGGGCTGGGGTCTGTGAAGTTTGAGTTTCATTACCCCAGAGTACACCGAGAAGCTGAGGGCTTCCAAGTGCTTCGCCGATGCCGGGTTGATACCAAGGACTAAACGGATCTTGGAATCCTCGTCCTTCCTATCGTGCACCTTCCACAACAAAGTATTGAGGCACTTATGGTTGCGCCCAATACGTTTAAGAATATCAGCCGTGGTCTCAGAGGTTTCTTCCCCCACGGCGATAAACTTTTACAGTTTAGGGATTGCTCCCCCCTTCTCCAAGCGAAGGTTAGAGTCCTCCCAAAAGCTGATTGTTGGAAAAACCTCTTCCAGCCATTCAGCAGTGCGGTTGTCTTCGCAGGAGACGTTGATCGTCCCCAACTCCGACAACCGAAACCCACCAAACCGCGGGAAGAAGCTACCCTCAATGCAGTCTGCCTTCTTTGAGACTGCCGAGGAAACAAACAAACTTTGTTTCCTCGTTATCGTTACTTCGGGGTAATCCGAAGGAGCGATAGCGTATCTCAGTCCAGCAGCCTGAGCGTAACTAAAAGCGTTGGCGGAAGGCCTCGGCTTTTTAGCAGTTTGGGTGATGCTGGGAGGAGTGTCCCCCACGCTGCGGTCCCGCTTGGAGCCCGCAGACGTGGAGGCCACTACTTCCTGCGTCACCGAAGAGCTGGCTTGAGCTGCGAGACGCAGCCTCCGCCTGCTCTTCTTTTGTGCTCCTGAGAGCTGGCCTGCTTTCTTGGCAGGTGTTGCCGAGTCACCAGACAGTTGTGCCTCTGCTGCGGAGTTTCCCTTGACAGGGCCCTCGGCTACAAAGTCCCCACTGCCGGATGGCTGAATAGCGTCGTTTTTACCGACGCGTTTCGGTGACGAGGTAAGTTCCTTGCCAGGACTAGCCTGGTAGTTCCTTACGTCGTCCGATTTTGTTTTAATTGAATTTAAGTGGTCCATATTGTTCCCACGAGTATTCAGGAAATAAAAGGTCCGCCAGCACAGTGCCTGCATGTGCTGGTAAGGCTATGTACAATGGGGGTCGCCCGGTACCCAAGGTTCGCCGCTAAATACTGGTCTCCCACCAGTCACGCATCCCGTCGCCGCGCACGACTGCTTGGGATTGGGGTTTATTATAGAGGTTGTCTCCTCGCGACTTGGCCGGGTAGCCAAGCCACCGTTCCTTGTAGCTACTATGGTACGCTTGGGTTCCGATCCCCTCCCGTCCGGGTCGTTGCAGCCCACAAGGTTTACGGAAGCTCGGGTACCTCGGGTTTGCTGAGCCCGTACTGCGATAGTGCAAGCCATCGCAGTCCCTGAGGGGGACTGCGATGGCTTTGCATAATAACATAATAAATTACATAATAACATTTATCATGTAACTAACATTACATAATAAATTTGTTTAGTGATGAATGGATTTAGGTCTGGGATTAAATTCGTGTGCACAATTTTAGTAATTTTTAACTAGCTATTAAATAATTTTTATGTACTAACTGAACCATAATTTGTAGACTCTGAGTAAGATTTAAGCCTATAAATCGAAACCGGTCAGTTATATAATTGTTTTATTCACTCCTGTCCAATAATTTCCGACACTCATTTTTTCAACTATAATTATATTTGCGTTCCGCCCTTTCTGAACATATAAGTGTAATACGTATTCTTTGTCTATATGTCACAATTTTTAAAGCTGAATTCCTTCTTTACTGATGGAGGCCTATTTATGTGCCGCGCACACAGAATCGTTATTCTGTTTTCTTTGTGCCTTGTATAAAGTCACGTTTCTTGTGCTACTAACAAATTAAGTGAAAAATGCATCGCGAATCATCAACTAGCAGTTCAAATTCTGACTCAAGTAAACAGTTGGGCGTGAGAAAGTTGTTAAGAAGAATAAAGAAGCTGGAAAAGGAACGGAAAAAGCGATCTAGTAAACATCGTCGTCCACGACATCGAAGCCGACACCGCCATTTTGTTAGATCGCCTCGCCCTGAAACTCGTTTGAGATCACGATTTTGCTCACCGGCTCTGCCGTCTCCTAGAGAAGAGCAATCGATGCTCTTGAATAAAGAAAATCAATCTAATGAAGAAAATCGAGATCCACATTTAAATGTAGAGGTTGTTCAAAAACCTGACGAATGAGAAACGCACGTCCAGCCGATTTCGGAGGATGTTTTACCGCTGCTCCGTAAGCCAATTTTGTTGCAACCCAAATTAGTTTGTTGCTACCCAATCTATATCAATTGTTGCGACCCATTCCATATGGATTTAGCGTCAAGATGGGAAGGGATAGTGAAACATGGCTTGGATATTAAAGATTGCGAAGCCTTGATTAACAAGTATCCCCCCATAGCTAATTGTTTGGCCATTCAGCCACCTAAACTTAATCAAGAAGTTAAAGGTGCCGTAACTGAAGTCGCCTTACAAGACTTGTAGAACTGAAGTCAACTTGCGTCTGGCATAGCAACATTGAGAAAAATCACTACAAAGCTACTAAAAAAGAGTAGCCTAAGTCAGACGGACAAACTGTTAATAGAATGGTCAAGCGATGGCGGAAGATTGCTTGTCGATTTACAGTTTGCAGAATCCAATTCTAAAAAAAATTTAATGGAATCTAGTATAAACACAAAATTTAAGGAAACAATGGGCAATACTCCATCCGATGAATGGCTTTTTGGAAGTGAGCTAGGGGAACGGTTAAAGACCGCAAAAACACTGGAACGATCCTCTTGTGAACTAAAAGCTGCCAACAAACCTTTATCGAAACCTTTAAACTTCAAACGTCTGTTCAGCACACAACCTCACAAGGTCAGTCCAAGCTCGAACGGACGAGAATATTCGAAACCAAGAGGAAACTACAATCGCAGATATCAGCAAACGAGAGGGGGGAGAGACAACCAATGAGGAAGAGGTATTAATGCCAGTCGAAGTGCCAGTAAAGGCAGGCCGACTACAACATTTTTATAAAGTTTGGCAAACTATAACATCAGATCCTCTAATTTTATGTGGATTAGAGAGATATTTATGAGACAGAACAGTTTGTGTGAAAAATCTTTTTGGTTCCTAAATAAGACGGTGGAAAACGTTTCATACTTAACCTAAAATATTGAAATACATTTTTAGAGGCGGATCACTTTAAGTTGGAAGACAAAAGTACCGCAATTAAACTCATTACTATCGGTTATTTTATGAGCAAATTAGACCTTAAAGAGGCTTATTTTTTAATTCCAGTTGCAAGGTCATGTAGGAAATATTTAAGATTTACCTTTAATAATAAGTTATACCAATTTAATTGTCTTCCAATTGGATTAAGCATAGCTCCATTAGTATTTACCAAAATTATGAAACCTATAATCGCGTTTTTAAGGTAAAAAGGTCATCTGTCTATAGTCTATTTAGATGATTTCTTCTTATTAGGCAACACATACGACAAAGCAAATAATAATGTGCTAGAAACAACCACTATATTACAAAAACTAGGTTTTGTAATAAATATTTCGAAAAGCCAGTTAACAGCCAAACAAATTTGATAGTTTTTAAGTTTTAATTTTAACTCTATTAACATGACCTTTAAACTTCTTTTAGAAAAGCAAAACCAAATATTGAAAGTCATAAATAAATTTAAAAATTTAAAACGTTGCAGAATTCGCGAATTGGTCCAATTATTGGGAATACTATCTTCGGTATGCCCGGCTGTGGTGTATGGGTGGGTTTACACTAAAAAACTTAAGCAAGTCAAATTAGAGGCATTAAATCATTCAGATGACTATAATTTAGTGATAGATTTACCATAAATAATAGCTATTTATGCAACCAGTTAGGAAATGCATTTTTTTGTGTAACGGGCGGATTTCTGCGGGACGAGCGCAGCGAGTTCCGAAAAATAACGCGAGTTACACAAAATAGCATTTCCTAACATGTTGCATACAAGATTTTTTCTTATTTTTACAAAAACCTTCCCAAAAAGGAGTTTTTTAAACTTATGATATTAATAATTTAGTGAATTTTATCAAAACAAGTAGGTTTTTCTAATTTTGGCATGTAAAATGTGACTTTTCAAAATCGATTGTAGTTGGCAAACGGCACATTTTACGCAACTGGTGATGTAATGAAAAATATTTCACAACTGGTGATGAAAAGTTCCGAATAAAGCCTACTTGTTTTGATAAAATTCACTAAATTATTAATATCATAAGTTTAAAAAACTCTTTTTTGAGAAGGTTCTTGTAAAAATTAGAAAAAATCTTGTATGCAACATGTTAGGAAATGCTATTTTGTGTAACTCGCGTTATTTTGCAGAACTCGCTGCGCTCGTCCCGCAGAAATCCGCTCGTTACACAAAAAAATGCATTTCCTAACTGGTTGCATAAATAGCTATTTATTCGGAACTTTTCATCACCAGTAGTGAAATATTTTTTTTGCAATTTGCGATTAAAATGACATCTTTTTAGTTTGCCATTTTTGATATTGAAACAGCCTTCTTTTTTTTATTGTTCTAAAAAAAGCGTGAAAAAAAGACTTTTCCTATAATCGCATATAAAAGTAAGCCTTTGTGCTTCCATTTGACAACGAAAAGTTGGCGTTTTACGAGGAGTTGTCACTTTCCCGCTCTAGATCTTTTTGCTGATTTTCCCGCTCGCTAAATCAAAACAATGCAGTAAAACAATAGTTTTTGTTTTTAGAAATGAGCGTTTCTTGGTTACCGATGATATAATCACATTTTTATTTGTTGTCAAAATATTAATTTTACATTTTTGCAACAAAAATTTAATTTAAAATCGATTGCAGGAAAAATCTTGTGTGTATTTCGAGCGCAAAGTGTTTTTGTCGCTCTCGCCAGATTGTCGTGCTCCGCTATCGCGTCGCACGACAACATTCTGGTTCGCGCGACAAAGTATCACTTTGCGCTCTTAATACACAAATAGCTATTTCCTACAATCGCATATAAAAGTAAGCCTTTGTGTTTCCATTTGACAACGAAAAGTTGGCGTTTTCCGAGGAGTTGTCACTTTCCCGCTCTAGATCTTTTTGCTGATTTTCCCGCTCGCTAAATCAAAACAATGCAGTAAAACAATAGTTTTTGTTTTTAGAAATGAGCGTTTCTTGGTTACCGATGATATAATCACATTTTTATTTGTTGTCAAAATATTAATTTTACATTTTTGCAACAAAAATTTAATTTAAAATCGATTGTAGGAAAAATCTTGTGTGTATTTCGAGCGCAAAGTGTTTTTGTCTCTCTCGCCAGATTGTCGTGCTCCGCTATCGCGTCGCACGACAACATTCTGGCTCGCGCGGCAAAGTATCACTTTGCGCTCTTAATACACAAATAGCTATTTTTTCACTCTTTTTCTACTTTTTTTTCATTCTTTTTACTTTTTTTCATTATTTTAAAAATTGCTAAAAACATGGCAAAAAGTTATAAAACCGCAATGTTTTATTTATTAACAATATTAATTGTACAATTAGTAAGATTATTTAAGTGAACAAGAACATATAAGCCACATTTCCATTAAATTTGAGTTAGCAAACATTTCTATTCGATTTGAATTATGTGAAGGAAGCTGTTTGATTTTTCGTTCCTAGGGGCGATTTCAATTGTTTTATCAATGTTTGCTTTAATTAATAACAAATTAAGCTTGAATCAAGCAACCGATTGTCATCTGATTATTAACTAATCTTTAATATTTTTTTATTTTAATTAAAAATTGCAAAAAATAGTGTATACAACACGAGCAAAATTAGTTATTTTTTCACTTGTCGTATTGTCCAACTCGGCTGACGCCTCGTTGGACAAATTTACGACTCGTGAAAAAATAACTTACAGTTTGCTACTTGTTGTATAAATAACTATCATTTCATCACTGGTGATGATTTTAAAAAGTCACATTTTACATGTCAAAATTAGAAAAATGCCTTTTATCGTACTTTACTCGAATGAATTCTTGTTCATTCTACACACAACTACAATCTAACTTGCTCCAATTTAAACATTCATCTAATTGATCAGTTATATTTCTAATACATTTATCATGTGATAACATTTCTATACAAGAGGATTTACCGGCCAATTTCCTAGCCTCATCCACAACACTACCAGCAACTGTGAAGGAATTATTTGAACTATTACCTTTCTCCTTCCACTGAGTACTTTTCTTACCTATCTGTCCTAGTAAGAATCCGCAAAAAGAAAATAAGATTTTCCCATGATTTCCGGCAATATGTATTTTTACCCATGGCTTGTTTGATTTGGGCCATGGTGTGGTCTTTCTTCCTAGTGGGTTCTGCTTATCCGTTAAACACGGAATGCATGAATGCACCAACCTTTCAATATCACTGTCCAAATCCGGCCTTACTCTCGAATATTAAGGTTTATATTTTTGCTATTACTATTGCTACTGCTGTTGCTACTGATACTTGTGGGAAACGGATATTAGACAGGCCGACGCCACGGCATCTAGTGAGGAAGGAGGGAACTGATTCAGAGACGAGGTATATGGAAGGAGATACCATATAGAGAAGAAGAAGAAGAACTAACTAACTAAAGTCTGACGTGTGATTATAAAAATAGAAAATAAATACAAATTGTATATCAACAGTTATTTTTATATTGTACCTTGTGCCCTCAACAACGGGTTAGTACAACTGGCGACGAGGAAAACAAAAGTAAGTATACACTGCAGAGAACGCAGAAATAATGTAAAACAGAATATTGAGGTTAACCTCGAAATGTATCACCAAACAAGGAGGTGAAGAAAAGCATTTTCACTTAAATGTGAGGCAGCTTAAAGAAAGAAATATTCCTTAAATGTGAAGTTTGATTATGAAAAGCATTTTCACTTAAATGTGAGGCAGCTAAAGAAAGAAATATTCCTTAAATGTGAAGTTTGATTATGAAAAACATTTTCACTTAAATGTGAGGCAGCTTAAAGAAAGAAATATTCCTTAAATGTGAAGTTTGATTATGAAAAGCATTTTCACTTAAATGTGAGGCAGCTTAAAGAAAGAAATATTCCTTAAATGTGAAGTTTGATTATGAAAAACATTTTCACTTAAATGTGAGGCAGCTTAAAGAAAGAAATATTCCTTAAATGTGAAGTTTGATTAGGAAAAGCATTTGCACTTAAATGTGAAGCCGGCTTGTCAAAAATCAAAGTCACAAAGGTGATAAATAATACTGGCAGTCACTAAATGTGAAGACCATGAAAAATCACAAAGGTGATGAACAAAATGCTAAAGCAAATATTTTATTCTAGGGCTAGTATCGCCATCTGCCAGCGTATCGCAGAAACACATCTAAACAGCTGATTAAACTGATTCGTTTTCCGAAGCTCGGAAAACGAGAGAAAAATGGCCGAATTAACAACAAATATGAAACCTTTTTTGTGCGAGTCTATTGATAAGGCAATACTGAGGAATGAGTGGGAAAAGTGGCTGCGTGCTTTTCAGTTATACTTAGATTCAGAAGAAATTGAAAATCCTGTACGCAAGAAGAATAAATTGCTGCATTTGGGAGGAGTACAACTACAAGAGGTTGCATTTACTCTGCCTGGTGCTATTGTCGAACCAGCAGAAGGTATTGATGTATTCACTGTTCTAGTTAATAGCTTAACAGAACATTTCTCACCACAAAGAAACTCCACCTTCGAGAGGCACTTGTTAAGAAACATGAAACCATGTGATGCTGAAAGTTTAGACAAGTATCTACAGCGCGTGCGCCAGCAAGCACATAAATGCGCGTTTGGGCAAAATGCACAACAGGCATTAGAGATTAATATTAAGGATAAGCTTATTGCTGACTGGGCAGACGCGGATCTACGGAAACGACTACTGGAAAAAGAACACACACTGGAAGAAATTGTTGATCGCTGTCGTATACATGAGCAGATTTTAAGCCAGTCAAAGGAAATGCAGCCCGAACCACAACCTCAATTTAGTGTTAATCAGGTATTGCAACAGAGAAACAAGGAAATGCCTATCAAAGAGTGTACTAGATGTGGTAGACAAAACCACCGATCATTTGATGAACATTGCCCAGCGTTGAAAGCTAAATGTAACATTTGCGGACGAATTGGTCACTTCGCGAACAAATGCCGAACTAAATTGGACAACCAGGACAATCGCGGCGTCATAAACAAACGTAGACCACCGAACACACATAAGCAATGGAAGAGATTCAAACCATCTAATGTACACAGTGTTCAAGATAGTCAAGACGACGAGCACAACGAAACCGACAAGTTAGATCTATATTGCTTCCAGATTACAGATGTAGGCAAAAATAAAGTTTGCGATAGTAGTGGCGACCTGTTGAGCTGTAACCTAGGTGGTGTTAATATCAACATGCTTATTGACTCGGGATCTTCGGCGAATATTATAAACGGCGATGACTGGGGAAAATTGGTGAAACAGAGAGCGATTTTATGGGATGTGGACTCTGAAATAACAAGCACATTGACGGCGTATGGGTCAAGTCGTGCACTTGATGCAAAATGTCGCTTTATGGCAAGCATCTCTACAAATAAAGGCCAAGAAGTTATTGCACAGTTTTATGTTGTGGAACAAGGGTCGGTATCGCTGCTAGGCAAGAATGCGGCTATCCGTTTGGGAGTTTTGAAAATAGGCATTAATGCGGTAAGCCAGCTGAGTGATGATCGATTCCCGAAGATCAAAAACATTAAAGTACATCTAACAATTGATGAGGCAATAAGACCTGTGCGTCAGCCGGCACGCCGAATCCCAGTCGCAGTTGAGAGCCTCGTAGAAGAAAAGTTAAATTATGCATTGGAAAGAGGCATAATTGAGCGAGTAACTCAACCATCCGCATGGATTTCGCCGATAGTGGTAATTTTTAAACCATCTGGAGATATCAGAATCTGCATTGATATGCGCAGGGCCAATGAAGCAATTATGCGGGAAAACTATCCGTTGCCTACATTCGACTCAATTATGAGCAAACTCAAGGATGCAAAACTATTTACCAGATTAGACCTCATGAACGCTTATCACCAGCTGGAATTGGAAGAAGAAAGCCGTGAAATAACGACATTTATTACTCATAAGGGAATGTTTCGATACAAGAGGCTGCTGTTTGGCGTCAACTCAGCTCCCGAAATTTTCCAGCGAATATTTGAGGAAATGCTATCTAGTTGCACGAATGCCATAAATTATTTGGACGATATTATTATATTTGGGAAGTCTGAGGAAGAACACGATCGGAATGTTACAAAAGTGTTAAACGTATTAGAAGAAAACAACGTACTTCTAAACAGGGATAAATGTGCTTTCAAAGTCAAAGAGACCGTTTTCCTGGGTCACAAACTCTCAGAGAACGGAATTGATGCGGACGAAACAAAAGTTAACACAATTCGAAACTTTAGAGCACCATCCACGAAAGAAGAACTACGAAGCTTCTTAGGACTAGTTACATACATTGGAAAATTTGTCCCGGACTTAAGCACCATTACTGACCCGTTACGGAAACTCATAAAGAAAGACACTCCATTCAAGTGGACCGCTGAGCACCAGCGCAGTTTCGATTTGCTAAAGGTAACCATAACTAAACCGCCTACTTTAGCATATTTTAACCCTAAAAGACGGACGAGGGTAATTGCTGATGCCAGCCCGGTAGCGCTAGGAGGAGTCATAGTTCAGTTCGACAACGAAAATTTACCCAGGGTAATTTCTTTCGCAAGTCGTAGCCTATCGTCAGTTGAACGAAGATATTCTCAAACCGAGAAGGAAAGTTTGGCCCTGGTGTGGGCGGTAGAGAGGTTCCACTATTACGTCGCAGGATTAACTTTTGAATTAATCACAGACCACAAGCCATTAGAATATATTTTTAACCCCGGATCCAAACCGCCAGCAAGAGTAGAACGATGGCTGCTGCGATTACAATCCTATAAATTCAAGGTTAGATACGAAAGTGGCAAGACAAACATTGCGGATGCGATTTCTCGTTTATGTCAAATAACAGAAACAGGGCCTTACGACCCAGCAGGGGAAACCTACTTATTCACAATAATTGAGAAGGCGGTCCCGAGGGCGCTAAGTATAAACGAAGTTGTCCAAGCTAGTGAGCACGATGAGGCGATCGTCCTAGCCGTCCAACAAACACACCTGGGACAGTGGAATAATTTCGACAATAGTCCTTATTTTCCATTTAGAACAGAACTGACCACCCTGGGACCCATCTTACTAAGAGGGAATAAAATTGTCATCCCCGAGTCGCTGCGGGATCGAGTATTACAACTAGGCCACGAAGGCCACCCAGGAGAATCGGTCATGAAAAGAAGACTCCGTGCAAAAGTATGGTGGCCGCTTATAGACAGACACGCGGAATCAACCGTTAAGGAATGCCGAGAATGTTTATTGGTATCGCTCCCTTCCAAGCCGGCACCGATGAACAGGCATGTATTTCCGGCCGCACCGTGGCAGTTTCTCGCAATTGATTTAATGGGACCACTCCCAAATCATGAAAATATCTTGGTGGTTATAGATTACTATTCAAGATACCAGGAAATCAAATTTTTAAAATCTACAACCGCAGCTATAATAGTCGATCATCTGAAAGAATTGTTTGCCAGGCTCGGGATTCCGAGGTCGATCAGAGCCGACAACGGCCCTCAATTCATTAGCAATGAATTTAAATGTTTTTGCACTGAGTATAACATCGAGTTAATCCATTCCGCTCCATATTGGCCACAAGCAAATGGTGAAGTGGAAAATATGAATCGGTCCATTCTTAAACGACTGCAGATTTATTACACTACAGGAAAAAGAGATTATAAATCATCGCTTCATGATTTCATCCTGATGTACAATACATCACCGCATGGTACCACCGGAAAATCGCCGTCGGAATTGATGTTTGGGAGAAATATCCGAGACAAAATTCCTTCAGTTGCGGATACAACTTTGTACGACGGGGACGAAGAGGCTCGCGACAATGATATAATTAACAAACAAAAAGGAAAAAAGAGAGAAGATGCGAACAGAGGGGCGAAATACTCAGACATAGAGGTGGGAGATAAAGTACTGGTGGAAAACATGAAAACACCAATGGAACGTCCACACAAACTAGTACCCAATTTTGGAAGTCACGAATACGTCGTGATAGCAAGAAACGGAAACGAACTTTTGCTACAAGGAAACGGTAGACAAATTCGACGAAATCTAGCTCACGTGAAAAGAATCCCAAAACCTACGAACCATCCGAAAACCGTTTCAGCCAACTCATCATCCAGCGAGAAGCAGACCGATAGCCCAAGGGTGAGTCCTATCATCCTAAAAAGAAAAGGAGGGATGTGGGAAACGGATATTAGACAGGCCGACGCCACGGCATCTAGTGAGGAAGGAGGGAACTGATTCAGAGACGAGGTATATGGAAGGAGATACCATATAGAGAAGAAGAAGAAGAACTAACTAACTAAAGTCTGACGTGTGATTATAAAAATAGAAAATAAATACAAATTGTATATCAACAGTTATTTTTATATTGTACCTTGTGCCCTCAACAACGGGTTAGTACAATACTTATCGTTGCATAAAAGAACCTTAAGTTGTGTTCTCCTTAAGAGTTTTATTATATATTTGTGTATATTTCATTTTAATTATTTAAGGGCTTGGTACAAGCCCTAAGATGGATGTAGACGTCCCTGCTGTGGAGGAGGAAGATGGAGCCGAACCACCAAAGGTAGATCTTGATGATGAAGTCAGCATACAACTACCACATGTTCATGTTGATCATGCCTATGCAGCTCCATCATAAGGTACGAATAATCAAATCTAACAGTTGTAGGCGTGTCGTGGGGTTGTGTTGTAGGGGTGTCGGTGTTTTTATTATATTATATTAACTATTGTGGGGTGTAGGTGTTTAATTCTTAAATTATAGAATAGTCTATACTCTTAGAGTTCTATACTCTAAGGTTTTTTTTTTGTTTAGTTTTCGCGTCCATTTTTAATTTTAAGTTGCATAGTAGTAAATTGTATTGAATGTCTCTAGGAAAAAGGCGTCCTAGAGGAAGCTGCTGCACGATAGCGTAAGTTTTAAATTCTATAATATATTTTATTTGCTTGCGTTTCGAAATGACAACTTTATGAGTGTAATTTTTAATGTCAGTACTATGATGAAACTGAATACTGTATTAAAACTAAATAAAATTTTCAATCAACTAACAACATGTGCAAAATATGGCAAAAAACTTTTTGAAAATTTATTAAAATTTATATAAATTAAAATTAAACATCAATTTTCAGGTAATACGATTATATTGAAAATCGCACCATACTAATTTACGACCAATAGAAACGTTGCATTTGAGTATATTACCATGGCAACAACAAAATTTTTCGGAAATTTTATCCTACTACACCAAGCAGTAGAAAATTTCAGCGGAAATTATTATGTCAAAACAAATGTCTTTTAATTTAATTAGAACTAAAAAATGAAACAAACTAACAAAATTAATGATTAAAATTAAAAACACAATTGTTTTATTTGGTACCGTATCTTTTTAGTACCGTATTTGTAATATTTGGTACCGTATCTTCCACAGCTTTATCAATTGCATTCAATGACTGTTATCCGAAGCGCGACATTTTTGACTTTGACAGATTTAGTATTTTGTTTTCAACAATCGTTGCTCATAGATACGCAATTCTATTGCAACTTGATTAAAAAATATCAAAAACTTTTTGAATTCTGATCAATTTTTGTAAGTGTATTGGTGCGATTTTCTTACCGAATCTGCACTCGAGCATGAATTCATATCCTGGAAATTTTTTATCGTGCATTCCAACAACGTAATCGGGCCCTCGTGTTCCACTCGGGCCGATTAATACGTTGTTGAAATGCACTCAAAAAAATTTCCGGATAGAATTCATGCTCTTGTGAGATTACAAGTGATAAATTAGTGACGTTTAGGTGACAGCAACATATTTATTTTTTAGATTTTACATTTTTTTAAAGCTAAATAATTTATTTCGAAATTCTTCTTTAATATACGCAAGCAGATAAAATTTTGTATGTCATTCGGATCGTAACTAATCATTACACAGGTCTACAAAATAAAGAAAAAAATTTGGTGACGCTGAAATTTCAATATATATTTAAAAAATAATTCCTATGAACAATCTCAGTAACATTAAATAGGCAAAAGTACATACAGTCTTTAAAATATTCACATTATTAAAAAAAAAATTCCCAGTAGCAAGTTAGCTTCTTTAGTTTTTTTGTTTGTTCAATCAAAAAAGACAATAAGTAAAACTTGAAAGATGTCATCGTCAAAACGATCATGTTTAAACAACCCAAATACTTTTTGTTACATTTGTGGTGAATATACGGTGAAAAAGTTTCGAAAACATATAACTAAATTTGTGCAAAATGCGTATTTTGCTTACTTTAAGTTGAAAATCAAGGACGTTAATAAACCGTGGATTCCAAACATAGTTTGCAAAGTGTGTACTGAACACTTAAGGCAATGGACAAATGGTAAAATAATGGTTTGGTGTGCCTATGATTTGGAGTGAATCAAAAAATCACTACAATGACTGTTATTTTTGCTTAGTCAAGTTACATGGTATTAACCGAAACAAAATGACCTATCCCTATATTGTATCTGCTAGAAGACCTATTTTTCATTCAGACGATGTTTCTGTTCCAACTTTTCGTGGCTTGTCTGATCTTATAGATACAGAATATTGTACATTCGATGAAAGGCAATCTTATACTAGCGAAGAAAGTGTAAATTTTGAAACTACATCGTCAAAACCCCTACTTTTTACTCAGGACGCTTTAAGTGACCTTATCAGAGACCTTAACTTTTCAAAAGAAAGATCGGAATTATTGGCATCCAGACTCAAAGAGAGGAACTTACTTTCTCCAGGTACTAAAATTACATACTATCGTACTCGAGAAAAAGAACTGCTTCCGTTTTTTTGTTCACACAATGATATTGTTTTCTGTAATAATGTTGGTGGTCTTTTATCAAAAATGGGTCTCTTGAACTACCAACCAAATGAATGGAAACTTTTTATAGACAGCTCCAAGAGGAGTTTGAAATGTGTTTTGCTACATAATGGCAATAAGCATGGTGCGGTTCCCATTGCTCATTGCACAAAATTAAAGAAGGAGTATGAAACTATATCTCTTGGCAAAACTTAAGTACCATGATCATAAGTGGGTTATATGCGTTGATTTTAAAAATGGTAAACTTTTTATTGGGTCAACAATCCGGCTACACGAAATTTCCATGTTTTCGCTGTTTGTGGGATAGCAGAGCTAAAAGCGAGCAATGGATTAAAACAAACTGGCCTGAAAGAAAAAACTTGACGGTTGGGAAACAAAATATTATAAATACAGCGTTAGTTAGTAGAGAGAAAATCATTTTGCCTCCATTACACATAAAATTGGGACTAATGAAACAATATGTCAAAGCATTGGATAAAAATGGTTCCTGTTTTAATTACATATCCAGAAAATTTTCTAATTTGAGCAAGGAGAAACTTAAGGCTGGCATTTTTGATGGACCGCAAATAAGGCTTTTGATAAAAGATATCAATTTTGTAAATTCAATGAATGATATAGAATCATTGTCCTGGAATTCTTTTGTCGAGGTTGTAAAAAAATTCCTAGAAAATTATAAGTCCAATAATTTTCGCAAATTGGTACAAAACATGCTGGAAAATTTCAGGAAGCTTGGATGCAACATGAGCATTAAAGTTTACTACCTGCACAATCATTTGAATACATTTCCGGACAACCTTGGCGATTACAGTGAGGAACAAGGAGAGCGCTTTCATCAAGACCTAAAAAATATGGAAGATAGGTACAGTGCCGGTCATTGAATTTCGGGCAGAACTTTCACTGTCAGTTTAAAATTACGTTGTTTTACAATGCTATAAATGACAGTGACACAGAAGTTTGCCCGAAATTCAATGACCGGCACTGTACCAGGGTCGATGGGATGAACATATGATGGCTGATTACTGCTGGAGTATAACGCGTGAGTGCCTTGAAGAAGCACACTCGAAAAAATCAAGAAAAAGAAGATTTCTTAGTGTATAATAATGTAATAAAAGTTTTAAATATAAAATAATCGTATTTTTTCAAGACCCATCATATCTCGAAAACTACACGTACATTTCAAAAAATATATGTACCATTAGAACCAGCATAACCAACATATCCAAAAACAGTTTAAGTCTTGCCGGCACCAAATCCACTGTAAAAAGATGGTACCATAATTATGACGCGACTGGTACGATAATTATGGTACCAGTCGCGACTTCACGACTGGTACCATAATGATTGATATTACGATCCTTATGACATAAATAACTATTATCGATTGTTTACTAATGTGTATTTTTTTGCAGGTGTAAAGAGGGAATACTTCCTTATACACGCTGTGGGGGAGAAGGTAAAAAATTTGTCTCCGCAGTCGACGGGATTATACAAAGAGTTTACCAAGGTAAAACGTAATTATGCTAGATTTAGGAAGCATACTGTGTTGTCTAAGGCTAAAAAGACCGTTGTCACAACGGCTCTTTATAAAGATTTGAATTTTTTAATTCCGGTCGCTGAGCAATTTTTAATTTCGCAAATTCGTGTTTTCAAATTCAAACCTAAGGGTCGTCGATACACCTTAGACAAAAAAAATTAGCCCTTGCTATTTATAAGCATGGTGCTGAATCCTATAAATTGTTTTCGTCAGTATTTTGTTTGCGCTCCAGGAAATGCCTAAGTCGATTATTAAATCGAATTCCGTTTGAAATCGGCATAAACGAGGTTATTTTTAAGCATTTAGAATCAGTTGTAGGCTCATTAAAAAGACCTGGGGACCGATATTGCTGCTTATTATTTGACGAAATCAAGTTAGGTTGTGGTTTATCACATCAAATATCATGTGATAAACCACAACACTAAGTTCCGACAAACTTACTGGTTTCGTAGATTTGGAAATGGGTTTCCGAAAACCCGAAATCGCGACCCACGCTATTTTGTTTATGTTGCGTGATATTTCTCGAAAGTGGAAGCAACCGGTTGCTTATGGATTTACAAACTCAATTATTGCATTTGATCTTCAGTGTATGTTGAAAAAAGTTGTAAGTGCCGTCGAAGGTATTGGTTTGCAAATAATCATTACGGTATGCGATCAAGCCCAGTGTCACGTTCCAGATGTGTGGTCTGGAAGGTGGCAAGGTTTGGGGTCCGGGAATGAGCCAAGTTAAGTGCCCTGCTACTCTGCGGTGAGTGGTGTGGGTCTAAATTTATATAAGCGCCACCCGTTTTGTGACCCCCCTTAACTTGACTATTTCCCGTGGCGGACTGAAAACGGGAACAATAAATCCAACTAAAGTAATGGATAATCGCCCAATGGCTTTATTGATGTGTACAAGTGTCGAAGTAGATGTGATACAGATGTGCGTGGATCTGACGATCGTGTGCGTCGATAACGTTAAACAATAATTACTGCGAATATGTCTCCGCCAACCAACACAAGCTTAGGACCGTTAGGTCGCCTCTACGAGGACAAAGTGCACCTTACCTTCGTTTACAACTACTTTTCTAACTTAAGTTACAGGCTAGGTACATAAACGCGTCACGTCCAGTATTAATAACTGGTTTTGACCACTTAGCTGTCTAATCCCTCGTCAGCACGTGGGTGGCTTCCGGAGCTTCCGAACTTCCCGAATCCGCTTCAGGCGGCTGTCCTTTCTGCCTGCATGAAGGAGAGCGTAGTTTGCCTCAACTCGTTCTTTACCCAGAAGGCCTTCGGTCGGGCTGAAGTATGTTAGATGGGTCCGACAGTGCTGGTTTGGCACCCAGTCAGACTTGCCACCGTCGAACACGTGTCGGCAGTGGCGTGAGTTAAACGAATTGTGCCCGAAAGTGCACCTTCATGGGTCGACACCACCAACAAACATCGACCAACAACCCAAATTATGGGGCATCAACGATTCCACATAACCAGCGCAACGAACGATGCGGCACAACCTTTTAATCAAGGCTTGCTTGTTCTGCTCGGGAATCCGCAATTGCGACTTTACTCCACAAAGAACCGAACAGAAAAGGAAGATCTCGCGTCACCACGTGATCTCCAAGTCCGTCACACGCCTCGGGACATTTCAGGTTGACCGCCCTGCGGGCACACTGCGCGCTGATGACGCGACCGCCTCGACCCAATGACCTCTACCGTCGGTCGTATGTGTGAAGTGACAGTTCCCAACAACAACAAACCGCGAAATCGGTTCCAATCACCATTTGCTCGAACTAAACCACGATACGATTCCCGATCCCCGACGTTGCTGGCAGCGAGGAGACGGTACGATTTCGGTGAGTGTTCCCAATTCAATACGAGACTTTACTAATCGAACATTTTCAGCTACCGCGCAAAATGCAACCGTAACAACTCCTCCCTACCTACAACGAGGTTTTTAACCAAAAACCGATATGCAACTCTGCCGCACGAACTAAAAGTGAACTAAACCTTAAGGACCCCCGGCCCAAATAAAATTCTCCACCAGAGGAGCTGGAAGGAAAGGAAAAAAAAAACAAAAACAAAAAAAAACTGAACGAAGACTGGCACGCCAGAACGGCGCAGCCGAAATAGACCCAGGCCAAACAACCAAATTAAGCAATAACGTGGTTTAAAGTGTCCGAGATACACGCCGCGGTACCCCGAGCCACTAAGGCGATAAATGGCCTAGAGTTGGTGCCTCAAGCCAACTCGCCAAAGAATCTGTCCTGAAGGGACGCACAAAGGACCTAGGGGGACTAGCACCACAACCTGCGGGCACTAGACATGCCCTTTCAAACAAACTAACACAAGACAACAGACTGTTAGGGGCCTCTTACCCCTGACCAGCTAGCCACTGAGGTATTCTTCTCCTGTGCTCCGACACACCAGGAGGCCTCCAACAGTAAGGCAACAGAAGACCCACAAAAGAGGCTCGATAACACTCTAGACTCAACTTAATACTAAATCAACTGGACGCAGAAGGCGCGACGGATACGTTTCCACCGACCACTCATGAATCTACCTATATTAATCCGAAATACCCGATACGTAAAAGCCCGAAAGAGAGAGAAGGAGATAAATCCGATGACCTTGTAAGCGCAAAAGGAAACAAAAGAAAATCCGTCGTCTGACGTAAACCGTAACTACAGTCGTTTATAGCCACTACCCTATCAAATTCGATAGTGTTAGGAACACCGAATCCCGCAACAAGCGGATATGGGCCTAGAATCTAACATCTAGCGCACCAAAAATAAACTAACCTACACCATCTAACTACCCTTGAAATACTGGCATGTTCATCTCCTTTTACTCTTTCTCGGTTAGAGTCTGTCTCCCATGCTTCATGCAAAACTGAAACCAAATTCGTTCGATGACGATTGTGTGACGACATATCTTCCCATGTCAGACACACCCTGACGATTCAGTCAAAAACCGAAACACAGCATCCTCAAACCTAACCTTAACCTTCTTCATCGGGCGGATGCGCCTTCAGATCCTGTGCATGCCAAACGTTACAATCTTTACCCTGCCCGTCCACCAAACGGTATGTCCAAGGAGAGAGTATCTCCGACACATAAAATGGACCAACAAAACGCGGAGCTAGTTTCGCGGTAAAATAGGTTGCTGCGTCAGACAATTGAACGTTCTTGCGCCAGACCGCTTGGTTGAGCTGAAAACGTTCGTCGCGGCGACGCATGTTATACACCTTACTACTTTTACGGTACGCATCGACCAAACGTCTATTAACGTCCACGTACAATTGTCGCAAACCCTCTACCCGTGACGCGCCTACATCGTCCCGTGCGAAAGAAATTACGTCGTCCACCGAAAGGTTCTCTGACCCTGACAAAGGAACATTACGACCGAAGACAATAAAATTTGGCGAAAGGCCCGTTACTTCATGTCGCGCGCTTCTAATGGCAGCCCCTACTTTTGCCAAATATTTATCCCACGTCCGATGGTTATCGCCGACGTAAGATGATAGCATCGTCTTAATTACCCGGTGTACGCGTTCCACCGGATTACACTGAGGGTGATAGTTAGCCGTATACCTTATGTTCACCCCATACTCCTCCATTTTTCCACGAAATACGTTACTGCGAAACTGTACGCCATTATCGACAATTATGGAACTTGGGGCGCCGAAAACTAAAAATACCTGTTCCTCCATGATCGACACGACTTTACTAGCTATAGCGCGCCGCAGCGGAAAGAGTAGCGTAAATTTGCTAAAGGTGTCCGAAACCGATAAGATGTACATATACCCCGAAGTGGAACGGGGTAAAGGACCAACTAAATCCGCGCTCAAAAGCTGCCATGGACGAATGACCTGGGACGAAGTGCTAAGCATCAACCCAGCCGGTCGTTTCTGCAATGGTTTTGTTTGCAGACATGTGACGCACCGTTTAATGTATCGCGCCACGTCTTGCCTCATTTTAGGCCAATAATACCGTTTCGATAGTCTCGCGAAAGTCTTGTAGGTGCCTAAATGCCCACATTGCGGCGGGTCATGAGCCGAGGTGATGACAGTAGATCGTTGGGATTTTGGAACCACTCGAAGCCAAAGTTCGTCATCTTGAAGAGTTGGATACGTTATTCTGGCTCGTCTGAACAGCTGCGTGCCGTCGATTCTCCATAGAGGATATCTTTGAGACTGACTTTTGACTCTCTCGAGCATTCGCGTATACCAAGGATCTACTATCTCATCCAAGGTTTCTATAGCGGGGACCGCTCTCGACAATGTATCTGGTACCACGTGATCTTTCCCCTTTCGATGTACAATCTCGAAATCGTATTGCTGCAACCGAACTGCCCAACGCGCGATCCGACCAACGGGATCCTTAATATTGTTCAACCATTTAAGACTATAATGGTCCGTGATCACCGTGAACTTTGTACCTTCGATATACGGTCTCAATTTCTCAATGGCGAACAGCACTGCTAAGCATTCTTTCTCGGTCGTACTATACCGTCTTTCATTTCGATTGAGGGATCTACTCAGATAACAAACTACCGTCTCAGTACCGTCCCGACTCTGAGTGAGGACCGCCCCTAACCCGAAATCAGAAGCGTCGGCCTGGATCGTAAAAGGGAGATCAAAATTGGGACACGACAGAATAGGTGCACAAACTAGACAATTTTTGATGGTACGAAGCGCATCCTCACAGTTCCCGTCCCACTTGAATGGTTGATTTTTGCGTGTAAGATTTGTCATTGGCGCGACTACCGACGAAAAATTTGGAACGAAACGCCGATACCAGGATGCTAGTCCAATGATCCGGCGTACATCCCCGACGCATTGTGGAGTAGGTATCTGAACCACCGCTTCGACCTTCTCCGGATCGACCATTAGACCCGATGAATTGATCACATAGCCTAGATACCGCAATTCCGGTTTGCAAAAATGACACTTTTCCCGATTCAACGTAAGGCCCGCTCCCGAGACTCGCGCAATTACCTCCTTCAATATTTCTAGGTGTTTATCGAAATCGTCCGTGCAGATAATGATATCGTCCAAATAAACGAAAACGTACCGCTCCAAGTCAAACCCGATAACCCGATCAATAAGTCGCTGCCAGGTGGCAGGTGCATCATGTAGGCCGAAAGGCATTCGACGAAATTGGAAGAGCCCCCTATTAGGCACGACGAAAGCGGTATATTGTTTCGACGCTTCGGCCATTGGTATCTGCCAATACGCGGACTTAATATCAAGCGTGGTGAGGTAACGTGCATCGCGAAGCTTGTCGAGCGTTGAATTCACAAACGGTAACGGATACGCGTCGGGCCTACTGACATCATTCAGCTTTCTGAAATCGATGCAAAATCGATATTTACCATCGGGCTTTTTAATCAAAAGAATGGGCGAGGCCCACGGAGACGAAGAAGGTTCGACAATATTCGTGCGTAACATCTCGTCTAGTTCGGTGTACACCTGTACTTGGAGAGCTGGGGAAATCGGATAATGTCGCTGTTTGATGGGTGGTTGATCCGGATTGACGGTGATGACATGTTCAACCAAAGTGGTGCAGCCCAAAGTCGCCTTACCCGAGAAACTTTCCGTAATCATTTGGTTCAGGGCTAAGTGTTGTTCGCTAGTGAGAATATCGATCCCTTCAAGAGCAGCGCAATGAATTGACGCGGGTACGCCCGAATCACGAAACGACCATTGCCCCGAACACAGGTCAGGGACTATCCCCATTGTTCGCCAAAAATCAACCCCTAAAATCAAACTATGTGGAAGACTAGGTACCACCAACACCTCAACGACACGAACGCGATCACTTACGCGCATTGGCACGCATACCACCCCACTAACGGGGCATAGCTCCCCGTTGGCCGTTTTGCAATATCGAACCCCTGAATCTTTCAATAGTTTACAACTCGTTTTCAATATATCCCACCCTGAACTACCTAATAACGTACGCGACGCCCCCGAATCCAACAATCCCAACAGATCTTTCCCATAAATCGACACGTTGAGGTACGGCCGACGATCCTGAGGTGCCTGAGCCAAAATATAATCTAATTCCGCTGATGCAAAAGAGGGTACCGAATTGTTAGAGCCACACGTCCGGCTTACCGTGGACCCCGTGGTCCGTTTTTTGAACAGGTTGAACAATTGGCTATCAATACATTATTTGCCCCACACCCATAGCAGAATCTGCGTCTCCGTTGACGACAATCATTAAAACGATGTCCCGGCTCGTTACAGTTCCAACACGCGTTGTTTCTGGTGTTATTATTCCTCGACCCGGCGTTTCTGGAGTTATCATTCCCGGAATTAGCATTCCGATAATCTCGATTATTTCGATTATCTCGAAGCCCGGTATTCCGTGAAACATCGTATCCCGACTCCGACGTCGTTTGGCTCCGAGTCGCGTTCTCGGGAGCGACTATTGCCCGAGCTTGACCGGGACTATCCGGAGAGTCACCAGCCAGAAAAGGGTTGGTGTTGCTCGTTGTCGCGATTTCCTCAACAAAAGCGACCGTTGGCGCGCGATTAGGTTTATGGTACGCGAGTTCGGGTTCAAGTAAGCGATTGTAGTTAGTCGGCGGAGGATTGAATTGTTGACCCCGCCAATGCGCGTCTTCCACAATCCGAGCGACACGAGAAAGTTCCGCGACCGAAAAATATTGTTTCAAAGCAATTTGTGTTTGTAAATACGGCAACAAATTACGTTGAATCATTTGCACCTGCGCGGTTTCCGTAGGCTCACCCTCACCCAATTTACGAAACAGATTCCGCACCGCCGCGATAAATGTGACAACTTTTTCTCGCTCGCCCTGTGTCCGTCGTCTAATTTCGTCCCAAAGAGCATAGTGATAATCCGGGGGTTGGAAGGCATCTTTCAACTGATCAACTAACTCGTCCCACGAATCGAATGTGTTGGTTCTATACCAATTCAGCGCGTCCTTCGTGAACAATTCGGGAGCGGCCTGCAATAACCTAGCTTTACTGACACCTCTCGAGATACGCAGTTCTTCTATTCGTTCTAAAAAATTTGAGACACTCGAGTCTCCATCAAAATTAACGCGCCATTTGTGAATTTCCGGGTATCGGCGAGATTCAACCCCGAGGTGAGTGCTACGAACGTTGTTCGCTAGAGTGTCGTTAACGTACTGGTGTGCATACGTTTGCAAAGGAGATATCCCCGATTGTCCTCCGAAGAACGGATTGTGACTAGCTGTACCGTGATTATCGGTAGTAGGATGAAACGACAATCGTCGAGGAACTAAATTGTCCGCGCCGCCCGTTACATTACCCGTTCGAATATCGGAACGCACATCCGGCTCGCGATACGCATCGAATTGTTGAATGCGATCTCGTACTGTACCCTGTGGGACTTCAGAAACTCGCCCCGGAGCTCGTTCAGGAGCTAACGAAATCAAATCGTCTATCAACGATCCTTCGACAACGTTCGGCTGTTCAAAAACGTCTAAATGAAGTCGTAATTTCGACGCCTCCTCGCTAATCTTCAAGCAATCTATCATGAGTTGATTCTTCTTTTCCGTCAATTCCGGGCTGGTAATTCGCGCGATCCGGCCTCGTAAATGTGTTAACCTACTCGAAATCCGCTTTTGTTTATTAACTAAATTACCCTGATCGACTGATTCTAATTCTTGAGCTAAGCTAAGTAATTTTTCCGAACATATTTGAAACTCGGTTGCCTCATCTAGCACAATTTGAGGTCTTGACATTATTCCGTCCTCTCTCTCGTATCTCATTATTCTACGTAAAATTACCCGTTTTTCAGCTACCGTACCTTCCGCTGGTACTCCGCGTACGAGCAACTCGTAAGAAATTTCATCCCCTAGCAGACGATTCACCTCCATGACTTAACCAAACCCGACCCCACCAAAAAGTGGAGAAAAAAAAAGAAAAAAAAAAGGTAGCTATAAATGGTGGACGAGAAACGAATAAACAAGCCACAACCACTGGCACAGCAGCGAAGCCAAATGAGAACCGAATACAACCCCCCCCCCCCCTACAGGCAGGAAGAACAGCCGAGAAAAAAAAAAATAGTCACGTTCCAGAAGCTGGAAACCAACGCGCATGCAAACTTATGGCATAACGCCAATCATCAAAACCACATCACCCGCATCACATCAGCAAAAACCAAATAAAAAAAACAATTACACGTTGGGTGCCAATTTGTCACGTTCCAGATGTGTGGTCTGGAAGGTGGCAAGGTTTGGGGTCCGGGAATGAGCCAAGTTAAGTGCCCTGCTACTCTGCGGTGAGTGGTGTGGGTCTAAATTTATATAAGCGCCACCCGTTTTGTGACCCCCCTTAACTTGACTATTTCCCGTGGCGGACTGAAAACGGGAACAATAAATCCAACTAAAGTAATGGATAATCGCCCAATGGCTTTATTGATGTGTACAAGTGTCGAAGTAGATGTGATACAGATGTGCGTGGATCTGACGATCGTGTGCGTCGATAACGTTAAACAATAATTACTGCGAATATGTCTCCGCCAACCAACACAAGCTTAGGACCGTTAGGTCGCCTCTACGAGGACAAAGTGCACCTTACCTTCGTTTACAACTACTTTTCTAACTTAAGTTACAGGCTAGGTACATAAACGCGTCACGTCCAGTATTAATAACAGGTTTTGACCACTTAGCTGTCTAATCCCTCGTCAGCACGTGGGTGGCTTCCGGAGCTTCCGAACTTCCCGAATCCGCTTCAGGCGGCTGTCCTTTCTGCCTGCATGAAGGAGAGCGTAGTTTGCCTCAACTCGTTCTTTACCCAGAAGGCCTTCGGTCGGGCTGAAGTATGTTAGATGGGTCCGACAGTGCTGGTTTGGCACCCAGTCAGACTTGCCACCGTCGAACACGTGTCGGCAGTGGCGTGAGTTAAACGAATTGTGCCCGAAAGTGCACCTTCATGGGTCGACACCACCAACAAACATCGACCAACAACCCAAATTATGGGGCATCAACGATTCCACATAACCAGCGCAACGAACGATGCGGCACAACCTTTTAATCAAGGCTTGCTTGTTCAGCTCGGGAATCCGCAATTGCGACTTTACTCCACAAAGAACCGAACAGAAAAGGAAGATCTCGCGTCACCACGTGATCTCCAAGTCCGTCACACGCCTCGGGACATTTCAGGTTGACCGCCCTGCGGGCACACTGCGCGCTGATGACGCGACCGCCTCGACCCAATGACCTCTACCGTCGGTCGTATGTGTGAAGTGACAGTTCCCAACAACAACAAACCGCGAAATCGGTTCCAATCACCATTTGCTCGAACTAAACCACGATACGATTCCCGATCCCCGACGTTGCTGGCAGCGAGGAGACGGTACGATTTCGGTGAGTGTTCCCAATTCAATACGAGACTTTACTAATCGAACATTTTCAGCTACCGCGCAAAATGCAACCGTAACACCAGGCTAATTATTCAGCCATAACTCATCTTGTAAATGAGACGTGTAAGTGTTACATATTATGATAACACTTAATGTAGGTTAATTGCTGCGTTAACCTTGAACATTGCTATGCTGATAGTTTTACTGTTTAGCTTTGTCTAAACATTCTGCCGCCTCCGCGCTCCCGGCGTTGGTAGTACTTAGATCGTCTCATCTCCCTGTCAAGAGCCCTTCGCTCCAACACGATATTGTTGCAGCTTGGGTCCAGGTCCAATGCCCAATCTTCATCGCAGTGGACCCCGCTGGTGTTGTTATTTGAGGGGCCTTAAGCTGGATCCAGTGGAGCTGGGCCATTATATTATCCAGTTCCTGGTCCGGCTTTGCTGGTGGTACCTCCGGGCGGCTCTCGCACTTGCGTCTGTGTTGCGCCATTCGATGTGGTAGCACTTTATGGTTTTTATTGAACTCACATTGGATTAGTTCGTCCATGTTGTGGCTTAGTTTGTTACTTAATTTGAGTTTACCTTGTCTGCCTTTATATACATTTTTGTTTAGTTTTGTTTATGTTTTCTGTTTTTTTGTTTGGTTTTCCATATCTCCAATTTCTGCATACTTTACTTTATGCACCCTTAAGCCTCTTCCCCTTCTTAAGAGTCGAATCCGGATTTATGTTTAGGGCCTGTAATTCGATTTTAAATAGATAAATATAGATATAGATTTTTATACATAAATTTTTGACCGTACTTCGTTGTCTTTTGTGATTTTTGTAAATTCTTTGCTCGGTTTCATTGAATGTTGCAACCGTTGATTTAACTCATAATTTTTGTTTGATGACTCGGCGTTTTAATTAGTTTATGTTACTTTTTGTCCAATTTGTTCATATCTTCATAGACTTCGTCGTTTACAGTAAATACTGCCGTTTTTCCATTTTTCCAAGGAGTCCTCTTTTCACACGATTACTTGTTAATCGTTTTTTAATCCATTTTGCTTGTTTTTCTAGTTCTTTTAGGTGTTGCGCTAACTCATTGCACTGCGTTTCTTGTTAGTTGTTTGGCTTTCTTGTATATGGTTTCCATACTTTCGAAGTCCATATTTATCTTCGCTCTGTCGTAGTTGATCTCAATTCTGAATGTGTTTCTGTCGATTTTTGTATGACCCATGTCTTCAATGTATAATCCTGGGTGAGGATATTAAACCGTATAATTGGCTTGCGTGCAATTTATTAGTAACTTAAACAATAATACGCTAGCAATGTCAAATGTTGATTTTTACTTCTCTCCTAGAGGGAAGTATAGTATTCATGAAAAAAATTCTAAGTTTCGCTTTTTTCGACCTTATAAAATGCGTAGATTACGAAAATCATAGTCACTAATTTCCGTCTGTCGGTCTGTCGGTCGGTCTGTTCATTTCTTTAAACCACTATATTTCGGAATCTACTGACCTGATTTAAACATAATTTGCGTCCTTTTTTTCTACCCGCCCATAGATGATATAGAAGTAAAAACGTTACAAAAATTCTCAAAGACCTGCGCGTTATAGGCCAAAAACATGCTAAAAATGGCAAAACCAGTGGATCCCCTTAATATTCTAAAGTTGCTGGCAGATTTTGACAAAATATTGAACATATGTATCGTGTATAGCCCAAGTGGTAAATGCTTTAAAAAAATATGGAGATTTTTACAGGGTTGATTTTTTATTAAGGGTTGAAGAATCAAAAAGTTGTAAAAATGTATAAGTTGTAACGTGAATATCTGCCAGGAGAATTATTTGATTTAAACCAAATTTGGAATACATATTAGGAATACATTGAAGAAAACATTGGTGAAAGTTTCAACCCTTAAAAATAAGCCCTTGTAGCCAGTTTGTCCTTTAATTTAATTTTTCAAAAATTGACCTTTTCCCATCAGCTATTTTATATATATTTACGTAATAAGTGATTACAAATAATTTAAGACCCTTACCACACACCCCCACCCTTCTTAATATACCGTTTGACTCATATAGATAGATTATTTTCATAATATTTAATTTCCACTATAGATTTAAAACAGATTTACAAATAATCTTATTAAAAATAATATGCAACCCTTATTTTACAACTTCAACCCTTAATATACTCTGTACTTTATGCTTTCAAAGCATTTTTAAATAACCCGATACATTTTTTTCCACAAAAGATGCAATAAAATTCTAAAAATTTGAAACAGAAATTTTAACATAACAACGAGAGAAGTACTGTAGAATCTCATTTCCAGCGAATTTTTTCTTCGGATTCTGGTTTTATTTCTAATAGATGATATTGTGTATTGCTCGTTTCATCTTACTCCCTCCTGCTCTTTTCAGTGATACTACTCTCACTACTCAATCATTTCCTGGATGTGTCTCGCGCTGTGTTATTCGCGCTGGCGGCCACATGCTTGCATTCATGTTGTCTTTTTTTATCAGTACCATGTCTCCTTGGTTTACGTTTTCTAGTTGATTTTTCCATTTGTATCTTTGCTGTAGTGTGCAGATACTCTGATGACCATGCGTTCCAGAAGTGTTGCTTTATTTTCTGAACTAATCTCCACCGGTTGGATAGGTTGATGCCTGTATCATTGGGTGGCTCTGCTTCTCTGATTAACTCTGGTCCGATCAGGAAGTGGCTTGGTGGTATGTTTACCATGCAATTTACCATGATAAGTGCTACAAGACATTCATTTGAGTGGTAATGAATGTCCTGTAGAACTTATCATGGTAAATTGCATCGACTCAACCAGTCAAAAAAGAGGACGTTCTGAACATAAACAGATATCGAAAGCTATGGAGGAAATCTACAAATTTCTTGATGAGAATGACGAGTGTCAGTATTCCATTGACAAGATAATGAACGTGATATCTGAGGAAAAACCCCCATGCAAAACACTTAAAGCAAAGCTGTTTCAAAAATACGGTGATTGTATTGTAGACACTCAATTGCACAGCAGACGAAGTTTGATTGTTTCCGAGATGTTGGTCACAAAATTTTGACTGATTGATGGTATAACTCAGAGTTGTAACGAAGAAGATGATAAGTTGAGATTGGTTCGCACCGTTGGTGCTATAATAGAAAAAGACATACAGTCTCAAATGTATGAAACTGATAAATACCAAGCAAGTGATAGTTTTTTTTATGAAGTGCAGCAAATGGTCCCAGCAACGCTTTTCTTTTTTTTTTGGAAACGCTTTTTAGTTCAAAAAAACGAGATCAATATATAAGAAAGAAAAAAAAAGTTGCTGCTGTCCATGCCATCATACACGCTGTTCGTCCTCGTTCTTTTATTTCCCCAGTTCTACATGGTTCTGTCTTTTTTATTCACAGGATATATGCTGCTAAAAATTTGATCAACTTGGTAACAAATTTAGGATTCAGTGCTTCCTACAACGATGCTTAGATGTTGGAGTTGTCTGCTATTAACCATCCTGTACAATTCAGACCATCAAGGATATTTAGCCAGTATGTATTTGACAATGCAGATTACAACGTTGCTACATTGGACGGCTTGAAAACATTTCAGAGCATGGGCGGTATAGAGTGCATAACTCCAGCACGAAAGCTTCCTCCTGCACAGCCCATACAGAAGTTATCAACAGTTGCTTCTGCCAAGACTGTAGGAATATTAGGGGTGCTTCCACTAGAGACACATGGATACATTGGTAATATGTGACTGAAAGCTATAAAAGTCCAAGTCTTGTACAATCTCTACCCACTTCCAGATGTTCCTTTTCCCAAGCTTTCTGATGTTCTATAGATTGCTGGTAAGTGGCTTGGGACCGAACGGGTTCCTGAGTGGAAGAGTTATATGCGAGCTCCTATAAAGGAAATTCTCTAGAAAGGAGTGCTATTGTGCCACTGCCATTTGTGAATGCACCTCTCAGCGACCACTAAACAATTTATACAACCTTGAAGTATACAGCCACACATCAGGGAATGAAAACTTGTTACTTAACTTTTAACCAGCCAATATATATAAAAGGACGACAAATTATGGCTTCATGTCAAAACAACCCATTGCTGAGGTCTGTCGTAATCAGATTAGGCGGATTTCATCTACTCATGTCATTTTTGGGATGTATTGGCCACATAATGGCTATGGTAGCGGTCTCAAAGAGGTTTTGACCATTGTGTTTGCCGCTAATTCAGTTGATAAAATGCTGACTGGACACGCCTTCTGCAGAACAGTACGAGAACATGTGCTTGTCCAGACTACGTTAGCCAAAATTATTCTTAACTGTATGTACGTCTCCAATGAAGAGAAAAATGTAATAACCGAATTATTGTCCCAGTTTAAAGGCTCTTCCAACTGTTTACCTTGCATGTCCAAGAATTTACTCACAACAGCTACTTCACTGTAGCTAGTTCAGATTCTCCTGCCTCAAGAAACTGGTCTGATATGACAATAGAGCAAGTTTATATGCGTGGCATGAAGACGCATGGAGGATTGACAAGTGGGAAACGAATCACTAATTCTGTGCTGGCAAAGTGTGTTGGTGGGGCAGCCGTATTGATTACAACCTGTTCCGGATTGGAAGATTTTGCTTGCCTGCAGTTCTGTACAAGTGAGCAGCATGTAGACTATCGTACATCACGGCAAACTAGAAATACAGTAGACAGGAATAAACTGTTTGATTGGTTCACTCACCATCACTCTTTTCCACAACATCCTTCACTGGTATCTCTTGCAAGTGCTATTATTAAAAACAACAACGTGAATTGCTTCCAAGCTCTGGAAGTAGGAAAGTTGTTAATGAAAAGATGATAGGGTACAATTTTGGAGAGATTAAACTGGCCCGAAAGGATAAAGTAATGTCTTTGGCTTCCATGAGCAGCATTGTTACTATTAATAAAGTAATCGAAGTGGTGAACCCTTTCCTGATATTCCAATGAATAGTAATTTCCAAGAAAAGTGAGATTGATTTGCAGAACCTTTTGGAGGACGAGTTGGCATTTCCCACTAATTCTGTTTAATGAATTTAGCATGATAAAAACCAAGAAATCGGCATTATATAATGCTTTTCTTGTGGATAAGAAAGCAGCAGATCTCAAGCTCAGCGTAAATGTGATTGACGGTGGATTTCTCTTTCATCGCGATAAGTGGAACCCAGGCTGCACTCTCTCCTTCATATTCAACCAATCTTAAACACACTACGGTAATCAGGGTACTGTTGTATGTGATGGATACACAGACCCCATCAACAGCACAAAACGTGCTGAGCAAAATCGTAGAAGTATGACAAAAACCACAGTTGACATAGATTTTAGCGAAGATATGACTTTGAACGTTCAGCAAGAACACTTTCTCATTAATGAGAGAAGTAATTAAGTTCATTGCAACGCTGTCTCAGAAATTGATTAGAGAGGATATTAAAACCACAGCTGAGGGGGATGCTGATACTACCATTGTGCGATGTGGACTTGACAAAGCATTATCTGGGGACAAGATAGCAATAATAGGCAAAGACATTGATTTGCTGGCCTTGTTAATTGGATTGGCTCCACCGCAATGTAATATACTCTTCGTTAAACCAGAAAGAGGGAAAGTGGAAACTCAAATATATTCTTCCTTGGAGTTACAGAAGCTGGAATTTGCAAAAAGCATTCTCTTTATTCATGGGTTCATTGGGTGCGACACCACCTCATCAATCTACCGAAAAGGTAAAACAACTATTTAACAACTATTTTTTGAGAAAGATAGGAGCCTCACAATCATTGCAGATGTTTTTTATAACCACTCATCAACACCTGAGGAGATTTCACAAGCGGGTGACCAAATGTTTTTGAAAATGTTCAATGTTCGTCAAACAGACTTGAACAGACACAGGTACTTCGTTTTCATAAAATCAGCAAACAAGCTAATGCCAGACCTTGCGTGTTTGCCACCAACAAGAGGCTCTGCCCAGCAGCATGCCCACAAGTGCAAATATGATTAGGCAATTTACTCACACCTCAGACCTGGGGATCGAAACAAGGCGTGGATGGATCTTTCAAACCTATCATGACCAATTACTCTGCAGCTCCCGAGCCAATTATTAAAAACCTATTTTGCAAATGTCTAACTGGTTGTGGAGTACGATGCGGTTGTTGTAGGGCTGGACTAAGATGCACTTTGGTCTGTGGCCATTGTGAGGAAAGCTGTACGAATAGCCCTCCACAAGAAGACCAAAAGGTAGATGAACATTTAGTTGAAGACCTATAATTTTTCACAAAAACAACTTTAATTATTTAATAAAAGTTATCAATATTATATTATATGGTGTCGAAAATGATCATAATTTTATTTAAATACTTAACATATTCTGTAAGTTTAAACATAACATGCTTATTTCTACCCTATAACTTTTGAAGTGTCAGTCGTACTGAAAAATAAAAGTACCATGTTAAAGAAAATTTTATCTACTTTAATTTTGTATACTTGTAAATTTTCTGTAGGGTTAAGACTTTGGAAGATATAAGCAAAAATAGAGAAAAGGCATCCTTAAGAGGCTCTCCCACTCCCCGCTCATATACTTTTAGTATGTTGTACTGTGGGTACCAACGAACAACGATAATAATTTTCAAAACTTGGATTTTTTCCCTCTATTCCCATTTTTGGTTCTAATTTGACTAGGCTATGAAGAATACTAAGTTGGATAATAACGATTTGGACGATGATAGTACATTTTGCAACAAAATGAAAATATCGTTTTTTTGTGAGTAAATATTTGTTTAACGAGCCGAGTAGCGGCGAGTTGAATAAATTCACAAACGAAAAAAACGTACTTTACTTCGAGTAGCAAATACTATTTTTTCTAGGTATATATGTATGCTGTTTCTTAGATGCTTGGTGGTGTACAAGTATCACTAATTTCACATAAGGTTATTAGATTAGATCTAATAACTATCTAATAAACTTGAATTTCGCATTCTGATTCCATTGCTTCCACTGCCATGGTAAATGGATTTGAATATTTTAAACTACTCTAACTTCAGTTTAATTTATAATAAAATGGAAAGGAAAAATATTAATTTGACATTTTGCATAGGTGCGTTCGAGTAGCAAGTGAGTGAGTAAGAATTTGTTTTTAAATAAGCGTTTCAATGACGTACAAATTGTAAATAAACTTAAAACATATATTTAATTTTGTAGAAAAAAGTTAAGCAAAGTTGATCATGCTAAAAAATTACAGTAACACGAGCGAAAATTTACATAAATCTAATAATTATTAATTTGTCGAACGTACTTTTTCATTTTTCAACTAGTAGAAAAATGAAGCATTTTTGCTTATGCTAGTCTTACACCAACAATTTATTCGTGAATTAATTCATAAAGTCGCTTCAAGTCAACTTCGCAAGTGTAAAGCAGCAACTTGGAATTTCTTCGTGAGTTTTTCGCGAATTTTTCGCGAATTTCAGTAGTGCCAACCCCAAGTCAAACAAAATTTGGCAATATTTGTGGGTCAGCGTGAAAATATGTAAATATAACATGTAAACATAACCAAACAATCAGTATTTTGTTTTATTATGTTTGTACACCTATTGAAATGACGAAATCTTTCAATAAATTCATGAAGTTATTCAATAGTGTAATAAAAAAACTGTTTCGTGAAGAAAATCAAGAATTAATTCGTGAAATAATTCATGAATTAATTCACGAATAAATTGTTAGTGTAAAACTAGCATTAAGGTATGCCATATGTGAAAACACTATTTTCGCTAGCAATATCACTAGTGGGCAAATATATTCGACGATAATTGACGAGTTAAAATCAAGGCTGGAGATGTCACGAGCCGAAGGCGAGTGGCATCTCCAGCCTTGATTTTAACGAGTCAATTATCGTCGAATTATATTTAGCCCACGAGTGGTATTTAGCAAGACAATATAATGATTTCGAACTATAAAACAGTAACAAAGTAAACTTAATAGTAATATGATATAGTAATATGATTTTATAAATATGAGATAGTAATAATAATATTTTATAGTAATATGAGATAGTAATATGATTTTATACCCGTGAATACATATCATCCACTCGATTATCTTTTGGTTTTTTATTTATATCCAATATGATAATTTCTGAGCTATGCAGTTTCGGTGTGGAAAATAGGATCTAGTGGGCCATGAATTATATTGTCATATGTAATATAACAAGGGAAAAGATTATTATCGGTAATTTTGAATTTTATACGAAAACTACTACGTTGCCTAGCAATTTTACGAGTCAAATTGAAGGATCAATTGACAAGTAAAATTGCTTTAGGAAACGTAGTTTGAGTGCATTAAAATGCAAAATTACCGATAACAATAATCTTTTCCCGAGTTGTATTTTAAAGATTATTTCGTGACTATACTATTTAACGTTATTAATATTGACTATACTATTTAACGTTATTATTTAACGTTATTTAATCTCTCCAAATCGTCTGTTCGACATTTTTGAGATGACAGATTTGTTCAATAGCTAATATATTGTTTACATATTTTGTTTCATGGATATCTAAATAGGTTAAAAGTAAAATGTACATTACAATTATTATCATCTATATAAAGTAACTATAGCAACGGGAGGTGTTATCGCTGTAATAGGCCCCGTAGAAATGGCAACGGGTTGTTGTCGGACTAATATATAGAAAGCTGTGATTTCAAGTACAGTATTGTGATAGGAATGAAATAATCACATATATACGTACAAAAAATTTTTTTTATGAATTTTGATGAACAAATACCTTTAAATAATCAAGTCATAGCAAATGAAACACAATCGGACACCGAAATAAAATTAGTAATTCAATATATAAAATCAGTTTGGCCGCATAATGTCCAAGAGGAACTAAAATTATTTTATAAAATTCACAATAATTAACAGATCATAAACGGGTGCATATTTCATGCGCACAAAATCATTGTTCCTAAAGTCATGTATAGAGCGGGCACTAGATATGCACTAGACGAGTTACACAGTACTCACCATCAAGGTATAATTCACACTAAAGCTTTGGCAAGGTCATATCTTTTGTTTCCAAACATTGTTTGTAGAATTGAGAACATGATCAAATCATGTAAATCATTTTTAGTCACAAGATCTGCTCCATCAAAAAACGTTTTAATACGGTACATATAGATTTCTTTACTTTGTTTAACCAACCATTTGCACTAATAATAGATGCTTTTACAAAATGGCTAGAAGTGTATCCAATGCACAAAATCACATCAACAGTAACAATTCATAACCTGCGCGATTGTTTTGCGAGGTACGGACTTCCAAGTACAATAGTATCGGACAACGGTCCGTCACTTGTTTTCGAAGAAATAGAGCAATTTTTCAAAAACAATGGTACTAAACATATGGCAATTGCGCCATACAAGGCTAGCAGTAAAGGCCTAGCGTAAAACATGTGAAGAACAGATTAAAAGGGGAGGTAGAAAATACAATAATATGTAATATAATAACAGGTAATAATTTGTTTTATACAAAATCCTTAAAACCATAAAAAATACATAATATTTACAATAATGTTCAACATTCTTCTTCATTAAATAAAAAAAATTAACTTTATTGAAGCACCATCTCTACAGTGGATCAGGTTTAATAACATCTGAAAGAACGTTCTGTAAAATAAAAACAGTATGATAATTAGTATTGAAATTTTGACAACGGTACCCCAAAGAGATTTTTTTATTCTGAATCTACTGATATTTTTGGCTTACAAATGCTCCCAATAATAACAGAAAAATTGCTTTAAACTGTAACATGCAGTTCTTTTGTAGATATTTTTTATGTCTGTTTGGTTGAATGTTCTCTATGCTGGCGAAAAAAAGGATTTAATCTCTGATCAACAAACTTATATCAATTATTGTTTAATTAATGAAGCTTCCACGATTAATACCGATACTAACTTGCAATCACCTTGTTGCGTAAAATATTATGTCGGCGACTAGATTCAGTTGTACTATAGTAAATAGCTAAGCAAATTCGATAAGCTGTACTACTACGTACTCCGTGCATTTCCATCCCGTTAAATTTACAATAATTAAAATGCAAGGCTAATTAGAGTAGAAATTCTAGTTAATTATTGCCTAATGTAAAATCTGTTTTTGGTTGAAGAATAGTATATTCTGCAACGAGTGCGGAATGAAAATATTCAGCTCGAGTGAAAATTTGTCACACGAGCCGAAGGCGAGTTTGACGGTTTTCACGAGGGCTGAATATTCATTCCGACGAGTTTCAGACTATACTTTTTCTAATACTATCGTCAATTAAAATATGTCAGTTTGAGTCGCTGTCTAGTACCTATCGCTTTTAGGCAATTAGTTCACAGATGTCGCTGCTATAATATATGTATTAATAAACAAAATTAGTTATAAAATGTCATAAAGAATGTTCTAAATATGAATGATTTAGTTAATTGACTTATAATATTACTAATATCAACAATTAATAAGTTAAATGAATAATTCATTAATCAAAATACAATAGCTTAATGTTGCGTCAACTTCCATGAGATGGCGCCACATGTGGTCATTCTATCACTTGTGTAAGAATGAATATTCTCGCACTTGTTGCAGAATGAGTACATTCTTAAATTAAAATTAGTTCAAGAATGTTATTATTCTAAAATAGTATTAGAAAAAAAATAGTATCACATCGCGACAGTACGTACAATGGGTCATTCATTGTATCGCAATGGCCAATTGCCTTTTTCAAATACAAACTTTCAGCATAATTTAGTAGGTTTAAAAATGCTTTTTTGTAGGTTTTCCAATGCTTTTTTGTTGTACTCCATGTTATTGTATTTGTGATTGCCTTTCTAATTTGTCTTTTTACACATTGTTCGATCTTAAAACAAAAAAGTTAAGTGATCATTAAACAAATGAATTAGGAAAAAATGGAAGTACAGTCGCGGCCAGAAAATTCCGCACGATTTTTAATCAAGTGGGTAGGTTTTTGAAAAAATTTCCTATAATAAATCGAACTTTAAAAAACATTCAGAAATTCAGTGGCGTACAATTTATTTTTATATTATAAAAACATAAAATAAAAAAAAAATTAACAATTTTTTTTATTACTGAACAATTTTTTATTACAATTTTTTACATTAATGAACAACAACAACTTTTTAATCCCGTGGGTGGTTTATTGCCCGAGACGAAGTCGAGGGCAATAATCACCTCAGGGATTAAAATACACTTTAGTCCAGTGGTATATACGCTATTTTTTGCACTTCCTATGAGTTCCAAAGTACTGATTTTCAAATAGATCAAAAATTAAAATGATGTAAACACAACTTGATTAGTAATTAATAAATATAAATCAAGTTGCTGCTCGATAAAACAATAGCTATTGCTAATGTAATACTAAACTTATTAAATAAAAAAATATTTGGGGGATTAAAAAATATTTTGATCCCAAGGGATTAAAAGTACCACTTTAGTCCCTCAAAATAACGCCTAAAGTAGGCGTTTAATCCCATAAGTGCAAAAAAATGTTTTCAAATATTTTATTTAATTTTGTCGGAAAACCAAATGGATTTCAGCTTCATATGATAATCCTTTAATGCTTAGAGATATTTTCAGTAACAGTTTAGTGTAAATATTAACATTTCGCGAAATTCTGTAAATGTACTTTATTTTAGATTGCCATTTCATTTTTTTCCATGTCCTTATTAAGTTAAATGATACGTTTGATATTTTTTATTTCTTCGCAAAATTAATATTTTGCCCTGGCTGATATCAAAATTGAAAAGCGAATTAAAGCTGCGAGTAATAGTTGGTTTTTTATTAAAGATAAAATTAATGATGTTATATAGCAATTCAATTCAATTTACGATTTGTTTATCACAATAAAAATTTGATTGGTTTTTCAAATTAACTTAGATTAGACAAATAATATAATTTTGATTACATTGCGAAAATCGTAAAATACTTAATTAAAAGGTACTGAACTTTTCATCATATTTTCTAATAAAAAGTAATATCACGGTGTAGGGCTAAATTTTTCTCGCCGACCGCCATATTTACTTCACATGCAGATGTTGCAATAATAAAATTACCTTTACATAAAATTATTATTGTAAACTGAAAGGTTTATTGTTGAGTGGTTTTGTTTTAAAATGCAACAATGCAAATGTAAATAATCCTCAAAATAATCTATACTTAAATTTAAACAAACTACATTTTCATTGTGGTTAATATTAATAATGCTAATGGAGTTGGATGTGACATTTTAAATATTTATAAATTATAAAAAACTTTGAAAAACGGGATATGTAAGACAAAGGCTAAGGTATCTGAACATATTGCATCCATACAAGATGCTTCCCTCTCCCATGTGACCAAAAAATCAAAATTTCATATAATTGGATTATAAAAAGTTCTAGATGTCGTCATTTATCTATATTCACATTTCAAAATCGTTGAGAACTGTTTCAAGTCCTTATTGTTATTATTCGACTTTGTCTAAAGTGAATAGAAATTTAGACATAAAACATCAAAGTACTGTATGAAAAATAACTTAGTTTTGTTCAAAATAACGAACAGAAAATTTGCAAACGAAGATTACTACTATGAATTGTATATCATATTCGTTTTCGCTACTTTGTCAAACGAAATAATAAAAGTAAATTTTTAATTCGAAACCTTTGGCTATGATGTTATAAATAAAAAATAACGTGCATAAAAAACGCAGAAAGTCGTTCAAAGCAATTACAAAAAACATCAACTTTATCAGCATTTATCTTTCATTTCATAAGTATTATTTGAAACCAAAGTTTTAGGTTAGATGCTAATCTTTTACTGAAAAGCTGGAAACCACTTTTTCTACGATAAAAACAGATCGTTTCATTTTCAAATTGCAAACGGAACATTTGTAACGCTATTTCACGTACCGTTTGTCTCACACATTAAACCTACAAAATGTGCATTTATTTCCAAATTATACAGCTAAGTTACATAATCCGCTCATTGATATCAATTTCGGAGAAAAATCTGCAGTGCATTGCATCCAAATCTAAGACATCGTTTTGGAAGATTAATTATAGCTTTTCAGACATTTTAATCACCCTCTTCATCCAATATTTGTTGTGAGTGTGCGATTTAAGTGTAGGCTGTAAAAATGTAAGTCTTTTTTGCTCTATTGAACATATAACATGAAGTCTGCCATCGGTTTCTTTAACTTTTACAACGCTTGCTTTTAACTGATACTTTTCAGACAAAAACCTTCCTTCGTACGATATTTTCAGAAAATCCCACTAACGTTTAAACGTGTGTATATGCATTTCTACTCCGTGTACAGATTCCAGTTTCTTTGATGATTAATGAACTGAACTTATTTAAAATTTTATATTTTTAATTAAACGTCGAAAGTCGACGACGCAAAATTAATTACAACAGACCTCTAGGTACTAGAGGTCTGTTGCAAGCAGACTATCGGATCGTCAGGAAGGAAACTGTCCAAAGTGATAGATGCGCACTGGTAGATCTGTGCCTCATAATACTTGCCAAACAGCCTGATTTGTTTGGCGGACAATTTATTTCGAATATTTATTCAATCTAGTACTTTTAAAATTTACTGCTCCAACAAAATGTAATAAAATTACGTGTTTGTCAGTTTGTGGATGTGATAAATCCAAAATTCATTTAAAATGATCGCGCAACTTAATATAAGTAATTGTGTGACTTTTATTAATGCATTTTATTAATACTCGTATTCTGATGATATATTGAGCAATTTAATATACTGCCACTAAAAATTTAGCAAGTTGAAAGCCGAATTCAAATTCCAGCCAAGTTTGAATAGTTTCTAAAGCATTATTTCGTTTCGCAAGCAAAAACTCCGAACCTTGACAAACTATACAGTTGTTTATCTTTTATCATATTTCGCCCATCCTTCCTCCAGTTTAGTGCTCTTAATCATAAATTTTGCTCGCAGTCACAATGTCACAGAGACGAAAAAAGCTGACATGATAAAAGTAATTGCGGATTATTTACCAATGTGGTCCGGATAATTCGGTTTGGATTTATTGATAAGCACCACTTTTATATTAATTTAACATGCAATGTTCATTATGATCTTTTAATTTATTCATAACTGCACTTTTGCACTCCGGTTTTATCGTGTATTTAAAATATCCTATATGCACAATTTAAGTACAAATAATTTTAACAACAAACAATTGTTGTTGAACAACATAACATAATATAATGTCAGATATAATTACCATCCCCCGGTGCTCTCATAATAAAATCAATTAAAGCTTCTGCAATTAATTCATTAATTAACCAACAAAATATGAACTTTAGTCTATAATAATGCTGTGCTGTTTATTTATTAATATTTTACACCGTCTTGGCGAATAACAGGCATCTTATCCAATCCGGCAGGTGAAACGTGAATACACTTTAGAACGCCGAAATCGTAACGATGACTTAATTAATAAATTTCATTATAAATTTGCCATCATTTGAGAATGGACATCTACTAAACAAATTTATTCATTAATTGCAACAAACTTAATGTTTAACACAGAGCTTTACGGCCACACAAACTAAATGGTCCCATGCTATATATTTAACTACCGAACTAAAATTCCCATTTAGTTAATACATAGCTGTCAAAGTGAGCCAACCCTCAAACGCTATTTCCACCAGTTTCTCATTTAACTGTGGCTTTTACAAAAATAGAATTAAACTAACAACGTAAGACTGTTCTTCGCAATAATTATGAACAAAAACTGCTTCATGTGGACAATGTGTTGTAAAATAGGACTTGTATGGTGGCGGCTGATCAATTACTGCTGCAAACTTTCAATGCTATAGGGCATTTTCCAGCAGATGTACCATTTTATCTGCAAGCTGGACCAAGTGTTACTCGCTATAGACATTGGCTTAGGTACCTACTACTACTACAGCATCAGTAACATCTATCACAAAACTTTTCCAGCTAATGTTATTAATGAGATATTGTAATGTAACTTGGGCAAAATCCTTCTCTCTGGGACAGCTCGGACAAAAACATTTGCGATGGCAGCAATAAGTCACGGCTGGACAATCTGAATTTACCCATCCGCTCATTCTTTCAATTCTTTTTTCATTTGGAAATTTTCGTTTTATGAAAATTATTTACATGTCAATGGAAAACTAATGATGTATTCCAATGTAATTCCATTGCTATATTTGGTTTGATTGCAAGGATTATATTAATGTCGCAATTAGAAATAGCTGGCTTTGTTGATAACATTTATGGATATCTTCCCACGGATTGCTCTTTATATCTGTTACGGTAAAAGTAGATATTGTGGCAAATGTACACATTTTCCGGTAAATGTGCACATTTGGCTCCTCGTTTGAGTAATGTGCATTCAACTAACATTTACGATTTCAATTAAGCGAAATGTACATTGAATTTACAATGACCATCTCGTTTTGGTAAATGTGAGCATACAAAATGGGAATTGCAAGTGCTACTAATGTGGTGCGCATGCACTTATGTTCATTTGATTTCTATATGTTCCTTTATAGTTTTATAAAATTTAACTGTTATAATAAAGAAAAGTATGTCATTAGTATTATTTGTGTTATTATTATAAATACGAAAATTGTATTTAGGAATATTGGGATCATAACCTACGACATATTATATAATATGCAAAGAAAAGTATGTTTTGTTTGTCATTTACATTCTTTAATTAAAATAATTTTCGTTATTAAAGCTTTTTGTATTATGTTTATTTAAATAAAAAAAATTTTACTGCAACATTTTTAATTTATTTGTATTCCAACTTTTCTTAAAACATGAAGGTAAGGGTATAAATTTACCAAAACGTGAAGGCAAAAGTACACATTTGCCGGGAAATGTACATATACATTATATTCAGTTCACATATACCTAACTTTTTGGGAAATGTACACATTTTACGGTAAAAATGTACATTTCCCAAGAGTGTACATTTACCGTAACATATCCATCATATATTACTAAAAGTAAAATTTGTCTTATGAAATCTAACTCTAAACTCGTATGCATTAGTTTTCTTCCATGAGACAAGAAGTAAATATTTAAAGAAAATATTAGAAAACTTATGTAACTTTAAATATTTTAAGATGTTTGCGTCACACGTGCTGTAACTATTATTATCTTAGCATAAGATTAAGATGCTAAATCTGTTTTATGCGTTAATGTGGTAAGAGTAAACTTCTTTTGTTTGCGAACTTTAATCTCATTGAAGTATAAAGTGCTTCTGGTAAGAAATAAAACAGATGAGCCAATTTCTTTGTACCTCTTTTTGGTAGTCATTCCTATCCATCCCCTATTTTATAGGGATCCCGAAGTAAAAATGTTTTATCTCTAATGGATGGCATTCTCCATCCCACTAGAAGAATGTAGGAAAGTCACTGAAACAAAGTCACTACTGTATCCGAATCAAATGAAAGTCACTAAATGTAAGATGTCTATTCAACTTAAAATAATGACATATACAACCACAATTAATGCCTTTGTTCGAGCTGTCCAGAAGAAGGATTTAATACCTAATACACACTGTATGCATGTGCTCGGGTCCATAGCGAATAAGCCATTCCAAAATAAATCTGTCAAGCCAATTATTGATTAGCCATATAGTTCACTCGCAGCAAACATTTTCTGTTGCTATCTTGGTTAATCCATTAATGGATTCAATTATTTCTGCACTGGTGGAATTCGAATATAGTTCTTCCTTTCCATAATAATCATAAACAACCAAATGTGGATCCTTCCGATTTTATCATCATCATCAGACCGACCGAAAACTGCTTCGTTTAAATAATATTGTTAGTTTACTGCATTTCAAAGCAGCAAAATGTCAAGTTTCCTTATTTTTATCTCAATGTCGAGGTCCATTTTACATTATATCCGCCAACCTCAGAGTCAACTTTAACTGAGTGACACATGTGTCGTCAAGCCTGAACTTTTAGTATATTAGATAAATGTTTAAGACGTATGAATGAAGATGCAAATGTGGACAAACATGCCATTTTAAACATACAACGTACTATATAATGTATGATAAAATCTGCCAGTTTTGTGCAGACATTTTGAAATAATATTTTTGACGTAGAATTTATTCCCTACGGAATTTCGCGTTCCGATATCCGAAATGTCCAGTCAATTAATTAAAAGATGTATGCCCTCATTTTTAAAGATTCATGATAGTTTTTCTAAGAATCTCTACAAGTATTGATGGAAAATGTTTGCCTATTACTTTTTTTTTCTCATATTGATAAACGTTTCCATTTATTTTGCGCATTTTTAATTCTTTTTATACGTCTTGAAAAATGTATTACCTTAATTTATATATTTTTTACAAAAAAGCATACTTTTATCCGATCAAGAAGTTCGAACTTGATGGTAATACGCGGCACGTTGCATTTTAAATCATAATTGCTAGAGCGAGATTTGAAGTGTTTTTGACACTTTAACACTTAACTTTTGTAACACTTTATCTGTTTTTTGTGTAGTAACTTGTCGACAAAATCAAATAACTTACGATGTCCATGTTTGTGATCGAAGGAAAGTCCACTGGATTGTAACTTAATTTACTTTTGTCTATTAAATAAGGGTCGATGTTATTTATCGGGACTATACCTTTTCAACTTCAAATTGAGACTAATCATTTTCAAATTGAGAATAAACAAATTCAAATTGAGACTTCAAATTTTTTTTTTAATTAAACACATTCAAATTGAGAACAAACACATTCAAATTGAGAATAATCAGAATCAAAATGGGAATAAACACATTCAAATTGAGAAAATCACAACGGCTTAGTAAAATAATTATTGTCAAAATAAATATTATTGTCAAAATATTAATTCAACAATAATTTCAATTTTTGTATGATAATATGCCGTACATAAAGAAAAAAGAAGCAGAGAACATAAAAAAAAACAAATTTGTGCCCTCTTTAACAATAATGGAGATTGAAGAGGATTGGCAAATACTCTTGGCGCAAAAAAAAAGCAACGGCTTATCGATGGGTCACATACCAAGACCAAGACGGGACCCAAAGACAACGTGGTGAAAAGAGAAGGACTAAAATTACAAAAGAACATCATGACTTCATAGTTCAGTATATTGAAGAAAATCCAAGACTTACACTGAAAGAACTTAAGGGCAAATTTCAAGACAATCACCAGGTTGATGTATATACTGAGTGTTTGCGAAAACATTTGGATGGTTTAATGTACACTCTAAAAGATATTCGCAGAGAACTGGAAAGAACCAATAGCCAAGAAAATAAAATAAAGAGACGCGATTATATGCAGCAACTATTAAACTTTCAAGGAGATAACATCCCCATTATATATATGGATGAAACCAATTTTAATTTGTTTATTTCGCGAAGATAGGGACGTTCTAAAAAAGGAACCAGATGCAGTTAAATTACAGCGGGTAGTCGCGGGGCAAATATTCATGTTATTGGTTGCATTGGAAACATGGGATTGATTCACCACGAATTAAGAAGAGGTGCTTTCAAAAAGCCAGAAGCAAACGAATTTGTTCGTAATTGCCTGCGTGCTGCCCAAAATGTATACCAAACGTCTGTAGTACTGGTTGTTGACAATGCTCCATGTCACGCTGTTTTAGAAGAGGTATTTAGAGAAGATGAATTTGTCAACCATCGCTTGTTGAGGCTGGGTCCTTGCAGTCCAATGTTCAATCCTATTGAACTTGCCTGGTCCAATTTAAAAGCCAATGTTAAACAAAATTTGTCTATGCAATTACCACAAATTTTAGCTGGTGAAAATAGGGCAAATATAACCCAAACTGAATTTCGGCTTTGCCAATTAGAAATTATTGTGCGCGAAAACATTAATACAATAACCGTTAATAATTGTGCAAGATATGTAGCTCATATCCAAAGATTTATCCCACATGCTTTAAATTTAACAGATATGATTATGTAATTTTTTTATGTATTGATTCAATATTTTTTTGTTTGTGATCACTTTATAATTTTTAAAATAATAAACTGAAACGTCTTTTTATTTTAAATTGATTATTTTGAATCTGAATGTTCGTAATCATAGTTTGAATGTTGCATTTATTCAAAGCTATTTATTTCCAATTTGAATGTGTTTGTTCTCATTTTGAATCTGATTATTATCAATTTGAATGTGTTTGTTCTTAATTTGAAAATGATTATTCTCAATTTGAATGTGTTTAATCAAACAAAAATTTTGAAGTCTCAATTTGAATTTGTTTAATCTCAATTTGAAAATGATTAGTCTAAATTTGAAGTTGAAAAGGTATAGTTTCTGTTCGTAACATTGAGCAACATCACTATGTTCCATTTGCAGTTTTTTAAAATAATCACTCATTTTCACAAGATTATATAACACACACTTTACTTTAAAAGTTACCTTGAGTAAATCTAGGTAAAATTTACGGTAGTTTATCACAAATAATTGCAAAAAACACGTTAAATTGTATCAAACACAATGAGAACAAACGTCAACAATGTGTCAAACGCATGTAATTAAAAATTCAAAATGGCGGGTGGTTGATAATATTGTGGGAGGTTATGTTAGCTGGACCGGCTTATTGTATTAATTTGATTAAAAATGCCAGTTAAAACAAAATGTTTTGTGTCAACGTGCCAAAATCGAAAAAGTGTGAGCAACAATTTTTTTTCCATGTGCCTTCAACATCTCCCAAACGAAAAAGTTGGTTTCTGGCAAAAGATCCAAACAACTATGGTTTCTCCAGATCACACAATATTTTGTGTTGTGAAGATCATTTTAATGTAGTAAGAGTAATAAAAGCTATCTCTTATGCAAAAATATTGCTTTAATGAGAAATACAATGTATGCATAGAGATTTTGTCTTTATTTTGCTTTTTATTTTAGCTAAAAGAAGACGTTTATCAAGATAAAAAGCCTGGAAAGTTTACATTAAAGGATTCAGTTGTGCCCCATTTATTCTTAAAAATTCCAAAGCAAAATGTAACTGAAAATGTGCCACCCCAAGAAAATGTTTTAAATGCTCATGAGAGTCAGCTAGTAGCGAAAAAAAGAAATTTGAGTCCGCTCCCTTCAACATCATCTCAAAATACTCCTCACTCGATTCCTCAGTACTCAGATGTTGTGACAAGTCTCACACCTTCGCTTACCCCGAAGAGGCAAAAGCTTTCTGTTCCGGTTGGTGTGCTAAAAAGTTTAACAAAAAAAGAAGACATGTCACAAATCTTTAAAAAAAAGTTCCGCAGCAAACGATCTCCAACGGAGCCGTATATAAGTAAGTGGAACTCTTGCCATGGCTGCAATTTAAAGGGCTGCAATTTATTGCATCAAAGGGCAATTTAAAACAACAGAAAATTCCTATTGAGTTAAATTTGTCATTTTCAAGCACCCCAACTGAACCTAGCAAGTCAAATTATAAGCTTTCGTCTGTAGATTCTGAAACAACGTTATCCGACGCGTCTGCTCTTTCATTAGAGATTATTAAGAAAAACTTTAAAAAAGAAAGAAGAAACAGCACACTGTTATTATGTGAACAAGTATCAAGATTTTATACTGGTATAGAGCTTGAATCTCTTATGATTCTTAAAAAAGCGATGAGTAAATACAAAATCAAATACGAAGACTTTTTAATTACCATGGTTAAAATTAGGCTCGGAGACTCCTACTTTCGATTAGCAAATAATTTTGGAACCAGTGTGTCATCTAATCAACGCAAATTCAAGGCGAACGTGCCACAACTTGCCAACTTTTTTCAAGAACTAGTTTTTTGGCCTGATAATGATACGGTAAAAAAGATGCTACCCATTCCTTTTAAAGCTCGCTACAGTAATGTGACGAGCATTATTGACTGCTTGGAAATTAAGATAACGAAGCCAACCGATTCAATAGCTCAGGCAATGTCTTGGTCGGATTACATAAAAAATGTAATATTACCAAATATTTAATTTCAAGCACTCCACATGGATTTGTTAATTTTTGTTCGTGTGGCTTTGGGGGAAGAACAACCGATCAGGTAATAGTAAAAAAAGTAAATTTTTAGAAAAATTACCACCTAATACTGGTGTTATGGCCGACCGAAGTTTTAAGCAAGTACTCCCTTTACTTATGCAAAAGAATTGTAATCTTATTCGACCTCCAAGCGTGTCTACTGACGTTCCTTGTACAAAAGAAGAAGTTACAGAAGCAAAACGCATTGCAGCACTACGAATCCACATCGAGAGAGTTATAAGGCGGCTAAGGAAGTTTTCAATGTTGAAGCCTCACGCGACTACAAATAAAAATCATGTTTGCCTCTTAGATAGCATAATAGTAATATTTTGTGGAGTTATAAATCTTCAAGAAGCCTTGATTAAATAAATAGTAATAATTTTTACAGAAATATGTACTTTTGATTCATGGTCTACAGGGTCCTTTTTTCATGAGTTTTCGATTTTGACCAAACCTGTGCCGATATAATTGCCTGTTATGTTATAAGTTTTTATATATCAACAGTTTAAAAAAAAAATTAAATATTAGTATTTTTAAGAGTATTAGTTAGTAATAAAAAATGCAAAAAAAAAACATAACTACATATTTATTATTTGCACTACCTACTTAAACTAATTTAAACAAAATAACGAAAGAAAATACACATTCATATTTTACCAGTTTTGGAAAAATAGCTTTGCATCTTCCGCACAATCAATGTATTTCTTACAATATGCTTCGTCCAAATCAACTTCAACAATAGTAACCTTTTTGTTTGTTTTAAAATTAACTGAAGCTATACAAACAAATCCTTTCATTCGGTCACATAAAAACATTTGCAGCTGTATTTGAGCTTTAAATTTAGGTGTCAAATCATTGTTTGCTGTTGAATATTTTTTCACTGTATTGTCTTTGAAATCCATCTGGAATTGCACCAAATATTGGATGTTCTTTTTTGATAAATAGCCCCCATTTTTCTATCTTGATTTTTTTTGCCTTCTCTACTTCCGCCAGGACTGCCTGTTCTAAGAAAATGCCACGCTTTGTAGTCTCTGTTTCAAAAGGTTTGGAAGCTCCAAGTACTTTTTCTGTCAAGCTTCCATCGGGCGTCTTACAATGGACAACTTCATAGAACTTTGAGGCAGTTCTGCCATATCGTACCTCAAACTATAATTTTGATGTGCTTTGATCCCTGGTATTTTTTTCAGCATTTTGTACATCATCTGTGGTAAATATTCGCCGTAAATAAGACAAAAAATTAGCCCCAGTTGGATTTGTCCCCTCTTTCACAAATTGCAAACCTTGTTGGAGCAAAGAGCATTTTAACAAGAGAAGTTCGCGATTTAATTCATAAAGAAGGCCCGACAAGGGCCTATCTAAATTGAGCAAAGCGTTTAGTAGTAGTCCTTTTTTCGGCTGAAGAGCAGGAACATCTTTTTTGCATATGTCTTTTAATTTTAGATATTTTTCTTTAACGGCTTTTGTTAAAGGGGGTTAAATTCTACCCAAAACCTTGCAGATTCTGCCCTCCGTTTTTACTTGCACGTAGCCCACGGCTTCATCACCATAATCTTCTCTTGCCGATCTACAACATAAAAATTAACAATACAATTAAAACGGTCGGCAAAAGTTAAAATAAAAGACATCAGACATACCTTTTGGTTTTAACATTTTTTAATTCTGCACTAACAAAATCGGGATAATTTACATAAAAATTATGGAACATCAATGCATCTACAGCTGGTAAATTATCTGAATCACCTTTTTGATTCCCTGCTTCTATTTTAATAAAATACGCACTAAATAACTCGCAAAAACCACAACAATAATATTTGAGTTTAAATCACCAGTTGTCAAAACGATCTGTACTGTAGTTTATCAATTGTTAGTTAGTTAGTTTATTATGTGAAGACTATCGATTAAAAAATTTATATTCAATCTTTTTTTAGATCAATGAACGAATTTTTTCAGTCATGTTTGAAAAATCTTGCTTATTACAAACCGTAATTATTTAAACATAGTCTGCAAGAAGAATAGAAAAAGGAGCCTTAACTCAATTCTAAGGGTGGGACTGTATACGGGAATACCAGGTGGCGCTACGGATCGTTGTACAGTTGTGTGTGACGTCTGAAAACAAAATATATCGCTCGTCATAAACGTCATTAATGTCAAAATAATTAAAGTAGAAATATAAGGCTTAAATAATGTTCACATTTCTACCCCGTAAATGTCTTATGCCACCGAACTAATTGTAATTTTAAGTAGTACGTACTAAAATATAAGTTCTTGAAAAACTTGAAAGACAAAAATTTGCAACTACTATGGGTATTTTCAGTTCTAAATTCATAATGTTCTAAATTATTGTATTAAAGTAAATAAGCTAATTATATCTAATAATCTAATCTAATTATATATCCAACTTCAAAATAAAAAACAACAGTAATACAAAATCATTTATTTTAACTTTTAAATCCGGAAATACACATTTTCAGATGGTTAATAATATAATTATTCATTTTAAGTTCGATATCTTCAGTCTTGTAGTGCAATTCGCATATGAACAATCTAGTTATTTTGGATTTGATTGTTTTCATTTTTCTGAGATGCGGTCCAATTGCTTCCAACCACTTCTGCTTTCTATGCAAATCCTACAAAAAAAGTCTTTTATTAATTTACGCATTTCACAACATATCCTCATAAACTTTATTTTCTATGTATTATACATACCTTTGGAAGTCCAAAAAAAGTGTATTGGCGCGGCTCGCTACTAGGTCTTGCAACACTACAATTGAGTATGCAGCACACTGGCATTTTCACTTACAAACTTTTAAACTGTTAAAATATCTTTTGACAGAGTACACGCAAGTGACGTTTAAATTTTAAAAATAAATGTCATTATATGTCTGTCGCATCTTGCCTCTCTTTAAAAATTTCTAATATAGATTGGAGACTCCAACTGAATAGCAATAGGCAGCGCCCTCTGGGGGTGCCCTATATGGGACCGTCTAAACGTGTACATTATGTCAGAGTTAATGCTCCTGTCTTTTCTAGTCTTCTTGATAGTCTGTTTTCTTCTAAACAAGAAAATATCTTATGACTATGAAAAATCGTCACAATTTATTACTTTCTGTGGTTGAATCTGTGCTGAAACTGGTGCACAGGTTTGTGGCTACAAATTCCGAGGTGAAATATTTACAAGTTTTATCTTTTATATTTAAAAAGTAACTAATTGCATTAATAAAAAAATATTTTATCATTAGCCCACAATAACTCGAAAAATAATGGTTTTCTAAATAAGTTATGTGAATATTTGCTAAACGTTTCTATATACCTATATGAAAAGTTTTGAAATACGCGACTTTTTTCATATTTTATTCAAAAAGCAGAGGCTTATGTACATCATCGATTCGGAACAAAAGGAAGATTCCTTGTCTTGGCTGGCAAACAGATTGCGATTAAACGAAATGAATAGAATTTGCTACAAATGCTACAATACGAAATGCGAAATTAATATTTTTCTGCGAGACAGATGTAATACGCCAGATTTATTTCGATTCGGAATGAGTGTGACAAAGAATAAACTTCCCATTTAACATGAACTAAGATAAAGGAAATCGCTTTTCATCCAACTTTGCAATTAATTTAACAGTTGAATTAGTAATTAATCTAATAGTGCATAGTTATAGCTGCGATATAATTAATATGGCCAGATAAACCATACGAGGGCATTTTGTGGTCGACCACGATGCATTAAAGCGACCTTTAGAATTAAACTGGATAGTATAACTACTTGAATCCTATTTATTTACTCGATACAAGAAATTAAAATGCATTAATCCATCAATTTTGTCACTAATTAAATTTCGTCATCAATGACGTCACGTTAACGCCGTGACGTAATTTCTAAATGACTCCGGTTGAACCATATATTGCATATTGCAGGAAAATGTATTACCTTGCAATTGCGGCATGAATTGATACATTGTTCTTAACGAAAACGTTTTGCAAAACTAATTTAATAATTAAACATTATCGCTTTTTTTGTTATGCACAATTTTTTGTAAAATTAGGTTTTAAACGTAGAAAACGTTTTTTGTCGACAGCGCACAGCTTTTCGACTTTGAACTGACAATTAATGTTGAAATACCTAATAATATATTTTTCCTACAATCGCATATAAAAGTAAGCCTTTGTGCTTCCATTTGACAACGAAAAGTTGGCGTTTTCCGAGGAGTTGTCACTTTCCCGCTCTAGATCTTTTTGCTAATTTTCCCGCTCGCTAAATCAAAACAATGCAGTAAAACAATAGTTTTTGTTTTTAGAAATGAGCGTTTCTTGGTTACCGATGATATAATCACATTTTTATTTGTTGTCAAAATATTAATTTTACATTTTTGCAACAAAAATTTAATTTAAAATCGATTGTAGGAAAAATCTTGTGTGTATTTCGAGCGCAAAGTGTTTTTGTCGCTCTCGCCAGATTGTCGTGCTCCGCTATCGCGTCGCACGACAACATTCTGGCTCGCGCGACAAAGTATCACTTGGCGCTCTTAATACACAAATAGCTATTTCCTACAATCGCATATAAAAGTAAGCCTTTGTGCTTCCATTTGACAACGAAAAGTTGGCGTTTTCCGAGGAGTTGTCACTTTCCCGCTCTAGATCTTTTTGCTGATTTTCCCGCTCGCTAAATCAAAACAATGCAGTAAAACAATAGTTTTTGTTTTTAGAAATGAGCGTTTCTTGGTTACCGATGATATAATCACATTTTTATTTGTTGTCAAAATATTAATTTTACATTTTTGCAACAAAAATTTAATTTAAAATCGATTGTAGGAAAAATCTTGTGTGTATTTCGAGCGCAAAGTGTTTTTGTCGCTCTCGCCAGAGAGCGAAAAAATACGAAAAAAGAATTGCATTGCTAGGCAACGGGACAAACAAGCCTTTTAGTGCTATTTTGGGTGTGGTTCAAGACACACATAATTTTGTTGCTCCTCAACAAATTGAAAAAGCAACTTATTTAAACTTTATAACAACTAATTTGAAAACATGTGCTCTCAAGTAACTCTCAACAGTACCTGTGCAGCACTGCAAGAACATTTATTTTCAAAAACATTAAATTCCTACATGTAAGTCGTACATTAGTTTTTTTTTATTTCCATTCGGTATGCTGAATTTATCTTCACAAATTTGGCAGTAGTAAATGTATTACCTTGCAATTGCAGCATGAATTGATACATTGTTCTTAATGAAAACGTTTTGCAAAACTTTCCAATGCATCAATTCAAATTTGCCAATAGTTATGTGTTCCAAATTACGTTTTGCGCACAGATCCACGTTCCACTTTTATATAAATTTGGGTTAGAAAATATCGAAATTTCGATCATTATTCTTTTTCTTCCCGTTCAGCAATTAGAAGTTTCGCCTCGTTATAAACTCTATGATTTTCGATTTTGCCAATATTGCTCAGGTTTTTCCGTCCAACGTTGAGTAAACAAATTTCTATAGAAATCTTAAGATAGCTGTAGGATTTTATTACTTGACGTCATAATAAATAATCTCAAAAATTGCCGGAAATGTTTATGCATTATTTATGCTGACATTATATTTGACTATAAATCATTCATTTCCATATAGAAAAGGAATACAAAAATATGTTAAACCATTAAATTTGATCAATTCATATTCAAGAAGGATGAAATTTGGAATGCAAATGATCTTTCCAAGACTAGATCCTGTATAAAACCTATCAAACTTAACATGATATCATGATGGGAATCCATGAATCTTTCAACAAAGATGCGCCGGGAAATTACTAGTTTATTGAATTTATAATAAGCACTTCTCATAAGACGTTTTCTTTTATCTGTCACAGATTGAATCTGAATCTGATGTGGTAAACCACCCGGTATATAAAAATGCGGAATATTGAGCGGTACCAGGCGACAAAGAGTTATAAACAGGAAATCGATAAAAGTGATGATTGCAATGAGCGGCGAGCCGCAAACGTGCGCGAGTCATCCCTTATCCGAGGCACCAGATTTTGCTCGCCGTTTCCAGTGACGGCCATAAATTCCCTCTTGAGACAATGTTTTATTGTATTAGTAGTTTTAGTTTTTGATTGCGGTTATTCTGTGTTTTTGATTATCTGCTGTATGACGTAATTAATAAAGATAAGGAGTATTCAATAAATTGTGCATTGTTTTCCCAAACCCCCCCAACGCAACTGTTGGGAACAGTATGCGAGTGTTTAAGGGAGAAAAGTTAGTAAAAGTAGATAGTGCAACTGTTGGGAACAGTATGCGAGTGTTTAAGGGAGAAAAGTTAGTAGAAGTAGATAGTGCAACTGTTGGGAACAGTATGCGAGTATTTAAGGGAGAAAAGTTTGTAGAAGTAGATAGTGCAACTGTTGGGAACAGTATGCGAGTGTTTAAGGGAGAAAGGTTAGTAGAAGTAGATAGTGCAACTGTTGGGAACAATATGCGAGTATTTAAGAGAGAAAAGTTAGTAGAGGTAGATAGTGCAACTGTTGGGAACATTATGCAAGTGTTTAAGGGAGAAATGCTTGTAGAAGTAGATAGTGCAACTGTTGGGAACAGTATGCGAGTATTTAAGGGAAAAAAGTTAGTAGAAGTAGATAGTGCAACTGTTGGGAACAGTATGCGAGTGTTTAAGGGAGAAAAGCTAGTAGAAGTAGATAGTGCAACTGTTGGGAACAGTATGCGAGTATTTAAGGGAGAAAAGTTAGTAGAAGTAGATAGTGCAACTGTTGGGAACAGTATGCGAGTATTTAAGGGAGCAAAGTTAGTAGAAGTAGATAGTGCAACTGTTGGAAACAGTATGCGAGTGTTTAAGGGAGGAAAGTTAGTAGAAGTAGATAGTGCAACTGTTGAGAACAGTATGCGAGGGGTTAATGGAGAGAACTGTGGAACAGTTTCGAATAGAGAAAGAGAGTTAGAGGTGGATCGTGCAACTATTGGGAATAGTGTGCGGGTGTTTAATGGAGAGCAGTTAGTACAACTGTTAGCGACAGGTTGGTAGAGTTAGCCAACATGGTAGCTAGAGACAAGGCAGGCAGGAGTTAAGAAATTTTAGTTAGAATTTTTTTTTAAAAAAACACAATTTTAATAAAAAAGGCGCTAGATTTAAAGGTAGAATGTTTTTTTTATTAAGAATTATTTTAATTAAAAGTTAAGGTGTGAAGTAATATAAAAAAAAACTTTTGGGAAATTTGCCTTGACAGTTATTAAATAGTAACTATTGTAAGTTTTATGTTAAACAGGTTCAGCTTCCAAATGAGATTGAAATTTAATAAATTTTTGAAATTAAATATGTGAGTGCAGTATAGATCCCTCTGATCTATTGGTAATGTTTTGGTTAATCGGTATTATTTTGAAGGCGGGTTGTTCGCTATGTGATATGTATTAGTTTGTTAGATATAACGTTAAATAATGGTTATTTAGAAATAATTTGGGTATTTTAGGCTAGGCTGTAGTTTGCAAGACTTTTTTGATTGTATTTAGATATGTGGTATAGTTAGGTGGGAAAAAGATTTAAGGTGTCAGAACCTTAAACTTTTTCGGCGGGTAAGGGAGGCATGTGGTAATCGGCAGATAAGGGAGGCATGTGTGGGAGGCATGTGTGATCTCTGTTTCCAAAGGTAGGTGCACCACAAAAACACTACATAAATTATAATTATTATACACAGAAAATGCATCGTACACAGTTTTCACTTCATGATTAAATGCTAAATTAAAAAACAGCACTACATTCTTTTAGTCTCCGTATACTCTTAACATTATTAACAATGTCGCTCTAATCTTTTAAGCAGCATAATATGAATCTACTCAAAACAAAGTTTGACAACTTTTGAAATTTAATTTCCATTATTATATTAAAAAATCAATTACAACTATATTATTTTATAGAGCATATTCGCAATAAGGAAAATATCTTAACATCTATTAGCATTTTTCTTTTGAAGTATATTTTCGTTTCAATGCAATTAGCTTTTTTGGTATTGGTTATTATTCTCAAGCATTATTGTTTCTTGCAATATGTTTCATAAACACAACTTTGAAACTTCTGATAGGAGAAATTAAATACAGTAAACAACTGTGATGATAAAAATCTATAAAGTTAACAGTTTAGATAAATCATCATTATTTTTCAAAAACACATAAAACTTTTTATCCTCTTAGAAGATTAATGGGTGATTTGTGGACAAAATAATTCATCAAAAATTAAAACTTTCAAAAAATGCGTTTTTAGTAGATTTTTGGGTTTTAGTGAGGTAAAAATCCCACACTACCCTGCCGCAAGACAACGAGGCAGGGCGCCTTTTAAAGGTTTCCCCTCCCTCAAAAAAAAAAAGTTTCAATTTGGACCTAGATTTGCAATAGCATTGTATTTTTCCAAGCCAAAAACATCTTGAATTTTTAATTTGACAGGACGCTTATTACCTGAAGAATAGAATGAAAAACTATTCAAATTCAGCTGCTCGATTTTGTTGGGCGTTTTTGATTATTTAATCTAAAAGTAGGTAGCAGAATGAACGATATTAATTTCTTTTGCAAAGGTCATCTCCTTAGAGTAAAGAATAACTAGAGAGGAGATTTTGCTCTTTGTTGTGTTCCAACGTAATAATTCCCGTGTTGTTATTGTTTTGATTTATGTTGTTTTTGTTTTGATAACTATACGGTTTAACTTTAAAATATCCAATTTTGAACTATTTTAAATTAACATAAATACAAAAATAAATATGACTTTCCTGATATAATTCTACAAAGTGTATTTAATTATTCCCCATTTAAATTAATAAATAAATACACCAATATAGAACCGTTGCAGTAGACACTTCACACAACTTTCGATGCGTCAGAGAATAAGTTCAGAGACGTGCCGGCGCAAAGAAAGCATATTGTGTTGTAGACCTACGTAGTGTAAGTTAATTGTGTTTAATTTGTGTTTATTAAAAACTTTTTTGAAAATATGAACAATAAGTTGTTTGGTTTTCTGGGTGATAGGTGAGTTCTGCAGTTGTCTATACGTTCGTACTTTTTATTAGCGAGTTTAGTAAAAAAAATTGAAAACATTACACTTTTGCATTTTGTAGTGCCTGTGACGATGATTCAACATTAAGTGCCGCTTCAGGTGGCTCAATTGCAGGACAAAGTCCAAATAAAATATTTGCTGTTGGACAAAAGTTTCACTCTGCTTCTAGTACTGCCGCCACTGACTTTAAAATATTTTTAGCGAGCTTGACTTTACTTTAGCCACTCTCTGTCACAGACGCTGGACTCTGTCAAAAACGGCAAAACAAAACAAACTTTGTAAATAAACATAGTGGTTTATGTTGGAACATAACAAAGGACGTGTTTCAATAGGTATGCCTTCTCTAGTTATTCTTTACTCTAAGGTCATCTCATTTCGTTCGCATAAATTCGATACGTTTTTTTTTTCTCGCTAAATATTTTATATATTATAAAGTAAAAAGTTATTACTTTCTTTAGTATTACAAAAATATTACTGACTTTGAGTGTAATTAATTTTCTTTCAATAAATAAATTGTTAAACTTGTATCGCGCAATAGGGTCAACATGACGAGTTTTAGTATCTTTACTTATATCGGATCAAATGAAGTAGAATAAATTTTGAAGAAAAAAAATGGCAATCTATTTTATTGGCATATTCTTTATCACGTAACGCACAAGTGTATTTAATAAATTTAATAAAAATGTGGATGAAATACAACAGTCTTACTCAAGACTTTTTCATAGTAAAAAGCGAGACCGTGCAAAGGGGAACAATATAACTGAAAGTACTTTAGTCTAAGTAATGATTAAATGTACCCATAAAACTCCTTTGAGTGAAATATTCAAGGAAAAATGCGAAACTCTGTTTATTTCCATACGGTGAAAAAACTGAAATGTCGTTTACTTAAAAGCAGCTGGAACCGTTTGCGTCCTGCAGATTTAATTACATCATATTAATAGAATTGAATCATTTTTGCACCTAAGAAATAATAAAACCTCTATTTTATTTATGGAAGGGTTTTTTTTCTGATTTTTTCACTTTGTGTTTAGTGGTAGAAGGAAGGGCATTTAAATGCATTTGCATTTCATACCAGTAGCCAATTTCATAAAAATACAAGTTGACAAGTTACAAGTGATTGGTGATAAGTACGTATTATTTCTGTTACATAAATAAAAATTTTACTGTTGTCAAATTAAATAAATGACATTTATGTTTTACAAGTGTAGTTAAGTAGTTGGCTATATCAAAATGCTTTTGTTATATTTTGCGTCAAATAAATTGTAACATATTTCTTTAATGGCATCACGCGAAGTAAAAGAGCTTGCAAAACTAGAGTTTTTGCGCGCAATCAATGATCGAAAGAAAGTGCTTTTTGGTCAGTTTAGTCCGAACATCACAAAAACTCTTAAGTTCGATATTTGGAACGAAGTGCGAAGAGTTGCAATTTTGCTAGGTTTAATCACTGTAACGCGAAGTTATAGCTACTGCAGAGACGTAGTATAGCAAAATTTAAGAAAAGGGGGGAGGGGGCCACTGGGGGAGGCGCGGAAGCAAAGAAAACTGAAATAGATAAACTAGTTTATGAAATTATTGCAAAAAAATCTCCTGTATTGCATGGAATTGACAGTTTAACAGATCAAGGGGAAGAGGAACTTGTAGCAGAAGAAGAGCACCCTGTGGTAGTACTTCCATCTCAATTGGCAATTCTAGTAGTTTCAACTACTATGATGCCCGGTCTAACTATAAAAAAGAAAACAACTATAAAAAAGAAAACAAATATTATTGAGCCAGATCCATCCAATATTTTAATAAAAAAAACCTAATTTATCAAAGAACGGAACAAAAAGAGAACGCCCTAAGAGTAATGATGATGGAAAAAATTTAAATGAAAAGAAATTAAAATATCAGGTTGTATAAAGTTTACTAAAATTGTTGTTAATTTAAAAATATTAGTTACAGGTAGAATATTTAAAACTTCAAAATTATAAAATCAAATTAGAAATTTTAGAATTGGAAAAAAACAAGCGATCAAATGTTCAAAATATGCAGCACCCCTGTTGACTGGTGTTGATTCCTTGGTTGATAGTGAGATCGATGAAGATTAGTTTTTATTATTGTTTTGTATACTTTGTAGTTATTTATTAATTTAATTAGAAAAAACCACATTTTTGCTTCGTTAAAATAATTTTTTGAAATTATTATCTAAAATTATTCTCTAAAATGATTTATAATTTGCGTTAACCGATCATTTTCGTTTACTATGTAGTACTCCGACATATGCTTCTATACCTTTTCAACTTCAATTTCAGAAATGGTAAGTTCATTTTCCGAAAAAATAAGTTAAATTTCAGAATTGGTAACTTTAATTTCGGAAATAGTAAGTTAAATTTCAGAATAGGTAAGATTAATTTCGGAAAAAGTAAACTAAATTTCAGAATTGGTAAGTTTAATTTCAGAAAAAGTAAAGTAAATTTCAGAATCGGTAAGTTCAGTTTCAGACAACGTTAAAAATAAATCTGTAAGTCGAATCAGGATGATTATTTAAGTATTAATAATTAATACCTACTAATAAATAGGGTGGTCCACGTAAAACCAATGTTGCTGATGATAGAAATAATTTTGAAATGGCTGGAAATAATTGTGAAGATATATTTTTTATTATTATTAATTATTACTTAAATAAGTATCTTTATTCGAATTTGAACGTACAAACTATTACCATTTCCAGAAATTAAACTTAATTGTATAAATTAATCAAGAAGTCAGGAATTAATCAAATAGGCTGTTGTTATTTTGAGCAAATTATTATAATTTGACATTTTGGTCAATGGAAAACGACATGATTTATGATGGAAAACGACAATAGTATGATGGAAAACGACAATAGTATACAAATTAGAAGGGGGAATTACTCCAGACAATCGAACGAAGCTTTTCATAGAGTTTTGCGTGAAGCTGAAAGCGGGGGCGACTGGAAGACTACTGCTATAGCTAATGGTATTCCTTATAAAACTGCTTATCATTAGATCAAAACTAGCAAACAAGAGCGCAAGATGAGAGGTGGTCAACGTAGATCCATTGTAACTGACGATATTATAGAATTGATATTGGAATGGCTGGAAGAAAATTGCCAAATTACACTGAAAACTATTTGTCAGCGTTTAAGAGAAGTAAGAAACGTCAATGTATCGCAGCAGACCATTTTAAAACATATTGATACTCGTATGTTTACTGTAAAAAAAGTTCACAACTTAGCAGAGGGAGTGAACACTGCCGCAAACAAGAATTTGCGAAGAATTTATGTTGAATCTGTACTTGCATTTGTGGCGTTACAGAAATATATTGTTTTTATTGATGAAACAAATTTCAACTTATTTTGTAGAAAAAGCACAGGAAGAGCGCACCCTGGTGAAAGAGCTGTTGTTAGACTACCGAATAGCAAAGGATCAAATTTACATGTTATTGGATGCATGTCACATATGGGTATTAAATATTGGGAACGAAGACAAGGAGGCTTTAAGAGAAATGATTTTATTGAGTGGTTAAAGCGGTGCTTAAGAATGTGCATCCAAAATGGTCATCCGGCGAATACCATAGTAGCAGTCATTGACAATGCTCCTACACATTCACGTGCAGAAGAAGTAACCACGGATGAAGAATTTCAAGATGTTGAAATTTGTAGATTGGCTCCTTATAGCCCGATGTTGAACCCAACAGAACATATATGGAGCGCTTTTAAATCTGAAGTCAAAAGCTATTTGCAAGAAAATCGACAGAGAATCGTTTCCTGTGATCCAAACCGAGTGCTAAATTAAACGGAATTAGGCTTCGGAATCTTGAGAATTGTGCTGACCTTGCAATGACAAAAATAACTGCACAGGTGTGTCTTCATTCGTACAATCACGTGCAACGCCTTTATCCAACAGCCATTCGAATGGACGACATAACTTTAAATAATTTATAATTTTAAATGTTTAACTTCTTTCTTTTTTCTGTATCTTGTAACCGTTCGTTAACTAAATAATTTGTTATTAATAAAAAAAAATTTATTGCACTAATAAATAAATTATATTAAAAATTTATTTCTGAAATTCATTTGACTTTTTCTGAAATTAAACTCACCAATTCTGAAATTAAATTTACTTTTTCCGAAATTAAACTTACCGATTCTGAAATTAAACTTACTTTTTCCGAAATTAAACGTACCGATTCTGAAATAAAATTTGCTAATTCTGAAGATTAACTTACTTTTTCCGAAAATAAACTTACTAATTCTGAAATTGAAGTTGAAATGGTATAAATTATCATTATCTTCTCTCACACCAAAATTTCTAATCCATTGTTCGTCATCAAACTCTCTTGAAATATTGCATAGAGTTACACAACATTTAATAATTTTGGAGGCTTTTTCTTTAAGAATACCAAAACTTTGCTCGATAACTCGACGAGTTTGTTTATGACGGCGAACAAAAGTTAAACTTGCCAAATTAGCTGCATCTCTTAAAATTGGAGGTATTAACCAATCTTTTAAAGGATATGCACTATCCCCCAAAATTATGGCTCTAGGAATTGGTCTCCATCCTATAAATAGGTATTTTAAATGGTCTAAAAATCTTTACACAACCAAGATACCTTCTTTAAATCTCCTAAAAATTTCAGTATTTCGTAATACGCGGGAATCATGGACACTGCCGGGCCAATTGGTATCAATGTGGTAAAACATATAATCAGGACCACAAATATCCATAATACCAATACCCATAATACAAATTCCCATAATACCCGTATATTGAATGATTTCCATCTCTATCAACAAACGCTTCGTCGTTCTGTGTTGGAACGTCAATTTTTATTAAAGTACCGTCAACGCATCCTACCACCATACTCATTCTAGCAATATCGTTAAAATTTTGGACAGTGTTGACAATATTTTGCGGAATATGAACTATTTGTGGTAATAAAATTTCGACTAGAGCATTGACCACTTTTTTTATGCATCGATATACAGTTGATTTGGAAACACCATGCATGTCTCCAATACTATGGTATTGTCCACCCGTTCCCAACCAGTGGAGTGCAACTTGCAACTGATGGGATGCAAATAAAGCATAATTTCTTTTAGTTGGATGGTACAAGCGATATCCAATAATTGTAATAATTTCTTCTATTTTGGCACTGGTCATTCTGAACCTCTTATTAAACTCAAATAATGTCTGCAAATTGAAATTAATCCTTTCACGAAATACACGAGGCCTTTAGTCTGCAACATCTTCACCTTCGCTGTCACTAGACCACATTTTACAACACTAATTAATATGACAATAAAAATGATGAAATCTATTTCCTGTCTATCTACACTGATATTATTAGAAAAATCTGACAATTGTTTTTTTATCAATATTGTTTATGAAACAGAGATAGTAACTACAGTTGTAAAAAATGATTGTCGTACAGGACTTAACGTAACTTGTCACTAATCATTTAGACTAGTATTTATATGAAACACAAAATTTTTAATTACACTTGTAAGACAAAAACTACACTTGTCCCACAACACTTGTCGCTTTTATGAAATAGGCCCCTGGTGGTTTATCCTACCCTCGACCGTCAGAATCCTACTATATGCCCCCACTGGTCCATTTTCTGTGTGGAGGACGACACCTGGGTCATTTAGAGTCATCCACCCCGTGCGGCGATGACCCTCTCCCAAATGACACTCTCGTTTCGTTATTTTGGGGCCATTCCCGGCACATTGACGCTATGTGGCCTTTTGCTGGCATTGCAAAAGAGTTGATTTAAATATTTTTCACTTCATCTTCACTAGATATTCAAATGCACAATTGAACAGGATTCGTTCAGAGAAATTTTCGTAATTTTCAGCTGAGGAATAAGATAAGCTGAGATAAGAGAATCTATCAGAGCATTTAACGGGCTTTGGGCTCAATACCGTGATGTGAATATAATAAGACCGTGATGTGAATATAATATGGTGTGCTACCGAGCTATCCAGATTTCGTTAATTTTCGCGCATGACGTCACGTTGGGACTATTCAGTTAATTATAGTATAAAAATCAAGTTACGTTTGACGGTTTTATTTGATGTTTATTTCAATCAAATATTGGAATAAATACATAGTAAAATATTTTGGTGTGGCCGTTGTTGTTAGTAAGTGATCTTATATTTAACTACAGAATTAAAGGGGTTTGTTTTTCTCTTTAATATATTGGTTAATTAATATAATTTTCGTTACTATAGACAATTTAATATTACACTTTCAATAGAACCAACGTGACGTCACATAATAATATAGCAACCTGCGCGATAGCACACCATATTATATTCACATCACGCTCAATACTAGAAAATAAAATCGAATCGCTGTTTTTTTCTAGTTCAATTATTTGTTTGAGGCTTTTGGCTCGATCCGAAAGCTAAAATAATATATTTATTCAATCAATTTGAATGTTTAATTGTGTGCAACTTTCAGCACTTTTCATGATACGATGAAAATTAAAATAGATTTTACAATACAAAATAAACATTTAACCATAATCAATCACTAATTGGTTGGAGCTGAAAATGAATTTTAAATCTTCAATATCAATTCCGTGCAATTGACTGATATAATTGCTGATTCTGTAGTCTTATGCTTCTGGCGCTATTAAGAATATGCTAAAGTAATACTTTTTAATAAATCGATATCGTCTATCCCGTTTTATCTAATTCTTCGTCGATGACATTTCCAGTGGCATCTCGACACAGTCAAACAAAAAGTAATTGTATAATAATTTTGTAGTCAACTTATGTTTTCAACCGGATGAAATGCTCGCTTGAGGAGCACAAAAAACTTTTGCCATTATTATGAATAAAAAATTTCAATTAAACTGATTTAAATTTTTAAAGGCTGAAAGTATATAACAACCACACAACCAATACTTCTCAAAAAAATTTGTCAATTAGCTCCACATAGCTACTAAAAAACGCTTCTCACCCGAAACACAAATGTTCATCACAAGCTATTAAAGCGATTTTTTCGGCCGAGTTTTACGTGACAATATTGAGCAATATTTCATTACAATGAGTATATTTTTCAACAAGAATTGTCTCGATTCAGTTTATCGGTGCAATCGTTTGGTTGGTAATTGAACGTCCTGATATCAGAGAAATCTACCCATACCCACTGACTGCAGTTTTGACATGTCGCGTTTCAACGTTTTCCTTAATTATGTAACTGGTCTACAACATGATCTTAATCATCCTACGCACTTGGTATGCGTTCAAAACCAGGAAAATACCAGAAAACTTCAACAAAGCCAAATATATTGGATTCACAATGTACTCGATCTGTATTGTATGGCTAGCTTTTTTGCCAATTTACTTTGATCCCAACAACGACTATAAGGTAACCTCACCAATTTACTAATTAGGTGCACAATAGTGCAGCGATAATAATAGATACTAAACGATAATTATTGCCCAATGTGTGCATCGGAAATTAATTATGCGAATTATTTGCATTGTTCCAGATCCAGATAATGAGCATGTTCATGTGCTTGAATATCAGTGCTACCGTCGCTTTGGGATGTCTATTTACACCAAAGGGTTAATTAGTACTGTTCCAACCCTACAAGAACGTTCGACAGGGCAATGGGAACCAGGTAACTTAATTAGCTCCAATTTCATTTCTAAATCAACTAGAATTCCAGATACTCTATTAACTCCCTACCAGATACAATATTAAGCTTATCTGGCAAAAGTTGCATTTTTGACTTTGTATTAAACGACATTGATTAAAATCAATTGATTGGCAGGAACGTGAAGGAAATCGTTTATTCTTGACATGATGTGTAGAATAGCGTTGGAAATGTACATAAAATCAAAACGTCAACAGATATTTCAATACAAATATATTTTTCACACATTCTTTGAAAGGGATTAGACAAACATCCTTAATTAAGTGAATTTGGTTTTTTGAACATAAATACCATTTTTTGTCTTGACGCGTTTTCCGAAAATGTGTGAACTTGCTTTACAATTCTGCTTGCATATAATTTGCTCGATGCTGCAAAATAATTTGGCAAATCAATGCACAAAGTGAAAATTGATTATGAAGTTATAACAAAAGATTTTATTGAACGAAAATTCTGTGCGATACAAGGAATACCAGAAAACTTCAACAAAGCCAAATATATTGGATTCACAATGTACTCGTCGACCTGTATTGTATGGCTAGCTTTTTTGCCAATTTACTTTGATCCCAACAACGACTATAAGGTAACCTCACCAATTTACTAATTAGGTGCACAATAGTGCAGCGATAATAATAGATACTAAACGATAATATTTGCCCAATGTGTGCATCGGAAATTAATTATGCGAATTATTTGCATTGTTCCAGATCCAGATAATGAGCATGTTCATGTGCTTGAATATCAGTGCTACCGTCGCTTTGGGATGTCTATTTACACCAAAGGGTTACTTAGTACTGTTCCAACCCTACAAGAACGTTCGACAGGGCAATGGGAACCAGGTAACTTAATTAGCTCCAATTTCATTTCTAAATCAACTAGAATTCATTACAAATCGATGTTACGGTATGGGTTATTTGTAAAACCATTTGCACAACATGACGCCAATGGAAATTAATGACGAAAACAGATAAATATGATTGCTCCCTACCAGATACAATATTAAGCTTATCTGGCAAAAGTTGCATTTTTGACTTTGTATTAAACGACATTGATTAAAATCAATTGATTGGCAGGAACGTGAAGGAAATCGTTTATTCTTGACATGATGTGTAGAATAGCGTTGGAAATGTACATAAAATCAAAACGTCAACAGATATTTCAATACAAATATATTTTTCACACATTCTTTGAAAGGGATTAGACAAACATCCTTAATTAAGTGAATTTGGTTTTTTGAACATAAATACCATTTTTTGTCTTGACGCGTTTTCCGAAAATGTGTGAACTTGCTTTACAATTCTGCTTGCATATAATTTGCTCGATGCTGCAAAATAATTTGGCAAATCAATGCACAAAGTGAAAATTGATTATGAAGTTATAACAAAAGATTTTATTGAACGAAAATTCTGTGCGATACAAGGGATTATTTAATCTTTAATCTGATGCTCGTTTATAGTCGTCTTCTTCACACACAAAGTCAAAACCAAAAACCGTATACACTGTAATCAATTTTTCTTTGATTGAAAAATCAGCAGAGCAATTGTTTAGGCTTATGATAATGACTGTTATATTTTTAGGGCCCTAATCAGGAACGACCAGCATATAGTATGCGATTCGCTAGTCCTCGTTCTCAAACAATCCAATCAATAACAAGCAACTCAAGATTGTACCCACGTTTAGGACATAAGCACGTAAATGGAGATCCAAACGCTCTACCAAGTCCCAGCATTGAAGAGAGCTCTTTGAGTTAAATTAAATAACGAATTTATAGATACGAAGCTTCTACATAAGTCAATGTTTCCTAAAAACCTATGAATAATTTGTAAGTTAGGGAATTAGAAAATGAAACAATATGTGCCAGTAATGTTAGTGAATCAAATTTAAGCTACTAGTACCCACCTACTAATTATTAACTACTAAAACGATTTCCTAACCATTAAGGACTAAAGTCGATTTCGTAATCTATCGAAGATAACATTTCAATATAATCCAAATGACCAATTAACTGCATGGTTAAACCTGAGACGCAAAAAAACTTTCTTTTTTGAGTTCATTTTGGTAACCATATTTATATATTTAATTTTTAATTTCAATTGACTTGGTTCATTTTCGTTCTGCAGAAATTCAAATTTTTCTGCAATTAATTTTTATGTACGATCGAACAATATTATGTGCTGGCTTTTCAGACATTTTAAACAAGCCTGAAATCTGAAATTATTTTTAAATTTAAAGTATTTATTTATTTTTACTTGCATAACATTGATTTCTTTATGAATATTGTGTGAGTACTTACATATTTTGTCTATGAATTTTGCCTTGTGCTGGACGTAGTACGTTGGCAAAGCAGGCATGGTAACGTCATGATTATTGATGACGTGCCTTCTTAAAAATTTTCAATAGCCTATAGGTATCATTCGTGACTCTTTCACTTCTATAAGGTGAGTCATAATTTTATTGAACAAAACTTCTATGTATTAGGAAAGGAAACCTATAATTAACATGCAATTTCGTTGATGTAAAGTAGTTGGTTGTGTTCTAAAATTATAAATAGAATTAATATATTTATATATATGATATATATATATATATATATCAAAATATATATCATATTTATAAAAATATATATCATATTCAATCATTTCTTTTAACAAAATAGCTGCGCCCGGGCTACATTTTCGGCAGCAAGGCTTTTGCGAGGATACGCCTCAAATAATTTTTGCAATTTGGTAAATATCCGCGATTTATTTTGGTACGTCCATTTTGTTTTCGTTCTGTGTCGGCAAAACCCACATAATGGACGATAATTCTGTAAACATCAACGATTTACAAAATTATGTTTAATAATTTCCTTTTCTTCAAGGACATTGCAACTGCAATCCGGTCGACTACTAATTTGTTAATTTTGCCACTTTCGAGGTTGTGAATAAACTTATGCTTGGAAGGCTTTACTTTTGTGAAGACTATCGATTCAAAAATTTATATTCAATCTTTTTTTAGATCAAAAAAACGAATTTTTTCAGTCATGTTTGAAAAATCAATTTCAAAGTTAGTATTATTTTCCAAATATAAATACAAATATACATATTATATATCTAATATTTGATCCAGTTCTTCTATAGTTCTAATTCAGTTATAATTGCTTCAGTAATCACTCCTTATCGATCCACACCTTGACATATTATTAACGATCTGGCTTCCCGCTTTGGTATTTGCTTAATTATTTCCAAATTTATCTTTACTGTCGCTTTTGGAGTTCATTTTTTAAACAAACCAAGATTATTTTTGTATGTTGATTGGGTAATGAATTTGGTGTCTAAGGCTTTTGCGAGGATACGTCTCGAATAATTTTTGCAAGGGGCTATGTTAAAAAAAAAATTTTTTTACGTCATAAATTTATTGAGAAAAAATAATTGATCCCTTGAAAAATTGAATTGAAAAAATAATTGAATAATTAAACCAAAGTTTGCCACTAAAAAAAAATAAATAAATAATAAACATTTGAAACGCTTCAAAATTCCGCTTACGTTTCCCACTGGCCAATCAAGAGAGCGGGCGAATTAAACACTGGCTCATGCTGGCTTGTGTTCATTTGAACTACTGTCAGTTAATACATTTTATTTTGAGGTTTGTGTATTTTGAGGTTAGTAGTTAATATACTCTCTTTGAGTGTATAGGCTTGTCCAGCTAACAGTCAGTGCGCTGTCAAATACATTTAAAATTGACGGCTGGTTGATAATATTAAATTTCAAGGTCCGCGTATTAATTAATTTTAAAGTTATTGCGGCTGTATTTGTTATTTGTTTGTGTACAAAACAACTTGCAACAAGTGCGATTGTATTGTGGTATAGTGAGAATGCCAGCTTATTACTTAATAAAGGGATGCGGGAGCTACGCGATGAAAGACGATGTTGGACTTTTTCGCAATCCCGCTATATTAACTTTCCCACATCAGCCAGAAGTAAATAGACTATCCAGGGACAGGCGCAGGTTATAGTTGGATTACGGTCCAGAGTTGGTCGAGCAGCAGCTAAAACACGCGAGAGTGTGTTCCAAACAATTTGTGTCAGGTAGGTCATTCGGCCCGACTCTATTCGCTTAAACACCGTGCTTAGAACTTCCCTGTGTTTAGACGGTACTTTATATGTTGATAGTGTTTGGACGATGGCGATACCCGGTATGTAATGTGTATAAGTAAACACTCTGCTGCAGAATTGTTAAACCATTAACAATATAATCATTTATAGCATTATACTTATTTATGTTGAAAATTATTTTTTTTATAGAAAAACCAGCCGGTCTAAAAGATGTTGCAAATCAAGATTGGATTGAATATTGTTTTGAATATATAATAATAATATTAATATATAATATTAAATATAATAAATATATTAATATAATTTTTTGAATATATAATATTGATTGAATATTGTTTTGAATATTGGATTTGGTGGGAACATTCCACAAGCAGCGCACATCCGTACAAGATAAGTTTTCCTTCGCATTGTTAATTGCCTCTCTGGCATATAACAAAGCTCCAATATGACTGCATATCTCTCCTGTACCAGCCATGCAAGTACAATAGCAGTTTCACTTCCACCATCAAAATTAGAGAGAATCCTTGCATCTAAAGGACGTACATTAATTTTTTGGGAATGTTTCACCTAGAATATAAATCAAAAAAATTCCATTATGCAAAATTGATAAGACTATATCTACTTACGGATTCAATGATAATATGTAAATTATTCATTTTTGCTACACCAAAGTTAATAACAAAACCGGCTTCAAACAGTTTAAATGCATTTAAACTTTTGTAACACTTCATCTGTTCTTTTGCGTAGTAACTTGTCGACAAAACCAAATAACTTACGATGTCCATGTTTGTGATCGAACGCAAGTCCACTGGATTGTAACTTAATTTACTTTTGTCTATTAAATAAGGGTCGATGTTATTTATCGGGACTAGTTTCTGTTCGTAACGTTGAGCAACATCACTATGTTCCATTTTCAGTTTTTTAAAATAATCACTCATTTTCACAAGATTATATAACACACACTTTACTTTACAAGTTACCTTGAGTAAATCTAGGTAAAATTTACGGTAGTTTATCACAAATAATTGCAAAAAACACGTTCAATTGTATCAAACACAATGAGAACAAACGTCAACAATGTATCAAACGCATGTAATTAAAAATTCAAAATGGCGGGTGGTTGATAATATTGTGTGAGGTTATGTTAGCTGGACCGGCTTATTGTATTAATATGATTAAAAATGCCAGTTAAAACCAAATGTTTTGTGTCAACGTGCCAAAATCGGAAAAATGTGAGCAACAATTTTTTTTTTCCATGTGCCTTCAACATCGCCCAAACGAAAAAATTGGTTTCTGGCAAATAATTCAAACAACTATGGTTTCTCCAGATCACATAATATTTTGTGTTGTGAAGATCATTTTAATGTAAGTAAGAGTAATAAAAGCTATCTCTTATGCAAAAATATTGCTTTAATGAGAAATACAATGTATGCATACAATGTATGCATATTTTGCTTTTTATTTTAACTAAAAAAAGACGCTTATCAAGATAAAAAGTCTGGAAAGTTTACATTAAAGGATTCAGTTGTGCCCCATTTATTCTTAAAAATTCCAAAGCAAAATGTAACTGAAAATCTGCCACCCGAAGAAAATGTTTTAAATGCTCAAGAAAGTCAGCTAGTAGCGAAAAAAAGAAATTTGAGTCCGCTCCCTTCAACATCATCTCAAAATACGCCTCACTCGATTCCTCAGTACTCAGATGTTGTGACAAGTCCCACACCTTCGCCTACCCCGAAGAGCCAAAAGCTTTCTGTTCTGGTTGGTGTGCTAAAAAGTTTAACAAAAAAAGAAGACATGTCACAAATCTTTAAAAAAAAGTTCCGCAGCAAACGATCTCAAACGGAGCCGTATATAAGTAAATGCAACTCTTGCCAAGGTTGCTCATCAAAGGGCAATTTAAAACAACAGAAGATTCCTATTGAGTTAAAATTGTCATTTTCAAGCACCCCTACTGAACCTAGCAAGTCAGATTATAAGCTTTCGTCTGTAGATTCTGAAACAACGTTATCCGACGCGTCTGCTCTTTCATTAGAGATTATTAAGAAAAACTTTTAAAAAGAAAGAAGAAACAGCACACTGCTATTATGTGAACAAGAATCAAGATTTTATACTGGTATAGAGCGTGAATCTCTTATGGTTCTTAAAAAAGTGATGAGTGAATACAAAATCAAATACGAAGACTTTTTAATTACCATGGTTAAAACTAGGCTCGGAGACTCCTACTTTCGATTAGCGAATAATTTTGGAACCAGTGCGTCATCTATTCAACGCATATTCAAGGCGAACGTGCCACAACTTGCCAACTTTTTTCAAGAACTAATTTTATTCGCCTGATAATGATACGGTAAAAAAGATGCTACCCATTCCTTTTAAGGCGGCTCGCTACAGTAATGTGACGAGCATTATTGACTGAATGTTTTGGTCAGAGTATAAAAAATGTAATACTACCAAATATTTAATTTCAAGCACTCCACATGGATTTGTTAATTTTTGTTCGTGCGGCTTTGGGGGAAGAACAACCGATCAGGTAATAGTAAAAAAAAGTTAATTTTTAGAAAAATTACCACCTAATACTGGTGTTATGGCCGACCGGGGTTTTAAGCAAGTACTCCCTTTACTTATGCAAAAGAATTGTAATCTTATTCGACCTCCAAGCGTGTCTACTGACGTTCCTTGTACAAAAGAAGAAGTTAAAGAAGCAAAACGCATTGCAGCACTACGAATCCACATCGAGAGAGTTATAAGGCGGCTAAGGGAGTTTTCAATGTTGAAGCCTCACGCGACTACAAATAAAAATCATGTTTGCCTCTTAGATAGCATAATAGTAATATGTTGTGGAGTTATAAATCTTCAAAAAGCCTTGATTAAATAAATACTTAGTAATAATTTTTACAGAAATATGTACCTTTGATTCATGGTCCGCAGGGTCCTTTTTTCATGAGTTTTCGATTTTGATCAAACCTGTGCCGATATAATTGCCTGTTATGTTATAAGTTTTTATATATCAACAGTTTAAAACAAATAGATATTAGTATTTTTTAAAGTATTAGTTAGTAATAAAAAATGCAAAAAAACATACATACATATTTATTATTTGCACTACCTACTTAAACTAATTTAAACAAAATAACGAAAGAAATAGTATATTACAAACCGAGGTGGAAAGTGTTTCATTTCTGTCGAGAGATAAGATAGTTGACCGAGGTGCGAAGCGCCGAGGTCAACTATTTCTCGAGACAGAAATGAAACTTTCCACCGAGGTTTGTATACTATTTTATTTACAATTATACATAAAATTAAAAATAATTGATAATAAATTTAAATTTCTGAAGTTTTGAACCGTCAAACCAACATTAAAACAAAATTCCGATCAATATCAAGCTGGTAATTTTGTTTTATTGTGTTGGTTCTATGGAAATTCAAGGTTGGAAAGTGTTCTCTTGGGTGGAAAGTGAACACTTTCCACCCTAGAGAGGAAAGTAAAAGTCAACAATTTATCATTTTCAAACTTTCAAAAATACAGAAACTGCGTCATTACATATATGATTGTAAATAAATACACATTCCTATTTTACCAGTTTTGGAAAAATAGCTTTGGTCCAAAAATCTTCCGCACAATCAATGTATTTCTTACAATATGCTTCGTCCAAATCAACTTCAACAATAGTAACCTTTTTGTTTGTTTTAAAATTAACTGAAGCTATACAAACAAATCCTTTCATTCGGTCACATAAAAACATTTGCAGCTGTATTTGAGCTTTAAATTTAGGTGTCAAATCATTGTTTGCTGTTGAATATTTTTTCACTGTATTGTCTTTGAAATCCATCTGGAATTGCACCAAATATTGGATGTTCTTTTTTGATAAATAGTCCCCTTTTTTCTATCTTGATTTTTTTTGCCTTCTCTACTTCCGCCAGGACTGCCTGTTCTAAGCAAATGCCACGCTTTGTAGTCTCTGTTTCAAAAGGTTTGGAATCTCAAGTACTTTTTCTGTCAAGCTTCCATCGGGCGTCTTACAATGGACAACTTCATAGAACTTTGAGGCAGTTCTGCCATATCGTAGCTCAAACCATAATTTTGATGTGTTTTGATCCCTGGTATTTTTTTCAGCATTTTGTACATCATCTGTGGTAAATATTCGCCGTAAATAAGACAAAAAATTAGCCCCAGTTGGATTTGTCCCCTCTCTCATAAATTGCAAACCGTGTTGCTGCAAAGAGCATTTTAACAAGAGATCTTCGCTATTTAATTCATAGAGAAGGCCCGATAAAGGCCTATCTAAATTGAGCAAAGCGTTTAGTAGTAGTCCTTTTTTCGGCTGAAGAGCAGGAACATCTTTTTTGCATGTCTTTTAATTTTAAATATTTTTTTTAACGGCTTTTGTTAAAGGGGGTTAAATTCTACCCAAAACCTTGCAGATTCTGCCCTCCCTTTTTACTTGCACGTAGCCCACGGCTTCATCACCATAATCTTCTCTTGCCGATCTACAACATAAAAATTAACAATACAATTAAAACGGTCGGCAATAGTTAAAAGAAAAGAGATGAGACATACCTTTTGGTTTTAACATTTCTTAATTCTGCACTAACAAAATCGGAATTATTTACATAAAAATTATGGAACATCAATGCATCTACAGCTGGTAAATTATCTGAATCACCTTTTTGATACCCTGCTTCCATTTTAATAAAATACGCACTAAATAACTCGCAAAAACCACAACAACAATATTTGAGTTTAAATCACCAGTTGTCAAAACGATCTGTACTGTAGTTCAAAAAACCTCTGCATGTATAAATAATCTGCTTCTCCGTGATTGGCTCGTAAAAAAAGGCCACATACACTTCGTGTTTTTTACACAGTTTTGCACGCGCGGTTAAAACTGTGCGAATTTGGAACGATGGAACGACGTCCCCACACACGGTGTTTCAAATTCTCAGTTTTTTGTCTGTAATCATGAATGAAAGACGTGTGTGCTTGCTAGCAGGGGCGGCGGTATTATCAGCAAAAAAAAACGGTTTCGGTCGAAATGGTCAAAAGAATGGTTTCTCAAAAGAAGCGCATTATCACATACAAATTTGTTGAATGGGTTAAGGTTTGATCCTGGAGATTATTTAAAATCTTCGAATGGACGAGGCAACGTATTTAACGCTTTTGAGCTTGGTATCACCGTTAATTAAAAAAAAAGGGACGAATATGAGGAACGCTATTACACCTCAAGAAAGACTTACGGCAACCTTACGCTTTCTAGCAACAGGGAGAAGCTGCGAAGACTTGAAATTTTCTACTATTATATCACCCCAAGCACTAATTTTCACCACCAAGCATTATATCACCCCAAGCAGTTTATTTAAAGGTAATATATAAATTAACATATTATTTTTTTTAAATTAAGTTTTTATTAATTATTGTAATTAATTGTATTAAAATTTTGAAAATAAGAACTTGCATTTGGTGCGTTTGAGGACCCAGCAATATTGTTTTGAGGTTGTTGATACTGCTGATACTCAGCAGTATTGTTTTGAGGTTGCTGGTACTGCTGACTTTGATGCAAATTCATTCTTGTATATCTGTCCACATTTTGTAATTGAGCTTTACATAAAAGGTCCAGCATCAATTTTTCTGTTACCATAGCTGTATCTTTTGGTAAATTGCGTAATTTATTAGCAAAAATTTTTCCTATGATGTCAAATTCATCATCAGCCTTATGTACTTCATCTAATTGCTGCTCTACTTTTTTTAAAATAGCGTCTGTATCAAGTTTTGTTTTTTTAGCTTTGTGTGTCGATTTGTTTGTAGAAAGCAGCATACGTGGAGTAGTTAAAGTTGAAGCAGTTGATAAAGGTCGTTCAGAAACAATTTCTTGATATTGTTTATCTGAAGATTCGAATACATTGATAAATTGTCTTCTTCCTGCGTATCCTAAAAAATCAGCTATAAATTTTTTATTTTAGTTTCCAGGAACAAAAGATGAGTGGACGACTATTGCAAAGGATTTTAAAAATAGGTGGAATTTTCCCAACTGTTTGTTTGGGAGCCGTTGATGGCAAGCATGTCCAAATAATTCCCCCGAAAAATAGTGGGTCTTATTATTATAACAACAAGGCGAGCCACAGTCTTGTCCTAATGGCGATCGCCATTGCAAATTACGAGTTTGTAATGATGGATTTTGCCACAAACGGTCAAGTTTCTGATGGTGGTGTTATTGAGAATACTTTATTTTACAAAAAGCTAAAAAATTACACGCTTTCTTTGACAGACCCTACACAACTCACAAATAGTAATCAACAATTTCCATTTGTGTATATTGGGGATGAAGCATTTGCTATGAAATATAACTTTTTAAAACCGTTTAATCAAAAGCAACTAAATAAAGAGAGAAAAATATTTAACTAGAGACTATCCAGAGCTCGCCGTATCATTGAAAATGTTTTTGAAATCATGGCAGCCAGATTTCGTATCTTTCATGCAGCAATAAATATGAAACTAGAAAATATTGAAAATGTTGTATTGGCATGTTGTGTATTACACAATTTTCTTCGTAGAAAATTGGGAGATAGTTACACTCCAGCCAGATGTTTTGATTCAGAAGACTTTGATACAGAAATAATTCAGAACGGTTTACAGACAGAACCTCACAATTTAATTGACATTCAAAACGGACATAATAGACATGCATCAGAAGAAACTAAGAGAGTTCGAGAATTATACATGACATACTTTTGTAATGAAGGATCTGTACCTTGGCAAGAAAACTGTATTTAATATTCAGATATTTTAAATTATTTGTATTAAATAATTAAAAATAAATTTAAATGTTTTTTATTAAATACCTTACCTTATCAGAATAGTGAGAAGAAGCATCATCTATATCAATATTTGTCACATTTTCTCTTGGCATTTCTTGATCGTATAAAAACAGCAATCATAATACCACAATCGGGGTTTACATATTATGTCATCAGACTATACACCAGGGGCTTATTTCATAAAACTCGATAGGTGACAATTCGACAAGTTACAATTTGACAAACTAAAAGTCGATAATACGACAAGTCACGTTTCATAAACAGCTTCAAAACTGACAATTTTTATTTTTACTAATGCGACAATTTTGTCAATTTGTCAAGACATTTTATAAATTTTTGTTTCATAAAAGTTTGTACTCGACATATGACAATTTCCTTTTCTGATAATTATTTCTACTAATTTTTGACAATTTAATAAAACAATTCGACATTATAATCGTGAAATATTTGTATATAAACAAACTTGTAAACTTGTTTGCAATAAATTGACACATGAATCAGTTACTGTCGTGTGGAAAATATTTTATATGAATACCGTAAATGATGGAATTGAATGTGCTCAGTTCTACTTCTAGTGATAGTGATAACTCAGACAATGGTTATATGCAAAGGCAGCCGCGAGTTTTTGAATCAAGAATTAACTTTCATATTAACTATTTCACTGATTTTGCCCTTAAAGAAAAATTTCGCATAAGCAAAGAATTGGCGGAATATATTCTTAACAGAATAGGAGCCAATTTGCAGCATCAAACATTAAGAAATTATGCACTGGTTCCTCATCAGCAACTTTTATGTGCTTGACATTGGCTGGGAAGTGGATGCCAATATCATGTTTGTGGTGATGCACATGGACTATCAAAATCTAGTGTTCATCGTTGCATAAAAGAGTATACAGCGAAACTAACGAAAACCGTAACATAGGGACTTCTGTTCACGGACGGTGGAGGTCGGCGAGTGAAGTACGGGTGCAGAGCAGATCAATCGGGTAAACTCGATTTTTATTCAGTGCGCTCCCACAGGTACTGGTTCTAAGACGACGATTTTCAACGATCGATCTCACCGGCACCCACACCTCACTGGCCGACCCCCCCCCCACCTATGTTACGGTTTTCGTTAGTTTCTCTGTATACATGTATACAGTATTAGTACAGATACTTTTAGGAGAAGAAGTTAAGTGGCCAACTGAAAATGTACATTGCATTCCTCAGCGTTTTATGGGAGCTGCAAATTTTCCAAGGGTAGCTGGTATTGTTGATGGGTTTTTAATTCAAATGGATGCAAATCGTGAAAATAAAGGGTCCTATGTAGATAGTGATGAAAATCATTTGATTAATGCTGTGTTTGTTTGCGGGCCAAACTTGGATATTTTTTTATGCTAGTGCTCGTTGGCCAGGATCTGTGCATACCGCTAGAGTACTTAGAAATAGTTCACTAGCATTGCAGTAGAACAATGGTTGGAGACCATTCCCTAATGCAATTTTACTAAGCGATAGCGGTTATGGATTAAAACCATGGCTCATAACTCCAGTTCTTCCTGTAGCAATTCCAAGAACACCCGCTAGAGTAAGATTTCTAAGATCACTTAAGTCGACGAGAAGAATGATTGAAAATGCATTAGGGATATTGAAGGAAAAGTTTCCATGCTTGAATTATTTAAGGGTACAACCAATCATTGCATGCAACGTAATTTTATCATGCGTTATTTTACATAACATTGAAAAACGCCTAGGATCCATAACTTATAAAACAATTGACAATTGCGACTGATAAAATCTGACAAATTGTGAAATAGTTAATTCAGACTATTTAGAATTGACAATAAATTATAATTTGTCGGTAGTAATTGTCACGTATGTCAGATTTTCTGAACAAAATAAATGTTGCGACACGTTCGACAACTAATCGACTTGTCGCACTTGTTAGACTTGTCGAGTTTTAGGGAATAGGGCCCAGATTTTTTAGAAGATTGAATTTTTTTCGCTTCTTTTCTAAAGCATCCTTGCATTGTATCAATTTTCTTTTTTACTATTTCTCTATTTGCATCAGCATTAACTTGCTTCAATTTGGCAACAATTTCTTCGTAAGCATTGTTCTTCTTAATTCTGTCACTGTACTCTGGAGATTTAATTTTCCAGAGACACGGATGACTTCGGTAGAGTTCGATAAATTCTATTAAAAAATCTTTGTTTATGTGAACCCCCATTTTACTACACGTTTACGCCAATGAAAAACCCGTGGAACGAAAGTGCCACACACACACAGTTTTGCCGGGACGTGTTAAACTGCGCGTTCAAAATCAAGCCAGGACTGATACTTTGGCACGCGCCAGAACCGCACAGTTTTTCGCCACACACTTCGTGTTTTTCACACAGTTTTTCACGCGCAGTTAAAACCGCGCGTGCAAAACTGTGTGAAAAACACGAAGTGTGTGGGGCTTTTTAGGAAAGCGGCGCGGCAAATTTATTGTTTCAAACGCACATGAAATACATTTTATTATAAAAAACTTAACCAAAAATGTAAATTCTTTCTAACTCCACACAGTCATTTAATAATAATAGTATATTTAAAAAAATAAGTTAATTTTGAAATCTGAGAGTTATGAAAATAGCCCATTCTGCAAGGATCCGCAATTTACATTTGTGCAGCAACTTAGCAACCTTCAAAAGCTTCTGATACGTCCATTTTGTTTTCATTGTGCGTCGGGAAAACGCACATAATGGACGGTAATTCAGTAAACATCTATGATATTTAGAAAATTATATTTATTAATTTCCTTACCATACAAATTATTTGGTCCAAAACGATAAATAAAGAAACTGACAAGAAGAACGAATATATTTTTAAATGGCATTTGGAGTTGCTATGCGGTCGACTACTATAATTTGTTGATTTTGCCAATTTCAAGGTTGCGAACGAAACTTATGCTTAAGCATAAGAAAAAGAAAGAAACAAATTCAATCACTTCTTTTAACAAAATAGCTGCGCCCGGGCTACATTTTCGGCAGCAAGGCTTTTGCGAGGATACGATTCAAATAATTTTTGTAATTCAGTAAATATCCGCGATTTATTTTGATACGTCCATTTTGTTTTGTGTCCGCAAAACGCACATAATAAACGGTAATTCTGTAAACATCAACGATTTACAAAATTATAATTATTAATTTCCTTTTCTTAAACGGCACTTGCAATTGTCATCCGGTCGACTACTACTTTGTTAGTTTTGCCACTTTCGAGGTTGTGAATAAACTTATGCTTGAAATGCTTTACTTATGTGAAGACTATCGATTAAAAAATTTATATTCAATCTTTTTTTAGATCACTGAACGAATTTTTTCAGTCATGTTTGAAAAATCTTGCATATTACAAACCGTAATTATTTAAACATAGTCTGTTTTCTTCTAAACAGGAAAATATCTTATGAATATTAAAAATCGTCACAATTTATTACTTTCTGTGGTTGAATCTGTGCTGAAACTAGTGCACAGGTTTGTGGCTACAAATTCCGAGGTGAAATATTTACAAGTTTTATCTTTTATATTTAAAAAGTAACTAATTGCATTAATAAAAAAATATTTTATCATTAGCCCACAATTACTCGAAAAATAATGGTTTTCTAAATAAGTTATGTGAATATTTGCTCAACGTTTCTATATACCTATATGAAAAGTTTTGAATTACGCGACTTCTTTCATATTTCATTCAAAAAGCAGAGGCTTATGTACATCATCGATTTGGAACAAAAGGAAGATTTTTTGTATTGGCTGGCAAACAGATTGCGATTTAACGAAATGAATAGAATTTGCTACAAATGCTACAATACGAAAGGCGAAATTAATCTTTTTCTGCGAGACAGATGTAATACGCCAGATTTGTTTCTATTCGGAATGAGTGTGACAAAGAATAAACTTCCCATTTAACATAAACTAAGATAAAGGAAATCGCTTTTCATCCAACTTTGCAATTAATTTAACAGTTGAAATTGTAATTAATCTAATAGTGCATAGTTATAGCTGCGATATAATTAATATGGCCAGATAAACCATACGAGGACATTTTGTGGTCGACCACGATGCATTAAAGCGACCTTTAGAATTAAACTGGATATTATAACTACTTGAATCCTATTTATCTATTCGATACAAAAAATTAAAATGCATTAATCCATCAATTTTGTCACTAATTAAATTTCAGGTCACGTTAACGCCATGACGTAATTTCTAAATGACTCCGATTGAATCATATATTGCATATTGCAGGAAAATGTATTACCTTGCAATTGCAGCATGAATTTATACATTGTTCTTAAAGCCTGTATTACATGGGGCAATGTGCAAGAACTTGCATGAAAAAATGTCTCGCAAGCATGCGCACATTCAAATTTTTCCCAATTTCGTGCAAGTTGCAAGAACTTGCACGTTATAGAATTTGCGGGATAGTTCTTGCACGAAAAGTGTCTTGCACGGCAAGTTTGGGGGAAAACATACTGATTTTTTAGTAGCCAACCCAATATATAAAGTCCCTAGTATCCAATTTGGTTTAAGTTTAAATTATTGCTTTGTTGTTTTTTTAGTGGTATTACCAGTTTTTGTCATATAAGTAACAATAATGAGTAGCACAGGGTAAGATAAGTTGATTTTAAATATAAATACATATGTTTGTTTCAGCAGTTTCTATTTATTAAAGTAACTTTTGATTTTTAGAACAATTGATTGGAATAAAGATGCTACAAAAGTTTTAATAAGTCTTTATGAAGATTATCCTTGTCTTTATTTGCCGACACAGGCAGACTATCACAATAGAAATGTGCGACAAAGTGCCCTTCAAAATATAACGGACGGATTCAACCAAACAAACAATTCGAAATTGAGATTACCGATATTAAAAAAAAAATTCATGGATTGAGGACGCAGTTCATGGGAGAGCTTTAGAAAATTCGGAAATCGGAACAATCAGGGGCATCAACTGGTCAAGTGTATGTGCCCAAATTATGGTGCTTCGAGATCCTGAACTTTTTGAAAACGGGTGCCAGTATTGTATCGCAAGGCGTATCAAACCTTTCGACCCAAGACTCTCAACAGGAATCAGAGGAGGCACCGCACGATGAAGATAACGAAGTGAGTATATAAAATAGAATACGCTTGCAATTTTCTTTCAAAGTAATGCGAATATAGTTATTTCTTATTCTAATACACACACGAGTTATTATATGTTGAATTGCTATTACAGGACGAATTGCTGTTTGATGGAGAAGTAGGCCATTTGGAACAATACTGTATCACCTCTCCGGGTACGAGCGTAGACGACAGTCGAACTTCTTCTAGGTCGGATTACCGATCAACTCCAAAGAAGAGGAGACTTGCACCCGCGGAGGAGTCGACGTCGCTTGGATCGATAATTACTGCCGCAACAGATACATTAAAAAGTATCGCCAACCCCAATGAAACAGCAGTTTTGAGACATGAAGTATTTGCACAGTAAGTTCACAATGAATGTTCAAGCATAAAAACTTCACTTGACTAATATAAGTCTTACCATTATTTATTCATCCATTTTTATATAAAAATGTAATAATTTTTATATAAAATTGCATGCTAAATACTAAATACATTTATAAATTATACTCCATAATATTGTTTTTTTATTTATTTATTTTAACATATTACATTACAGATTTTCTTTTTTTATCCACGAATTATGCGAACTATCAAACCCCAACCATTTGACAAATAAGTTTTGACCACGTCTTTTTAATATTTTTTCCACGAGATATATGTCAGAATTTTTTACTTTCAATAGTTCTTGCTCGTAAAAACATCCTTCAATAGGATTGTTTTGATAATCCCTGATCTTGTATGTTTTCGGATTTGTCAGCAAGATCTTATAAATCGAAAATATTTCTGTAGATCAATTCGGTGTGTATCCTTTTTCAAACACTTGTTTGTATTTGCTAACACGTACTTGTTCACCCAATTTAAATTTTGGTTTAGCAGCTTCAACTATTTTTATGCGGTTATAAGACTTTTTGAGAACTTCCTTTTCATTATAAGCGTTTACATCAACAGGTTTCATATTGATAGTGCGATGTATTGAATTATTGTATTCTTCTAATAATGATGGAAGTATGTTTAACCATTTATATGATCCCTGTAAGCTGAATCTTTTCCACATTTTATCTTTGAGAGTACGATTAAATCGTTCACATATACTAGCTTTCAAATTGCTGAAGGTTGAATAATGATTTACTTGATGTGTGGCTAAGAGATGTTTAAATTTAGAATTATAAAATTCTTTCCCATTATCTGTTTGCAAATTTTGTGGAATACGCCCGCTGGAGAATATTTTAGTTAAGGCATGAACTACATCTTCGGCTGATTTTCTTTTTAGAGGTACAGCCCATGCATACTTCGAAAAGTTATCAATTACTGTTAGCATGTAATTGTAATCTTTATTTACTTTCGCATAGGGAATCATTTCAACCAAATCAGTTTGCCATGATTCATCCAAACCTTTAATAATTACATGTCTCCTGCGATAATTTCTCCTAGCGGGGGCATGCAACTCTTTTACTATTTGTTCTTTTGCTTCACTCATCTTGATGTAATATTGAATAATGGGATAATGTTAAAATATTTTTTCTATATAAAGATTATTTTAAATCTAATTATATGTTAAAATTTGTTTTTATTGATGTTATCTGAGCATCTAAATTAGCAATATGTTTACTGGACTGTTCAGTGAGATTTTTATGTTCTTTAAAATTGTTTTCTAGCAATGCTGAAACGGCTTCATTTTTATTGCTGATAACCAATAGCATATTCCTTATATCCATAATTTCGACATTTAGTTTAGTTATATCGTTATAGATTTTTTTTATAGTCTTATTAATATCCCGAACAATATCATCAGTATAAGATTTATTGGTAGCATCTTTCTCATCTTCTGGGTTAGCTAAATTTCTCAAGATTTTAGTATTTATGTTAAAATGCTCATCATGTGTTAAAAGAAAACCAACTCCAGGAAGTCCATGTGGTAGTTGTATATTCCTATGTAAGCTCTCATCATTTGTCCAATAATTACCAAACTTGTCAACACTCATGCTGAATGTTAATAATAAAAATAATTACTAATATATAATATTTGCTTCTCGTAACTCTTCTACTATTGATATTATTTCATTTTGATGATTATTATTTCCAGATGCTTGTGATGCAATTAATAATCTTAGACGGTCGACTAATTCATTCGGATCATCCCAATATACATAATCCATATAGGGAGGCGATCCGTCTATTTTCAAACTTTTAGGTATTCCGGAACTAGCTCTGGAATGGATTAGTAACTGAACTAAATTATAATAATTCCTCTCATCATCTGACACCATTTTACCCAATTTTAGTAATTTCTGTTTTCTTCGAATAGCATTACTAGTTGATACAATCTTACGCAAAATATTTCTTTCATCTTTGACTTGATCTTTGATTTCTAATAACGACATGTTCTGTTAAGTTAAATGCCACGTTCAATATATTATGTTAAGTTCGATGTTATGATGGACGTTAAGTTAATGCGTTTGAGTCGAGTTTAAAGTCAAGTCAAATAATTTTAGTTAAGTTAAATGTCAAGTTGCACGTTAAGTTAAGATGGAACACAAATTGCTCGTCATTCAAGTTGTTTAACATCCAATGATGGAATGATGTATATAAATTTATATTTATATATTTAAAGAACTTGAACAATAGTAATTTACATATATCAACAAAACAGTCAAATCCTTGTCGATAGCGACCCATATTAATATCTCTATCTTTCTCTATAACTAAGAAGCCAAATTTGTCTTTCCAACAGAACCTACACAAGTTCTGAAAATCATTAATTTTCATGTCCATATTAACATGATCATCATATACATGTTTTAAGTTTAAATCATCCTGTTTAAAAATTATTATTAAATTTGTATTATCTCTGATGAGATGCTTAGGGATGCGACTATATGTTTGACATAAATAAAAACTATCAACATCTTTATGTCGCCCCATACTAAAATATTCTCTTATATGGTTTTGTTTCTCACATGCAACATCGTCAAAAACAAATATAGAATTTGTCTTAGCTTCGTTTGGAGGCATTATACAGGCATTTTCCGAAAATGTAAAATATCCAATATTTTCAATCGATTCTAAACATTTTCTTAATAATTCATACTTAGGTTTATATAAAGATTTTAAATAAATATAGACGTTTTCAAATCGAAGACCATTTTTATGATAATAAAACATTCGTTTTTCCGCAGTTTGAAGGACCACAAATAATACATCTTATCGTGTTGGGTAATAATGTTCCATGTCTTTTTTTTATAGGCGTGTTATTGTCTGCTAATAAATCGTAGTTTGTAACTTTTAGCGTATCTTGTTGCTTATTGAATCGCATCCTGAATCTAACTGGATATAAACAACACTACACAACGCAATTATAATCAATTGATTAGTGAGTGTTAATGCGTAAAGATGGGGCGTAAAAATAAAAAAATCGATAAAAAGAAAGCAATCAAAGGAAAAGGTGCATTTAATTGGGCGATTAATAATCTTCCATTTGAAATGCATGTGCCGGGATATCAGTACTGTGGTCCAGGCACCAAATTAGCAAAGCGCTTACACAATGGAGATCCTGGTATAAACCCTCTTGATGCGTCATGTAAAGAACACGATATTGCATATTCCCAAAACAAAGATGATCTTGGTAATCGACATAAAGCTGATAAAGTATTAGCTGAAAAGGCTTGGAAGCGAGTTTTTGCAAAAGATGCTAAGATTGGTGAGAAAGTGACTGCGTGGTCAGTGGCAAATGCGATTAAATTAAAATCTAAGCTTGGTATGGGGCAAAATTTTCCTCAAAAAGCAAATAAAAAGTTAAATACAAAAAAGATTAAGAAACAAACTTTGTCTTTAATCAAACTTATACGTATGACGAAAAAGGCTACTAAAGCTGTTAAAACAAATGATTCAAAAACAGCGATTAAACATGCACTGAATGCGGTTAGTGGTTTAGTAAAAAATGTTGGCGGTAAAAATAATATAAGAACATCAAAAATTATATCAATTCCTAAGACTGGAGGATTTTTACCATTGCTTATTCCTATTTTTGCGGGGCTAAGTGCGGTTGGAGCATTAGCTGGTGGCGCCGCTGGTATTGCAAAAGCGGTTAACGATGCTAGCGCAGCAAAAAAATTATTGGAAGAAAACCAACGTCATAACAGATCTATGGAAGCAGTAAAAGTTGGTGGCCGCGGTTTATATCTGCAACCTTATAAAAAAGGATATGGTTTACTTATTTCACCCAAAAATCCAAAAAACTAATAAGTGCACTGCCCGATAGAGCGTTAACTGATAATGAACTTTATTGCTGTGCAAAAGAGCTTGGAATAAAACATTTTCGCGGGGTGTTTATGAGATACAATCTACCAAATAAAGTTAATAAGAACGAGTGCGCGATTGTAAATTTAGATGATAAGAATGGTCCGGGTACTCATTGGGTATGCTATAAAAAACAAGGAAGTAATGTTATGTATTTTTATAGCTTTGGAAATCTTCGTCCACCAGCGGAATTGGTTAACTATCTAAGAGGCAGTGTTTATTATAACTATAAAACTTATCAAAATTATAACACATTTGTGTGTGGTCACTTATGTTTAAAATTTCTATGTAACCTATTATATAAATAATAAATATATATAGCGGGTAGTTAAAAACCCATCATTTGATACCCAACCTCTCAGCAATGTCGTTTACTCTATCCCTGTCTGATAGCAAATCGGTGATGAGCACAGATTATTTTCCACCGATTCAACTGTGTGAAGGCAAAAATTATGAGATAGGTTTAGTTAATTTTCAAACCTTTAATTCTATTCCAAACATAGAAAAGGATCACAACAAAATGTACATAGATGATTTTGTTGTTACTTTGCCTACAGGTTCGTATGAGTTAAAAAGTCTTGCTGATTATATAGCAAATGCAGTAAAGAGCAAAGGAATCGTTTTTGAGATGAGAGCAAACAATACTACATTAAACTGTTTGATAAAATGTAGTCGATCTATAAATTTTACTCCGAAAGATTCAATTTATAAATTATTGGGGTTTAAAAATTAAGTTTTTCCACCAAATATTGAGCATGAATCCGATGAAGTAGTTAATATTCTAAAAATTAATACAGTACGCGTGGAATGTAATATTATCAGCGGTGCATATTTAAATGGTCATCAAGCACATACACTGTATGAGTTTTTTCCAATTGTACCCCCCGGTTATAAAATAGTTCAAAAACCCGCAAACGTTATCTACTTGCCAATAAACACCCGCTCTATAGATAATATAACCCTTCAAATACTCGATCAAAATGATGAATTGATCAATTTTAGAGGTGAAGTCATAACGGTAAGGTTGCATATAAGAGCTTATTGAGGAAAAATGGTTATTGTTTACAATAGAGATGATAATGTTAGTTCTCTAAAAACATTTGTCAAAACATATTTTAAAGAGAAACAATGCAAAAAGATGCTCACTCGTGTTCCGCAAACAAAGCACTCACACCTGCAAATAAAGCAACATTGGAGAGCCTAAATCTTATAGTCAAATCGAAGATAACACCAGCTGTAAAGTAAAATTTAATTGTACGAAAGTGATTGTCAAATATTTACGTCTATTTTTTGTAAAATCATTCCGAGTTACTTTAGCAATTCGTGTTAAAAAAAATCACAATGGCTAATATGTTAAATATTCGCGCTAATATAGAATATGACAATTATATATCAAGTAATGAAATTCATGCCCATCAACCGTATGCATCGTCTACATTTAACAACAGTGATGAAATTCGTATAACGATTCAAAATCAGGATTTATATGTTACGCCTAATAAAAGTTGTCTGCATATTTTCGGTCGATTGTTGCGAAAGGATGGTACTGCCGTGCAACACACAAAAATTATAAACAATGGGTTATGTCATTTATTTGATCAAATTCGCTACGAATTGAACGGTGTGGAAATAGACAAATGTAAAAATGTTGGAGTCACATCCACGATGAAAGGATACTTTTCTGTAAATACAAACAAAAGTCAAATGCTCGAAAATGCTGGATGGAAAGCTACGTCTGATACTACTATAACCGATGCTGAAGGGTACTTTGATGTTGTTATACCGCTTAATATGATGTTGGGTTTTGCGGAAGATTATCTCAAAGTTATTGCTAATGTTAAACAGGAACTTATACTTGTTCGTTCTAGAACAGATTTAAACGCTATTATTCAAACAGAAGCTGAACCATTTAAGTTTATTTTAAACAAAATTGAATGGAGAGTTCCATATATTACACTTGCCGATAAACAAAAGATTGATATGCTTCATTTTATCGAAAAAGACCCAACAATTAGCATGAGTTTTCGAACATGGGAGTTATATGAATATCCTATGCTTCAAACAACAGAAAAGCAGATTTGGACTATAAAAACAGCTACTCAACTAGAAAAACCTCGATTTGTGATGCTAGGTTTTCAGACAGGTCGGAAAAATAATAGTGCTATGGATATCAGTAAGTTTGACCACTGTCGACTTAGTGATGTTAAGTTGTATTTGAATTCTCAATCGTATCCATATGGCAATTTAAATTTAAATTTGGAGCGCAATCAATATGCGTTACTGTATGAAATGTATGCAGAATTTCAAAGCGCTTACTATTCACATGAAAACGAACCATTGTTAAGCAAATATGATTTTATAAATATTGCTCCGCTTATTTTAATAAATTGTTCTCAGCAAAATGAGTCACTTAAGTCGGCTCCTGTTGACATTCGTTTAGAATTCGAGTCAAAACATAAGTTTCCGACAAATACAACAGCCTATTGTTTGATTTTACGTGATCGAATCGTTGAGTATAAACCAATTAGCGGTACGGTACAGAAGGTAGTCTAATACCCTCTTTTGAACAATTGAGTTCATTGCAGATTTTCAAGGTTTTATGAAAAAAACAAAGTTTATTTTTAAAGAAGTAGCGTTAGTGCCGATTGATGATCCTGAAAATATAAAAGTATTTGTATTTAGTGCACCAAATGACTGGGGGTATCTAAATTCTGAAAAGGCGTCAAAGAATTGGATTCTAAACCATCATCACGGTATACATTGGCTAACTGTTGGTATTCCTTACGAAAATTTAAATAGGGTGCTTTATCAGCGCTGCATGAAGCTACAGCAATTTACGTAAAAGGGTTGGACAAACAAAAATGGCTCGAAAATTGTGGATTTAATAATGTTAAAAGCTTAGAAGATATGGGGTGTCCAGCATTGCAATTATTACAAAAAGAAAAGATTGAATTTAAAAAAAATGCTCTTCTGCGCATATAAATAAAAATAGCAATTACTGCGCATTTAAAAATGTTCAACTTTTACGAAAATGGTTTATTTCAAACAAAAAAACCACAGCAGGTCAGGCCATATTATCGTTTTACCAAAAGAAACAACTCGCGTTAATGCCGCTTCGGGAGATTGAGAGTTTGCCAATTGAATTTTTGAATACATTTGCCGCTGATTCTATAGAATGTGTTTGGGAAAAATTGTCAAATAATTTGAAGTTTAACCCCAATATTTATGGTTGTAGACGTTGCTTTCAACATTATAATACATCCACTCGAGATCAGATTGATGGTCCACCTCCGATGATACGTAATTGTTCTGAATGTGCATTGAAGCAATACGACTGTTCTTCTTAAATATTATTAAGAGTGAGAATATTTAGTAAAAATGAGTAAAACTGATTTTAATAGATTTAATTTGGACATTGCGAATAAAGTATGTGTTCGCTTCGCCGAAAATAAGATTAAAATACACCTGATGGTGCAATGGTTGTTTGCTTACCGAGCCGCGCGAAAAGGACCTTGGGAAGAATGTGCAAGAGATGGAGCAAGATTTAAAAATCGAATTAGAGATGTTGAGAAAAAAATTAAATCAATATTTAATGCGGATCATCGTCAGAGCATATTTGAGCAACGCTTTCTTTTAGATGTAATGAATTAAATGTATTGATTCTCAATAAATCTAAAAAAGAACTGCATTAAATAGAAAGTTAATTTAATTACTATTATGTATTTATATTTTAATTGGGTTTTATAGAATAAAAAAAATTGTCAAATATAATTTTATTTTTTAAAATATATTTTTGTTATTTTTAAAAAATGTTATACACTAAATATTAATCTATACAAAATAAAAAGTAATTCAAACATGCAATATAAATTATTTATTACCTATTATTAATCACATTTATTAAATAAATTATTATATTTAAATTAAAATTAATATAAAGAATAATGCCCCCAAGGCAATGTGTCATAGCTATTCCCCACAATAAATCTTTTATCATCGCTTGAACTCAGTGCGATTTTATTTTGCTTAATAGTGTAAACATTATGTTGTTTTGAAATAATCCTATTCTGCATTTTATATATACTTATGTTTTCAAAAAGACAATTTTTGTATTCATCAAAACTTAAGTTTTTTACTACTGATTTACCTATCCCTTTAGCTTTATTTACATTGATGTTACTTTGTAATAAATATGAATACATTTTTGCTCGTAAACCAACAAACTCATACATAATTTCACCGTTTATTTCGCCTTTGAATAAACCCAAAACTTTTTTGTTTACTCTAGGAAAATTATAAGGATTATTTTCAGAATAGTCGGACGTATCAAACCATTGCATCAAGTCAGTAGAGATATCATGATAGAAATTATTTGATATTACAGAATATATCAATGAATCCGTATCCATGTATAAAAGTTTTAAATTAGCATCTTCATATTTTTTCTTTATGTAATCGTAATGAAATTGATACATGAGACTTTTACTTATATCTAGGATGGCCATTCCTACATATAGAGGTTTATTAAATGTTATTTTTAGGCGATTCAAATCGATGGCGATAAAATCCTCATCAAAAATAACCCTATCTTTAAAATTCGGTTTACCGATTTGTTTACCAGCACCATAACTACCGCTCCATTTTGTTGCTAATTTTATATCACGCATTTTTCTGACATTCTGCATACTTTTACCGAATACACTATCATTTTTCAGTTTATAAAAGCTTTTCTGGAATTCATTGGTTGACTCCATTCGAAGTTTGGTATTTTTCATGATGTATGGTCTCATCCAAGCCGATTGATCAAATTCCAGTATGCGGTAAATTTTTGTAAGAATCAACCTATGATTAATACATTGCTTCAAATTTCGATAATGAATAATATAGCGATGTTTCGGTTCTCATGTGGATAGCAGTTTTTTATGTTTGCCAGTTGGAAGAATTTTATTTTCAGGGCAAAAAGGGAGATCTCTATGAGAGTCATGTACATTTTCTGGATACGTCAAATCGACCTCAAAAATATAGCCTTTTTCAAAATCATCCGGTAGCTGCAATAGGGATTTTGTAAATTTGTGGAATTTTTTTTTCATCACACCATCTAAAATTGCCAGTAGGCAAGCATTGACACATTGCCCACCCATACAAATTTACTGCATCAAGATAGATAAGATAAGACTCGGGTTGAGAAGAATCAAAATTGTCCATATACCGATTATTAGCCGCAGCGTATCGATTGCAGCATTGAGCAATTCCACCTCGAATACCTCTCTCGATAAACAATAGCATGTCGATATCCGTCATCAATTCCAATGTAATTTTTGTGACTTTTAATAAACTATCCCAAGGTAGTGCTGGTGCCGTTATATACTTTGCGGGGTCCAAATCATAAGTTTTTTTACATAAGAAACAAAATTTTTCAAACACATCCGCTAGTAAAAGAACATCTGTTTTCAAATATAAATCCGCATAGTCTCCTAAATTTTGACAATCAAATTCAGTAAAAACTGTTTGCGCATGAGTATATTCGCTCTCGCTGATGTCACTCTGTGTTAAGTTGTTGAAAAAATATTTTCGTTCTGGTAGCGATGTTTCCAAAAAACGCTCAAAACTATTTAAATAGCTATATGGTAAAAGGCCTTTTCTGTATAAAAGTTTCAATTTTGACTCGGGCACATTTTTAAAATACCTTTTTGTTATTTGATGTTCTTTTAAATACGATGATAGTTTATCCAAAGAGGACGCCATAAAATTAAACGAATCAATAAATTTTAGTTTAATGTTATTTCCAGAAATAAATTTCGTTAACGATTTATATTTTTCCTTATTTATGGCTATCACGGATATTTTCCCGGGATTTTTTAAATAAACTTTCCCATTCTCGTTTATGACTGATTTTTCACGTAATTCACAAATTAAAAAATGAGCATCATAGCCCTGAAGATTGTAAAAAATAACAATAATATCGGAGGGAATTAAATAATTGAGATTGCAATTGACGTGAGCTGCGCCTCTGAACTTCCCAGTTAGGTGACAATGATCTCGAACTTTTGTTAGCAGATCTTCCTCTTCCCCCTCGAGCGCCAAATCTGATGGTGGTGAAAATTCTTTTTCACAAATATGACAAATGTTCGCTTGATCAAACTCTGCCAATTCAGTGGCCGATAAAGGTAGCATTTCTTTTTTATTACTGTAAATACTTGCAACTTTTTCCGCTAGTAAAGTTAGTTTATTCACAAACCATTCAATACAATCCTGTCCTCTATACAAATCCATTTCGGAATAGGCGTCATCCAAATTACATTTTAAATAATACGAAATACTGCATGGTGTATGGTTTTGATATAGGCATTCGTAAAACTCTGTGCATTATCAGGTTCACATGTTTGAATGGGTAGAAGCAGACATTCAAGATCGGCATATATAACGAATGGATGCATTTCTTTACAGTTATAATTTTGAAATTGAATCCATTTATTCGATTGGTTGGGCATAACACATTTTACTGCTGCGGAATTTGAGCAATCAATTATATGCTGTTTATACTTCTTCTCAGCGTAAAAAATAACATAGGCATCTGTCACATAACCAGCGAGAGCTGCGATGTTTAGCGGTCATTTGATTTCTCACTAATCTGGATAAATTTTTAATCCAGCAAAAATGATAGTTAGGTACACATTCTTCTTTTTCTTCTTCTTCTTTATCATCATTTTTTGGAATTTCGGCCATTAATAAATTTATATGAACATCTTTATGATTTTTAGATATGCATATTGGTAATATCTCATATTTAACATTTTCGGACTTTGGGTCTTTTGTTGAATTTGTTTCGGAGGTGCATTTATTCAAAATAAGCCATTCACTCTTTGTTTTTAGTGCATATACATTAATCGATAGATTATTTTGCACTTCAAATTTGGGAATTTTATCCAATTCCATAGGAAACGTAACTCCATCTAAATTTAAAATGTCGTTATAGTCAGGATATGAGGAAACTCTATTCGCGTTCTTTTTGACAGGCCGAAGAGCCGAAATTATCGCCCAAGCAAAACAACAATCAGCCGCGCATTGCACATTTATAACCGCCTTTCGAGCTTGAACATACTTGGGCAAAACAAAATATTTTGCGCCTACGGTAAAAGGGACATATTTGTTGATGTTTAAATTAACTTGTAGAATTCTGCGTAGAGCCCATCCGCTATCCCGCTCATGATGTTCCTGTAGTCTCGTTAAAAAATTTTCGCACGCTTCATTATACCACTCGACTATATTTGAAGTTTGGTAAATAATTTTATATGTAGAATTCAGATAAATGTTTTGAACCTCTTCGGTTTTAGGGAGAATCATCTCACAAATTAAAGTTAGTTGTGATTTAATAGGAGTGTTAGGATTTTTAGCACTTCTGACACCAGGGGTAGAATACCCCAAATTTAGTTTACTGCGGATCAACACTAGACGAGTAGGTTTAAGGAAACGAACTATTTATTAAACTTATACTTTTAATGATTAAATATAATTAGTACATTTGTATATGTGTGCGAGTAAAGCCTTCGAATTTCGGACTAGAACTCGAACTTTTCAGTTCTGTTACAGTTTTTATAATTCATTTAATTAGTGGGAGGAAACAAAGTTTTGATCTAATAAATACTTTAATTTAGATGCGAAATTATAATAAATGAACTCTATCATTACTTTTATGATAACAAAAATATATAAGTTTGCACATTAGAATCGGTGTGCAGAAACATATACAAAGAACTATTGTAATTGATAATAATTAAACTAATAATAATCCTTTATATTAAACAATGAAGAGTTATAATAATAATTAGAATTGATATGGATATACTATAAAGCTACTGTTCATATTTGCAATAGCGAATATTTATTACAATATAATTGAAACAATAGACGTCTATTCTAATAAACACTTCAACTAAAGGTAAGTATATATTTATAATAATAATATAGCGTGATCTAAGGTCTTCTTCACACTGCACTGTAAGGGTAGGTATCTAACAGGAGCAATTAATCTCATATCATTAACCTTTGAGCTGATTAAATTTAGTGTTAATTGAAAAAAAAGTTTTGGGTCTAAAATTTTATTAGCATTTATTATTGCGTTTGTTAGAATACGTCTTTTAAACGCTGACTCAACCGCAACTAAAACTAATTCTTGTTCATGCATGTTTACATTATCCAATATTTCTTCTACAATCGGTGTCTCATGAATGTTATTTAGAATATGATTTATATAATCCGCATAATATTTATTACTTGCATTATTTACTTTTTGACGTTTGGGGTGTGGCTCGCTTGCTTCTAATTGCTGGGTATCACTCGTTGGGCTGGGGATGGCTGCAACATTGGATTGACTCCCCAATATAAAACGTTTAGCATTTCGTGTTTCTGATGGTTGATGTGGTGTATCTTGCATCAAACCATGTTTTTTCATCATGGCTTGCATAAATGAGTGATAAAATTTATCCATGCTTCCTAAAATAATAATAACAATAAAAAAACTTTAGTATTGGATGGAATATAATACAACAATATAATTTACCTTGTTGATACTTTTTTCCTGCTTTGCCCTGCTTTTTTTGCTATTGGTTTTGAATAGGTATAAAGTTGAAAATACTCTGTAAAAAACAATATTAATGTGTTAGCTTAAAACGATCGTCAAAATAGTTAAATTAAAATATCTACATACCTTGCAATAATTATTTAGATAAGGGCAAAAATAGATGGTCCACAATTGTTCAGTACACAAACAAAATAAAACTTATTAAACAACGCGTAGAACCACTGTAATATAGCAAGCAATTCGCATAAATAAAACCTTCGATATGGTTTAAAAACGTATATGTGTATACAAAACTTATGTGCAAAAATATCATGCAAATATCTCTGTATAAGCTGGATCTCACGCTAATAGTGCAGAATCAGCTTAGAATTATAGTATGTAAACAAATGCGGAGTGCGAACCTTATCTTCAAAAAAAAAACATCTAACAAATGTGATTGATTATTCAATAATTATATACTAAAATCATACAAAATCTATAAATTTTTGGACGTGTAATTGGTACATGCAAAAAAAATCAAATCTGTTGTTATTTCTTTTGTAGCTAGTACCGTTAATGAGATAACGCTCGAGCTTAAGATGTTGCTGTCGATGAGTCATTGTCGCTTCCGCGCTTTTGACCAAAACACATTACATTATAAAATCTAATAAAAGTAACAATATTAATATGAGCTTTTAATTTGTACCCAATATATTTTCTCATTAGCGCAATTGATAATTATTAAGTATTGCGCAATATAGTTGGTCCAAATACAATATACACTTTCTGGACTACAGTCACTTGAGCCGGAAATATGCTGAATTTGCAAAACAATAAATGTACTTTTTTTTTCGTTGATTACATTATGAAAAAAGCCAAACGTCATGTGAGCCAGATACCACATGTAGTTTCTGGATCAACCTAATTTGAGCCAGTCACCATAGGAAATTTAACCTAGGGTGAGCCAGAAACCACATGTAGTATTTGGAATACTCTAAAGTGAGCCAGACACCATAGGGAATTTAACATAGGATGACGTCATGTGAGCCAGATACAACAAATATCACTACTTTTGTAGTCGTCTTCTTCACACACAAAGTCAAAGCCAAAAACCGTATGCACTGTAATCAATTTTTCTTTGATTTAAAAATCAGCAGAGCCATTGTTTAGGCTTATGATAATGACTGTTATATTTTTAGGGCCCTAATCAGGAACGACCAGCATATAGTATGCGATTCGCTAGTCCTCGTTCTCAAAAAATCCAATCAATGACAAGCAACTCAAGATTGTCCCCACGTTTAGGACATAAGCACGTAAATGGAGATCTTTGAGTTAAATTAAATAACGAATTATATAATAATTTGTGAGTTAGGGAATTAGAAAATGAAACAATATGTGCCAGTAATGTTAGTGACTCAAATTTAAGCTACTAGTACCCACCTACTAATTATTAACTACTAAAACGATTTCCTAACCATTAAGGACTAAAGTCGATTTCGTAATCTATCAAAGATAACATTTCAATATAATCCAAATGACCAATTAACTGCATGGTTAAACCTGAGACGCAAAAAAAACTTTTTTGAGTTCATTTTGGTAACCATATTTATATATTTAATTTTTAATTCCAATTGACTTGGTTCATTTTCGTTCTGCAGCAATTCAAATTTTTCTGCAATTAATTTTTATGTACGATCGAACAATATTATGTGCTGGCTTTTCAGACATTTTAAACAGGCCTGAAATCTGAAATTATTTTTAAATTTAAAGTATTTATTTATTTTTACTTGCATAACATTGATTTCTTTATGAATATTGTGTGAGTACTTACATATTTTGTCTATGAATTTTGCCTTGTGCTGGACGTAGTACGTTGGCAAAGCAGACAAGGTAACGTCATGACTATTGATGACGTGCCTTCTTAAAAGTTTTGAATAGCCTATAGGTATCATTCGTGATTCTTTCACTTCTATAAGGTGAGTCATAATTTTATTGAACACAACTTCTATGTATACTATAATGTAACCTATAATTAACTATAATTAACATGCAATTTCGTTGATGTAAAGTAGTTGGTTGTGTTCTAACATTATAAATAGAATTAATATATTTATATATATGATGTATATAAAAATATATATCATATTTATACAAATATATATCATATTCAATCAATTTTTTTAACAAAATAGCTGCGTCCGGGCTACATTTTCGGCAGCAAGGCTTTTGCGAGGATACGCCTCAAATAATTTTTGCAATTCGGTAAATATCCGCTGTAAACATCAACGATTTACAAAATTATATTTAATAATTTCCTTTTCTTCTAGGGCATTTGCAACTGCAATCCGGTTGACTACTAAGTTGTTAATTTTGCCACTTTCGAGGTTGTGAATAAACTTATGCTTGGAAGGCTTTACTTTTGTGAAGACTATCGATTCAAAAAATTATATTCAATCTTTTTTTAGATCAATGAACGAATTTTTTCAGTCATGTTTGAAAAATCAATTTCAAAGTTAGTATTATTTTTCAAATATAAATACAAATATACATATTATATATCTAATATTTGATCCAGTTCTTCTATAGTTGTAATTCAGTTATAATTGCTTCAGTAATCACTCCTTATCGATCCACACCTCGACATATTATTAACGATCTGGCTTCCCGCTTTGGTATTTGCTTAATTATTTCCAAATTTATCTTTACTGCTGCTTTTGGAGTTCATTTTTTAAACAAACCAAGATTATTTTTGTATGTTGATTGACATAATGAATTTGGTGTCTAAGGCTTTTGCGAGCATACGTCTCGAATAATTTTTGCAATGGGCTATGATCAAAAAAAAATTTCTTTTACGTCTATATCTTTATTGAGAAAAAATAATGAATCCCTATTTTTTTTTTAAACCAAAGTTTGCCACTAAAAAAAAAATAAATAAACATTTAAAACGCTTCAAAATTCCGCTTACGTTTCCCACTGGCCAATCAAGAGAGCGGGCAAATTAAACACTGGCTCATGCTGGCTTGTGTTCATTTGAACTACTGTCAGTTGATACATTTTATTTTGAGGTTAGTGTATTTTGAGGTTAGTAGTTAATACACTCTCTTTGAGTGTATAGGCTTGTCCAGCTAACAGTCAGTGCGCTGTCAAATACATTTAAAATTCACGGCTGGTTGATAACATTAAATTTCAAAGTCCGCGTTTTAATTAATTTTAAAGTTATTGCGGCTGTATTTGTTATTTGTTTGTGTACAAAACAACTTACAACAAGTGCGATTGTGTTGTGGTTTGGTGACATTGCCAGCTTATTGCTTAATAAAGGGATGCGGGAGCTACGCGATGAAAGACGATATTGGACTTTTTCGGATTCCCGCTATATTAACTTTCCCACATCAGCCAGAAGTAAATAGACTATCCAGGGGCAGGCGCAGGTTATGGTTGGATTAAACCAACCGTCCAGAGTTGGTCGAGCAGCAGCTAAAACACGCGAGAGTGTGTTCCAAACAATTTGTGTCAGGTAGGTCATTCGGCCCGACTCTATTCGCTTAAACACCGTGCTTAGAACTTCCCTGTGTTTAGACGGTACACTATATGTTGATAGTGTTTGGACGATGGCGATACCCGGATTAGTAATTTGTATAAGTAAACACTTGGCTGCAGAATTGTTAGACCATTAACGATATAATCATTTATAGCATTATACTTATTTATGTTAAAAATTATTTTTTTTATAGAAAAACCAGCCGGTCTAAAAGATGTTGCAAATCAAGACGGGATTGAATATTGTTTTGAATATATAATAATAATATTAATATATAATATTAAATATAATAAATATATTAATATAATTTTTTGAATATATAATATTGATTGAATATTGTTTTGAATATTGGATTTGGTGGGAACATTCCACAAGCAGCGCACATCCGTACAAGATAAGTTTTCCTTCTTATTGTTAATTGCCTCTCCGGCATATAACAAAGCTCCAATATGACTGCATATCTCTCCTGTACCAGCAATGCAAGTACAATAAGCAGTTTCAATTCCACCATCAAAATTAGAGAAAATCCTTGCATCTAAAGGACGTACATTAATTTTTTGGGAATGTTTCACCTAGAATATAAATCAAAAAAATTACATTATGCAAAATTGATAAGACTACTCTCGGAGTAATAAGTTTTGACCCTCTTTTTTAAAGTATCATATTATGAAAAGTATTTGCCACATTTTGATAATTTAAAAAAATAAATAAATTGTGTTGTGTTGTGCATGTATGTAATTTTTTTTTAAATTTTCACACTCTTAATTTTTTAGCAATGTATGAATATATCTAAAAAGAACGGATTTTTTGTACCTTTTTCGATATTATTAACTTTAAATGTAAGTTTTATAAAAATTATTACATCTGATGACTTTAGATTTTAAATACAAATAAAGTATATATTTCAGTACAATATACAAGAAAAATTGAATCAATTTGATCAGTAGTTTTTGTTTTTTAAATAAATATATTGTGACGAAAACTATGTACGACTCGTCTGGGTGCTCTTTCGTACGACCTCTGTGGCCGTGCTACTACTGATAGGGCTCGCGCACTTTGCCGGTCAGCTAGACATTCCGCGAATTCTTGTAAGTAGTTGGTCGCTCTTTTGCACCTGATATTTGCGTACGATCAGTCGGTCGTCTTATAATTATATAGTTCAATTTTGTTCCCAAACTGTGGAAAGTGTGTTGAAGAACCTTCCTGGTTTGTTGACCTGGTCTTGCAGGTGAGGAGTATTTTCTTTATTTTCTATTAACTCACGGTATAAATCTAAACCCTAATTGCCATGTGTTCGTTTAACCTAAGTAACTTAACATAATTATGTACATTGCTTTATTGTGTGGTTGTCATTTAGTGCTTCTTGCAGATTTTTTACACGTTTCGTGAACCTTATTTGATTGTGTGATCAAACCGAATTTGTGGTTGATTGGGTTTTGATTGAGAAATATATCCGAAAATTGTTAAGTTGGAGTGGACGTTTTATTTCTTGCCTTCGAATCATCACATCTTTGGCGCCCAACGTGGGGCAAGAAATCGTCTTATTTGGAACCAGCTCGACAATGAACGTGTCTCACTCGCCAAATCGACGTAGCCATTACCGGTTGCGGTCTGGCAGCAATCGGCCAGGACAATCGATGACTCCGAACGAAGTATCGGGGCCGGTTAACCCTGTTTTGGAAATGGTGGTTCCCACCGAGGCGCTTGCCGATGGTATCCGCACAAATGTTCCAATTACAACATTTGGAGGTAGCGCTGCGGAAATGACAGTCTCGCCTGGCCGCGCATCCGCAACTACTACCGAGCCGTGTGGCGGTCCCAACTACCCAACAAGGCATGGCGGGACTATGCAAGTACCAGATGGTGGTAATGGGGCAATTCCGAGATGGTCCGGACCGGGTTTACCAAACTTTTCGGACAGGCAGCACGAAGCCTCCAATTGGGCTTTGCCTAGCGGACCACCGCCACCAAAACAGGTCGTACAAAGTTTTTTTGAGTCTTTTGTCCCTCAACCAACACAATTTAACAGACGTAGCGTAGGTTTAGACGGAGAACAGTCTAGTTTTGATTCACTGCATGCTACCAATAATGTGTATGGTTTAGGGAGAGGAAGAATGGGCATAAGCCGCGACAACACTGACAGGGTTTACGATAACCGCTTTGGTCATTGTTTGACAACTGGGGCCAACCCCACAAGGAATGCCAGTGTTGTCGAAGCTGTGGTACCTGATAACGAAAGCAATCATGTGATGCCCTCCCCTGCAGCTCACCTGGCAGCGGTGGGCAAGTTGCTTCCGGAATTCGACGGGTCGATCTCGGTACATCCAGTCGAATTCCTCGAAATATTGGAAACTGTGGCGAATAATACCATTTTACTCAGTAACCGCTTACCTATCTTGCTTCGCAAGGTGTTTAAAGGAGAGGCTTTGCTATGGCTGCAAGCGGCATTTCCTAGCGTAAATTCATACGCTGACTTCAAGTTGGCGTTTGTAGAGCAGTTTTGGGGTTTAGATCGGCAAATGGCAATTAGGTTTGACCTCGAAACGGGTAAATACCATAAAGGTTCTTTTGTACAGCATTTCCTTAAATTCGTTGCAAAAGGGCGATACTTACAACCCCCATACCCAGAGGATTTCTTAGTCACAGTCATCGCGAGGCACTTTCCCCCGAACGTGTCTTGTTGCCTAATAGGCACAACTTCTTTTCATGAAGCGCTTAATCGTTTAAGGCAGGCGGATTATTTCTGCAGTAGATCCGTGGATTTTGCTATTAGCCCACAGGCGGGCAATTGGCCGAGAAAGCCGCCTGGTCAAAATAACCACAATACGTATAATAACTTCCACCGTCGGGAAAACGCGAACGTTACCGACAAGAAAGTCTCTTGTTTGGCCGTAGAAGAGTCTTTGACTTCCGTTTCGGGAGACGCCGTGGAGTCGGAAAACTCCAACTCGCCCCAACTCCAGGCCTCGTTTTAGGGCGAGATTTTAACAATGTAGAGGTCCACTTTCCCATTAATCTACTGAATTACCCCGTGGATGATCTGTTAGAAGAGTGTAATCTAGAACATCCGACAAGTTACGCTAAGTCGCCGGTTATTAGCATCACCGTCGCAAATATTAGCAGGCCAGCACTTATAGATACTGGGAGCGAGGTCACAGTCCTGTCACAAACTACCTGGGAACAGTTTTCCGCTTTGGATAAAAACATTCCCATTTTTACGGTGTCCGGAGTTAGGGTTTCTGGTGCTTTTAAGGCGCAGCAAAAACGCGTAACTCATCAAGTTCAGTTAAGTTTTAGGATCGGGAAATCGGTGTTCCGACACGAGTTTTTATTAATTCCTGGCCTTGTATACCCAGTTATACTGGGAATAGATTTTTTAAAATTGGTAAAAGCTAAGCTCGATTTGGAGGCTCAAGCTTTAAATATTTTTTGTGATAACGAGTGGCAGTCGGTTCGTCTGTTGGATTGCCAACACGAATTTATGGCGCCGGAATCTCCTTCGTTCCGTACAATGGCAGTTAACCACGGTTTGCCACAAGCACGCGAGACTTCTTCTCGCGTCGAAACTGCCGATTTTCGAGATATTGTTGCAGGTGCAGATTTAACCACCGCTCAGCGCAGCGCGTTTGGGGAAGTCTTGCAGAAAAATTCTGTTTTGTTCTCTGACAAGCCTGGTTTAACGCGTCTGTATCACCACGAAATAAATTTGTTGGATGCGACGCCGGTACAACAGAAACCGTACCCCATTCCTTTTGCACACAGGGCCGCGGTTCAGGCCGAGATTGATAGTATGTTAAAACACGGGATTATCGAAAGGGCTAACACCCCGTATTGTTCGCCTTTAGTAACCGCCGTAAAGAGGGATTCGTCGGTCAGGGTCTGCTTGGACGCGCGTGCACTCAACAAAATTATGCAAACTGACGTGGAGCAACCGCAGCCGGTGGAAGACATCATCCGGTGTCTTCACCAGGTTTGTTATATGAGCTCACTGGACCTCACTAACTCGTATTGGCAAATACCCCTAAGGGGTTCCGATAAAAAATATACGGGTTTCCTACATGGTGGGAAAGCTTATCAATTCCGCGTTTTGCCTTTTGGGCTGAAAACTGCCGTAGCTAGTTTTAGCAGGTGCATGGACTTAGTTCTCGGTCCAGAGCTCCGCAGTTTTGTGGTTTCGTACGTCGACGACCTGCTCATCTATTCGCGAAGTTTTGAAGAGCATTTAGGTCATCTGCAACGCGTTTTCACTCGGTTGCAGTCCGCCGGTTTTACGTTGCGATTGAGAAAATGTAAGTTCTTTCGATCGGAAATGAACTTCCTCGGGTATTTAATAAGCAAAGATGGGGTGCGTCCCGACCCGGGTCGGGTGCAAGCCATTAGAGAATTTCCAGCTCCCCGAAGCATTAAGCACGTCCAAGCATTCCTTGGGTTGTGCAACTACGATCGGGCTTTTACTGAGCGGTTTGCCACAGAATCGGAGCCTTTAGTCGCGTTGTTGCGTAAAAACCAGCGTTGGGTTTGGGGGCAAGCGCAGAGTAGAGCTTTTCAGTCCCTTAAAGACATCCTTTCGGCGGAGACATATCTGTGGCACCCGCGATTTGAAGAGCATTTTATCGTACAGACCGACGCGAGCGACTGCGGTTTAGGGGCCGCGTTGTATCAGCTCGTAGGCGGTCAAAAACAATATGTAGCTTTTGCCAGCAGGTTGTTACTTGATCGGGAGCGGAACTACAGCACTCCGGAGAAGGAAGCATTGGCCGTCGTTTGGGCCTTAAAGAAATGGAGGGTATACCTCATTGGCCGACATTTTACCGTCTGTAGTGACCACCGCAGTTTGTCTTTTCTCTCGTCTTGTAGACTGCTATCCGCTCGAATCACCCGGTGGGTGCTAGCATTACAGGAATACGACTTCGACATAAAGTATATACCTGGTCGCGACAATTTCCTTCCGGACGTACTGTCGCGTTATGGGTCTGTTAGACTAGATTCTCCAGCGGATAAGCACTTTAAAATATTGACGGTGTTAGATTTGCCTCCTGAATTTTCCGATCTGAAGGCGCGGCTTCCGGAAGCGCAAAAGTTGGACGCAAAACTTTCGGCTATTCGACAAGAGTTATCGGGGCAGGGCAACGGTAAGGTGCACTTACGGTTTTGTGTAATCAACGACGTGTTGTGTCATCGTAAAGCCGAACAAGATCGGCCGCTCATTTGCGTTCCCCGGTCCTTGGTGGCCTCGGTTGTTAAAGGTTTCCATGCCGCAATAGGTCATTTTGGCGTGTATAAGACGTGGTGCGCTTTACGCCGCGAATGTTGGTGGCAAAACATGGTCCGCGACGCTAAACGGTTGGTGGTAAGCTGTCACGTGTGTCAAACGACCAAGCATAGCACGTTGTCGAAATTTCCGTTTCAGGCCGTATTGCCTTCAGGGCCGGGCCAGCTTGTCTCTTTAGACCTTTTCGGCCCTTTGCCTAAATCGCGGGCAGGCGCCATATATATTTGCGTCTGTGTGGACGTTTTCACCAAATATGTGACCCTATACCCGCTGAGGCAGGCCACTACTAGAGCTATCCTCAATAGACTCACGCGGCACTTTTTTCCTACCTTCGGGTTTCCGGTCAAACTTTTGACCGACCACGGGACCCAGTTCACTGCAAGGTCCTGGTCGCTAGCATTGCGTAAAGTAGGCGTACAACCCACTTTTTGTTCAGTCCGCCATCCTCAGGCTAATCCGGTCGAACGGGTAATGCGCGAGATAGGTAGGTTGTTTAGGCTGTTCTGCAGCGAGAAACATGGCAAATGGGCCTTTTTGGTGAATAACGTTGCTACGCTACTGAACAACGTAGTCCACCAGTCCACGGGCTTTGCACCTGTGGAATTGCAACTGGGCCAGGCGCCCACAGACATGTTGTCCGGACGGTTAGAATTTCCGGAGAATTTGAGGGAGCAAGATCAGCATGTAAAATTGTATCTGGCTAAGGAATCGCTCATGTCTGCGGCACATCGCCGTGCGGCCAGGCAGTCGCGTGTTTCGGAACATGTCTACCAAGTCGGGGATTTGGTACTGCTGAGGGCGAATCCAGTGTCCTCGGCACTTGACGGGGTCACCAAGAAATTTCTTCTGTTGTTCGAAGGGCCCTACAAGCTGGGAAAAAAACTGTCGAACTACACCTATGTGTTGGAAGATCCGAATACTGGGGTAGAGCGCGGGCAATTTCACGCTAGCCACTTTAAGGTCTACCGACAGAGTGATGCTTAGTTTCCAGAGTTTTCGCTTCGAATTCCCTGGAACCTAGGGGGCAGTTGTGACGAAAACTATGTACGACTCGTCTGGGTGCTCTTTCGTACGACCTCTGTGGCCGTGCTACTACTGATAGGGCTCGCGCACTTTGCCGGTCAGCTAGACATTCCGCGAATTCTTGTAAGTAGTTGGTCGCTCTTTTGCACCTGATATTTGCGTACGATCAGTCGGTCGTCTTATAATTATATAGTTCAATTTTGTTCCCAAACTGTGGAAAGTGTGTTGAAGAACCTTCCTGGTTTGTTGACCTGGTCTTGCAGGTGAGGAGTATTTTCTTTATTTTCTATTAACTCACGGTATAAATCTAAACCCTAATTGCCATGTGTTCGTTTAACCTAAGTAACTTAACATAATTATGTACATTGCTTTATTGTGTGGTTGTCATTTAGTGCTTCTTGCAGATTTTTTACACGTTTCGTGAACCTTATTTGATTGTGTGATCAAACCGAATTTGTGGTTGATTGGGTTTTGATTGAGAAATATATCCGAAAATTGTTAAGTTGGAGTGGACGTTTTATTTCTTGCCTTCGAATCATCACAATATTATGACCCTATGTTTTCTCAGCTATTCATAGAGCTATCAACTTGAACTTTTCGAATAGTTTTGCAGATAAACTTATAGAACAATAATCAATAATTTTTTTTAAAAAAAATTCTAAATTATGGCCACAATACTAAATTACATTTAGTAAAAAAGGAAAACTGCACTTGTTATTTGCGGGGAAGCGGAGCGATGAAACGGCATATGATTAAATGGCCCTGTCTAAGGCGCAGCCTTTATCAAGACGAAGCGGCAAATATACTATTACTTTCAGTGCATTTTACTTTGATATTATTAATATTTCTTGGGTGCAATGTTTCGGCATTTTCACTATTTTAATCAGATTAATCAGATTTAATCAAAATGAAAAGTTGAAGCATGTTTTGCAAACACAAATATTATAAACAAGCCGCAAGCGCGCTATTGTGTACGGCGCTATAGGTTGCTATCTTTCTCACATCGCACCGTAAAATTAAATCTACAATCGCTCGATTAATTAAACGAATTTTTGATTTATTTTTTTAGAAACATTTTGATAATATAGTGTACTTCAATTACACACAAGAAATTTTGAAATCGGAAATCTAATAAGAAATATAACAATAATGCATTTAATAGTACTTCATTAAAAATATACACATAGTAGAAATTTTTTTTTTGAACAAATATAAATATAAAGATTTTGTTTTCATATGTTTGAAGTTTCGTGAATACAATGCTATTTTTAACAAAAATACAGTGAATTGAAAAACTGCAATTTTTTACGGCTGTTAAATTAGGTACTTTTTTGCACATTTTAATTTTTAAAAAACAAACTATAAGAGTAAGATGTTCGATTTTTTTATAGGACATTTATGAATAGTTCATGCAAATCATATAAAAATTCCATAAAATTTTGGCTCCTACGTTTAGAAATATAACTGTTTAAAAAAGAGGTTCAAAAATATTGCTTTAATGAGAAATACAATGTATGCATACAATGTATGCATATTTTGCTTTTTATTTTAGCTAAAAAAAGACGCTTATCAAGATAAAAAGTCTGGAAAGTTTACATTAAAGGATTCAGTTGTGCCCCATTTATTCTTAAAAATTCCAAAGCAAAATGTAACTGAAAATCTGCCATCCGAAGAAAATGTTTTAAATGCTCAAGAAAGCCAGCTAGTAGCGAAAAAAAGAAATTTGAGTCCGCTCCCTTCAACATCATCTCAAAATACGCCTCACTCGATTCCTCAGTACTCAGACGTTGTGATAAGCCCCACACCTTCGCCTGCTCCGAAGAGGCAAAAGCTTTCTGTTCCGGTTGGTGTGCTTAAAAGTTTAACAAAAAAAGAAAACATGTCACAAATCTTTAAAAAAAAGTTCCGCAGCAAACGATCTCAAACGGAGCCGTATATAAGTACATGCAACTCTTGCCAAGGTTGCTCATCAAAGGGCAATTTAAAACAACAGAAGATTCCTATTGAGTTAAAATTGTCATTTTCAAGCACCCCTACTGAGCCTAGCAAGTCAGATTATAAGCTTTCGTCTGTAGATTCTGAAACAACGTTATCCGATGCGTCTGCTCTTTCATTAGAGATTATTAAGAAAAACTTTAAAAAAGAAAGAAGAAACAGCACAAGGTTATTATGTGAACAAGAATCAAGATTTTATACTGGTATAGAGCGTGAACCTCTTATGGTTATTAAAAAAGTGATGAGTGAATACAAAATCAAATACAAATCAAAGACTTTTTAATTACCATGGTTAAAACTAGGCTCGGAGACTCCTACTTTCGATTAGCGAATAATTTTGAAACCAGTGTGTCATCTATTCAACGCATATTCAAGGCGAACGTCCCACAACTTGCCCACTTTTTTCAAGAACTAATTTTTTGGCCTGATAATGATACGGTAAAAAAGATGCTACCCATTCCTTTTAGAGCTCGCTATAGTAATGTGACGAGCACTATTGACTGCTTGGAAATTGAGATAACGAAGCCAACCGATTCAATAGCTCAGGCAATGTCTTGGTCGGAGTATAAAAAATGTAATACTACCAAATATTTAATTTCAAGCACTCCACATGGATTTGTTAATTTTTGTTCGTGCGGCTTTGGAGGAAGAACAACCGATCAGGTAATAGTGAAAGAAAATTAATTTTTAGAAAAATTACCACCTAATACTGGTGTTATGGCCGACCGGGGTTTTAAGCAAGTACTCCCTTTACTTATGCAAAAGAATTGTAATCTTATTCGACCTCCAAGCGTGTCTACTGACGTTCCTTGTACAAAAGAAGAAGTTAAAGAAGCAAAACGCATTGCAGCACTACGAATCCACATCGAGAGAGTTATACGAAAGAAGTTTTCAATGCTAAGGGAGTTTTCAATGTTGAAGCCTCACGCGACTACAAATAAAAATCATGTTTGCCTCTTAGATAGCATAATAGTAATATGTTGTGGAGTTATAAATCTTCAAGGAGCCTTGATTAACTAATTATTAATAATTTTTACAGATATATGTACCTTTGATTCATGGTCTACAGGGTCCTTTTTTCATGAGTTTTCGATTTTGATCAAACCTGTGCCGATATAATTGCCTGTTATGTTATAAGTTTTTATATATCAACAGTTTTAAAATAATAGATATTAGTATTTTTAAGAGTATTAGTTAGTAATAAAAAATGCAAAAAAAAACATAACTACATATTTATTATTTGCACTACCTACTTAAACTAATTTAAACAAAATTACGAAAGAAAATACACATTCCTATTTTACCAGTTTTGGAAAAATAGCTTTGGTCCCAAAATCTTCCGCACAATCAATGTATTTCTTACAATATGCTTCGTCCAAATCAACTTCAACAATAGTAACCTTTTTGTTTGTTTCAAAATTAACTGAAGCTATACAAACAAATCCTTTCTTTCGGTCACATAAAAACATTTGCATCTGTATTTGAGCTTTAAATTTAGGTGTCAAATCATTGTTTGCTGTTAAATATTTTTTCACTGTATTGTCTTCGAAATCCATCTGGAGATGCACCAAATATTGGATGTTCTTTTTTGATAAATAGCCCCCCTTTTTCTATCTTGATTTTTTTTGCCTTCTCTACTTCCGCCAGGACTGCCTGTTCTAAGCAAATGCCACGCTTTGTAGTCTCTGTTTCAAAAGGTTTGGAAGCTCCAAGTACTTTTTCTGTCAAGCTTCCATCGGGCGTCTTACAATGGACAACTTCATAGTACTTTGAGGCAGTTCTGCCATATCGTAGCTCAAACCATAATTTTGATGTGCTTTGATCTCTGGAATTTTTTTCAGCATTTTGTATATCATCGTGGTAAATATTCGCCGTAAATAAGACAAAAAATTAGCCCCAGTTGGATTTGTCCCCTCTTTCATAAATTGCAAACCTTGTTGGTGCAAAGAGCATTTTAACAAGGGATCTTCGCGATTTAATTCATAGAGAAGGCCCGACAAAGGCCTATCTTAATTGAGCAAAGCGTTTAGTAGTAGTCCTTTTTTCGGCTGAAGAGCAGGAACATCTTTTTTGCATATGTCTTTTAATTTTAGATATTTTTCTTTAACGGCTTTTGTTAAAGGGGGTTAAATTCTACCCAAAACCTTGCAGATTCTGCCCTCCCTTTTTACTTGCACGTAGCCCACGGCTTCATCACCATAATCTTCTCTTGCCGATCTACAACATAAAAATTAACAATACAATTAAAACGGTCGGCCAAAGTTAAAATAAAAGACATGAGACATACCTTTTGGTTTTAACATTTCTTAATTCTGCACTAACAAAATCGGGATTATTTACATAAAAATTATGGAACATCAATGCATCTACAGCTGGTAAATTATCTGAATCACCTTTTTGATACCCTGCTCCCATTTTAATAAAATACGCACTAAATAACTCGCAAAAACCACAACAACAATATATGAGTTTAAATCACCAGTTGTCAAAACGATCTGTACTGTAGTTCAAAAAACCTCTGCATGTATAAATAATCTGCTTCTCCGTGATTGGCTCATAGGAAAGCGGCGCGGCAAATTTTTCGTTTCAAACGCACATGAAATACATTTTATTATAAAAAATTGAACCAAAAATGTAAATTCTTTCTAACTCCACAAGTCAATTTTGAAATCTGAGAGTTATGAAAATAGCCCATTTTTCAAAGATCCGCGATTTACTTTTGTGCAGCAATTTAGCAACCTTCAAAAGCTTCTGATACGTCCACTTTGTTTTCATTTTGCGTCGGGAAAACGCACATAATGGACGGTAATTCAGTAAACATCTACGATTTAGAAAATTATATTTATTAATTTCCTTACCATACAAATTATTTGGTTCAAAACGATAAATAAAGAAACTGACAAGAAGAACGAATATATTTTTAAATGGCATTTGGAGCTGCTATCCGGTCGACTACTACAATTTGTTGATTTTGCCAATTTCGAGGTTGCAAACGAAACTTATGCTTAAGCATAAGAAAAAGAAAGAAACAAATTCAATCATTTCGTTTAACAAAATAGCTGCGCCCGGGCTACATTTTCGACAGCAAGGCTTTTGCGAGGATACGCCTCGAATAATTTTTACAATTCAGTAAGTATCCGCGATTTATTTTGATACGTTCATTTTGTTTCCGTTTTGTGTCGGTAAAACGCACATAATGGACGGTAATTCTGTAAACATCAACGATTTACAAAATTATATTTATTAATTTCCTTTTCTTAAACGGCATTTGCAATTGTCATCCGGTCGACTACTAATTTGTTAGTTTTGCCACTTTCGAGGTTGTGAATAAACTTATGCTTGGAATGCTTTACTTTTGTGAAGACTATTGATTAAAAAATTTATATTCAATCTTTTTTTAGATCAATGAACGAATTTTTTCAGTCATGTTTGAAAAATCTTGCTTATTACAAACCGTAATTATTTAAACATAGTCTGTTTTCTTCTAAACAGGAAAATATCTTATGAATATGAAAAATCGTCACAATTTATTACTTTCTGTGGTTGAATCTGTGCTGAAACTGGTGCATAGGTTTGTGGCTACAAATTCCGAGGTGAAAGATTTACAAGTTTTATCTTTTATATTCAAAAAGTAACTAATTGCATTATTAAAAAAATATTTTATGATTAGCCCACAATTACTCGAAAAATAATGGTTTTCTAAATAAGTTATGTGAATGTTTGATAAATGTTTCAATATTTCTATATTATTTTTCTATAAAATATGAAAAAAGTCGCGTAATTCAAAACTTTTTATATAAGTTTTGAATTACGCGACTTTTTTCATATTTTATTCAAAAAGCAGAGGCTTATGTACATCATCGATTTTGAACAAAAGGAGGATTCCTTGTCTTAGCTGGCAAACAGATTGCGATTAAACGAAATGAATAGAATTTGCTACAAATGCTACAATACGAAATGCAAAATTAATATTTTTCTGCAAGACAGATGTAATACGCCAGATTTATTTCGATTCGGAATGAGTGTGACAAAGAATAAACTTCCCATTTAACATGAACTAAGATAAAGTAAATCGCTTTTCATCCAACTTTGCAATTAATTTAACAGTTAAAATTGTAATTAATCTAATAGTGCATAGTTATAGCTGCGATATAATTAATATGGCCAGATATTAGGGCATTTTGTGGTCGACCACGATGCATTAAAGCGACCTTTAGAATTAAACTGGATATTATAACTACTTGAATCCTATTTATCTACTCGATACAAGAAATTAAAATGCACTAATCCATCAATTTGGTCACTGATTAAATTTCGTCATCAATGACGTCACGTTAACGCCGTGACGTAATTTCTAAAGGACTCCGATTGAACCATATATTGCATATTGCAGGAAAATGTATTACCTTGCAATTGCAGCATGAATTGATACATTGTTCTTAACGAAAACGTTTTGCAAAAACTAATTTAATAATTAAACATTATCGCTTTTTTGTTATGCACAATTGCTTTGTAAAATTAAATGGCGTAGAAAACGTTTTTTGTCGAGCACGCACATCTTTTCGGCTTTGAACTGTCAATTAATGTTGAAATACCTAATAATATATTTTATTCACAATCGTTATTGTAATGTTGTGATTACCAACGATTTAGAGGTCGGGAAGTTGAACATTACATACCTAGGTTCGTAATATTGTCAAATAATAAATATGATTGTTTGACACTTGCAACAGTAGAATTTACACAAGTATTTAATGTATTTCGCTATTTCCACACTTTTAATTACATTTAAAGATTAATCTAGTCCAACCACACAACAAATTAATGAACTATCGTAAAAAACAACACGCAACACTGTATTTTTGTTTTGAACTGGAGTTTTGACAACTGCAATTTCACTCCAGATTTGCTGATCGAAAAGTGCATTTCCACCACAGTCGAAAATGTGTTTTTATTCATACATTTTTAATTATTTTTTTGATAATAAATTGTTCGATTGTGAATAAAATAGTATACATACCTCGGTGGGAATTTCATTACAGCCTCGCGCTTATATCTGACCTCGAGGCTTCGCCTCTCGGTCAGATATTAGCCCACGGCTGTGATGAATATCATTCCCAACTCGGTTGTAATATACTATTTCTTATACGTTAAATTCAAATTTTGCGGTCAAAAAATATAAGGTTGGGATTTTGTCTTTTCAAAATGGCCACTTTTAGTTCTATTTTAGGTGTAGTTGAAGACGCACAAAATTTTATTGCTGCTCAATAAATTGAAAAAGCAGCATATTTACAGTTAATAATAACAAACTTGAAGACATGTGTGCTTTCAAGTAGCACCTAACGGTACCTGTGCAACACTGCAAGAACATATATTTTTAAAATAAAAATTTTCAATACGGCTCCACATTCCTACATTTAAGTCGAACATTATTTTTTTTATTTCTATTCGGTATGCTAAATTTAAATACACAAATTTTGTGGTAGCTGTATCTTCACATTTAAGAAGCTATCACCCGTTATGTACAGCCAAAAGTTTATCTAATGAAAATGGGGTCCCTTTTAAAATAGTTGCCATTAGAAATAGCAGCACCCGCGCCATCTATTACCGTTTTGTACCGCGCTTTCTCAAATTTATGCAATAGGGTGCTTTGAAAAAAATTGCAATAGGGTGCTTTGGAAAAAACAATTGCATTGCTAGGAAAGGGGCAAACAAGCCTTTTAGTTCTAGTTTGGGTGTGGTTGAAGACACATAAAATTTTGTTGCTCTTCAACAAATTGAAAAAGCAACATACTTAAACTTTATAACAACTAATTTGAAGACATGTGCTCTCAAGTAACTCCCAACAGTACCTGTGCAGCACTGCAAGAACATTTATTTTCAAAAACATTAAATTCCTACATGTAAGTGGTACATTAGTTTTTTTTTATTTCTATTCGGTATGCTGAATTTATCTTCACAAATTTGGCAGTAGTAAATGTATTACCTTGCAATTGCAGCATGAATTGATACATTGTTCTTAATGAAAACGTTTTGCAAAACTTCAAATGCATCAATTCAAATTTGCCAATAGTTATGTGTTCCAAATTACGTTTTGCGCACAGATCCACGTCCCACTTTTATATAAATTTGGGTTAGAAAATATCGAAATTTCGATCATTATTCTTTTTCTTCCCGTTCAGCAATTAGAAGTTTCGCCTCGTTATAAATTCTATGATTTTCGATTTTGCCAATATTGCTCAGGTTTTTCCGTCCAACGTTGAGTAAACAAATTTCTATAGAAATCTTAAGATAGTTGTAGGATTTTATCGAACCCACAAGGATAACTAAATCCATGTGCAGTTTAGTATTAAAAGGATCTTACGCAACATGTAAAAATATGTAAATAACAAGCGGCAACATTTATAGACTAAAAGAAGCTTGTTATTTAGGGATTTTGTGTAAAGATTTCGCTGCTATGTATTTGTTATGTATTTGTTAGTGGAAATAAATACCCACATCGTATTCACGGCATCACTGGTTGAAAATACACGGATCTTTACGACATTTTATGCTTACACTAGTAAAGTGATGTTGAAACAGACCTTTTATATCGTTGGAACCACCCTCGTCTCTTTTTTTTCCCACTTTGACAGAAGATCACTTTTTCGGGGCGAAACTCTTCAGAGAGAGAGAGATATACCGTTTATACTTGTCTTTATATTTAAAGAAATACATAAATTACTTGACGTCATAATAAATAATCTCAAACATTGCCGGAAATGTTTATGCATTATTTATGCTGACATTATATTTGGCTCTAAATCATTCATTTCCATATAGAAAAGAAATAAAAAAATATGTTAAACCATTAAATTTGATCAATTCATATTCAAGAAGGATGAAATTTGGAATGCAAATAATCTTTCCAAGATTAGATCCTGTATAAAACCTATCAAACTTAACATGATATCATGATGGAATTCCATGAATCTTTCAACAAAGCTGCGCCGGGAAATTACTAGTTTATTGAATTTATAATAAGCACTTCTCATAAGACGTTTTCTTTTATCTGTCACAGATTAAATCTGAATCTGATGTGGTAAACCACCCGGTATATAAAAATGCGGATTATTGAGCGGTACCAGGCGACAAAGAGTTATAAACAGGAAATCGATAAAAGTGATGATAGCAATGAGCGGCGAGCCGCAAACGTATTTCTTAGATAATAAGTGCGCTAGTGTTTATATAATAGTTTTGCTGATGCAGTGGGAACTCGAGGCAGTACGCCCTGGAATAAAATCGTGGAAAACGAATAAATGACGAATCAGCAAAATGGACTTGGAGATCAAAAAAGTAGACCTTTTGGAGCGAGTGGTTAACCAGAAAGCGTCGTGAACGGTCTTGGGGTGGATAGTCGAGATAGTTTTATGAGAAGTTTACGGTAGCGGGCCAGTTCCAACTACGGTTACAAAAGTGGAGTTACAAGTACAGAGGGTCAAGTCAGCCAAGAAGAAAGGACGACTGCGATCCCGATATATCCCGATATATATTGATATCGGTTGTGTTGTTAAGCATTTTGGGAATAATTATTGTCGAGTTCAGGTTAGTTGCACGTATCAGATGAATAGAGATAACTTTTCGGGTGCGCGAGTCATCCCTTATCCGAGGCGCCAGATTTTGCTCGCCGTTTCTAGTGACAGCCATAAATTCCCTCTCAAAACAATGTTTTATTGTATTAGTAGTTTTAGTTTTTGATTGCGGTTATTCCGTGTTTTTGATTATTTGCTGTATGACGTAATTAATAAAGATAAAGAATATTCAATAAATTGTGCATTGTTTTACCAACCCCCCCCCCCACAATTCGTGGACCCATGAAATAAAAGATTTATAACAAATGGTGTCAGGTGTAGGGTCCAATTAGATAAAAATCGGAAAAAACTAGGATAAATGTTTAGTAGGAGTAGGCTAGTAATTAGCAAAAATCGAATTGTGCCGAACCTTTCATAAGAAAGCGGGGGTGGGAAATAGATAAGTGACATAAAAATTAAGTGGACTAAAATTAAGTATAGGGCCGTAAGGGATGACAGACAATTTCTCTCTTTTGATGCGAGTGCGGAGTTCGGTTTTATTTTGATATTGATAGACTAATTTTTTTTGGTGTCTTAATTTTTGTTGTGACTAGATAGTAGTTTGCGTTTGCGTTCTCATAAATTAAGATAGAGCGTATTTTTTTTAAGGCAAATTTAAGTTAAGAGAAGTAAAGCGGTCAAGATGGAAACGACATCACCAATGCCGGCAGAGAAATTTCAAAGGCAAACAATTGTTGAACAAGATGCGATTCTCAATATGAGTTCGAGTGAAGACTTAAAAACATTTGAAGCAAAAAAATTCGAAGAAAGTTTGAAAACAATAATTCAAACTAAATTATCAGATAACGAAGTATACTTGTCAATGAAGTCCAAGACAGCCAGCATGAAAGACAAAATTGAGGAAAACTTACGTTTTGTTCATCTATTAAACTTGCAAATTGCAGTAATAGACGATAGTATAAGTAACTGACAAAATTAGAATCAAGGATAGTTAACGTTGTTTTAAATGTGCAGAGCACAAGAAGTTTTATAATAGGTCAGACAAATAGCATAGACAGATTTAAAGTGTTAAATTTAAAAGTTAGAGTTTAAAATCAGGTAGAGTTTAAAAATTTGTTTATAGATTCAGGAGCAGCGTTATCGTTAATCAAGAGGAGTGTTGAAGGATGTGAGACCATCAAGTCAATAAGGTAGATGTATATATTAGAATTAAATTAGCTAGTTGCTATGTTAACTGTCACTGCTCTATTTTAGTTTGTTTTTGTGTGAGTGAAGTGTTTTAAACGTTAGCAATAAAGTACGTTAAGTTTTTATAAGATAATGTAGGCGTATTAAGGAAGACATAAATTCCTATTGAATAAAGTGAAAACACCATGACAGCCACGAGTCCATAGCATAGAGGATTTGTCCATGAATGCGGACTCATTAGTAGGGTTAGACTTCTTACAGAAATTTTAGGTAGATTTATTGTGGAGCAAAACGGTATATGTTATTAGAGGAGTTAGTTTGCCATTGGTGCAAGAGGAAGTGGATAGTGTAGCCTATGAGAATCAAAGGAAGAGTATTGAGAAAAATTTAGAGGGTAGTTGGGAGGATGTACAATTAAACTGTTGGAAACAGTTTAAAAGAGAAAAGTTAGTAGAAGTAGATAGTGCAACTGTTGGGAACAGTATGCGAGTGTTTAAGGGAGAAAAGTTAGAAGAAGTAGATAGTGCAACTGTTGGGAACAGTATGCGAGTGTTTAAGGGAGAAAAGTTAGAAGAAGCCTTTGATTATGGAAGACTGGATTGCTAATGAAGTTTTCTAGCCAATGCATCAGATAAGGAGTAGCCCTGGTTATAAAAAAGTGAGATAGAGCCAAGTAGTCCAATTCAAGTAACGTATAACAAGTTTCTATTTTAGAAACTCATCCCATTTTTGTGTGGCAAAGTTTTATTGGCTTGTTATATTCTTAACGTCATATCCGGTTAAATGTCAATATTGGGTAATGTTTACTTTTTCTTCTGGCTTTGCTTGTTAAGAGCTCGCATTTTGCTGAATCGTTCATCGACCATTGTTGTTTAATTTAGTTTTTGTGATTAGTTTATGTTATTTGCTGTGTTATTTCGTGTTTATATTATTGTATTAGTTTAATTGATCTTTTTTAAGTGAAAAACAATCAGAATGTATTGCATTCTGCATAAATTTAAAAGTGGCCTTTCTTATCATAAGTAAGTAATTTGTTTGTTTTGCCATGACTGGCTTACTATATTCGTATTTTTGTTTAGGTTTTCATCAAACAATGTGGAAGCAGAGCAATGGTGTAATATCATAGGTATAGAACCGTCAAAGATCACAAAGTTTACTTACATTTGTGGGCATCACTTTCAAGAATGTTGTTTTGAAATTTCAATACACAACAGCACCAGACGTACTCTGAAAACCGGCAGCCTACCTCCAATAAATTTGAAAGCACTTTTTTTATATTCTCACTTTGTTGAATAATATAATTACGAAAGAAGTACCGCAGAAATGCATTTAGAGATTTTTTATAATGTGTTCAAAATTAAATAAATATACAACAATAAATTTAAAATACGCGCCAGGAAGTGGATGGTATAAAGGCGGAGTCAGTATCATGAGGCGGAGTTAACTGATTTCATCTCACTCTACTTGAGCCGATTTGAAATTTCTCTATTTTAGCAATCTAGTCATCCATTATCAAAGGTAGAAGCAGATAGTGCAACTGTTGGGAACAGTATGCGAGTGTTTAAAGGAGAAAAGTTAGTAGAAGCAGATAGTGCAACTGTTGGGAACAGTATGCGAGTGTTTAAGGGAGAAAAGTTTGTAGAAGCAGATAGTGCAACTGTTGGAAACAGTATGCGAGTGTTTAAGGGAGAAAAGTTAGTAGAAGTAGATAGTGCAACTGTTGGGAACAGTATGCGAGTATTTAAGCGAGAAAAGTTAGTAGAAGTAGATAGTGCAACTGTTGGGAACAGTATGCGAGTGTTTAAGGGAGAAAAGCTTGTAGAAGTAGATAGCGCAACTGTTGGAAACAGTCTGCGAGTGTTTAAGGGAGGAAAGTTAGTAGAAGTAGATAGTGCAACTGTTGGGAACAGTGTGCGAGGGGTTAATGGAGAGAACTGTGGAACAGTTTATAATAGGGAAAGAGAGTTAGAGGTGGATCGTGCAACTATTGGGAATAGTGTGCGGGTGTTTAATGGAGAGCAGTTAGTACAACTGTTAGCGACAGGTTGGTAGAGTTAGCCAACATGGTAGCTAGAGACAAGGCAGGCAGGAGTTAAGAAATTTTAGTTAGAAATTTTTTTAAAAAAAAACACACAATTTTGATAAAAAAGGCGCTAGATTTAAAGGTAGAATGTTTTTTTCATTAAGAATTATTTTAATTAAAAATTAAGGTGTGAAGTGAAATGAAAAAAAAAAAACTTTTTGGAAATTTGCCTTGACAGTTATTAAATAGTAACTATTGTAAGTTTTATGTTAAACAGGTTCAGCTTCCAAATGAGATTGAAATTAAATAAATTTTTGAAATTAAATATGTGAGTGCAGTATAGATCCCTCTGATCTATTGGTAATGTTTTGGTTAATCGGTATTATTTTGATGGCGGGCTGTTCGCTATGTGATATGTATTAGTTTGTTAGATATAACGTTAAATAATGGTTATTTAGAAATCATTTGGGTATTTTAGGCTATTTAGATATGTGGTATAGTTAGGTGGGAAAGTTAGTTTTATTCTATGTGTGGTATAGTTAGTTTGATTCTATTTAGATATGTGGTATAGTTAGGTGGGAAAAAGATTGAGGTGTCAGAACCTTAAACTTTTTCGGCGGGTAAGGGAGGCATGTGGTAATCGGCGGGTAAGGGAGGCATGTGGTAATTGGCGGGTAAGGGAGGCATGTGTGGGAGCCATGTGTGATATCTGTTTTCAAAGGTAGGTGCACCACAAAAACACTACATAAATTTATTTATTTATTTAGAGAAATAAGTACATACAGAAAATTAATTCTAAATAGTACAAACAAAATAGAGAACAAGCAAAAAGGAAAATAAAATAGAAATAAATGTTATGAATAACAGATGAAAATAACAAAAAAACCATTAGATTACAAATCCATCATTAATCGTATGCTTAAATTCAACAAATGAGTGCCTGAAAAGGTCAAAGTGCGAATAATGGTTATTATACAACAATTCAATTCTAGTCACCAAGTTGTTAAGACTCGCGGCAATCGGTTGTTCCATTAAGTAATTTATATAGCAAGAGTATCGATGCGTTGTTTCTGCGGAGCTGCAAAGATTGTATGCCGACTAGTTGAAGACGGGTTTTAGAGGACATCTCTTTGTAGGGAAATCCGTATTTAAATAGGTAATAACAAGTGAATCTGCTTTGAACTCGTTCCAATCTATTAATAAGACATGCATAAAACGGAGACCATATAACACTATTATATTCAAAAATACTTCTAACAAAAGAAAAGTATAAAGTGAGAATCGTTTTGGTATCAGACATTTTTGAGGTATGACGTTTTATGAAACCAAGCATCCTAAAAGACTTTAATACAGTACTATCAACATGAGGAATAAAACTCAAGGACTTGTCAAATGTAACACCTAGATCGTTAAATTCATCCACAAGCAGGAGTGGTTTTCCATCTAAATGATAGGAAAATTGTGGAATTTTCGAAGATTTACTAAAACGTAAGACTTTACATTTATCTACATTTATTTGTAGTAAATTGCGTTCACACCAGAGTGAAAAGTTATTAAGGTCTTCCTGAAGGGATATGCAGTGTGATAAATTTTTAATTTCACAGAATAATTTTAAATCGTCGGCATACAGTAGACAATGAGAATGCTTAAGACTATGTACAACATCGTTGAAAAACAATATAAACAAACAAACAAAATAGGACCAATGTGGGATCCTTGTGGTACGCCACTTGTAACATTAATAGTGTTGGAGACACAATTACCAAGTTGCACACACTGGACACGATTTGATAGATATGATTCTATCCACTTTAGGTAAAAACCGCACACACCCATAACTTTTAATTTAGCTAACAGCAACACATGAGAGACACTGTCGAATGCTTTATCCAGATCCGTGTAGATGCTGTCTACCGAAGATCCAGATTCCATTGAACTAGATAGAAAGCTTTGATAAACGGCTAGATTGGTTGTAGTGGAGCGCCCGCTGAAGAATCCATGTTGTTGAGGGACAATACTGGCTTTAAAGTTGTTGAACAGATCGTCAGTGATAATTGATTCGAAAATTTTTGGGATTGTTGACATAATAGAAATTCCTCTGTCGTTTTTAACGTTGCTTTTATCAGTAGATTTGAAGATTGGAAGCAGCGTAGAAAATTTCCAGACGTTGGGAAAAGTACCGTTGCAAAAAGATAAATTAAAAAGTACACTCAGAGGCTCGGCTAATGAGTTACAACAATTTTTCAGCAAAACTGGCGGAACACCGTCGGGACCAGCGTTCTTTTTGATGTCAAGTTTCAGAAGTTTGTTTTTAATTTTAGCCGAAGAAAACTGATATGAGTACAGAGTATTAGTTGTGGTTGCAGTTACTGATATATTGGATGTATCGACGTTGATATGTGTAGTGTAACAGGTTTGGAAGTGATGAGCAAAAGCGTTTGCTATTTCGATGGGCGTTCGTAAGGTATCAGAATTGAAATGCATTACTTTAGGTAAGCCGCTATCGCTTTTTAAACTTTTTATGTAAGACCAAAAATAAATAATGTTTTCGGGTATCATATGCTCTGTTTTGGTAATAAAACGAACGTAACACTTATCTATTTCGTTTTTAGCATCTTTTTTAGCTTGAGAAAAAACTTCGTAGTCTACCGGAGTAGACTACGAAGAACTTCTCAGTTCTACCGGACTTCTTATATTTTTTGTACAGCTTATTTTTGGTGATTATCTGTTGTTTGCATTGTCTACAATACCAGACTGGATATTTGATAGAGGGTGTTATTTTAGTTGGAGTGTACCGCTCAATGCAAGTTAGTAAAATATCGCTGTCTATAGTTTCAAAATCTGAGAGAACGTTCCAGTTCTGAGACACAAGATACTGATCCAAATCATTGTAATTGGTCTTGCGAAAATTGAAAGATACAGTTTTGGAAGTAACAAAAGTAGTAAGATGAGACAGTTTTAGTTTGATTTCTAATGGAGGATGATAAAGGTCTATGTTAGTCAAAGGTGAATCGGATGAAGATACAAAAGCTTCGAGGTGGTCGTCAATAAATATCAGATCAAGTAGCTTGTTAGTGATATTAAAAATATCGTTAATCTGAGAAAATTCCAGAAAGAAAATGGTTTCAAGCAGAGCTTCGGAGATATTGTTGGGAATGTTTTCGGGAATTAGTTGGGAGTCTTCAGTTTTCCATGTGATGTCAGGCATGTTAAAGTCACCCGTTATTAAAAATTTCGAGATAGTGTAAGTGTTCTTGTAGTTTTCCAACAGTTCTAAGAATTGTTTATATGCTAGTATGTTGCTTTTAGGGGGAAAGTAAACGGAACAGAGAATAAAGTCTTTACAGTCAATGTGTATTCGAACCCAAACGTCTTCGAAAAATAAACAACTAGCATGCGGTAACTCAAAAGCTGATAATGATTTCGCTGTTGCAATCAACACTCCTCCGCCTCTACTGCAGTTTAAAGAAGTGTAGTTACGGTCATGCCGAAATACGTTAAACAAATTACCGAAAAGTTCAGAGCTGTACAAGCAATCGTTAAGCCACGTTTCGCTTAATAGAATGCATTGCTGGTTGGTGACGTTGACGTTGATAAAAAATTCGTTGACTTTGGTTCTAAGTCCGCGAACATTTTGATAGTACAGTGACAGTATTTGCAAATTAGATGTGTTGTTAATGTTGGGTATCTCGAAATGTACCACGATTTGACCTGCGACGTGGAATGAATTCTTTTATCGCAGTGTTCGAAAGCCATTTTTTTGGATCCAACAGCGATTTAAGAACGTTTTCACGAACGCCAAGTTTGAACGAACAGATGTCATCAGAAATTAGAAGAGATTCGCATTTGACATCCTCGATTTTAAGAGTGTTCTGAGCGTAATCTGCAATGTCATCGCAAGTTGTGCCAGCAGCAACTCTGCCAATGTAGAGCCATTGGCGTCTAGGCGCTGATTGAAAAGTGCGAGTACCGTTGAAATTATTAGAATCAGCTAAGGCGTCACCAGTTCCGATTATAAGTAGGTTTCTGGGAGCGATGTTATGTATACTTGAGTTGCCTAAGTCAGAGAACTGACGAGGTGAAGCAATGAAATTTGGGGTTTGATGGAGATTTGAATGATGGTTTGATGAGGAAGAAGACTGATGAAATGTTTTTGTAGACGTTGAGGGCCAAATGGGAGCCGGTTTGCTCAAAGCTTTTGAGTTGACGTTAGGGTTGGGTCAAAATATATTTATAATTATTATACACAGAAAATGCATCTTACACAGTTTTCACTTTATGATTAAATGCTAAATTAAAAAACAGGACTACATTCTTTTAGTCTCCGTATACTCTTAACATTATTAACAATGTCGCTATAATCTTTTAAGCAGAATAATATGAATTTACTCAGAACAAAGTTTGACAACTTTTGAAATTTAATTTCCATTATTATATTAAAAAATCAATTAGAACTATATTATTTTATAGAGCATATTCGCAATAAGGAAACTATCTTAACATCTATTAGCATTTTTCTTTTGAAGTATATTTTCGTTTCAATGCAATTAGCTTTTTTGGTATTGTTTATTATTCTCAATCATTATTGTTTTTTGCAATATGTTTCATAAACGCAACTTTGAAACTTCTGATAGGAGAAATTAAATACAGTAAACAACTGTGATGATAAAAATCTATAAAGTTAACAGTTTAGATAAATCATCATTATTTATCAAAAACACATAAAACTTTTTATCCTCTTAAAAGATTAATGAATGATTTGTGGACAAAATAATTCATCAAAAATCAGAACTTTCAAAAAATGCGTTTTTAGTAGAGTTTTAAGGGTGTAGTTTAGATTCATTCTTGCTGAAAATCTCGTTCAAAACAATATCAGTGTTTTTAATTACCACTGAGTGGATTTACTTGTTTCGATTATGGATAAAAGTCAGAATTGCCACGTGTCAATAGCACGTAATTTGATTATTGCGCATGTGCCTTTGCGTAATGTAGTTTCAATTTGGTGGAGAGGCGAAGGAGGAGTGACTAACAGCAGTGAAGTAATGCCGAGAGGCGGTTCCGCTGCTGTTAGGGAGAGATAGGAGGGGTTTTAGTGAGGTAAAAATCCCACACTACCCTGCCGCAAGACAACTAGGCAGGGTGAATTTTGAAGGTTTCCCTCCTTCAAAAAAAAAAGTTTCAATTTGGTGGCGGCAATTTTCCACCTTGATTCGCAATAGCATTGTATTTTCCAAGCCAAATACATCTTGAATTTTTAATTTGACAGGACGCTTATTACTTGTAGAATAGAGCTCGCTTTCGTTGGGCGTTTTTGATTATTTAATCTAAAAGTAGGTAGCAGAATGAACGATATTAATTTCTTTTGCAAAGGTCATCTCCTTAGAGTAAAGAATAACTAGCGAGGAGATTTTGCTCTTTGTTGTGTTCCAACATAATAATTCCCGTGTTGTTATTGTTTTGATTTATGTTGTTTTTGTTTTGATTACTATACGGTTTAACTTAAACGGTAACGGTTTAAAATATCCAATGTTGAACTATTTTAAATTAACATAAATACAAAAATAAATATGACCTTCCTGATATAATTCTACAAAGTGTATTTAATTATTCCCCATTTAAATTAATAAATAAATACACCAATATAGAACCGTTGCAGTAGACACTTCACACAACTTTCGATGCGTCAGAGAATAAGTTCAGTGACGTGCCGGCGCAAAGAAAGCATATTGTGTTGTAGACCTACGTAGTGTAAGTTAATTGTGTATAATTTGTGTTTATTAAAAACTTTTTTTAAAAATATGAACAATAAGTTGTTTGGTTTTCTGGGTGATAGGTGAGTTCTGCAGTTGTCTATACGTTCGTACTTTTTATTAGCGAGTTTAGTAAAAAAAATTGAAAACATTACACTTTTGCATTTTGTAGTGCCTGTGACGATGATTCAACATTAAGTGCCGCTTCAGGTGGCTCAATTGCAAGACAAAGTCCAAATAAAGTATTTGCTGTTGGACAAAAGTTTCTCTTTGCTTCTAGTACTGCCGCCACTGACTTTAAAATAATTTTAGCGAGCTTGACGTTGCTTTAGCCACTTTCTGTCACAGACGCTGGACTCTGTCAAAAACGACAAAACAAAACAAACCTTGTAAATAAACATAGTGGTTTATGTTGGAACATAACAAAGGACGTGTTTCAATAGGTATGCCTTCTCTAGTTATTCTTTACTCTAAGGTCATCTCATTTCGTTCGCATAAATTCGATACGTTTTTTTTTCTCGCTAAATATTTTATTCATTATAAAGTAAAAAGTAATTACTTTATTTAGTATTACAAAAATATTGCTCAAAAGCAGGAACTTTGAGTGTAATTAATTTTCTTTCAATAAATAAATTGTTAAACTTGTATCGCGCAATTAGGTCAACAAACGAGTTTCAGTATATTTACTTATTAGAATAAATTTTACTTAAGTAGAATAAATTTTGAAGAAAAAAAATGGGCAATCTATTTTATTGGCATATTATTTATCACGTAACGCACAAGTGTATTTAATAAATTTAATAAAAATGTGAATGAAATACAACCGTCTTACTCAAGACTTTTTCATAGTAAAAAGCGAGACCATGCAAAGGGGATCAATATAACTGAAAGTACTTTAGTCTAAGTAATGATTAAATGTACCCATAAAACTCCTTTGAGTGAAGTATTCAAGGAAAAATGCGAAACTCTGTTTATTTCCATACTGCAAAAAAACGGAAATGTCGTTTACTTAAAAGCAGCTGGAACCTTTTGCGTCCTGCAGATTAAATTACATCATATTAATAGAATTGAATCATTTTTGTCACCTGAGAAATAATAAAACCTCTAATTTATTTATGGAAGGGTTTTTTTTCTGACTTTGTCACTTTGTGTTTAGTGGTAGAAGGAAGAGCATTTAAATGCGTTTGCATTTTATACAAGTGGCCAATTTCATAAAAAATACAAGTTGATAAGTTACAAGTGATTGGTGACAAGTACGTATTATTTTTGTTTCATAAATAAATTTTTTACTGTTGTCAAATTATAGTATATTACAACCGAGTTGGGAATGATATTCATTACAGCCGAGGGCTAATATCTGACCCAGAGGCGAAGCCTCGAGGTCAGATATAAGCGCGAGGCTGTAATGAAATTCCCACCGAGGTATGTATACTATTTTATTCACAATCGAACAATTTATTATCAAAAAAATAATTAAAAATGTATGAATAAAAACACATTTTCGACCGTGGTGGAAATGCACTTTTCGATCAGCAAATCTGGAGTGAAATTGCAGTTGTCAAAACTCCAGTTCAAAACAAAAATACAGTGTTGCGTGTTGTTTTTTACGATAGTTCATTAATTTGTTGTGCTGTTGGACTAGATTAATCTTTAAATGTAATTAAAAGTGTGGAAATAGCGAAATACATTAAATACTTGTGTAAATTCTACTGTTGCAAGTGTCAAACAATCATATTTATTATTTGACAGTATTACGAACCTAGGTATGTAATGTTCAACTTCCCGACCTCTAAATCGTTGGTAATCACAACATTACAATAACGATTGTGAATAATAGTATATTACAACCGAGTTGGGAATGATATTCATTACAGCCGAGGGCTAATATCTGACCGAGAGGCGAAGCCTCGAGGTCAGATATAAGCGCGAGGCTGTAATGAAATTCCCACCGAGGTATGTACACTATTTTATTCACAATCGAACAATCGAACAAAAATTGTCGAAAAACTTGATTAATATATATAAAATACATATTTTAGACCGTGGTGGAATAGAACAATATCTACATCAGTATCAACATCAGTGAACTGAAGTTGTAAAAATAAAAATGAATGCAGTATTATTGTGTCTTGAATTTTACGATAGTTTTCATTAATATGTCGTTCTGTTGGATTAGATGAATGATTAGCCGCAATTAAAATTGTGGAAAACAGCGTAATACATTAAATACTTGTATAAATTCTACTTGTTGCAAGTGTCAAACTGTCAGATTTATTATTTGACAGTATTACGAACCTAGGTATGTAATGATCAACTTCCCGACTTCTAAAACATTTGTAATAACAATATTACAATAACGATTGTGAATAAAATAAATTACATTTATGTTTTACAACTGTAGTTAAGTAGTTGGCTATATTAAAATGCTTTTGTTATATTTTGCGTCAAATCAATTGTAAATTTTTCTATAATGGCATCGCGCGAAGTAAAAGACCTTGCAAAACTAGAGTTTTTGCGCGCAATCATTGATCGAAAGAAAGTGCTTTTTGGTCAGTTTAGTCCGAACATCACAAAAACTCTTAAGGTCGATATTTGGAACGAAGTGCGAAGAGTTGCAATTTCGTTAGGTTAATTCACTGAAACGCGAAGTTATAGCTACTGCAGTGACGTAGTATGACAAAATTTAAGAAAAAAAAGGGGGGGCACTGGGGGAGGCGCGGAAGCAAAGAAAACTGAAATAGATAAACTAGTTTATGAAATTATTGCAAAAAAATCTCCTGTATTGCATGGAATTGACAGTTTAACAGATCAAGGATAAGAAGAACTTGTAGCAGAAGAAGAGCACCCTGTGGTAGTACTTCCATCTCAATTGGCCATTCCAGTAGTTTCAACTACTATGATGCCCGGTCTTTCAACTATAAAAAAGAAAACAAATATTATAGAGCCAGATCCATCCAATATTTTAATAAAAAAACTTAATTTGTCAAAGACCGGAACAAAAAGAGAACGCCCTAAGAGTAATGATGATGGAAAAAATTTAAATGAAAAGAAATTAAAATTACAGGTTGTATAAAGTTTACTAAAATTGTTGTTAATTTAAAAATATTAGTTACAGGTAGAATATTTAGAACTTCAAAATTATAAAATCAAATTAGAAATTTTAGAATTGGAAAAAACACATGCGATCAAATGTTCAAAATATACAGCACCCCTGTTGACTGATGTTGATTCCTTGGTTGTTAGTGAGATCGATGAAGATTAGTTTTTATTATTGTTTTGTATACTTTGTAGTTATTTATTAATTTAATTAGAAAAAAACTACATTTTTGCTTCGTTAAAATTATTTTTTGAAATTATTATCTAAAATTATTCTCTAAAATGATTTATAATTTGCGTTAACCGATCATTTTCGTTTACTATGTAGTACTCCGACATATGCTTCTATACCTTTTCAACTTCAATTTTCTTAGAAATGGTAACCTTAGAAATGGTAAGTTCATTTTCAGAAAAAATAAGTTAAATTTTAGAATTGGTAACTTTAATTTCAGAAATAGTAAGTTAAATTTCAGAATAGGTAAGTGTAATTTCGGAAAAAGTAAACTAAATTTCAGAATTGGTAAGTTTAATTTCAGAAAAAGTAAACTAAATTTCAGAATCGGTAAGTTCAATTTCAGACAACGTTAAAAATAAATCTGTAAGTCGAATCAGGATGATTATTTAATTGATGGCGTGTGTTAAGCGGCGAAGTTCTATCAATTTGCAAACAATAAAAAAGCGAAGCAAAGTGGGGCGAAAAATGTGTTAAATGCACCTACCTTGTTTTCTGTAGCTGATGATTTTTAAGTGGTGATTGACGTGAGGAAAAGCGAGGAATGCGCGAGGAATGGATCGAGGAATTGAGGTTGAGGAATGCGTGAGGAATTGAGCAGCGTAACGAAGAGGTTGCAAGAGGTTGCAGCGAGCGAAAAATGCACAGAATGCGAAGCGATGAGCATTCACAGTCGCGGAGAGAATAAAGATTCTACAAAGCGAAATCAGCGAAAATTCAAAAAACCAGTATAGAGATCGAACGACAAATCAATACTACTAATTCTTCCTTCTCTCCTCGCCCGTGAATGCTCGTGAACGCCAAAGCAGAGCAAAAAACCCAAAAATTCGCCTTGGTTTCACGCGAATACTGTAAATCTAAAACATCGCATTCTCTCTCTAATTTTTATAAATATTTAAAAAACAAACATAAAAAGGGGGGCAAAACATACCGCCCACCTAAAACGCGATGAGCTTCCGCGTTTTAATTAATCGAAACATTAGGCAAAGGGCATACCTACCGGTCGCTTAAGTGTGCCGTTAGCTGTCTTCAGCGTAACCACCCGAACAATGCCATCAGGTCCCGGATGGACTGCGATCACCCGAGCAAGACTCCATTGTCGAGGAGGAACCAAATCGTTTTTTATCAATGCTAGAGTACCAGGTTCAATCGGAGTTGAAGGAACCGTCCATTTGCTACGTTGCTGAAGAGTGTGCAGGTATTCCACATGCCAACGCGATCAAAATTCCTGCTGTAAACGCTGTAGCAACTGCCATCGTGTCAGCCGATTCATGCCGATATGAGTAAGATCTGGATCCGGTACAGCAGAAATTGGCTCAAGAGCTAAAAAGTGGCCTGGAGTTAAAGCGGACAGATCGTTCGGATCATTGCTTAAAGGGCAAATAGGGCGCGAATTCAAAAGAGCTTCGATCTGGACGAGTACTGTATATAGTTCTTCGTACGTCAGAATTTGGTCACCAACAACGCGATAGAGGTGAGTTTTAACCGACTTGATCCCGGCCTCCCATAAGCCTCCGAAATGAGGAGCAGATGGTGGATTAAAATGCCACTCAAAACCTACTTGGACGGCCGCTTCTTGCATATATTGCAGTATCAATTTATTTGCTCCCACAAAGTTGTTGCCGCAATCTGAAAACACATAAGTGCATCGTCCACGACGCGCGATAAACCGACGGAAGGCAGCCAGAAAACATTCGGCTGAAAGATCTGACGCGAGTTCGATGTGCAGAGCCATTGTGGAAAAACAGACAAATAAACAAATGTACGCTTTCACACCTTTAACGCCTCTATGTTTGCCAAGAGTGACGTTGATCGGACCACCATAATCAACGCCGACGCACGAAAACGGTTTCAATTGAGAGAGTCGCAGAGTAAGCAAGTCACCCATAGGAGGTTGCGTGGCTAAAGGATTCAGACGCCAACATCGAAGGCATTTGGAGACAACGCGAGAAATGACGCGTTTTGCACCGAAGATCCAAAATTGTTGCCGCAACAAAGAGTGAAGTGTTTGCGATCCGGGGTGTAAATACTGGAGATGAAATTGCTCTATCACCATATCAGTCAACCGATGAGATGCAGGTAGTAGCATCGGATGTTTTGCGTCGAACAACAGCGACGAATTGCGAATGCGACCGCCCACCCTGAGAATACCGGCGTCGTCAAGAAAAACCGATAGCTTCCTCAACGAGTGTGCTCGAGACTGAGAATTTAGAGACGCAATTTCTTCTCGAAAAACGTCTTGTTGCACGTGCTTCACAAGTAGGCCAAGAGATTCTAGGAGCTCGTGGACCGAAAATGGAGAGGAATTACGAATTTTGGTTTTACAGATGGTAGTAAAACGGAAACAATACGCCACAATAGCTTGTACCTTTCGCAGTAAAGAGAACCGATTTAATAAGTCGTCCCAAAGGACCAGCGGATTTTGCGTTACTATTAGTACCGTCGATTTTTTCTCTTCAAGAGAATTCCCTGGCACGTCGTCGTAAGGGCAGGAAACAAGCTGTTCACAATCAAGAGTTTGAAGAAATTTGGGCCCCGCCCACCAAAGCGAAAACGAAATTAAATCAGAAGGCGATAGACCGCGAGAGGCACAATCGGCAGGGTGGTTTTCTGACCGAACGTGAAACCACGTAATTAAAGGAGCAATTTGTTGAATTTGTGTGACGCGATTAGCCACAAACGTTTTCCAACGATGCGGAGACGATCTAATCCAAGCGAGAGCTACTGTTGAGTCAGACCAACCGTAGAAGTGAGTGAAAGTGATTAAATTTTCGAAAGTTTTTACAGTGGAATTCATGAGTTTGGCCAGAAGCAGCGCTGCACACAATTCTAAACGCGGAATAGAGATTCGTTTCAGCGGCGCGACTTTAGCTTTTGCACAAATCAAATGCACAGTGACTTTGTTATCCGTGTCAACAAATTTTACGTAAACTACCGCGGCGTATCCCATTTCTGACGCATCACAAAATCCATGAAGAGCGCAAGACGTATAGTTCAAAAGGAAGCAAAACCGCGGGATCTTGAGATTGATCAGCAAGTGTAACTGAGATTTGTAGTTTTCCATTGATCAGCAATGTCATTCGGAGGTTGTTCGTCCCAATCCAACTTTAAAGCCCACAACCGTTGAATCAAAACCTTTGCACAAAATGTGAGAGGAGCGAGAAATCCAATAGGATCAAAAATGCGAGCGAGTTCAGACAAAAGCGTTCGTTTGGTGCAAAGGCGATCCAATAGTTGGACCTTATATGTAAAGCAATCCGAGTGCGAATTCCATTGTAGTCCTAAGATTTTCACTACTTGGGGTTGGTCTGTGTCGAAGGTGAGAGGGTTGATTTGACAATGTGTTTGGTCAAGATTCTCTAAAAAGCCGAGATGATTACTAGCCCATTTTCTAAGCTCAAAAGCTCCAGATAACAGGAGTTGAGTCAACTGATCGCGCAAAACTAAAGCTTCTTCGATGGAGTTGCAACCGGTCGCAATATCGTCTACATAAACGTCTGATAACAGAACCGAAGAGGCTATCGGAAATTGAAATTGTTCGTCTGTATCTAATTGCAGAAAGGTTCTTAGTGCCAAAAAGGGGCAGACGATACACCGTAAGTAACCGTATTCAATTGATAAGTTTGAATAGGTTCGGCCGAGGAAAATCTCCATAAAATTCGCTGATATGGACGATGCTGTTCTGAGACCAAAATTTGCCGATACATTTGTTTGATGTCGGCAGTAAACACGATCGGGTAGAAACGAAAGCGGCAGAGATGCGAAACAATTTCTTGTTGGAGCTTAGGACCAACCAACAGCGAATCATTGAGCGAAAATTGTTCTGAAGTTTTTGCGGAAGCGTCAAACACAACGCGTAGTTTTGTGGTGACGCTATCTCGTTTTACCACGCAATGATGAAGGATGTAGTAGCAAAAGGGAGTGTCATCAGGCCGAGAGAGTAGCTGCATATGACCTGAGTCTAAATAATCTTGCATGAAATCATGATATTGCTGCTGAATCGAAGGCTCCCGTTGAAGTCGCCTTTCCAAAGCAATTAATCGACGTTGTGCAATCATTTTTGAGTCCAAAAATGCGGGAGAGTCCACTTTGAATGGTAACGGTACAACATATCGTCCGGACTGCTTACGAAAGTGATTGCTGGCAAAGATTGTTTCAGCCTGCTTATCATCAGGACACGTAGGTGCGGGCAATACTATCTCTTCTATTTCCCAAAATCTTTTAACCAATATATCCAAAGATGGTTTAGAGACTAGCGAGCAAAATGTTAATAATTATGGCGTTTGAAGAAGAATTTGTGTTAAATTCAATCTTTTCCATCAATATCCATCCGAAACGTGTGTTCCAAGCTATAGGTTGGTTGTGTTGGCCTTGTAGTCGGCCGTTTTCCACAATTTGAGCAAAACGTTCAGCTCCAAGAAGCATATCAATAGATCGAGATTCAAAATATTGAGGGTCAGCCAAATTGAGGTTAGAGAGATACGAATACGGTGGAGGAGAAAAGCTAAAGTTGGGCATTGCGCCACAAATTTTCGGAATAACAACTGCTTCCAAGCAACATTGACGTTGCGGTGCGAATCGAGAACGATAGGTACAAGTCACTCCAGTCGAAGAAGTGGAGCTCATTTTGTCTAATCCGCTAATTGAAAACGATAGAGAATATTTCGACAGACCCAAACGAGACACACATTTTTCAGACATGAAATTGGCTTGACTGGCGTTATCCAACAACACGCGCACAGGTTCAAATATTCCTTTCGAGTTCCTAATTTCAATAACAGCGGTTGCTAACAAAACCGTAGATTTGGCTGGGATAATAGTAGTGAATGAGGTAATCTGTTGAGGAGTACTCGATGCCTGATCGGTGCGCGGCGCAGAACTTGTGGACGGAAGCTGAGTAACAGTGCGGTCTGTATTAAAATGCAATAAAGTGTGGTGTCGTTGAGAACAGATTCTACACGCGGACGTAGACTTGCACTCTTTGAGCTGATGCTTCGAACCTAAACAATTCAAACACCACTTTCGTTCTTTAACTACATTATACCGTTCTTGTGGAGACTTCGCAAGAAAAGCATTGCATTTGTAAATAAGATGATCGGCTTGGCAGAGCGGGCAGCAAGTAACGCCCATTACAAAAAACGAAGCCCCGCGTTTGGGCTGAGGTAAGCCGGTGCGAGAGAATGGTTGAGACGAGTTGCGAGTCAAATTGGTTATTTTGCGAATGGTACCTAACTTCGCGTCATCCACATTTTCAAGCGCGCTACACTGTTTTGCGACAAAATCACTCAATGACACAAACGTTGGTATGTCTGTTGAGCTTGATGCTAGTTCAAATCGATTAATAGTATTTGCATTGAGTCGTTTGAGCAACATTTGAAACATAACAAAATCCCATTGATCACATGCAAATCCTAAATTAGTTAAGGCTGCCAAGTTTTCTGAAAAAACGTTGATGAGCGCGCGAAGGGACTGTGCATAAGTCTGAGCGTCCGATAAAACGGGTGCGTTGTCGATAGCTTTCCAATGAAACGAAGCTAGCAGGCGCTTATTGTCAAATCGTTTGAACAAAGTGTCGTATGCGATGGGATAGTTATTGTGCGATTTGGGAATGCATTGAATAAGCGATAGGGGTTCATCCTCGAAACAAGAAGTGAGGAAGTTAAACTTTTCAATGTTCGAAAGCGCGGCGTTATCGTGAATCGTAGCGGCAAACATGTCTACAAACGGTTTCCATTTTTGAAGATCTCCATTAAATTTCGGTAGTTCTAAACGCGGAAGTCTTACTTGACTTTTAACTGTTGTATTGTCTGGCACATTCTCCTGTAAAGCGTTCGGATTCGAAGTCGATTCGAATAAATCAGCATAGACAGCTTTAACTCGGTAATAATTGTCATGAAAAGATTCCCGAATTGTCAATTGTGCCTTTAAATCGGCATTCTCTAAACCACACATCGCGGTTAAGATAGTTGCAGGCAACTATCTTAAACTGCGTAAATAATAATATGCGTAAATTCTAATAACTGCGTAAATTCCGCAAACAAATCGTCGACGTGAGCGTATCTAGATTTAAATTGAACGTACAAAAAATCGTACAATTCGTCCTGGTTATGTGCTTGATTTGCCACTCGCGTTAATGTTGTCATTTGCGAAATGACGTCATCGCCGAATGCGAGTGCTTGCTTCAATTTTGCGGCGGCAGCGGCCATAATGAACGATACGAAAAAATGCGAGTCGACACCAGTTAATCCTGCTAAAATTCGGCAAATGTACAAGAAATGTACGGAAATAAAATGAATAAAATAAATTAACTGCAAATAAATCGTAAGAAAACTTAGCCGAATTAAAGCAAGGTCAAGCGCTCGACACTCAGTAGCGCAACAAAAAACTCGAAACGAAGAATGCGACGCACAGAAAAAACGCAGAATCGAATATACTTGAAATATTCACAAAATTACGCGATTGAACCGAATTAGAAGGCAACTAAAATTATGTAAAAAGAGACGGCCAGCGAGCGAAAGAGAAATAGAGCGAGAGAGAATGCGAAACTGAAAGAACTGCCAGTACCGGAATAATCCGGCTCGAAGGACCAAAATGTTAAGCGGCGAAGTTCTATCAATTTGCAAACAATAAAAAAGCGAAGTAAAGTGGGGCGAAAAATGTGTTAAATGCACCTACCTTGTTTTCTGTAGCTGATGATTTTAGTGTGGTGATTGACGTGAGGAAAAGCGAGGAATGCGCGAGGAATGAATCGAGGAATTGAGGTTGAGGAATGCGTGAGGAATTGAGCAGCGTAACGAAGAGGTTGCAAGAGGTTGCAGCGAGCGAAAAATGCACAGAATGCGAAGCGATGAGCATTCACAGTCGCGGAGAGAATAAAGATTCTACAAAGCGAAATCAGCGAAAATTCAAAAGACCAGTATAGAGATCGAACGACAAATCAATACTACTAATTCTTCCTTCTCTCCTCACCCGTGAATGCTCGTGAACGCCAAAGCAGAGCAAAAAACCCAAAAATTCGCCTTCGTTTCACGCGAATACTGTAAATCTAAAACATCGCATTCTCTCTCTAATTTTTATAAATATTTAAAAAACAAACACAAAAGGGGGACAAAACAACGTGCCTTCTTAAAAATTTTGAATAGCTTATAGGTATCATTCGTGATTCTTTCACTTCTATAAGGTGAGTCATAATTTTATTGAACACAACTTCTATGTATTATTAAAAGAAACCTATAATTAAAGTAGTTGGTTGTGTTCTAACATTATAAATAGAATATTAATTATAGTGATAATGTCCAAATTGTAGATTTCCAGAAAGTAATTAGTGGGAATTAGTGGACTATTATGAAAATAAACTATTAAAATAGTTCACAATGAGTGCATATTGGAAAAACGGTTACTTGCAGAAATGTTAATCATTAATCAAACCCCGAATAACTTAAATTTACGTACTGATATCGAGAATTTGAGCAATTTTTATAGAAATGTAATTTGACTGTACTTAACTTGACAATGTTAATTTAGAGGGGTTGGATTAATAAAATACGAAGAAATATTAGATTTGGACGCATAATCCATCTTAATACATTTTATATTCATATTTTATTTTTAATTTCAAATTAAATCATTTTAAATTTGCAAACTATATTAAAAAAAGATATAGTTGACCGACATCGTTTTTTGTCCGGTTGTTGCCGCTCTTTCTCTGACACGTTGACTATATCATCGAATTCACTCCCACATTGTAGTCTTATACATTTTTTGTAACATACAACAGCAAAACTAGTGCGTACAATTTTATATACGAGTTACTCTCTTCACGCTTCTCTTCAAAACCACACATAAAAATCTTTTAAATACCATAATTTTTTAGAGTGTCTCTAAGTAACAAAATGCAGTTTCAATTTCAATTTCAACTTAAATTTCAATTACAACAGTTTCAACTATGTGCAACTTGCGCAACGTACCATTTTGTTGATTGGTAAGTTTTTCTTTCTTTCTCTTAAATTCTTAAATTTTTTAAACTCTATCATTTGTATAAAAAAACAAGTTCTAATAGCCTCTTCCATCTCGGTTCTCAATTGTTTACCTATATTATGTACTTCGTTGATTAATTTAAATAGTAAATAATTTAAATATTATGCCAAATAATATTTAAGTTATTTCAGTTAATTGTGTTGAATACATGTTGTGTTTTATAGTATTTCTCTATGTCTGTTGAATGCTTTGTTCTAAATCATAACTACTTTTTAGACTCTGATGAAGATTTTTGAATAAAATCGAAACCGGTCAGTCGACTTGAAGTTTTTCATTTCATAATAGTCCACTAATTCCCACTAATTACTTTCTGGGAATTATAAATAGAATTAATATATTTATATATATGATAGGTATATATAAAAATATATATCATATTTATAAAAATATATATCATATCCAATCATTTCTTTTAACAAAATAGCTGCGCCCTTTTTCGGCAGCAAGGATTTTGCGTGGATACGCCTCAAATAATTTTTGCAATTCGGTAAATATTCGCGATTTATTTTGATACGTCCAATTTGTTTTCGTTCTGCGTTCATAAGCTTTCATCTGCTCTTTCATTAGAGATTATTAAGAAAAACTTTAAAAAAGAAAGAAGAAACAGCACACTGTTATTATGTAAACAAGAATCAAAATTTTATACTGGTATAGAGCGTGAATCTCTTATGGTTCTTAAAAAAGTGATGAGTGAATACAAAATCAAATACGAAGACTTTCTAATTACCATGGTTAAAATTGGGCTCGGAGACTCCTACTTTCGATTAGCGAATAATTTTGGAACCAGTGTGTCATCTATTCAACGCATATTCAAGGCGAACGTGCCATAACTTGCCAACTTTTTTCAAAAACTAATTTTTTGGCCTGATAATGATACGGCAAACAAGATGCTACCCATTCCTTTTAGAGCTCGCTATAGTAATGTGACGAGCATTATTGACTGCTTGGAAATTGAGATAACGAAGCCAACCGATTCAATAGCTCAGGCAATGTCTTGGTCGGAGTATAAAAAATGTAATACTACCAAATATTTAATTTCAAGCACTCCACATGGATTTGTTAATTTTTGTTCGTGCGGCTTTGGGGGAAGAACAACCGATCAGGTAATAGTAAAAAAAAATAATTTTTTAGAAAAATTACCATCTAATACTGGTGTTATGGCCGACCGGGGTTTTAAGCAAGTACTCCCTTTACTTATGTAAAAGAATTGTAATCTTATTCGACCTCCAAGCATGTCTACATGTCTACTGACGTTCCTTGTACAAAAGAAGAAGTTAAAGAAGCAAAACGCATCGCAGCACTACGAATCCACATCGAGAAAGTTATAAGGCGGCTAAGGGAGTTTTCAATTTTGAAGCCTCACGCGACTACAAATAAAAATCATGTTTGCCTCTTAGATAGCATAATAGTAATATGTTGTGGAGTTATACATCATCAGGGAGCCTTGATTAAATAAATAGTAATAATTTTTACAGAAATATGTACCTTTGATTCATGGTATACAGGGTCCTTTTTTCATGAGTTTTCGATTTTGATCAAACCTGTGCCGATATAATTGCCTGTTATGTTATAAGTTTTTATATATTAACAGTTTACAAAAAAATAGATATTAGTATTTTTAAGAGTATTAGTTAGTAATAAAAATGCAAAAAAAACATAACTACATATTTATTATTTGCACTACCTACTTAAACTAATTTAAACAAAATAACGAAAGAAAATACACATTCCTATTTTACCAGTTTTGGAAAAATAGCTTTGGTCCAAAAATCTTCCGCACAATCAATGTATTTCTTACAATATGCTTCGTCCAAATCAACTTCAACAATAGTAACCTTTTTGTTTGTTTCAAAATTAACTGAAGCTATACAAACAAATCCTTTCTTTCGGTCACATAAAAACATTTGCAGCTGTATTTGAGTTTTAAATTTAGGTGTCAAATCATTGTTTGCGGTTAAATATTTTTTCACTGTATTGTCTTTGAAAGGACACTTAATTTTTATACAATGCGTTGGTGTCAATCCATCTGGAGATGTACCAAATATTGGATGTTCTTTTTGATAAAGCTCCCCTTTTTCTATCTTGATTTTTTTTGCCTTCTTTACTTCCGCCAGGACTGCCTGTTCTAAGCAAATGCCACGCTTTGTAGTCTCTGTTTAAAAAGATTTGGAAGCTCCAAGTACTTTTTCTGTCAAGCTTCCATCGGTCGTCTTACAATGGACAACTTTATAGAACTTTGAGGCAGTTCTGCCATATCGTAGCTCAAACCATAATTTTGATGTGCTTTGATCCCTGGTATTTTTTCAGCATCATCTGTGGTAAATATTCGCCGTAAATGAGACAAAAAATTAGCCCCGGTTGGATTTGTCCCCTCTTTCATAAATTGCAAACCTTGTTGGTGCAAAGAGCATTTTAACAAGGGATCTTCGCGATTTAATTCATAGAAAAGGCCCGACAAAGGCCTATCTTAATTGACCAAAGCGTTTAGTAGTAGTCCTTTTTTCGGCTGAAGAGCAGAAACATCTTTTATGCATATGTCTTTTACTTTTACGGGCCGTTTTTCAATAACAAACCCTCGATGTTACAGCAGCTTCCATGTCCTTCAATGTAACCATGACAAAAAGGCAACGGCATGTTTGCAGCCACCTACAATAGTTTGTATGCATTTTAAAAATCACAGAATATTATTTTAGAAATTGCAATTTGTACCAGCAGAAGCAGCGCAGCCAGTGCATTTGCATTCTTCGACACGCTCCCCCACTTCATCAACAATAATTCAGATTCTGCCCTCCCTTTTCACTTGCACGTAGCCCACAGCTTCATCACCATAATCTACTCTTGCCGATCTACAACTTAAAAATTAACAATACAATTAAAACGGTCGGCAAAAGTTAAAATAAAAGACATGTGACATACCTTTTGGTAGAACGAGTATATTTTTAAATGGCATTTGGAATTGCTATGCGGTCGACTACTATAATTTGTTGATTTTGCCCATTTCGAGGTTGCGAACGAAACTTATGCTTAAGCATAAGAAAAAGAAAGAAACAAATTCAATCATTTTTTTTTAACAAAATAGCTGCGCCCGGGCTACATTTTCGGCAGCAAGGCTTTTGCGAGGATACGCCTCGAATAATTTTTGTAATACAGTAAATATCACAAAATATATTTATTAATTTCCTTTTCTTAAACGGCATTTGCAATTGTCATCCGGTCGACTACTAATTTGTTAATTTTGCGACTTTCGAGGTTGTGAATAAACTTATGCTTGGAATGCTTTACTTTTGTGAAGACTATCGATTAAAAAATTTATCTTTTTTTAGATCAATGAACGAATTTTTTCAGTCATGTTTGAAAAATCTTGCTTATTACAAACCGTAATTATTTAAACATAGTCTGTTTTCTTCTAAACAGGAAAATATCTTATGAATATGAAAAAAAAATCGTCACAATTTATTACTTTCTGTGGTTGAATCTGTGCTGAAACTGGTGCACAGGTTTGTGGCTACAAATTCCAAGGTGAAATATTTACAAGTTTTATCTTTTATATTTAAAAAGTAACTAATTGCATTAATAAAAAAATATTTTATCATTAGCCCACAATTACTCGAAAAATAATGGTTTTCTAAATAAATTATGTGAATGTTTGCTAAACGTTTCTATATACCTATATGAAAAGTTTTGAATTATGCGACTTTTTTCATATTTTATTCAAAAAGCAGAGGCTTATGTACATCATCGATTTGGAACAAAAGGACGATTCCTTGTCTTGGCTGGCAAACAGATTGCGATTAAACGAAATGAATAGAATTTGCTACAAATGCTACAATACGAAATGCGAAATTAATATTTTTCTGCGAGACAGATGTAATACGCCAGATTTATTTCGATTCGGAATGAGTGTGACAAAGAATAAACTTCCCATTTGACATGAACTAAGATAAAGGAAATCGCTTTTCATCCAACTTTGCAATTAATTTAACATTTGAAATTGTAATTAATCTAATAGTGCATAGTTATAGCTCCGATATAATTAATATGGCCAGATAAACCATACGAGGGAATTTTGTGGTCGACCACGATGCATTAAAGCGACCTTTAGAATTAAACTGGATATTATAACTACTTGAATCCTATTTATCTACTCGATACAATAAATTAAAATGCATTAATCCATCAATTTTGTCACTAATTAAATTTCGTCATCAACGTTAACGCCGTGACGTAATTTCTAAATGACTCCGATTGAACCATATATTGCATATTGCAGGAAAATGTATTACCTTGCAATTTCAGCATGAATTGATACATTGTTCTTAACGAAAACGTTTTGCAAAACTAATTTAATAATTAAACATTATCGCTTTTTTGTTATGCACAATTGCTTTGTAAAATTAGGTGGCGTAGAAAACGTTTTTTGTCGGCAGCGCACAGATTTGCGGCTTTGAAATGTCAATTAATGTTAAAATACCTAATAATATGTAGGAAATATTTGTGTTGTATGAATGTATTACGGGTTGCATGGCCAGCTCATTGAAATATTAGTATTATTTAGTGTCGTTGTTTTGGTACACTGGTAAAGAGAAAAAAGACGAGAGAAGAGAGAGAGAAGGAAGAGGTTGGTTGTATTGCAGACTCGCGTGTAAGATGATTAGTTTTCGTTCAACTTAAAAATAAAATAATTGCGTTTATCGGTTTATGGGTGTAATTTATTTGCTTTACACCACAGCTTCAGAAGTGGGATACAGTGCATATTTTATGGAAACAAACATTTTAAGAAACATTTAAGAATGAGTGACCACGAGGAAGATGAAAATCACGCGAGCGATGGACACCACCAGGAGGCAAATCTGCCTACCATATCAGTCGAGGAATTGGTTCAAGCAACGGTGAGAGCAATGGTACTGTATGAAAAGCAAAAGGAATCGCAAGAGAGGGTGCCGCGACAAAAGTTTAAGAATGCAGAGATTGCTGCGTTGTTGCCGGAGTTCTCTGGGGCGAATCAAAATATCGAATTATGGTTGGAACGGGTGGAAGCAATTCAACAAGTGCATCAGGTATCAGATAGTATTATGCAATTATTAGCAGTGGGAAAATTTACCGGCAAGGCTCGAGATTGGTACTTGTCGAAAGCCGACTTTATTTCCATGGACTGGGAAACGCTGAAAAATGAATGCAGAAAGATGTATGCGGTTCAAGCTAACCTGGTTCACTTACGAAAAGTATTTGAAAAACGTCGATGGAAATCGAGCGAAAGTTTTACGGAGTATTTTCACGAAAAAATAAGATTAGGAAATCACGCAAGAGTTGGGGACGAAGAGATGATACACTATCTGATTGATGGATTCGACAGTTACAGTCTGCAAATTCAAGCAAGGATGATGATGAGTCAAATTAGAAGCACGGAAGATTTGTTCAACATTATGGTGAATGTTAGCAAGTATAAAAAAAGGACATACAGTGGTCAACCGACGAAAAGCACACCAGGTACTGGTGACAAGAAAACTTCCGCAACGGCTAGTAAAGGAAGCCGACCCGATAGATGTTTCAACTGTAGCAAGGAAGGTCATCGAATTACGAATTGTGATCGATCAACCGCCTAGACCGAGAGAATCATGCTACAAATGTGGAAAGTTGGGCCACTTACTAAAAGACTGTCCGCAGAACAAACCAAAGACGGACACCACTACCATCGTTGTTCAACAGCATCTGGCGAAGCCGTACTTAGTGAGCGTGCAATATGCGGGTGGTGAGTGCAATCAGTCAATGTTTACATTAGTGTCTCTCATAGATAGCGGATCACCAACTAGTCTTATTAAGATAAAGTATGTACCTCGCAGATTCATAGAGCCTGTAAATCATTCCGAATATCTCAATTTTAGTGGAATCAATGGATCCAAACTCGATATTCTGGGTAATTTTCAGACCGACATTTGCGTTAACGATATAGTTTATAATGTTACTTTCTTTGTTATGCCTGATGGTACCATGGTTTATCCTGCTATATTAGGAAGGGATTTTATGACAAACCCAAATTTAAGAATTAGCTTTGGTGAAGATGTTGAAATCACTAGCAGTGGAACGGTGGTACTTTCGGAAGAGTTTGCAACCGAGATAATGAATATTGATTATGTTGATAAGCCCTCAAATGTCTCTCAAGAATTATTCACTGACGATAGTATAGATATAGAAACGGTTAAAAAGTTAGAGACCTTGTATCAGAATGAATACGAAAATAATTTTGGAATTGAGCCTTTGTTTAGCGAAGTTAAATTGCAAATTAGTTTAAAACATAACCAACCCATAAGCTTTCGACCTAGACGAATTTCTTATGAAGACAAAGAAAAGTTAAAAGTTATTTTGAACGGGTTATTAAAAGATGGAGTTATTAGACCTAGTAGTTCGCCTTATGCCAGCCCGATAGTACTAGTGAAAAAGAAAAACGGGGAAGTAAGATTATGCGTAGACTATCGGGAAATTAATAAAATTACGATTAAAGATAATTATCCCATTCTGCTTATCGACGATCATTTAGATCGGTTGAAGAATAAAAAGTATTTTTCTAGTTTAGATCTGATAAATGGTTTTCACCATGTACCAGTCGAGGATGACTCTGTCAAGCTTACTTCATTTGTCACTCCGTTAGGTCAGTTCGAATACGTTAGAATGCCGTGTGGGCTAACGAATGCGCCTCGCGTTTTTGCCAGATTTACGCATAGCATTTTCTCGGACTTAATTCGAGAAGAAAAAATCTTATTGTATATGGATGATATTTTAGTAGCTACGCAGACAATTAAGGAACATTTTGAGATATTGAGTAAAGTTTTTAAGCTAGCAGCTAGGTTTCAAGTAAAGTTTCGATTAGACAAATGTTTTTTTCTTGAAGCGGGAAATTACGTATTTAGGATATTTAATAAACGAGGAAGGAATTAGGCCCAGTGTTGAAAACGTAGAATCGGTTTTAAATTATCCGTGTCCTCGCAATGCAAAAGAAGTGCATCGATTCGTCAGTCTAGCTAGTTATTTTCGAAGATTCATACCCAATTTTGCAATGATTGCCAAACCATTGTATGATTTGATCAAAAAAGATGCCGTGTTTAAGTTTCAGCAAATTTAATTCGATGCTTTTGAAATCTTACGTAATTGTTTATCGAGTTATCCAGTATTATCAGTCTTTGATCCTCACCTCGAAACGGAACTGCACTGCGATGCTAGCGCTAGCGGTTTCGGAGCCATTCTTATGCAACGACAAAGAAATGGAAAATTCCAACCAGTGTCATATTTTAGCCATAGAACGAGTGTAGCAGAGGCAAAGTATCATAGCTTTGAGCTTGAGTGCTTGGCGGCAATTTATGCAATTAAGCGATTTCACGTGTATTTAGCGGGACTGAAATTTAAGATCATTACGGATTGCGACAGTTTCAGATTGACACTGAGCAAACAAAACATTAAACCCAGAATATCACGTTGGGCGATGATTTTGCAATCCTACGATTATGATATTGAGCATCGACCAAATAGACGGATGGGGCATGTTGACGCCCTAAGTCGTTGCCATAGTGTATTAATATTAGAGGTCAATACTTTTGAACAAACGTTGTCCATTAGACAGGATCAAGATCCTGAGATTGTAAAAAATCGCAATTTGTTAGCGGTCAAAGAAGACAAGTTTTACGAAATACGAGATGGTCTGGTGTACCAGAAGTACCAGGGAAAAATTTTATTTTATGTTCCGGCTAGCATGGAGACAAACGTCATCCGTAGCTGCCACGATGAGTTAGGTCACTTAGGGAAAAAGAAAGTTTTCCATCACATTATTAAAATATATTGGTTTCCAAATTTAAGATCAAAAATCGAACGTCATATAGCAAATTGTTTAAAATGCATTGAATTTTCACCTGTCAGTGGGAAAAAGGAGGGATATTTGCACAGCATTCCGAAAGCAAGCGTTCCATTTGACACAATATATGTAGACCATTATGGTCCATTGGAAGTTACGGGTAGAAAAGCTAAATTCATATTTGCTGTTGTCGACGCGTTCACAAAATTTATTAAATTATTTCCTTGTAGAACTACGAACACGGAAGAAGTTATGAAACATCTTACCAATTATTTCATTACTTATAGTAAACCACGGAGATTAATTTCAGATAGGGGTACATGTTTTATTTCGGCGGCGTTTGCCGAGTTTCTGTCAGAATCATCTATCAACCATGTTTTGATTGCTGTTGGTACTCCTAGAGCCAACGGACAGGTTGAAAGATTTAATCGTGTTTTGACTCCGGCACTAGGTAAGCTGAGCACTGCCTCAAATAAATGGGATTTGGTTCTTCATGAAATCGAATTTGCCCTGAATAATACCATATGTCGTGCAATAGGTGAAACCCCTAGTAAATTATTGTTTGGCTTAGATCAGAGAGGTAAAATAAATGACAAAATTAGACTTATTTTTGAGGATAGATTGCAGGAAGATGATGTTCAAAATTTAGGAGACATTCGCGAAGCTGCAGTTAGTACCATCCAAAGATCGCAAGAAATAAACGAAGCAAGTTATGATAAGAAACGTTTATGAGGTGGGTGATTAGGTTATGATAAGAAATGTGGATGTTACGCCAGGCGTAAACAAAAAGCTAGTTCCAAAATTTAAAGGGCCATTAGTCATTAAAAATGTTCTGGAATTCGATCGATATGTTGTTGAAGATGTTGAGGGTTTCCAACTGTCTCAGCGACCATTTAGTACGGTTGTAGAACCTGATCAAATGAAACGTTATTTGGCCACGGATTAGATATTTATGTTTTAAAATTTTGATTTATGTAAAAACTTATGATACTTATGTCTTATGCTAAACTTATGATTCTTATGTAAAAACTTATGATATTTATGTTTTATGCTAAACTTATGATTCTTATGTAAAAACTTATAATATTTATGTCTTATGCTAAACTTATGATTCTTATGAAAACTTATGATACTTATGTCTTATGCTAAAATTTTGATTTATGTAAAAACTTATGATATTTATGACTTATGGGAAGTTTATGATTTTGTGTTGATCTTTGTTAAACTTTTTCTGTAATTATGTCATGATAATCCAAATTTATGTAATAGTTTGCATTTAAGTGTTGACCGGGACGGTCAAACGTCAGGATGGTCGATCTGTAGGAAATATTTGTGTTGTATGAATGTATTACGGGTTGCATGGCCAGCTCATTGAAATGTTAGTATTATTTAGTGTCGTTGTTTTGGTGCACTGGTAAAGAGAAAAAAGACGAGAGTAGAGAGAGAGAAGGAAGAGGTTGGTTGTATTGCAGACTCGCGTGTAAGATGATTAGTTTTCGTTCAACTTAAAAATAAAATAATCGCGTTCATCGGTTTATGGGTGTAATTTATTCGCAATCCTGACTTTACACCACAAATATATTTTTCTTATACGTTAAATTCAAATTTTGCGGTCAAAAAATATAAGGTTGGGATTTTGTCTTCTCAAAATAGCCCCTTTTAGATCTATTTTGGGTGTGGTTGAAGACACACAAAATTTTGTTGCTCTTCAATAAATTGAAAAAGCAGCATATTTACAGTTAATAATAACAAATTTGAAGACATGTGTGCTTTCAAGTAGCACCCAACGGTACCTGTGCAACACTACAGGAACTTATATTTTCAAAATAAAAAAATTTCAATACGGCTCCACATTCCTGCATGTAAGTCAAACATTATTTTTTTATTTTTATTTCTATTCGGTATGCTAAATTTAAATACACAAATTTGGTGGTAGCTGTATCTTCACATTTAAGGGGCTATTACCCGTTATGTACAGCCAAAAGTTTATCTAATGAAAATGGAGCACCTTTTAAAATGGTTGCCATTAGAAATAGCAGCACGCGCGCCATCTATTACCGTTTTGTACCGCGCTTTCTCAAACTTATGCAATAGGGTGCTTTGAAAAAAATTGCAATAGGGTGCTTTGGAAAAAACAATTGCATTGCTAGGAAAGGGGCAAACAAGCCTTTTAGTTCTAGTTTGGGTGTGGTTGAAGACACAAAATTTTGTTGCTCTTCAACAAATTGAAAAAGCAGCATATTTACAGTTAATAATAACTAATTTGAAGACATGTGCTTTCAAGTAGCACCCAACAGTACCTGTGCAACACTGCAAGAACTTATACTTTCAAAGCATAAAATATTCAATAAGGCTCCACATTCTTACATGTAAGTCAAACATTATTTTTTTATTTCGATTCGGTATTTCACCCGTTATGTACAGCCAAAAATTTATATCATGAGACAGGTAAAATGTGACCCCTTTTAAAATGGTTGCCATTAGAAATATCAGCACGCGCGCCATCTATTTCCGTTTTGTACCGCGCTTTCACTAACTTTTGGAATAGGGTGCTTTGGAAAAAATTGCAATATGGTGCTTAGGGTGCTTTGGAAAAAATATTTGCATTGCTAGGCAACGGGGCAAACAAGCCTTTTAGTTCTATTTTGGGTGTGGTTCAAGACATACAAAATTTTGTTGCTCTTCAACAAATTGAAAAAGCAACATATTTAAACTTTATAACAACTAATTTGAAGACATGTGTTCTCAAGTAACTCCCAACAGTACCTGTGCAGCACTGCAAGAACATTTATTTAGAAAAACATTAAATTTCTACATGTAAGTCGTACATTATTTTTTTTTATTTCTATTTTGTATGCTGAATTTATCTTCACAAATTTGGCAGTAGTAAATGTATTACCTTGCAATTGCAGGATGAATTGATACATTGTTCATAACGAAAACGTTTTGCAAAACTTTCCAATGCATCAATTCAAATTTGTTAATAGTTATGTGTTCCAAATTACGTTTTGCGCACAGATCCACGTTCCACTTTTATATAAATTTGGGTTAGAAAATATCGAAATTTCGATCATTATTCTTTTTATTCCCGTTCAGCAATTAGAAGTTTCGCTTCGTTATAAATTCTATGATTTTCGATATGGCCAATATTACTCAGGTTTTTCCGTCCAACGTTGAGTAAACAAATTTCTATAGAAATCTTAAGATAGTTGTATGATTTTATCGAACCCACAAGGATAACTAAATCCATGTGCAGTTTAGTATTAAAAGGATCTTACGCAACATGTAAAAATATGTTAATAACAAGCCGCAACATTTATAGACTAAAAGAAGCTTGTTATTTAGGGATTTTGTGTAAAGATTTCGCTGCTATGTATTTGTAATGTATTTGTTAGTGGAAATAAATACCGACATCGTATTCACGGCATCACTGGTTGAAAATACACGGTTCTTTACGACATTTTATGCTTACACTAGTAAAGTGATGTTGAAACGGACCTTTTATACCGTTGGAGCCACCCTCAACTCCTTTTTTTTCCACTTTGCCAGAAGATCACTTTTTCGGGGCGAAACTCTTCAGAGAGATATACCGTGTATACTTGTCTTTATACTTAAAGAAATACATAAATTACTTATAATATACTCATAATAAATAATCTCAAACATTGCCGGAAATGTTTATGCATTATTTATGCTGACATTATATTTGGCTCCAAATCATTCATTTCCATATAGAAAAGAAATAAAAAAAATATGTAAAACCAATAAATTTGATCAATTCATATTCAAGAAGGATGAAATTTGGAATGCAAATGATTTTTCCAAGATTAGATCCTGTATAAAACCTATCAAACTTAACATGATATCATGATGGAATTCCATGAATCTTTCAACAAAACTGCGCCGGGAAATTACTAGTTTATTGAATTTATAATAAGCACTTCTCATAAGACGGTTTCTTTTATCTGCCACAGATTAAATCTGAATCTGATGTGGTAAACCACCCGGTATATAAAAATGCGAAATATTGAGCGGTACCAGGCGACAAAGAGTTATAAACAGGAAATCGATAAAAGTGATGATAGCAATGAGCGGCGAGTCGCAAACGTATTTCTTAGATGATAAGTGCGCTAGTGTTTATATAATACTTTCGCTGATGCAGTGAGAAATCGAGGCAGTACGACCTGGAATAAAATCGTGGAAAACAAATAAATGACGAATTAGCAAAATGGACTTGGAGATAAAAAAAAGTAGACCTTTTGGAGCGGGTGGTTAACCAGAAAGCGTCGTGAACGGTCTTGGGGTTGATAGTCGAGACAGTTTTATGAGAAGTTTACGGTAGCGGGCGAGTTCCAACTACGGTTACAAAAGTGGAGTTATAAGTACAGAAGGTCAAGTCAGCCAAGAAGGAAGGACGACTGCGATCCCAGGCACAGAGGACAGCTTCATCCCTTCAGCAGAGTGTGCAAAAACTGTGCGTGAGTGCGCGAATTTATATCGGTTGTGTTGTTAAGCATTTTGGGAATAATTATCGTCGAGTTCAGGTTAGTTGCACGTATCAGATGAATAGAGATAACTTTTCGGGTACGCGAGTCATCCCTTATCCGAGGCGCCAGATTTTGCTCGCCGTTTCCAGTGACAGCCATAAATTCCCTCTCAAGGCAATGTTTTATTGTATTAGTAGTTTTAGTTTTTGATTGCGGTTATTCCGTGTTTTTGATTATTTGTGTATGACGTAATTAACAAAGATAAAGAATATTCAATAAATTGTGCATTGTTTTCCCAACCCCCCCACAATTCGTGGACCCATGAAATACAGGATTTGTAACAAATGGTGTCAGGTGTGGGGTCCAATTAGATAAAAATCGGAAAAAACTAGGATAAATGTTTAGTAGGAGTAGGCTAGTGGTTAGCAAAAATCGAATTGTGCCAAACCTTTCATAAGAAAGCGGGGGTGGGAAATAGATAAGTGACATAAAAATTAAGTGGACTAAAATTAAGTATAGGGCCGTAAGGGATGACAGATAATTTCTCTCTTTCGATGCGAGTGCGGAGTTCGGTTTTATTTTGATATTGATAGTCTAATTTTTTTTTGGTGTCTGTTAATTTTTGTTGTGACTAGACAGTAGTTTGCGTTTGCGTTCTCATAAATTAAGATAGGACGTATTTTTTTAAGGCAAATTTAAGTTAAGACAAGTAAAGCGGTCAAGATGGAAACGACATCACCAATGCCGGCAGAGAAATTGCAAAGGCAAACAATTGTTGAACAAGATGCGATTCTCAATACGAGTTCGACTGAAGACTTAAAAACATTTGAAGCAAAAAAATTCAAAGAAAGTTTGAAAACAATAATTCAAACTAAATTATCAGATAACGAAGTATACTTGTCAATGAAGTCCAACACAGCCAGCATGAAAGACAAAATTGAGAAAAACTTACGTTTTGTTCATCTATTAAATTTGCAAATTGCAGTAATAGACGATAGTATAAGTAACTGATAAAATTAGAATCAAGGATAGTTAACTTTGTTCCAAATGTGCAGAGCACAAGAAGTTTTATAATAGGTCAGACAAATAGCATATGCAGATTTAAGGTGTTAAATTTAAGAGTTAGAGTTTAAAATCAGGTAGAGTTTAAAAATTTGTTTATAGATTCAGGAGCAGCGTTATCGTTAATCAAGAGGAGTGTTGAAGGATGTGAGACCATCAAGTCAATAAGGTAGATGTATATATTAGAATTAAATTAGCTAGTTGCTATGTTAACTGTCACTGCTCTATTTTAGTTTGTTTTTGTGTGAGTGAAGTGTTTTAAACGTTAGCAATAAAGTACGTTAAGTTTTTATAAGATAATGTGGGCGTATTATGGAAGACATAAATTCCTATTGAATAAAGTGAAAACACCATGATCAGCCACGAGTTCATAGCATAGAGGATTTGTCCATGAATGCGGACTCATTAGTAGGGTTAGACTTTTTACAAAAATTTTAGGTAGATTTGTTGTGGAGCAAAACGGTATGTGTTATTAGAGGAGTTAGTTTGCCATTGGTGCAAGAGGAAGTGGATAGTGTAGCCTATGAGAATCAAAGGAAGAGTATTGAGAAAAATTTAGAGGGTAGTTGGGAGGATGTACAATTAAACTGTTGGGAACAGTTTAAGGGAGAAAAGTTAGTAGAAGTAGATAGTGCAACTCTTGGGAACAGTATGCGTGTGTTTAAGGAAGAAAAGTTAGTAGAACTAGATAGTGCAACTGTTGGGAAAAGTATGCGAGTGTTTAAGGGAGAAAAGTTAGAAGAAGTAGATAGTGCAACTGTTGGGAACAGTATGCGAGTGTTTAAGGGAGAAAAGTTAATAGAAGTAGATAGTGCAACTATTGGAAACAGTATGCGAGTGTTTAAGGTAAGGGAGAAAAGTTAGTAGAAGTAGATAGTGGAACAGTATGCGAGTGTTTAAGGGAGAAAAGTTAGTAGAAGCAGATAGTGCAACAGTTGGGAACAGTATGCGAGTGTTTAAGGCAGAAAAGTTAGTAGAAGTAGATAGTGCAACTGTTGGGAACAGTATGCGAGTATTTAAGAGAGAAAAGTTAGTAGAAGTAGATAGTGCAGCTGTTGGGAACAGTATGCGAGTGTTTAAGGGAGAAAAGTTAGTAGAAGTAGATAGTGCAACTATTGGGAACAGTATGCGAGTGTTTAAGGGACAAAAGCTTATAGAAGTAGATAGTGCAACTGTTGGAAACAATCTGCAAGTGTTTAAGGGAGGAAAGTTAGTAGAAGTAGATAGTGCAACTGTTATGAACAGTATGCGAGGGGTTAATGGAGAGAACTGTGGAACAGTTTAGAATAGGGAAAGAGAGTTAGAGGTGGATCGTGCAACTATTGGGAATAGTGTGCGGGTGTTTAATGGAGAGCAGTTAGTACTACTGTTAGCGACAGGTTGGTAGAGTTAGCCAACATGGTAGCTAGAGACAAGGCAGGCAGGAGTTAAGAAATTTTAGTTAGAAAAAAATTTAAAAGAAAACAAACAATTTTGATAAAAAAGGCGCTAGATTTAAAGGTAGAATGTTTTTTTTTATTAAGAATTATTTTAATTAAAAGTTAAGGTGTGAAGTGAAATGAAAAAAAAAAACTTTTTAGAAATTTGCCTTGACAGTTATTAAATAGTATATATTGTAAGTTTTATGTTAAACAGGTTCAGCTTCCAAATGAGATTGAAATTAAATAAAATTTTGAAATTAAATATGTGAGTGCAGTATAGATCCCTCTGATCTATTGGTAATGTTTTGGTTAATCTGTATTATTTTGAAGGCGGGCTGTTCGCTATGTGATATGTATTAGTTTGTTAGATATAACGTTAAATAATGGTTATTTAGAAATAATTTGGGTATTTTAGGCTAGCTTGTAATTTGCAAGACTTTTTTGATTCTATTTAGATATGTGGTATAGTAAGGTGGGAAAAAGATTTAAGGTGTCAGAACCTTAAACTTTTTCGGCGGGTAAGGGAGGCATGTGGTAATCGGCAGTTAAGGGAGGCATGTGTGGGAGCCATGTGTGATCTCTGTTTTCAAAGGTAGGTGCACCACAAAAACACTACATAAATTATAATTATTATACACAGAAAATGCATCTTACACAGTTTTCACTTCATGATTAAATGCTAAATTAAAAAACAGGACTACATTCTTTTAGTCTCCGTATACTCTTAACATTATTAACAATGTCGCTCTAATCTTTTAAGCAGAATAATATGAATTTACTCAGAACAAAGTTTGGCAACTTTTGAAATTTAATTCCATTATTATATTAAAAAATCAATTAGAACTATATTATTTTATAGAGCATATTCGCAATAAGGAAACTATCTTAACATCTATTAGCATTTTTCTTTTGAAGTATATTTTCGTTTCAATGCAATTAGCTTTTTGGTATTGTTTATTATTCTCAATCATTATTGTTTTTTGCAATATGTTTCATAAACGCAACTTTGAAACTTCTGATAGGAGAAATTAAATACAGTAAACAACTGTGATGATAAAAATCTATAAAGTTAACAGTTTAGATAAATCATCATTATTTATCAAAAACACATAAAACTTTTTATCCTCTTAAAAGATTAATGGGTGATTTGTGGACAAAATAATTCATCAAAAATCAGAACTTTCAAAAAATGCGTTTTTAGTAGATTTTTAAGGGTGTAGTTTAGATTCATTCTTGCTTATAATCTCGTTCAAAACAAAATCAGTGTTTGTTTACCACTGAGTGGATTTACTTGTTTCGATTATGGATAAAAGTCAGAATTGCCACGTGTCAATAGCACGTAATTTGATTATTGCGCATGTGCCTTTGCGTAATGTAGTTTCAATTTGGTGGTGAGGCGAAGGAGGAGTGACTAACAGCAGTGAAGTAATGCCGAGAGGCGGTTCCGCTGCTGTTAGGGAGAGATAGGAGGGGTTTTAGTGAGGTAAAAATCCCACACTACCCTGCCGCAAGACAACCAGGCAGGTTGCCTTTTAAAGGTTTCCCCTCCTTCAAAAAAAAAAAAAAAGTTTCAATTTGGTGGCGGCAACGTTCCACCTTGATTCGCAATAGCATTGTATTTTCCAAGCCAAAAACATCTTGAATTTTTAATTTGACAGGACGCTTATTACTTGTAGAATAGAATGAAAAACGATTCAAATTCACCTGCTCGCTTTTGTTGGGCGTTTTTGATTATTTAATCTTAAAGTAGGTAGCAGAATAAACGATATTAATTTCTTTTGCAAAGGTCATCTCCTTAGAGTAAAGAATAACTAGAGAGGAGATTTTGCTCTTTGTTGTGTTCCAACATAATAATTCCCGTGTTGTTATTGTTTTGATTTATGTTGTTTTTGTTTTGATTACTATACGGTTTAACTTTAAAATATCCAATTTTGAACTATTTTAAATTAACATAAATACAAAAATAAATATGACTTTCCTGATGTAATTCTACAAAGTGTATTTAATTATTCCCCATTTAAATTAATAAATAAATACACCAATATAGAACCGTTGCAGTAGACACTTCACACAACTTTCGGTGCGTCAGAGAATAAGTTCAGTGACGTGCCGGCGCAAAGAAAGCATATTGTATTGTAGACCTACGTAGTGTAAGTTAATTGTGTATAATTTGTGTTTATTAAAAACTTTTTTGAAAATATGAACAATAAGTTGTTTGGTTTTCTGGGTGATAGGTGAGTTCTGCAGTTGTCTATACGTTCGTACTTTTTATTAGCGAGTTTAGTAAAAAAAATGGAAAACATTACACTTTTGCATTTTGTAGTGCCTATGACGATGATTCAACATTAAGTGCCGCTTTAGGTGGCTCAATTGCAGGACAAAGTCCAAATAAAGTATTTGCTGTTGGACAAAAGTTTCTCTCTGCTTCTAGTACTGCCGCCACTGACTTTAAAATAATTTTAGCGAGCTTGACGTTGCTTTAGCCACTTTCTGTCACAGACGCTGGACTCTGTCAAAAACGGCAAAACAAAACAAACCTTGTAAATAAACATAGTGGTTTATATTGGAACATAACAAAGGACGTGTTTCAATAGGTATGCCTTCTCTAGTTATTCTTTACTCTAAGGTCATCTCATTTCGTTCGCATAAATTCGATACGTTTTTTTTTTCGCTAAATATTTTATTCATTATAAAGTAAAAAGTAATTACTTTCTTTAGTATTACAAAAATATTGCTTAAAAGCAGGAACTTTGAGTGTAATTAAATTTCTTTCAATAAATAAATTGTTAAACTTGTATCGCGCAATTGGGTCAACATGACGAGTTTCAGTATCTTTACTTAAATCGGATCAAATGAAGTAGAACAAATTTTGAAGAAAAAAAATGGGCAATCTATTTTATTGGCATATTCTTTATCACGTAACGCACAAGTGTATTAAATAAATTTAATAAAAATGTGAATGAAATACAACAGTCTTACTCAAGACTTTTTCATAGTAAAAAGCGAGACCATGCAAAGGGGAATAATATAACTGAAAGTACTTTAATCTAAGTAATGATTAAATGTACCCATATAACTCCTTTGAGTGAAGTATTCAAGGAAAAATGCGAAACTCTGTTTATTTCCATACTGTCAAAAAACGGAAATGTCGTTTACTTAAAAGCAGCTGGAAGCTTTTGCGTCCTGCAGATTTAATTACATCATATGGAGTTAATATTAGCCAAAAGTGAATCTTTGGAGAATCAAGTGGCAGTATTAGCTGCTGAGAATAAGGAACTGAAATCAGTTATCGAACTCAATTGCAAGCATTTCTGTAATTCGTTGAAGGAATTGAGTCCCAGTACAATGCCTCAAGTGCAAACCTCAAATGCAGAGTCAAACAGACGGTCATTTTCCTCTGTTGTTAAGAAGCCTTCTCATAGCGTTGTCATTAAACCTGTTGACTCCAACCAAGCTTCGAGTACCACCAAAAGCGATCTGATGAAGGCTGTAAATCCGTCAAGTTCGAGTTTATCAATGTATAGTGTACGTAATGTCAGTAATGGTGGTGTTATTATCAGCTGTAGTTCCAAGCAAGGAAGTGTAAATTTTCAGAAAGCAGCCGCTGAAAATTTGTCTAATCGTTACACCGTCAAAGAAGTGAAGAGGTTATATCCCCGAGTTCGACTTGTAGGGCTTACGCAGAAGTTAGATGTGGAGACAGCAACCGAGTACCTGAAGTCACATAATTTGGACTTATTTTTAGTTAATAGTACCTGTGAAGTTATATCTGTATTACCAACTCGTAAAGACGTAAATGTGTTTCAATTAATTGTTCAATTAGATGCCGATTGCTGGGAAAAACTGCTGGGAAAGTTTTTATCGGATATGAAAAGTGCAAAGTCTATGATGCCATTGAACTGAGACGGTGTTTCAACTGCAGTGGATATCACCATTTAGCGGTGGACTGTAAAAGGAGTGCATGCTGCCCTAGGTGCACTGGTGAGCATAAAATCAGTGATTGTAAATCCGAATCTCTAACCTGTGCTAATTGTGTGTCTGTCAACAATAGAACTAACGATAATGAAAAATTGAGTACTAACCATGCAGCTTGGGATCTTGAGAAATGCCAGTGCTACTCCAAGGCACTAGTAAAGTTTAAATCCTCAATTATTAGCAATGCACCATAGCCATTAAAATCACACACTAAAGTTTGTTCTGCACCAGCGGTAACTTCTTCGCAATTAACTTGTTATTATCAGAATGTTAGAGGACTGAATACTAAAATCAATCACTTATTTAAAACTCTATTTACTGTTCACGATTCATACGATTTAATTGCTTTTACAGAAACCTGGCTTTCGGATTCTATAAACAATGAAGAATTAGTTGATCCTAACCTATTTACAGTGTTTAGGACTGATCGAGATTTTGTAAACACTAACAAGTCTCGCGGTGGGGGTGTATAGCTTGCTGATAAGAATACGTTTAATGCCTCTGTACTGAATGATAACTCCATCTGTGATAATTTCTGTGATTTACATCCTATTGATATTTTAACTGTTAAAATCGATTCTAGTCCCAAATCTTTATATGTTATTGTTGTCTATATACCACCTCAAATTAATGTCACCGTATATGAACGTTTGTTTGAATACATTCCGTCGTTATGTTGCAATTTTAATAATAATTTTTTAATTCTTGGAGATTTTAATATTTCTAACTATGTTCCGTCTGGTAAAACTCACTCATGCAATACAGCTCAGGCTTTTACTAATTTCTCCAGCTTGCTCAACCTGAATCAATTCAACAATATTATGAATATTAATTCTAGACTGCTTGACTTGGTACTTTATAATAATAAATGCCACGTCAGCAGATGTTTGGATCCATTGATTCCTGAAGATTTGCATCATCCTTCGCTGTTTATCGAAATTAGCAATAATCTGGAATGTAGACGCTCTTTTCCACATACTCCTTCGTCTAACTTTAACTTTAAAAAAGCGGATTTTATGAATCTTTATCTAGAGCTGTCAACAGTTGATTGGTCTAATTTTGTTGCTTTTGTAGATGTAGATAAAGCAGTGGAGGCATTATATAATACATTAACTAATCTATTTAATAAATATGTGCCGAAAAAAAATAATTCTACTAAATCATATCCTCCTTGGTATGACGGAAATATAATCAACAAAATTAAACGTAAGAACAGAGTGTTCAAAAAAATTCAAAAAAACCCCAACTCACAATACCTGGCGGAATTCAAAAAGCTGAGATCTGAAGTTAAGTCATTGACATTGAGTGCGTATAAAATATATACATTTAATATTGAAAGAAAGCTAATCACGGATCCTAAACAGTTTTGGTTCTTTGTTAATTCTAAACGTCATACATCTACCATACCTTCCTCAATGAGTTTAGATAACTGTATGTTAACTACCCCTAAGTCCATTGTGGATGCATTTGCTAGATATTTTTCAAAGTCATTTACCAGTCATACTTCTACATTAAATCCTATCGATTTAACACAAGCTGAAACGAATTCCATACATTAGTATTCTGTGGCAGAGGCTGATGTTGATAAAGAATTGCGTAAAATGAAGGATAAATCTACAGCTGGTCCGGACGGAATTCCATCGTTTTTTGTCAGGGACTGCGCATCTGTCTTGACAAAACCTCTAGTCACAATTTTCAATCTCATCATACGCAATTCCAAGTTTCCAGAACTTTGGAAACTTACGCGTATTACACCAGTTTTCAAACAAGGTACTCGTACGGATATATGTAATTATCGTCCTGTTGCAATTATGTCAAATTTTGCTAAGGCTTTTGAATCGTTGATGCACACAGTAATTTATAGTCATGCAAAAAACAATATATCCATTGACCAACATGGTTTTATGTCAGGTCGCTCTACTGTCACAAACCTTACATGCAAAACACAATTTATCAGTGAAGCTATAGATAATGGTTACCAAGTCGATGTAATATATACAGATTTTTCTAAAGCCTTCGATAAACTGGACCACAGCATTCTGATTCATAAACTTGACTGTATAGGATTGTCTCAGGCATTGTTAGATCTAATCAAATCTTATCTCAGCTGTAGATACCAATATGTTCAATGTCATGGTTTCAGTTCCTCTAAATTCAAACAGTTCTCAGGAGTACCGCAAGGATCAATTTTAGGTCCCTTATTTTTTAACATTTACATAAATAACATTCTGGATAATCTTACTATTAAGCATCTATTATATGCAGACGATCTCAAAATTTTCTGTACCATCATTAATTTTGTGGACACCGCCATCATTCAAGATAATCTTGACCGGATTCATTCTTGGTGCTTATCTAACCGACTTCCATTAAATGCAAAAAATGCCAGGTTATGAGCTATTCTAGATCGCGCAATCCAATTATTTATAATTACAGTCTAGATGGATGTGTGCTGGGCAGACCAGATAATGTTGTTGACTTGGGTGTTAGCTTTGATGCAAAACTGACATTTTTGCCACATATACAAGCTACTGCCTCTGCTGCTTTCAAACAATTAGGATTTATCATTAGAAACGCCTGTGATTTTGTTGGAAATGAGGTATTGCTTACGCTATTTTGTGCATTTGTGAGATCTAGACTGGAGTATGCTAGCTGTGTTTGGTCTCCAGTCTACCAGGAGCATATTGCAATCTTTGAAAAAGTTCAACGCAGGTTTATTAAATTATTAATTTTTCCTAACACTGGAATATATCCGGTTAGGGGAAATCCGCAATCTGATATGTTACGCCAGTTTAAATTACACAGTTTAGAGGATCGTAGAAATTGTGCATTGGTTTTATTCTTGTACAATTTGATAAACAATACTTTGTATTGTCCAGAACTACTCAGCAGAATCAAATTTCATGTACCACGACTATCGGATAAATCTCCAATGACTTTTTATCACAGTACTCCTAGAACCAACGTACTAGTTGCATCACCTTTACTGCAAATGTATTCTGCATATAATAAAATAAAAACAACCTGTGATATTTTTTGTTCTAAGAAGTCTGATATCAAGTCATTGATGTTAAGGAGCGAGTAATTTTTATTTGTTTATATTGTTTTGTTATCAATGTTATTTATTTACTTTTATTACCACTACTAAGCTAAATCTCTCTTTTTTTTAAAATCATTTTTTGTATCTGTTTGCTATTATTGTTGTATTGTTTTCAGCATATACTTTTTTGTCAACCTCACCTTTTATTGGAGCATGCTCTGTTAGGTGTTGAAATTACAAATAAATAAATAAATATGAATAGAATTGAATCATTTTTGTCACCTAAGAAATAATAAAACCCCTAATTTATTTATGGAAGGTTTTTTTTTCTGACTTTGTCACTTTGTGTTTAGTGGTAGAAGGAAGAGTATTTAAATGCGTTTGCATTTCATACAAGTGGCCAATTTCATAAAAAATACAAGTTGACAAGTACGTATTATTTTTGTTTCATAAATAAAATTTTTACTGTTGTCAAATTAAATAAATTACATTTATGTTTTACAAGTGTAGTTAAGTAGTTGGCTATATTAAAATGCTTTTGTTATATTTTGCGTCAAATCAATTGTAACATTTTTCTATAATGGCATTGCGCGAAGTAAAAGAGCTTGCAAAACCAGAGTTTTTGCGCGCAATCAATGATCGAAAGAAAGTGCTTTTTGGTCAGTTTAGTCCGAACATCACAAAAACTCTTAAGGTCGATATTTGGAACGAAGTGCGAAGAGTTGCAATTTCGCTAGGTTTATTCACTGAAACGCAAAGTTATAGCTACTGCAGAGACGTAGTATGGCAAAATTTAAGAAAAAAGGATTGGGGCCACTGGGGGAGGCGCGGAAGCAAAGAAAACTGAAATAGATAAACTAGTTTATGAAATTATTGCAAAAAAATCTCCTGCATTGCATGGAATTGACAGTTTAACAGATCAAGGGTAAGAAGAATTTGTAGCAGAAGAAGAGCACCCTGTGGTAGTACTTCCATCTCAATTGGAAATTCCAGTAGTTTCAACTACTATGATGCCCGGTCTTTCAACTATAAAAAAGAAAACAAATATTATAGAGCCAGATCCATCCAATATTTTAATAAAAAAACTTAATTTGTCAAAGAACGGAACAAAAAGAGAACGCCCTAAGAGTAATGATGATGGAAAAAATTTAAATTAAAAGAAATTAAAATTACAGGTTGTATAAAGTTTACTAAAATTGTTGTTAATTTAAAAATATTAGTTACAGGTAGAATATTTAGAACTTCAAAATTATAAAATCAAATTAGAAATTTTAGAATTGGAAAAAAACATGCGATCAAATGTTCAAAATATACAGCACCCCTGTTGACTGATGTTGATTCCTTGGTTGATAGTGAAATCGATGAAGATTAGTTTTTATTATTGTTTTGTATACTTTGTAGTTATTTATTAATTTAATTAGAAAAAAACCACATTTTTGCTTCGTTAAAATTATTTTTTGAAATTATTATCTAAAATTATTCTCTAAAATGATTTATAATTTGCGATAATCGATCATTTTCGTTTACTATGTAGTCCTCCGACATATGCTTCTATTCCTTTTCAACTTCAATTTCAGAAATGGTAAGTTCATTTTCAGAAAAAATAAGTTAAATTTCAGAATTGGTAACTTTAATTTCGGAAATAGTAAGTTAAATTTCAGAATAGGTAAGTTTAATTTCGGAAAAAGTAAACTAAATTTCAGAATTGGTAAGTTTAATTTCAGAAAAAGTAAACTAAATTTCAGAATAAGGTAAGTTCAATTTCAGACAACGTTAAAAATAAATCTGTAAGTCGAATCAGGATGATTCTTTAATTGATGACGTGCCTTCTTAAAAATTTTGAATAGCTTATAGGTATCATTTGTGATTCTTTCACTTCTATAAGGTGAGTTATAATTTTATTGAAGACAACTTCTATGTATTAGGAAAGGAAACCTATAATTAAAGTAGTTAAATTTATAAACATTATAAATAGAATTAATATATTTATATATATGATAGGGGAGGGTTAGGTAAAACGGGATGGTCGGGTAAACAAGATACCACGCTGTTCTCAGAAAAAAGTAGTCCCATCTATCGATTCTTACTCAAACTAATATCTTTTTATCCCTTGGTAGAGTCGGCAGTAGTGTGTGAACTTTAGTTTTACTCTGGATAGCACAACAAGCGGAAGTGTTAATACGTGACGTTATAGTAAATTATTTGGTGTGCACTAATCATCATTATTTTTTGGTTTGGACCCAAAATTATTGGCATGTAAGTTGATTTAGTGATTACTATGTTTGTATATTATACTTATTTATAACAAATTTCAGAGAATTGCTAATTTCAATTATTGAAATATATCCACGTACACTATAATGAGCAGTTGGATAAAACAGGATTTAGCCTTGAAGCGTAATGGGTAAATACAAAAGAAAAACTGACAGGCAGAACTGGGATGCAAACTGTATGCGTCAAGCTGTTGAAGAGGTCCTGGAAGGAAGAATGGGGTATCTCAAAGCTTCAAAAGAATATGTAGTTCCTCGTACAACTATTGACAACCAGTGAAGTTGCAAGCGTGAAGAAAATCAGACAGGGTCTTCTAAATAGAGAAGATGCAGCAAAAAAAGGATTAGAAAGTAAAAAACCAGTTTTCAATCCGGCTCAGGAAAAAGAACTAGAGGAACACATATTGTCAATGGAAGCGCGTTTGTTTGGTTTTACCCTTGATACTTTAAGAAGTCTGGCTTTTGAATTGGCACATCGCAATGGACTGTCTAATAGATTCAACAAGGACAAAAAAAAGCGGGCAAAGCTTGGTTGTACGGCTTTCTAAATCGGCATCCAAATATCAAACTTCGAGCTCCTGAACCAATCTCACTTGCTAGAGCCATAGGGTTTAATAGACCAGCCGTAAACAAAATTTTCACGCTGCTTTCCGAGACGATTGAAAAATACAAAATACCCCCTGGGCAAATTTATACCGTTGATAAAACCGGTATTATGACAGTACCAAAAAAAAAAAGATCAAAATGTTTATCATTGCGTGGAAAGCGCCAAGTGGGCTGTTTGTCTTCGGCAGAACGTGGTGTTCTGGTTACTGTAGAGATTTGCATGAATGCTAGTGGAATATTTATGCCACCAATGTTCGTATTTCCAAGAGTTAGAGCAAAGCCAGAACTTCTTGATGATGCCCCCCCCCCTGGGAGTACAGCTCATTACCATCAATCAGGGTGGATGCAGAAAGAAATATCTTTGAGTTGGTTCAATCAATTTATTTCTTTTTCCAACCCCACCAAGGAACATCCTGTTCTTTTGCTGCTAGATGGACATGCAACCCACACCAAAAATTTAGAACTTATTGAAACAGCTAGGGCTAACGGTGTTGTGTTGTTAATCTTTCCACCTCATACAACACACCGCCTACAACCTCTGAACGTAAGTTTTATGTCATCACTCAGAAGCGCAAAGATGGATGCTACAGCATCCACGCAGGCCTATTACAATATCCCAAATAGGCAAACTTTTTGGGAATGCATTCATGAAAGCTGCTAGCGTCCAGACAGCAGTTAATGGGTTTAGAAAAACGGGTATACAACCACTAAATCCAGATATCTTTCCTGACTGGATGTTTGAACCAGCTGAAACCACAAATCGACCCATAGAACCAGCTGACACCACAAATACACCCCTGGAAGACAATGAAAATAGTCAAGGTAAAGAAAATTATGACCCTATACTTCACAATATATCACCACCGAGAACACCACTCAGTGCAAAACCTAAACCAAGAACAACAGAATGTATACTATCAAGAAATCCATCTAGAACACCATTAAGAACACCGCCAAAAACACCACCGAGAACGTCATTTACACCAATGGACCCAAATTACAATTCCCAATCCCCAGGTCCAATTTCCACCCAACAGTTTTATGCAAACGCAACTCCTTCATGCTCATACAACAGCAAAAATTTTGTGGTGACTCCAAAACATGTGGTTCTTCTTCCTCAATCGGAAAGGAAATTCAATTTGAACGGCAGAAGAAGAGGTAAAACGGCAGTGTTAACCTCAACACCGTATAAAGAAGAACTTGAAGAGACAAACAATAGAAAGGCTACCAAGAAGCCAAAACTGAACATTAAAGACACGAAAAAAGGGAAGAAAAAAGTAGACAAAAAGAAAACTGAAAAAAACATAAGCGCAAAAAAAAACGACCAAACGACTGAGTGCGAGGATAAAATGCCAAAAATATGCCAATAAGCTAAAAAATAAACAAGGCATAAAATCAAAAATAATTAAAGATTCTGAATCAAAAATAATTAAAGACGCAGTCTGTCTATTTTGCACCGAACTTTATTCGAATTCTAAGTCAGAAGATGGTTGGATAAAGTGTCAGCATTGTCAAGGTTGGGCGCATGAAGCATGTGCAGGAGTGGGGTTCAACGACGCTGATGATTTCACTTGCGACTTCTGCCAATAAAAATATTGTAATTATTTACTTTTGTTAAAAATGGCCTTGTAACGTTTTTTTTCTTAATTTGTGACAATATAGTTTGAGTTTCTCATGTTGTATTTTTTTTTTTGAAAAATAAACAGCATAGTTTTTATAAAAACATAAGTATCGCGTTTTATCCAACCAGTAGGCCAAAACGGGATACTTGCTACTTTTAAAGAAAAATATTTGTTTTTCCGATGTGACTTCTAGTATTTCATAAAAGAAGGTTGCAATCAAAAGGCTAGGTCCCACTAACACTAGACGTAAAACATTGCAGTTTGCAATACATTATTTAAAAAAGTTTTGAGGCCATGAACTCTAGGTATCTCGTTTTACCCAACTCTCCCCTATATATAAAAATATATATCATATTTATAAAAATATCTATCATATTCAATCATTTTTTTTAACAAAATAGCTGCGCCCGGGCTACATTTTTGGCAGCAAGGCTTTTGCGAGGATACGCCTCAAATAATTTTTGCAATTCGGTAAATATTCGCGATTTATTTTGATACGCCTATTTTTTTTTTTTTTTTTCGTTCTGCGTTCATAAGCTTTCATCTGCTCTTTCATTAGAGATTATTAAGAAAAACTTTAAAAAAGAAAGAAGAAACAGCACACTGTTATTATGTGAACAAGAATCAAGATTTTATACTGGTATAGAGCGTGAATCTCTTATGGTTCTTAAAAAAGTGATGAGTGAATACAAAATCAAATACAAAAACTTTCTAATTACCATGGTTAAAATTAGGCTCGGAGACTCCTACTTTCGATTAGCGAATAATTTTGGAACCAGTGTGTCATCTATTCAACGCATATTCAAGGCGAACGTGCCACAACTTGCCAACTTTTTTCAAGAACTAATTTTTGGCCTGATAATGATACGACAAACAAGATGCTACCCATTCCTTTTAGAGTTCGACGAGCATTATTGACTGCTTGGAAATTAAGATAACGAAGCCAACCGATTCAATAGCTCAGGCAATGTCTTGGTCGGAGTATAAAAAATGTAATACTACCAAATATTTAATTTCAAGCACTCCACATGGATTTGTTAATTTTTGTTCGTCGGCTTTGGGGGAAGAACAACCGATCAGGTAATAGTAAAAAAAAAATAATTTTTAGAAAAATTACCACCTAATACTGGTGTTATGGCCGACCGGGGTTTTAAGCAAGTACTCCCTTTACTTATGCAAAAGAATTGTAATCCTATTCGACCTCCAAGCGTGTCTACTGACGTTCCTTGTACAAAAGAAGAAGTTAAAGAAGCAAAACGCATCGCAGCACTACGAATCCACATTGACAAAGTTATAAGGCGGCTAAGGGAGTTTTCAATTTTGAAGCCTCACGCGACTACAAATAAAAATCATGTTTGCCTCTTAGATAGCATAATAGTAATATGTTGTGGAGTTATACATCATCAGGGAGCCTTGATTAAATAAATAGTAATAATTTTTACGGAAATATGTACCTTTGATTCATGGTCTACAGGGTCCTTTTTTCATGAGTTTTCGATTTTGATCAAACCTGTGATATAATTGCCTGTTATGTTATAAGTTTTTATATATTAACAGTTTACAAAAAAAATAGATATTAGTATTTTTAAGAGTATTAGTTAGTAATAAAAATGCAAAAAAAAACATAACTACATATTTATTATTTGCACTACCTACTTAAACTAATTTAAATAAAATAACGAAAAAAAATACACATTCCTATTTTACCAGTTTTGGAAAAATAGCTTTGGTCCAAAAATCTTCCGCACAATCAATGTATTTCTTACAATATGCTTCGTCTAAATCAACTTCAACAATAGTAACCTTTTTGTTTATTTCAAAATTAACTGAAGCTATACAAACAAATCCTTTCTTTCGGTCACATAAAAACATTTGCAGCTGTATTTGAGTTTTAAATTTAGGTGTCAAATCATTGTTTGCTGTTAAATATTTTTTCACTGTATTGTCTTTTAAAGGACACTTAATTTCTATACAATGCGTTGGTGTCAATCCATCTGGAGACGTACCAAATATTGGATGTTCTTTTTGATAAATAGCTTCCCTTTTTCTATCTTGATTTTTTTGCCTTCTTTACTTCCGCCAGGACTGCCTGCTTTAAGCAAATGCCACGCTTTGTAGTCTCTGTTTCAAAAGATTTGGAAGCTCCAAGTACTTTTTCTGTCAAGCTTCCATCGGGCGTCTTACAATGGACAACTTCATAGAACTTTGAAGCAGTTCTGCCATATCGTAGCTCAAACCATAATTTTGATGTGCTTTGATCGCTGGTATTTTTTCAGCATCATCTGTGGTAAATATTCGCCGTAAATAAGTTAAAAAATTAGCACAAGTTGGATTTGTCCCCTCTTTCATAAATTGCAAACCTTGTTGGTGCAAAGGGCATTTTAACAAGGGATCTTCGCGATTCAATTCATAGAGAAGGCCGACAAAGGCCTATCTAAATTGAGCAAAGCATTTAGTAGTAGTCCTTTTTTCGGCTGAAGAGCAGGAACATTTTTTTTGCATATGTATTTTAATTTTACGGGCCGTTTTTCAATAACAAACCTTCGATGTTACAGCAGCTTCCATGGTCCTTCGATGTAACCATGACAAAAAGGCAACAGCATTGCAGCCACCTACAATAGTTTGTATGCATTTTAAAAATCACAGTATATTATTTTAGAAATCGCAATTTGTACCAGCAGAAACAGCGCAGCCAGTGTATTTGCATTCTTCGACACGCTCCCCCACTTCATCAACAATAACAGAAACGGCGTAAGGCTTGCTACGAGCTCGATGCTCTGGAGTTATTCTCCCCAAAACCTTGCAGATTCTGCCCTCCCTTTTTACTTGCACGTAGCCCACGGCTTCATCACCATAATCTTCTCTTGCCGATCTACAACATAAAAATTAACAATACAATTAAAACGGTCGGCAAAAGTTAAAATAAAAGACATGAGACATACCTTTTGGTTTTAACATTTCTTAATTCTGCACTAACAAAATCGGGATTATTTACATAAAAATTATGGAACATCAATGCATCTACAGCTGGTAAATTATCTGAATCACCTTTTTGATACCCTGCTTCCATTTTAATAAAATACGCACTAAATAACTCGCAAAAACCACAACAACAATATTTGAGTTTAAATCACCAGTTGTCAAAACGATCTGTAATGTAGTTCAAAAAACCTCTGCATGTATAAATAATCTTCTTCTCCGTGATTGGCTCATAGGAAAGCGGCGCGGCAAATTTATCGTTTCAAACGCACATGAAATACATTTTATTATAAAAAATTGAACCAAAAATGTAAATTCTTTCTAACTCCACAAGTCAATTTTGAAATCTGAGAGTTATGAAAATAGCCCATTTTTCAAAGATCCGCGATTTACTTTTGTGCAGCAATTTAGCAACCTTCAAAAGCTTCTGATACGTCCACTTTGTTTTCATTTTGCGTCGGGAAAACGCACATAATGGACGGTAATTCAGTAAACATCTACGATTTAGAAAATTATATTTATTAATTTCCTTACCATACAAATTATTTGGTTCGATAAATAAAGAAACTGACAAGAAGAACGAATATATTTTTAAATGGCATTTGGAGCTGCTATCCGGTCGACTACTATAATTTGTTGATTTTGCCAATTTCGAGGTTGCGAACAAAACTTATGCTTAAGTTTAGTTTAGTTTATTTACGGGAACAAGCCCAAGTTGCATACATACAAAAATATTAGACAATATAGTAAGAATTTACAGTAGTACATAAAAAAGTAAAAGTACATAAAAAGTAACGTATAATAATAATAATATAACGATAAATAGACGTATAAATAAACTTAAAATAATAATAAATAAACATATAATAATAAAATAAATAAATAAATAAATATATAGACAGGACAGTGGACTTACATAATTAAAACAATTTAGTTAAAACAAAAATAATTAAAATATTTAAAATGGTTTTATAATAAGCGCTTAAGAGACTGAAGTGTACAATGAAACAAGTCGATTCTAGTAGTATTGGCATTTACAGCAATCTTACTCAAGGCATTACTAGCTTGAAAATTGGTTCTACATGGTTCAATAAAAAAAGTATAAAAGGCAGTAGTTCTTAAAGATCTTGGAGGAACGTAGAAATTGGCAAGATCTAAAAGTTCAGAGCAATCAATGTAGTTATTAACTACCTTGAACATAAAAATTGAATCCGATCGATTTCTACGCTCAACTAATGTTGACAATCCTGCTAATTTAGCAATATTGTCACAGTCATCAGATCCAATACAACCTTTATATGCAAAATAGCGAAGAAATCTGCGCTGAACTTTTTCAATCTTGTCTATGTGAACCTCATAATATGGCGACCAGACATTAGATGCGTACTCAAGAATGGACCTAACTAATGAAATGTAAAGGCTTTTAATTGTGTCTGTATTGGAAAAATCGCGTGTGTGTCTTTTAATGAATCCTATAAGTTTTAAAGATCTTCAACAGATGGCATCGATGTGTCTAGTGAAAGACAAGGTGCTCTCAAAAATTACTCCCAAGTCACGAATAGTTTCTTTTGTGTTCAATTTGTGATTATTAATTGTATAAGACGCAGAAGACACTCTTGACCTCCCTCTAAAAAAACTTATATGCATACATTTGTCTACATTTAGAGTCATCATGTTAGTGCAACACCATTGGTAAACATTGTCTAGGTCTTTTTGAAGCAACAAATTAACATCAAGAGAGGAAGTGGATAAGAATATCTTAATGTCATCAGCAAAGAGCAAGATGTTACTGTGCTCGATTACGCTATTAATATCATTTATAAACAAATTGAACAATAAAGGACCAAGATGGGATCCCTGAGGAACACCAGAAGTAACAATTATTTCGTTTGAGAGAAAATTTTTTATGCGAACAACTTGCCTTTGATTCACCAAATACGATTTCAACCACCTGAATTTTACTCCAATAGAATCAAGCTTACTTAACAAAATGTTGTGAGAAACTTTATCGAATGCTTTCGAAAAGTCCGTGTACACAGAATCAACACGATCTCCTTTAGATAACGCTTTCGATATATAGTTTTTGTAAATCAGTAAGTTGGTTACTGTCGATCGTCTTTTGGAAAAACCGTGCTGAGTACTGCGAACAACGTTAGCAAGGGCATTTGATAGAGTGGAAGTTGTTGTTTACTTTGTTGTTGTTTACTTGTACTTGTCGCATGTGCCTTTGCGTAATGTAGTTTCAATTTGGTGGTGAGGCGAAGGAGGAGTGACTAACAGCAGTGAAGTAATGCCGAGAGGCGGTTCCGCTGCTGTTAGGAAGAGATAGGAGGGGTTTTAGTGAGGTAAAAATCCCACACTACCCTGCAGCAAGACAACCAGGCAGGTTGCCTTTTAAAGGTTTCCCCTCCTTCAAAAAAAAAAAAAAAATTTCAATTTGGTGGCGGCAACGTTCCACCTTGATTCGCAATAGCATTGTATTTTCCAAGCCAAAAACATCTTGAATTTTTAATGTGACAGGACGCTTATTACTTGTAGAATAGAATGAAAAACGATTCAAATTCACCTGCTCGCTTTTGTTGGGCGTTTTTGATTATTTAATCTAAAAGTAGGTAGCAGAATGAACGATATTAATTTCTTTTGCAAAGGTCATCTCCTTAGAGTAAAGAATAACTAGAGAGGAGATTTTGCTCTTTGTTGTGTTCCAACATAATAATTCCCGTGTTGTTATTGTTTTGATTTATGTTGTTTTTGTTTTGATTACTATACGGTTTAACTTTAAAATATCCAATTTTGAACTATTTTAAATTAACATAAATACAAAAATAAATATGACTTTCCTGATATAATTCTACAAAGTGTATTTAATTATTCCCCATTTAAATTAATAAATAAATACACCCATTGCATATATAGATATATAGAACCGTTGCAGTAGACACTTCACACAACTTTCGATGCGTCAGAGAATAAGTTCAGTGACGTGCCGGCGCAAAGAAAGCATATTGTATTGTAGACCTACGTAGTGTAAGTTAATTGTGTATAATTTGTGTTTATTAAAAACTTTTTTGAAAATATGAATAATAAGTTGTTTGGTTTTCTGGGTGATAGGTGAGTTCTGCAGTTGTCTATACGTTCGTACTTTTTATTAGCGAGTTTAGTAAAAAAAATTGAAAACATTACACTTTTGCATTTTGTAGTGCCTATGACGATGATTCAACATTAAGTGCCGCTTTAGGTGGCTCAATTGCAGGACAAAGTCCAAATAAAGTATTTGCTGTTGGACAAAAGTTTCTCTCTGCTTCTAGTACTGCCGCCACTGACTTTAAAAAAATTTTAGCGAGCTTGACGTTGCTTTAGCCACTTTCTGTCACAGACGCTGGACTCTGTCAAAAACGGCAAAACAAAACAAACCTTGTAAATAAACATAGTGGTTTATGTTGGAACATAACAAAGGACGTGTTTCAATAGGTATGCCTTCTCTAGTTATTCTTTACTCTAAGGTCATCTCATTTCGTTCGCATAAATTCGATACGTTTTTTTTCTCGCTAAATATTTTATTCGTTATAAAGTAAAAAGTAAATACTTTTTTTAGTATTACAAAAATATTGCTTAAAAGCAGGAACTTTGAGTGTAATTAATTTTCTTTCAATAAATAAATTGTTAAACTTGTATCGCGCAATTGGGTCAACATGACGAGTTTCAGTATCTTTACTTAAATCGGATCAAATGAAGTAGAACAAATTTTGAAGAAAAAAAATGGAATATCTATTTTATTGGCATATTCTTTATCACGTAACGCACAAGTGTATTTAATAAATTTAATAAAAATGTGAATGAAATACAACAGTCTTACTCAAGACTTTTTCATAGCAAAAAGCGAGACCATGCAAAGGGGAACAATATAACTGAAAGTACTTTAATCTAAGTAATGATTAAATGTACCCATAAAACTCCTTTGAGTGAAGTATTCAAGGAAAAATGCGAAACTCTGCTTATTTCCATACTGTGAAAAAACGGAAATGTCGTTTACTTAAAAGCAGCTGGAACCTTTTGCGTCCTGCAGATTTAATTACATCATATGAATAGAATTGAATCATTTTTGTCACCTAAGAAATAATAAAACCTCTAATTTATTTATCGAAGGTTTTTTTTTCTGACTTTGTCACGTTGTGTTTAGTGGTAGAAGGAAGAGCATTTAAATGCGTTTGCATTTCATACAAGTGGCCAATTTCATAAAAAATACAAGTTACAAGTGATTGGTGACAAGTACGTATTATTTTTGTTTCATAAATAAAATTTTTACTGTTGTCAAATTAAATAAATTACATTTATGTTTTACAAGTGTAGTTAAGTAGTTGGCTATATTAAAATGCTTTTGTTATATTTTGCGTCAAATCAATTGTAACATTTTTCTATAATGGCATTGCGCGAAGTAAAAGAGCTTCCAAAACTAGAGTTTTTGCGCGCAATCAATGATCGAAAGAAAGTGCTTTTTGGTCAGTTTAGTCCGAACATCACAAAAACTCTTAAGGTCGATATTTGGAACGAAGTGCGAAGAGTTGCAATTTCGCTAGGTTTATTCACTGAAACGCAAAGTTATAGCTACTGCAGAGACGTAGTATGGCAAAATTTAAGAAAAAAGGATTGGGGCCACTGGGGGAGGCGCGGAAGCAAAGAAAACTGAAATAGATAAACTAGTTTATGAAATTATTGCAAAAAAATCTCCTGTATTGCATGGAATTGACTGTTTAACAGATCAAGGGTAAGAAGAATTTGTAGCAGAAGAAGAGCACCCTGTGGTAGTACTTCCATCTCAATTGGAAATTCCAGTAGTTTCAACTACTATGATGCCCGGTCTTTCAACTATAAAAAAGAAAACAAATATTATAGAGCCAGATCCATCCAATATTTTAATAAAAAAACTTAATTTGTCAAAGAACGGAACAAAAAGAGAACGCCTTAAGAGTAATGATGATGGAAAAAATTTAAATTAAAAGAAATTAAAATTACAGGTTGTATAAAGTTTACTAAAATTGTTGTTAATTTAAAAATATTAGTTACAGGTAGAATATTTAGAACTTCAAAATTATAAAATCAAATTAAAAATTTTAGAATTGGAAAAAAACATGCGATCAAATGTTCAAAATATACAGCACCCCTGTTGACTGATGTTGATTCCTTGGTTGATAGTGAAATCGATGAAGATTAGTTTTTATTATAGTTTTGTATACTTTGTAGTTATTTATTAATTTAATTAGAAAAAAACCACATTTTTGCTTCGTTAAAATTATTTTTTGAAATTATTATCTAAAATTATTCTCTAAAATGATTTATAATTTGCGATAATCGATCATTTTCGTTTACTATGTAGTCCTCCGACATATGCTTCTATTCCTTTTCAACTTCAATTTCAGAAATGGTAAGTTCATTTTCAGAAAAAATAAGTTAAATTTCAGAATTGGTAACTTTAATTTCGGAAATAGTAAGTTAAATTTCAGAATAGGTAAGTTTAATTTCGGAAAAAGTAAACTAAATTTCAGAATTGGTAAGTTTAATTTCAGAAAAAGTAAACTAAATTTCAGAATCGGTATGTTCAATTTCAGACAACGTTAAAAATAAATCTGTAAGTCGAATCAGGATGATTATTTAATTGATAACGTGCCTTCTTAAAAATTTTGAATAGCTTATAGATATCATTTGTGATTCTTTCACTTCTATAAGGTGAGTCATAATTTTATTGAACACAACTTCTATGTATTAGGAAAGGAAACCTATAATTAAAGTAGTTGGTTGTGTTCTAACATTATAAATAGAATTAATATATTTATATATATGATAGGGGAGGGTTAGGTAAAACGGGATGGTCGGGTAAACAAGATACCACGCTGTTCTCAGAAAAAAGTAGTCCCATCTATCGATTCTTACTCAAACTAATATCTTTTTATCCCTTGGTAGAGTCGGCAGTAGTGTGTGAACTTTAGTTTTACTCTGGATAGCACAACAAGCGGAAGTGTTAATACGTGACGTTATAGTAAATTATTTGGTGTGCACTAATCATCATTATTTTTTGGTTTGGACCCAAAATTATTGGCATGTAAGTTGATTTAGTGATTACTATGTTTGTTTATTATACTTATTTATAACAAATTGCAAGAGAATTGCTAATTTCAATTATTGAAATATATCCACGTACACTATAATGAGCAGTTGGATAAAACAAGATTTAGCCTTGAAGCATAATGGGTAAATACAAAAGAAAAACTGACAGGCAGAACTGGGATGCAAACTGTATGCGTCAAGCTGTTGAAGAGGTCCTGGAAGGAAGAATGGGGTATCTCAAAGCTTCAAAAGAATATGTAGTTCCTCGTACAACTATTGACAACCAGTGAAGTTGCAAGAGTGAAGAAAATCAGACAGGGTCTTCTAAATAGAGAAGATGCAGCAAAAAAAGGATTAGAAAGTAAAAAACCAGTTTTCAATCCGGCTCAGGAAAAAGAACTTTGCTCTAACTCTTGGAAATACGAACATTGGTGGCATAAATATTCCACTAGCATTCATGCAAATCTCTACAGTAACCAGAACACCACGTTCTGCCGAAGACAAGCAGCCCACTTGGCGCTTTCCACGCAATGATAAACATTTTGATCTTTTTTTTTTGGTACTGTCATAAGACCGGTTATATCAACGTTATAAATTTGCCCAGGGGGTATTTTGTATTTTTCAATCGTCTCGGAAAGCAGCGTGAAAAATTTGTTTACGGCTGGTCTATTAAACCCTATGGCTCTAGCAAGTGAGATTGGTTCAGGAGCTCGAAGTTTGATATTTGGATGTCGATTTAGAAAGCCGTACAACCAAGCTTTGCCCGCTTTTTTTTGTCCTTGTTGAATCTATTAGACAGTCCATTGCGATGTGCCAATTCAAAAGCCAGACTTCTTAAAGTATCAAGGGTGAAACCAAACAAACGCGCTTCCATTGACAATATCTGTTCCTCTAGTTCTTTCTCCTGAGCCGGATTGAAAACTGGTTTTTTACTTCCTAATCCTTTTTTTGCTGCATCTTCTCTATTTAGAAGACCCTGTCTGATTTTCTTCACTCTTGCTTCAATAGTTGTACGAGGAACTACATATTCTTTTGAAGCTTTGAGATACCGCATTCTTCCTTCCAGGACCTCTTCAACAGCTTGACGCATACAGTTTGCATCCCAGTTCTGCCTGTCAGTTTTTCTTTTGTATTTACCCATTACGCTTCAAGGCTAAATCCTGTTTTATCCAACTGCTCATTATAGTGTACGTGGATATATTTCAATAATTGAAATTAGCAATTCTCTGAAATTTGTTATAAATAAGTATAATAAACAAACATAGTAATCACTAAATCAACTTACATGCCAATAATATGAAGATAAAAATGGCGCCGGGCAATGATGATGTGGATTCAGAGTCCGATACTAAAAATTCAAAAAACGTAAGAAAATGTGAGTTTTGCTACTCTATCGTTCGTTCTGTCGTTAAGTGCAAAGATTGTGAATGTTCAATGCATTTGAGGTGCTTCGAAATTTTCTCTAAATTTGTTGATATGGATAAACAAAATTGGATGTGCAAATCCTGCAACTCAATTTGTGTGCAGTCTAAAGGTTCTTCCAGCAGCACGACCACGGATTCCATGGATGTTACTCCACATTTTAAACGTGAGCTCAACTTGATGAATGAACTTAATTGCGAATTAAAGTTAAACAATAATTTGCTGAAAGAAAAATTAAATGGCCTTGAAAATCACCTGAGTGCTGAAAAAATTTATTCTTTTAATCCAAGTTCAAATTCCTTTGCCAATGTAGCTACCAAACAACAGATAGATAATATACGTAGTTATAGCGATATTACTAAATCAACGAAGACTAGCCGTGCTATTATTTTAAAACCTAAGGTTTTAGGGTCTAATATTCAGTCATTTAGGCAGATTGCTAAACCCACGGATTTTGGACCTGGTATTACTAATTTAAAAGAGGGCAAAAATGGCAGCGTTATTCTTGAGTGTTGTGATGAAAACTTAAGTTCACTGATGGACAAAATTGAACAGTCACAAGTTGCTGAAGATTTTGCAGTTGAAGTGGCTAATAGAGTATATCCCAGAATGAAAATTTTTGATATTGGAGATACAAGTTACACAAATGAAGAACTGTCTAGCAAAATTCTAGAACGTAACAATTTAGAAAAAGAAGTTGTTACTAACTTTAAAATATTGCGTAAGATTTCAAAAGGAAAAAATACTAGCCTAATTGTTGAACTAAATCCAGAAGCGTTTTCTTTAATTATGGATAAAGGTTTTTTATTTGTTGAATGGCGAAAATGTGTTGTTCGGGAATGTTTTAATGTTGTTAAGTGCTACAAATGTTCATGTTTTGGTCACATGGCTAAATAATGCAAGAAAGCCGATGATACTTGTCCGCTATGTACAGAAAAGCATAAACTTACAAGTTGCACCAAAGAATCTTCCAAGTGCGTTAATTGTATAAATCACAATACTAAATTTAATTCACAATTTGACGTTAACCATACATCCTTGGATAGAAAGTGTCAAGTGTATTTAAAGGAAGTGAGTTACGCAAAGTCAAAAATTCATTACTTTACATTATAGCAAGTAGTGTCAAATGTCAGTAGTTATAGTTCTAGTAGTACAAATGTTGTTCCTAAAAACTCAAATCATATAATTAACCAATCATTAAATGTATATTTTCAAAACGTTCGTGGAATCAGAACTAAGCTCAACCAACTGTCGGTAAATTTGTCTTTGTATAACTATGATTTAATTATATTTGTTGAGACCTGGCTAAATTATGATATTCATGATGGTGAACTTGGGTTCACAAATTATAATATTTACAGATGCGATCGCGATAGTACTATAACTGGTAAAACTAGGGGAGGAGGAGTATTAGTAGCAGTCAGGAAAGATCACAGTTCAAAATGCATCCCAACATTATCTGTAAATAAAAACATAGAACATCTTTTTGTCTCCCTACTTGTGAATAAAACTTAGGTAATTGTCAGTGCATCATATTTTCCTCCAGGATCTGCTCCCGATACTTACAATTCCCATTGTGATTGTGTTGAGGAAATATGCGATAAGTTCATTGATTGTCCAATCTACTTATTTGGTGATTACAATTTACCACTAATTACTTGGTCTAATGATCATGTGGGCACACTGAGCAAATCACATCATTCGTCCGATACAATATTAGAGTGCTTTTGTTATTTAAACTTCTGCCAACTAAATTTAATAAAAAATGCTAATAATGTAATCTTGGACTTAGTGTTTACTAATAACTTGAACTGTAAAGTTGCTCTTTCGAATGATATTTTACTTCCTTGTGACTTACACCATCCGGCCTTGCTAGTTGAGATTATCGCGGCAGACGTAAGTTTTGAATCTCTAAGGTTTGTAGAAACATTTTATGATTTTAAAAATTGCAATTATGTTTTTTTGAATGATTATTTGTTGCATATTAACTGGGATTTATTGTTCGGCTCATCAGACATTGACAAAACTACCGAAATCTTTTACTGTATATTAAATAATGCTATGGAATGTTTTGTACCCAAAATTACTTTAAAAAACAACTTTAAATTTCCTATTTGGTTTGATTGCGACTTAAAACAAACTACTCTAAAAAAAAGATCTGCTCATGCTATCTACAAAGCTTCACATCGTCATTCTGACTATCTAGTTTTTTCTTCATTACGTTCTTTATGCAAAAAAAAAGCCAGTGAATGTTACAAGCAATATATTTCGGGTATTGAATCTTCGATAAAAACGAATGCACAGTCATTCTGGAATTTTGTAAATCACAAACGTAAAGAAAATGATATACCAAATACAATGTTTTTAGGTAACACTTCTTCTGCTAGTGATGGCAAATATATCACAAATCTTTTTGCAACACATTTTGCATCTGTCTACGAAACTCAAGACCAACCAGACATCGAGCCAATAATTACTCCTCTTGTTCACATTAATAGTGACATGAACATTCATTCATTAAATATATCTATAACAAAGATACTGGAAAAATTGAATAATTTAGATACAAAAAAAGCCAGTGGGCCTGATAAAATATCACCTTTAATGTTAAAAGAATGCGCTTTTTCTTTGTGTAGGCCATTGTGGCTGTTATTTAATTTATCACTGTCTAACGGTAAATTTCCTGATGTGTGGAAACATGCTCATATAAGTCCTGTTTTAAAATCTGGTGCTAAAGATCAAATAACTAATTATCGGCCTATATCAATAATATCTCCAATACCTAAAATCTTTGAAACTCTGATTACGGAAGTACTATCCAGCATGTTCAAGAATGTAATTGTTGAAAATCAACACGGTTTTAGAAGTGGTCATTCGACTACTACTAATCTGATAATTTACGAAAACTACATATCAAATGCCTTGGAGAAAGGGTTCCAAGTTGATGCAATTTATACAGACTTCTCCAAAGCATTTGATAAACTCGATCATACGATCCTACTTCATAAATTACGCTCTTACGGATTTCGTGGATCTTTTCTCTCTTGGATTCAATCGTATTTACAAAATCGAACACAACGAGTAAAGATTAAGGGTTTTGAGTCTGACGATATCTTGGTAACATCTGGCGTTCCACAGGGTTCGCACTTAGGACCATTACTATTTAACTTGTTCATAAATGATGTTGCTAATCAATTTTTGTATTCTCAAGTTCTACTGTTTGCTGATGACATGAAGATCTTTAACATCACACGTAATTTAGAATCCTCTATATACATGCAACAAGACTTAAACATATTTCAAAAATGGTGCAATTTGAACAAAATTAAATTAAATTTAGACAAGTGTAAACACATTAGATTTTTTAAGTCAGCGTTGCCTATATATACTGAATTCAACTTTCATGAATCTAGATTAGAATGTGTTACTCATATAAGGGATTTAGGTGTAATATTCGATAGTTCATTATCATTTGCTCTCCATATTGATCACATATGCAACCAGTCACTAAAACTTCTAGGTTTTATTAAGAGACACACTTATGATTTTTGGAACATTGATGCTTTGAAGTCATTGTATGTCTCACTAGTAAAACCAATATTAGAATATGCCTCATCAATCTGGTCACCTTATTATGACGTACACATAAAAAGCTAGAACGAGTACAAAAAAGATTTCTGAAGTATGTTGCTTTTAAAATGAGAATTCCTAAACACTCAATTAATTATGATGAAATTAGATTGGCATTAAAATTGCCACTTTTAAAATCTCAACGTATCAAGACGGACATCATTGTTACTTACAAGCTTCTAACTAGCATCATATGTTGTCCCAGTTTAACGTCTTTAATAAACATTTACGTTCCTTGTAGAAACCTTAGAGACAAACATACATTTTGTTTAAATCAGCATAGAACTCTATACGGTGAGAATTGTGCACTCAGTAGAATGCAGCGTTATGCTGATGGTGTGTCTCAGGAAGTGGATTTGTTTAATATTAGTCTACCTACTCTTAAAAAAAAGTTATCATTAATTTTTGTTGTCTAAATTTACAGATTGTAATCTAGGTTAAGATTGTATTTTATTTCTATTTTATTTCTGTTTTTTATTTCATCTTTTTTGACTTATATTTACTGGGTATATAATGTAAACAGGTTCTGCTTTCTTTTGTCATGCCGTTGTAAACATTGGGTAGTTATACCCGTTATTATACAATAAATAAATAAATAAATAAATAATTTTGGGTCCAAACCAAAAAATAATGATGATTAGTGCACACCAAATAATTTACTATAACGTCACGTATTAACACTTCCGCTTGTTGTGCTATCCAGAGTAAAACTAAAGTTCACACACTACTGCCGACTCTACCAAGGGATAAAAAGATATTAGTTTGAGTAAGAATCGATACATGGGACTACTTTTTTCTGAGAAAAGCGTAATATCTTGTTTACCCGACCATCCCGTTTTACCTAACCCTCCCCTATCATATATCAGTACCCCAGAGCTAAACTATATTAACTCCATTTTTTCCAAAAATGGGTTTTATGCACTTATCATTACATTTTTTTTTGTTCTTTTGACTGATTTTCAGCATGATCTCCTACTCGATACCACTCAAAGGATAGATAGAAATAAATAATATTAACTCCTAATTTGTGTGCGGACTAAATAATCGTATGTGGAGTTAATACTCAGAATATAAGCCTACTAGAAAAAACAGCACTGTATTATCTTCAAAGTTTTACTATCGAAGTAGGCTTACTTCAACGTAATATTATTTCTGAAAGAAACATACAAACATTAATTTTTCTCTTATCGTCATCGTTGAGTGTATGATCATTTGGCTCAAATAGAGCAGTAATAAAGTTACCAATCTTGAATTTTAGATCATTCGTCTTAAACTAAAATCACCAATCTAGAGTCTACACTAATGACTAGTACTAATATTACTGAAACGCGTGAGCATAACAGTGAATTTGTAGAAGATTCAGACGATTCGGCTGATCCTGATTTTGCAGAATTTCCTGATGAGTTAGACAGTTCTGATAATGAATCTTTAAACCTTTTTGTTACTGAACCCGAAATTAAACCATCACGGACGAATAACAATGAGCCAGGGGAACCTACTGTTCTTAAAGGGAAAAAGAGAAAGGCACAACCAGCCAATTGGAAACGGAACATAAGGATGAGAAGTGTTTTAGGCGGAACAGAACATACATTCAAAAACAAAGTTATAAAAGCAAAGCTGATGGGAATTCCATGCAAAAATACGTGTTATTTAAAATGTCGGACAAATTTTTCAGATGGCTTGAGAAAAGCAATACATGCAAAGTTTTGGAACCCCAACCAATCAATGGATTTAAAGAGACAGTTTATATGCTCAATGGTTCAATTGGTACCTGTGTTCCGAGTTCGTGAAACAACTGGTTCAAGATTTGGTAAGAGAAAATTCTCGCGCCACTATTCGTTAGAAATCAATGAAGTAAAACAGCCTGTCTGTCAAAAATTTTTTCTTTCCACTTTGGGTATTTCGGATAGCGGAGAGGTTTCAGTTTCTTTGTGATAGCGGAGTGGTTTCAGAAGATCGAAGAGAAAAACACAAAGCTTTTAACAGAATACCCGAGGATATTCGCCAAGGAATTCGAGATCACATACAAAAATTTCCTTTAATTGAATCCCACTATAGTAGAGAAAGACCTAAGAAAAAATACTTGGGTAATGAACTTAATTTGAATAAAATGTATGAACTTTATAAAGCGGAATGCCATAAACTTAATACACCTGAAGACCTTATTGCAAAGCATTGGTTATACAACGAGATATTTCAAACAGAATTCAATTTATCGTTCAAGGTGCTATACAATGATACCTGTGATGAATGCGATAGGTTCTTACTAAGTAAAAACCAAGCAACAACAAGTACAGAGAGAGATACAATTCAGCAACAATATTCTGAACATATAAATAAAGCTTCTAACAGGTATACTCTTAAGAGGCAAGATAAAGAACAAGCAAAAAACAGTGAAGGAAAAATTAAAATGATAACTGTTGACTTACAGAAATGTCTTCCAACACCAGTTCTTACTAACGCTCAAAGTTTTTATACGCTGAAATTGTGGACCTACAATTATACAATAAATGATGCTGCTGGAAATATAACAACTTGTATAATGTGGGATGAGTCAAAATCAGGCCGCGGAGGTAACGAAATGGCATCGGGGATGTTGAAATGGTTTACGGATCTCAACCAAGACGTTACAGAGGTAACCATCTGGTCTGACAACTGTCCATCGCAGAATCGCAACATTTTAATGGTAATGGCCTACTTTTGGATATTGAACCAAAAACCCCATGTACAAATTATTAACCACAAATTCTTACTACGTGGTCATACACATTTGGAAGTTGATGCAGATCATTCGTTAATTGAAAAAGAAAGAAAGAAAACTAAATTTCTTAAAATTATGACTCCTTGGGATTGGCAACAAATCGCTAGACTTTGCAATAGATGGAATCCTTTTAATGTAGTAAACATGCAATTAGATGATTTCAAAGAATTTAAAAGTCTTTATTCAAGTAACACTGCACCTTACATTAATCGAAAAAAAACTACTACAGGAGATGATTTTAAGATATCGAAAGTTGTCCATCTACAAGTCCGTTCGAACGAAATGGGCAAAGTATTCTACAAGACGAATTTGGATTCTAACGACTTTAAATGCATAGATCTGAATCGTACTGGAAGACGCGTTGAATTTCCTAATTCTATTCCGCTAATACGTAATGAAATGAAGTGTATTTCAACTAAAAAATATAAACACTTGCAGACTTTGCTACCGTGGGTCCCATCTCAATTCCACCAATTCTATAATGATTTGCCTCATTCAGATAGAGTTTCTGATAATCTTTAACAAAAAATTTATTAAAAGACAAATAACAAAAAAAAAAAAAATTGATATTTGCTGTTTTTTTTCACTTGCAATTTTTTTTTCTTTTCTTGTTGGTTAATTAGAGATAATTTATTTTTTGAAAATTTTATTTGATATGTATTATAAAAAATAAAAAATTAACATATCTATTTTAGAGTATTTTCTTACAATTAGAACTATTCACAATAATAAAAGTGGTTTATAGCAAATATTATCAACTCTACTTAATTTTTTTTTAAAGTACAGAAAATTAATTTTTTAAATCGGTTAAAAGAAAATGAAATAGACACTTCACTTTATATTATACTAAATTTTCAAGTCGCTAGAAAACTTAAAAGATAAGTTATGAATTTATAACTGAAAAAAAAATCTTAAAACTGTTCTCCTGAACATTTTTGTTTTTGGAGTTAATACAGTTTAGCCCTGGGGTACTGATATATAAATATATTAATTCTATTTATAATGTTAGAACACAACCAACTACTTTAATTATAGGTTTCCTTTCCTAATACATAGAAGTTGTGTTCAATAAAATTATGACTCACCTTATAGAAGTGAAAGAATCACAAATGATACCTATAAGCTATTCAAAATTTTTAAGAAGGCACGTCATCAATTAAATAATCATCCTGATTCGACTTACAGATTTATTTTTAACGTTGTCTGAAATTGAACTTACCGATTCTGAAATTTAGTTTACTTTTTCTGAAATTAAACTTACCAATTCTGAAATTTAGTTTATTTTTTCCGAAATTAAACTTACCTATTCTGAAATTTAACTTACTATTTCCGAAATTAAAGTTACCAATTCTGAAATTTAACTTATTTTTTCTGAAAATGAACTTACCATTTCTGAAATTGAAGTTGAAAAGGTATAGAAGCTTATGTCGGAGTACTACATAGTAAACGAAAATGATCGGTTAACGCAAATTATAAATCATTTTAGAGAATAATTTTAGATAATAATTTCAAAAAATAATTTTAACGAAGCAAAAATGTGGTTTTTTTCTAATTAAATTAATAAATAACTACAAAGTATACAAAACAATAATAAAAACTAATCTTCATCGATCTCACTATCAACCAAGGAATCAACATCAGTCAACAGGGGTGCTGTATATTTTCAACATTTGATCGCATGTTTTTTTCCAATTCTAAAATTTCGAATTTGATTTTATAATTTTGAAGTTCTAAATATTCTACCTGTAACTAATATTTTTAAATTAACAACAATTTTAGTAAACTTTATACAACATGTAATTTTAATTTCTTTTCATTTAAATTTTTTCCATCATCATTACTCTTAGGGCGTTCCCTTTTTGTTCCGTTCTTTGACAAATTAAGTTCTTTTATTAAAATATTGGATGGATCTGGCTCTATAATATTTGTTTTCTTTTTTATAGTTGAAAGACCGGGCATCATAGTAGTTGAAACTACTGGAATTTCCAATTGAGATGGAAGTACTATCACAGGGTGCTCTTCTTCTGCTACAAGTTCTTCTTACCCTTGATCTGTTAAACTCTCAATTCCATGCAATACAGGAGATTTTTTTGTAATAATTTCATAAACTAGTTTATCTATTTTAGTTTTCTTTGCTTCCGCGCCTGCTCCAGTGGCACCAACCCCTTTTTCTTAAATTTTGCCATACTACGTCTCTGCAGTAGCTATAACTTCGCGTTTCAGTGATTAAACCTAGCGAAATTGCAACTCTTCGCACTTCGTTCCAAATATCGACCTTAAGAGTTTTTGTGATGTTCGGACTAAACTGACCAAAAAGCACTTTCTTTCGATCATTGATTGCGCGCAAAAACTCTAGTTTTGCAAGCTCTTTTACTTCGCGCGATGCCATTATAGAAAAATGTTACAATTGATTTGACGCAAAATATAACAAAAGCATTTTAATATAGCCAACTACTTAACTACACTTGTAAAACATAAATGTAATTTATTTATTTTGACAACAGTAAAAATTTTATTTATGAAACAAAAATAATACGTACTTGTCACCAATCACTTGTAACTTGTCAACTTGTATTTTTTATGAAATTGGCCACTTGTATGAAATGCAAACGCATTTAAATGCTCTTCCTTCTACCACTAAACACAAAGTGACAAAGTCAGAAAAAAAACCCTTCCATAAATAAATTAGAGGTTTTATTATTTCTTAGGTGACAAAAATGATTCAATCCTATTAATATGATGTAATTAAATCTGCAGGACGCAAAAGGTTCCAGCTGCTTTTAAGTAAACGACATTTCCGTTTTTTCACAGTATGAAAATAAACAGAGTTTCGCATTTTTCCTTGAATACTTGAAGGAGTTTTATGGGTACATTTAATCATTTCTTAGATTCAAGTACTTTCAGTTATATTGTTCCCCTTTGCATAGTCTCGATTTTTACTATGAAAAAGTCTTGAGTAAGACGGTTGTATTTCATTCACATTTTTATTAAATTTATTAAATACACTTGTACGTTACGTGATAAAGAATATGCCAATAAAATAGATTGCCCATTTTTTTTCTTCAAAATTTATTCTACTTAAGTAAAATTTAATCTAATAAGTAAAGATACTGAAACTCGTCATGTTGACCCAATTGCGCGATACAAGTTTAACAATTTATTTATTGAAAGAAAATTAATTACACTCAAAGTTCCTGCTTTTGAGCAATATTTTTGTAATACTAAAGAAAGTAATTACTTTTTACTTTATAATGAATAAAATATTTAGCGAGAAAAAAAACGTATCGAATTTATGCGAACGAAATGAGATGACCTTAGAGTAAAGAATAACTAGAGAAGGCATACCTATTGAAACACGTCCTTTGTTATGTTCCAACATAAACCACTATGTTTATTTACAAGGTTTGTTTTGTTTTGCCGTTTTTGACAGAGTCCAGCGTCTGTGACAGAAAGTGGCTAAAGCAACGTCAAGCTCGCTAAAATTATTTTAAAGTCAGTGGCGGCAGTACTAGAAGCAGAGAGAAACTTTTGTCCAACAGCAAATACTTTATTTGGACTTTGTCCTGCAATTGAGCCACCTAAAGCGGCACTTAATGTTGAATCATCGTCATAGGCACTACAAAATGCAAAAGTGTAATGTTTTCAATTTTTTTTACTAAACTCGCTAATAAAAAGTACGAACGTATAGACAACTGCAGAACTCACCTATCACCCAGAAAACCAAACAACTTATTGTTCATATTTTCAAAAAAGTTTTTAATAAACACAAATTATACACAATTAACTTACACTACGTAGGTCTACAATACAATATGCTTTCTTTGCGCCGGCACGTCACTGAACTTATTCTCTGACGCATCGAAAGTTGTGTGAAGTGTCTACTGCAACGGTTCTATATTGGTGTATTTATTTATTAATTTAAATGGGGAATAATTAAATACACTTTGTAGAATTATATCAGGAAAGTCATATTTATTTTTGTATTTATGTTAATTTAAAATAGTTCAAAATTGGATATTTTAAAGTTAAACCGTATAGTAATCAAAACAAAAACAACATAAATCAAAACAATAACAACACGGGAATTATTATGTTGGAACACAACAAAGAGCAAAATCTCCTCTCTAGTTATTCTTTACTCTAAGGAGATGACCTTTGCAAAAGAAATTAATATCGTTCATTCTGCTACCTACTTTTAGATTAAATAATCAAAAACGCCCAACAAAAGCGAGCAGCTGAATTTGAATCGTTTTTCATTCTATTCTACAGGTAATAAGCGTCCTGTCAAATTAAAAATTCAAGATGTTTTTGGCTTGGAAAAATACAATGCTATTGCAAATCTAGGTGGAACGTTGCCGCCACCAAATTGAATTTTTTTTTTTTTTAAGGAGGGGAAACCTTCAAAAGGCACCCTGCCTGGTTGTCTTGTGGCAGGGTAGTGTGGGATTTTTACCTCACTAAAACCCCTCCTATCTCTCCCTAACAGCAGCGGAACCGCCTCTCGGCATTACTTCACTGCTGTTAGTCACTCCTCCTTCGCCTCACCACCAAATTGAAACTACATTACGCGAAGGCACATGCGCAATAATCAAATTACGTGCTATTGACACGTGGCAATTCTGACTTTTATCCATAATCGAAACAAGTAAATCCACTCAGTGGTAATTAAAAACACTGATATTGTTTTGAACGAGATTTTCAGCAAGAATGAATCTAAACTACACCCTTAAAACTCTACTAAAAACGCATTTTTTGAAAGTTCTGATTTTTGATGAATTATTTTGTCCACAAATCATTCATTAATCTTTTAAGAGGATAAAAAGTTTTATGTGTTTTTGATAAATAATGATGATTTATCTAAACTGTTAACTTTATAGATTTTTATCATCACAGTTGTTTACTGTATTTAATTTCTTCTATCAGAAGTTTCAAAGTTGCGTTTATGAAACATATTGCAAAAAACAATAATGATTGAGAATAATAAACAATACCAAAAAAGCTAATTGCATTGAAACGAAAATATATTTCAAAAGAAAAATGCTAATAGATGTTAAGATAGTTTCCTTATTGCGAATATGCTCTATAAAATAATATGGTTCTAACTGATTTTTTAATATAATAATGGAAATTAAATTTCAAAAGTTGTCAAACTTTGTTCTGAGTAGATTCATATTATGCTGCTTAAAAGATTAGAGCGACATTGTTAATAATGTTAAGAGTATACGGAGACTAAAAGAATGTAGTCCTGTTTTTTAATTTAGGATTTAATCATGAAGTGATAACTGTGTAAGATTCATTTTCTGTGTATAATAATTATAATTTATGTAGTGTTTTTGTGGTGCACCTACCTTTGGAAACAGAGATCACACATGCCTCCCACACATGCCTCCCTTATCCGCCAATTACCACATGCCTCCCTTACCCGCCGAAAAAGTTTAAGGTTCTGACCCCTTAAATCTTTTTCCCACTTAACTATACCACATATCTAAATAGAATCAAAAAAGTCTTGCAAATTACAAGCTAGCCTAAAATACCCAAATTATTTCTAAATAACCATTATTTAACGTTATATCTAACAAACTAATACATATCACATAGCGAACAGCCCGCCTTCAAAATAATACCGATTAACCAAAACATTACCAATAGATCAGAGGGATCTATACTGCACTCACATATTTAATTTCAAAAATTTATTTAATTTCAATCTCATTTGGAAGCTGAACCTGTTTAACATAAAACTTACAATAGATACTATTTAATAACTGTCAAGGCAAATTTTCAAAAAAATTTTTTTTTCATTTCACTTCACACGTTTACTTTTAATTAAAATAATTCTTAATAAAAAAAACATTCTACCTTTAAATCTAGCGCCTTTTTTATCAAAATTGTTTGTTTTTTTAAAAAAAATTTCTAACTAAATTTTTTTAACTCCTGCCTGCCGTGTCTCTAGCTACCATGTTGGCTAACTCTACCAACCTGTCGCTAACAGTGGTACTAACTGCTCTCCATTAAACACCCGCACACTATTCCCAATACTTGCACGATCCACCTCTAACTCTCTTTCTCTATCTGCTTCTACCTTTGATAATGGATGACTAGATTGCTAAAAGAGAGAAATTTCAAATCGGCTCAAGTAGAGTGAGATGAAATTAATTAACTCCGCATCATGATACTGACTCCGCCTTTATACTATCCACTTCCTGGCACGTATTTTAAATTTCAAGTACTTTTAAATATAATCTGCAATTTATTGTTGTATATTTATTTAATTTTGAACACATTATAAAAAATCTCTAAATGCATTTCTGCGGTACTTCTTTCGTAATTATATTATTCAACAAAGTGAGAATATAAAAAAAGTGCTCTCAAATGTATTGAAGGTAGGCTGCCGGTTTCCAGAGTACGTCTGGTGCTGTTGTGTATTGAAATTTCAAAACAACATTCTTGAAAGTGATGACCACAAATGTAAGTAAACTTTGTGATCTTTGACGGTTCTATACCTATGATATTACACCATTGCTCTGCTTCCACATTGTTTGATGGAAACCTAAACAAAAATACGAATATAGTAAGCCAGTCATGCCAAAACAAACAAATTACTTACTTATGATAAGAAAGGCCACTTTTAGATTTATCCAGAATACAATACATTCTGATTGTTTTTCACTTAAAAAAGATCAATTAAACTAACACAATAATATAAACACGAAATAACACAACAAATAACATAAACTAATCACAAAAACTAAATTAAACAACGATGGTCGATGAACGATTCAGCAAAATGCGAGCTCTTAACAAGCAAAGCCAGAAGAAAAAGTAAACATTACCCAATATTGACATTTAACCGGATATGACGTTAAGAATATAACAACCCAATAAAACTTTGCCACACGAAAATGGGATGAGTTTCTAAAATAGAAACTTGTTATACGTTACTTGAATTGGACTACTTGGCTCTATCTCACTTTTCTATAACGAGGGCTACTCCTTATCTGATGCATTGGCTAGAAAACTCCATTAGCAATCCAGTCTTCCATAATCAAAGGCTTCTTCTAACTTTTCTCTCTTAAACACTCGCATACTGTTCCCAACAGTTGCACTATCTACTTCTACTAACTTTTCTCCCTTAAACACACGCATACTGTTCCCAACAGTTGCACTATCTACTTCTACTAACTTTTTTCCCTTAAACTGTTCCCAACAGTTTAATTGTACATCCTCCCAACTACCCTCTAAATTTTTCTCAATACTCTTTCTTTGATTCTCATAGGCTACACTATCCACTTCCTCTTGCACCAATGGCAAACTAACTCCTCTAATAACACATAACGTTTTGCTCCACAACAAATCTACCTAAAATTTCTGTAAGAAGTCTAACCCTACTAATGAGTCCGCATTCATGGACAAATCCTCTATGCTATGAACTCGTGGCTGATCATGGTGTTTTCACTTTATTCAATAGGAATTTATGTCTTCCTTAATTTGCCCACATTATCTTATAAAAACTTAACGTTCTTTATTGCTAACGTTTAAAACACTTCACTCACACAAAAACAAACTAAAATAGAGCAGTGACAGTTAACATAGCAACTAGCTAATTTAATTCTAATATATACATCTACCTTATTGACTTGATGGTCTCACATCCTTCAACACTCCTCTTGATTAACGATAACGCTGCTCCTGAATCTATAAACAAATTTTTAAACTCTACTTGATTTTAAACTCTAACTCTTAAATTTAACACTTTAAATCTGCCTATGCTATTTGTCTGACCTATTATAAAACTTCTTGTGCTCTGCACATTTGGAACAACGTTAACTATCCTTGATTCTAATTTTGCCATTTACTTATACTATCGTCTATTACTGCAATTTGCAAATTTAATAGATGAACAAAACGTAAGTTTTCCTCAATTTTGTCTTTCATGCTGGCTGTCTTGGAGTTCATTGACAAGTATACTTCGTTATCTGATAATTTAGTTTGAATGTTTTCAAACTTTCTTTGAATTTTTTTGCTTCAAATGTTTTTAAGTCTTCACTCGAACTCATATTGAGAATCGCATCTTGTTCAACAATTGTTTGCCTTTGCAATTTCTCTGCCGGCATTGGTGATGTCGTTTCCATCTTGACCGCTTTACTTGTCTTAACTTAAATTTGCCCTAAAAAAAATACGCTCTATCTTAATTTATAAGAACGCAAACGCAAACTACTGTCTAGTCACAACAAAAATTAACAGACACCAAAAAAAAAATTAGTCTATCAATATCAAAATAAAACCGAACTCCGCACTCGCATCAAAAGAGAGAAATTGTCTGTCATCCTTTACGGCCCTATACTTAATTTTAGTCCACTTAATTTTTATGTCACTTATCTATTTTCCACCCCCGCTTTCTTATAAAAGGTTTGGCACAATTCGATTTTTGCTAACCACTAGCCTACTCCTACTAAACATTTATCCTAGTTTTTTCCGATTTTTATCTAATTGGACCCCACACCTGACACCATTTGTTACAAATCCTTTATTTCATGGGTCCACGAATTGTGGGGGGGGTTGGGAAAACAATGCACAATTTATTGAATATTCTTTATCTTTGTTAATTACGTCATACAGCAAATAATCAAAAACACGGAATAACCGCAATCAAAAACTAAAACTACTAATACTTGTCTTGAGAGGGAATTTATGGCTGTCACTGGAAACGGCGAGCAAAATCTGGCGCCTCGGATAAGGGATGACTCGCGCACCCGAAAAGTTATCTCTATTCATCTGATACGTGCAACTAGCTTGAACTCGACGATAATTATTCCCAAAATGCTTAACAACACAACCGATATCAATTCGCGCACTCACGCACAGTTTTTGCACACTCTGCTGAAGGGATGAAGCTGTCCTCTGTGCCTGGGATCGCAGTCGTCCTTCCTTCTTGGCTGACTTGACCCTCTGTACTTGTAACTCCACTTTTGTAACCGTAGTTGGAACTCGCCCGCTACCGTAAACTTCTCATAAAACTATCTTGACTATCCACCCCAAGACCGTTCACGACGCTTTCTGCCAAAAGGTCTACTTTTTTTTTTATCTCCAATTCCATTTTGCTGATTCGTCATTTATTCGTTTTCGACGATTTTATTCCAGGGCGTACTGCCTCGAGTTCCCACTGCATCAGCGAAAGTATTATATAAACACTAGCGCACTTATCATCTAAGAAATACGTTTGCGGCTCGCCGCTCATTGCTATCATCACTTTTATCGATTTCCTGTTTATAACTCTTTGTCGCCTGGTACCGCTCAATATTCCGCATTTTTATATACCGGGTGGTTTACCACATCAGATTCAGATTTAATCTGTGACAGATAAAAGAAAACGTCTTGTGAGAAGTGCTTATTATAAATTCATTAAACTAGTAATTTCCCGGCGCAGCTTTGTTGAAAGATTCATGGAATTCCATCATAATATCATGTTAAGTTTGATAGGTTTTATACAGGATCTAATCTTGGAAAGATCATTTGCATTCCAAATTTCATCCTTCTTGAATATGAATTGATCAAATTTAATGGTTTAACATATTTTTTTATTTTTTTTCTATTTGGAAATGAATGATTTAGAGCCAAATATAATGTCAGCATAAATAATGTCAGCATAAATAATGCATAAACATTTCCGGCAATATTTGAGATTATTTATTATGACGTCAAGTAATTTATGTATTTCTTTAAATATAAAGACAAGTATACACGGTATATCTCTCTCTCTCTCTCTGAAGAGTTTCGCCCCGAAAAAGTGATCTTTTGGCAAAGTGGGAAAAAAAGGAGTCGAGGGTGGCTCCAACGGTATAAAAGGTCCGTTTCAACATCACTTTACTAGTGTAAGCATAAAATGTCGTAAAGAAGCCGTGTATTTTCAACCAGTGATGCCGTGAATACGATGTCGGTATTTATTTCCACTAACAAATACATAGCAGCGAAATCTTTACACAAAATCCCTAAATAACAAGCTTCTTTTAGTTTATAAATGTTGCGGATTGTTATTTACATATTTTGACATGTTGCGTAAGATCCTTTTAATACTAAACTGCACATGGATTTAGTTATCCTTGTGGGTTCGATAAAATCCTACAACTATCTTAGGATTTCTATAGAAATTTGTTTACTCAACGTTGGACGGAAAAACCTGAGGAATACTGGCAAAATCCAAAATCATAGAATTTATAACGAGGCGAAACTTCTAATTGCTGAACGGGAAGAAAAAGAATAATGATCGAAATTTCGATATTTTCTAACCCAAATTTATATAAAAGTGGGACGTGGATCTGTGCGCAAAACGTAATTTGGAACACATAACTATTGGCAAATTTGAATTGATGCATTTGAAGTTTTGCAAAACGTTTTCATTAAGAACAATGTATCAATTCATGCTGCAATTGCAAGGTAATACATTTACTACTGCCAAATTTGTGAAGATAAATTCAGCATACCGAATAGAAATAATAAAAAAAAAAACTAATGTACGACTTACATGTAGGAATTTAATGTTTTTGAAAATAAATGTTCTTGCAGTGCTGCACAGGTACTGTTGGGAGTTACTTGAGAGCACATGTCTTCAAATTAGTTGTTATAAAGTTTAAGTATGTTGCTTTTTCAATTTGTTGAAGAGCAACAAAATTTTGTGTGTCTTGAACCACACCCAAAATAGAACTAAAAGGCTTGTTTGTCCCGTTGCCTAGCAATGCAATTATTTTTTCGAAAGCACCCTAAGCACCATATTGCAATTTTTTCCAAAGCACCCTATTCCAAAAGTTTGAGAAAGCTCGGTACAAAACGGAAATAAATGGCGCGCGTGCTGATATTTCTAATGGCAACCATTTTAAAAAGGGCCCTATTTTACCTGTCTCATGAGATAAATTTTTGGCTGTGCATAACGGGTGAAATACCGAATAGAAATAAAAAAATAATGTTCGACTTACATGTAGGAATGTGGAGCCTTATTGAATATTTTTCGTTTTGAAAATATATGTTCTTGCAATGTTGCACAGGTACTGTTGGGTGCAACTTGAAAGCACATGTCTTCAAATTATTTATTATTAACTGTAAATATGCTGCTTTTTCAATTTGTTGAAGAGCAACAAAATTTTTGTGTGTCTTCAACCACACCCAAACTAGAACTAAAAGGCTTGTTTGCCCCTTTCCTAGCAATGCAATTGTTTTTTCCAAAGCACCCTATTGCAATTTTTTTCAAAGCACCCTATTGCATAAGTTTGAGAAAGCGCGGTACAAAACGGTAATAGATGGCGCGCGTGCTGCTATTTCTAATGGCAACCATTTTAAAAGGGGCCCCATTTTCATTAGATAAACTTTTGGCTGTACATAACGGGTGATAGCTCCTTAAATGTGAAGATATAGCTACCACAAAATTTGTGTATTTAAATTTAGCATACCGAATAGAAATAAAAAAAATAATGTTCGACTTAAATGTAGGAATGTGGAGCCGTATTGAAAATTTTTGTTTTGAAAATATATGTTCTTGCAGTGTTGCACAGGTACCGTTGGGTGCTACTTGAAAGCACACATGTCTTCAAATTTGTTATTATTAACTGTAAATATGCTGCTTTTTCAATTTATTGAACAGCAATAAAATTTTGTGTGTCTTCAACCACACCCAAAATAGAACTAAAAGTGGCCATTTTGAGAAGACAAAATCCCAACCTTATATTTTTTGACCGCAAAATTTGAATTTAACGTATAAGAAAAATATATTATTAGGTATTTCAACATTAATTGACAGTTCAAAGCCGAAAAGCTGTGCGCTGTCGACAAAAAACGTTTTCTACGCCATTTAATTTTACAAAGCAATTGTGCATAACAAAAAAAGCGATAATGTTTAATTATTAAATTAGTTTTTGCAAAACGTTTTCGTTAAGAACAATGTATCAATTCATGCTGCAATTGCAAGGTAATACATTTTTCTGCAATATGCAATATATGGTTCAATCGGAGTCCTTTAGAAATTACGTCACGGCGTTAACGTGACGTCATTGATGACGAAATTTAAATAGTGACCAAATTGATGGATTAATGCATTTTAATTTCTTGTATCGAGTAGATAAATAAGATTCAAGTAGTTATAATATCCAGTTTAATTCTAAAGGTCGCTTAAATGCATCGTGGTCGACCACAAAATGCCCTCGTAGGGTTTATCTGGCCATATTATTTATATCGCAGCTATAACTATGCACTATTAGATAATTACATTTTCAACTGTTAAATTAATTGCAAAGTTGGATGAAAAGCGATTTCCTTTATCTTAGTTCATGTTAAATGGGAAGTTTATTCTTTATCACACTCATTCCGAATCGAAATAAATCTGGCGTATTACATCTGTCTTGCAGAAAAATATTAATTTTGCATTTCGTATTGTAGCATTTGTAGCAAATTCTATTCATTTCGTTTAATCGCAATCTGTTTGCCAGCTAAGACAAGGAATCCTCCTTTTGTTCCAAATCGATGATGTACATAAGCCTCTGCTTTTTGAATAAAATATGAAAAAAGTCGCGTAATTCAAAACTTTTTATATATATAGAAACATTTATCAAACATTCACATAACTTATTTAGAAAACCATTATTTTTTGAGTAATTGTGGGCTAATGATAAAATATTTTTTTAATAATGCAATTAGTTACTTTTTGAATATAAAAGATAAAACTTGTAAATCTTTCACCTCGGAATTTGTAGCCACAAACCTGTGCACCAGTTTCAGCACAGATTCAACCACAGAAAGTAATAAATTGTGACGATTTTTCATTTTCATAAGATATTTTCCTGTTTAGAAGAAAACAGACTATGTTTAAATAATTACGGTTTGTAATAAGCAAGATTTTTCAAACATGACTGAAAAAATTCGTTCATTGATCTAAAAAAAGATTGAATATAACTTTTTTAATCAATAGTCTTCACAAAAGTAAAGCATTCCAAGCATAAGTTTATTCACAACCTTGAAAGTGGCAAAACTAACAAATTAGTAGTCGACCGGATGACAATTGCAAATGCCGTTTAAGAAAAGGAAATTAATAAATATAATTTTGTAAATTGCTGATGTTTACAGAATTACCGTCCATTATGTGCGTTTTACCGACACAAAACGGAAACAAAATGGACGTATCAAAATAAATCGCGGATATTTACTGAATTGCAAAAATTATTTGAGGCGTATCCTCGCAAAAGCCTTGCTGCCGAAAATGTAGTCCGGGTGCAGCTATTTTGTTAATAATATATTTTTCTTATACGTTAAATTCAAATTTTGCGGTCAAAAAATATAAGGTTGGGATTTTGTCTTCTCAAAATGGCCACTTTTAGTTCTATTTTGGGTGTGGTTGAAGACACAAAAAATTTTATTGCTGTTCAATAAATTGAAAAAGCAGCATATTTACAGTTAATAATAACAAATTTGAAGACATGTGTGCTTTCAAGTAGCACCCAACGGTACCTGTGCAACACTGCAAGAACATACATTTTCAAAACAAAAATTTTCAATACGGCTCCACATTCCTACATTTAAGTCGAACATTATTTTTTTTATTTCTATTCGGTATGCTAAATTTAAATACACAAATTTTGTGGTAGCTATATCTTCACATTTAAGGAGCTATCACCCGTTATGTACAGCCAAAAGTTTATCTAATGAAAATGGGGCCCCTTTTAAAATAGTTGCCATTAGAAATAGCAGCACGCGCGCCATCTATTACCGTTTTGTACCGCGCTTTCTCAAACTTATGCAATAAGGTGCTTTGAAAAAAATTGCATAGGGTGCTTTGGAAAAAACAATTGCATTGCTAGGAAAGGGGCAAACAAGCCTTTTAGTTCTATTTTGGGTGTGGTTCAAGACACACAAAATTTTGTTGCTCTTCAACAAATTGAAAAAGCAACATATTTAAACTTTATAACAACTAATTTGAAGACATGTACTCTCAAGTAACTCCCAACAGTTCATGTGCAGCACTGCAAGAACATTTATTTTCAAAAACATTAAATTCCTACATGTAAGTCATACATTCGTTTTTTTTTTTTATTTCTATTCGGTATGCTGAATTTATCTTCACAAATTTGGCAGTTGTAAATGTATTATCTTGCAATTGCAGCATAAATTGATACATTGTTCTTAATGAAAACGTTTTGCAAAACTTTCCGATGCATCAATTCAAATTTGCCAATAGTAATGTGTTCCAAATTACGTTTTGCGCACAGATCCACGTCCCACTTTTATATAAATTTAGGTTAGAAAATATCGAAATTTCGATCATTATTCTTTTTTTTTCCCGTTCAGCAATTAGAAGTTTCGCCTCGTTCTCTCAGGTTTTTTCTGGTTTTTCCGTCCAACGTTGAGTAAACACTCAACGTTGGACGGAAAAACCTGAGTAATACTGGGAAAATCGAAAATCATAGAATTTATAACGAGGCGAAACTTCTAATTGCTGAACGGGAAAAAAAAGAATAATTTCTATATAAATCCTAAGATAGTTGTAGGATTTTATCGAACCCACAAGGATAACTAAATCCATGTGCAGTTTAGTATTAAAAGGATCTTACGCAACATGTAAAAATATGTAAATAACAAGCCGCAACATTTATAAACTAAAAGAAGCTTGTTATTTAGGGATTTTGTGTAAAGATTTCGCTGCTATGTATTTGTTAGTGGAAATAAATACCGACATCGTATTCACGGCATCACTGGTTGAAAATACACGGCTTCTTTACGACATTTTATGCTTACACTAGTAAAGTGATGTTGAAACGGAACTTTTATATCGTTGGAGCCACCCTCGACTCCTTTTTTTCCCACTTTGCCAGAAGATCACTTTTTCGGGGCGAAACTCTTCAGAGAGAGAGAGATATACCGTGTATACTTGTCTTTATATTTAAAGAAATACATAAATTACTTGACGTCATAATAAATAATCTCAAATATTGCCGGAAATGTTTATGCATTATTTATGCTGACATTATATTTGGCTCTAAATCATTCATTTCCAAATAGAAAAGAAATAAAAAAATATGTTAAACCATTAAATTTGATCAATTCAATTCAAGAAGGATGAAATTTGGAATGCAAATGATCTTTCCAAGATTAGATCCTGTATAAAACCTATCAAACTTAACATGATATCATGATGGAATTCCATGAATCTTTCAACAAAGCTGCGCCGGGAAATTACTAGTTTAATGAATTTATAATAAGCACTTCTCACAAGACGTTTTCTTTTATCTGTCACAGATTAAATCTGAATCTGATGTGGTAAACCACCCGGTATATAAAAATGCGGAATATTGAGCGGTACCAGGCGACAAAGAGTTATAAACAGGAAATCGATAAAAGTGATGATAGCAATGAGCGGCGAGCCGCAAACGTATTTCTTAGATGATAAGTGCGCTAGTGTTTATATAATACTTTCGCTGATGCAGTGGGAACTCGAGGCAGTACTCCCTGGAATAAAATCGTGGAAAACGAATAAATGACGAATCAGCAAAATGGAATTGGAGATAAAAAAAAAGTAGACCTTTTGGAGCAAGTGGTTAACCAGAAAGCGTCGTGAACGGTCTTGGGGTTGTTTAACGAAGTTAAACAGAAAACAGTTTAAGTGCAACGAGACACCTTGTGAAATGTAGGTTAATTAGTTGTTATCATAATATACAACAAAACATATGTTATATATGGTTTGTATAATGTTTTATTTATTAATTGTATTAATCGCAATGTTATTAATTAGTTGTTATCATAATATACACCAAAACATATGTTATATATGGTTTGTATAATGTTTTATTGTATTATGAATATACATCGATTTATTGGGATCATGGTTATGTGAGATCCCAATAAATACCCAAAACTTGTCGAATAAAAGTTAGTTATAATTTACCACTACAATTGTGTTTAACTCATGACAGTTCACTCCTACAAAGTGTCTTGTCATTATCCACGACCCAACCTAGCCTTACAAACTAGTTGGGAAACGTTCATTGGTCCTTCGAGCCGTTCATTGGTCCTTCGAGAAGAAATTGAAGCAGCGACTACAAACTGCAGTCAGCTATAGTCCCTGTGCAAATCCAGCCAGGAACTACCAGTCAAGCGATACTAGAGGTCAACACTACCCGTGATGGAGAAGATCAACAAACTAGCCTTGGCGCAACAAGAAGTCGGTAATAAAATCCAGAATTATGTGAGGAACATGAAGAAGGACGCCGCAAGCAGGAAGACTGCAGAGTATATTCAAACTCGTTCGGAAACGATCGACATCCTATGGGAAGAAGCCCAGGAGAACCACAAGTTGATAGTGGCTCTGAATATGGAAGACCATAACTACATAACAACCAACTTCATTGATCAAATCAAAGGTTGGTACACAACAGCCGTAAATCTTTTGGACCAATACCAGGCCGCATTAGACGCACCAGCAGAGACCGTCCAAGACAGTGCTCAGGCAGCAAGACTGAAAAGACAGTCAATAAAGATGGAGGAACTATTGGAGACAGTAATGCAGATACAAGAACAATCTGCAACTGCAAATCAGTCCAGAGGTGAGCTATGGAAATCAGAAGTCACCGATCAATGGAAGGCGATCCACACTCTCAATGAAGAAATACTGGTCCATGAGGTACACTTCAAAGCAAGGTACTTTATCATTAACGAATTCAAAATAGCAAAGAGATCGTATGAAGAGGCTGTAATCAGCATCTCGGAGAGATTGCGACACGATTCAGTCACAAAACCAAAAATTACGCTGCCACAAATACAAATTCCAGTATTTGGAGGAGGATATGAATACTGGCCCTCATTCCGCGACGTATTCGTAGAAGTGATCCATACAAACCAATCAGTGTCAAGAGTGGAAAAAATGCAATATCTCAAGACCTACTTAAAAGGAGAAGCCAGCAAAATCATTCAACACCTCGCCATAACTGAGGACAACTACGAATTGGCATGGGGCATATTGAAAGAAAGGTACAACAATAATCGCCTAATCTAAAACATAAGGTACTACTCATAAGGTAGTAGACAAACTACTAGACATGCCAGTCGCCTCAATGGAATCAGCTCAGAAACTGAAGCAGATTCATAACAACACAATCGAGTGCCTAGAAGCAATCCACAACCTAGGAGTTGAAGTGGACCATCATAGCCAAATAATTGGACGCATTGTATCCAGGAAGTTCGATGAAGAATCCAAGAAGCAGTATGAGCAAGCAATCGATGATACACATGCAATCCAGGATCTTGATACAATACTAAAGTTCTTGAAATCAAGATTCCAAGCACTAGAAGTGATTGCAGAAACACGTCAAAATCCAAACAACGACGTAAAAAGCAACGGTGGATACAACCGAGGAGCGTATCAAGGAAAAAACTTCAATGGAGCACGCAGAGATGATAACAAATTTTATGGACCCCGTAAAGAGGAAAACAATTCGTTCCGCAAAGATGACAACAACAAATACAACGGATCCAGACGAGATGACAACACCAGATCAAATGGAGCCCGACGAGATGACAACACCAAATCAAATGGAGCCCGACGAGATGAACACAGATCAAATGGATCAAAACGTGAGTCATACAAACCACGCTGGCAGAGTCAACGTGAAGATAATAATACGCCAAGATCGGAGCAAGAAAATGGTCAAAACAGAACAACACTAAATCACGTGGGACAAGTAGACGATAACGTCATCCTCGCAACAGCTTTAGTACAGTGCAAAGGTGTAAATGGAACCCAAGAAACCTTTAGAGTGCTAATGGATCCCGGATCACAGGCTTCGTTTATAACTAAAGATGCAGCACAGACGCTAGGATTACCAAGAGAAAAAGTCCACGTAGAAATCAGCGGACTAGGAAGTGACTCCACAAAAATTGCCAAAACTAAAATTGATGTGAACTTAAAAGCACACTTCCCCAGTACATTTAACATCAGCATGAAGCTGTTAGTACTACCAAAACTAACACAAGTAATGCCACAAGTTCCCTTTGAAGCGGATATTGAGCAATGGCACAACCACAAAATAGCAGATCCTATATTCAACAAACCTGCACCAATTGATATCTTAATTGGAGCTAAAGAATACGGAAACATTCTAGAAGAAGGATTCCGAAAAACCGAGGATGGACTATGGGGCTTAAACAGTAAATTTGGATGGTTAATATCAGGCAGTACAAATAAGACAAGCAGTCAAATAAAAGTCATGAGCATGATTACAAGGGTGGAAGAAGATAAACAACTGACAAAATTCTGGGAGATAGAAGAAACAGGAGAAGTCAGAAGTCCAACCCAAGAAGACGAAGACAAAAAAACACTTCTGGAACGCATGGTCATCCGAATATTTACAAACGCTTCAACAAAGATACAAGTGGAAGTCAAAAATCGAAAATATGAGTAAAGGAGACTTGGTAATCATCAAAGAAGACAATGTAAACCCAAGTAGATGGCCTCTAGCTAGAATACAAAAAGTACACCCTGGCAAAGATGGAATAGTGAGAGTAGTTACACTAAAAAAGGCAGCAGGCAGCACAATGAAACGTGCAATACACAATGTCATACCAATACCAACAGAGTCGGAAGATGAAGACACCGACAAAGCTACCAAACGACAAAACACCCATGTACCGAAAATCGCATCATACATTTCAGTCATGATGATACTGACAACAATAACAAGTGGAACAACGGCGAATTATACATTTCAACACACCAATCCAGGACTATATGTAGAACACATAGGCCAAGCGAAAATCGACAGAGGAAGCTTCAGGATAGAAATTAAATACGACAAAGAGAAAATGTTTAAATATTTCAAAACCGTAGCAACAATGGTGGAGCAGATGGAAAACATTTGCAAACAAGCCAAAAAATTAACAACGGCAACCCAATGTTCAGAGTTAGTGCAACATCTACAAGAGCAAGAAAAACAGGTTAAATGGATTGAAAAAGGAATGATAATCAAAAACAATCGAATGAAACGAGGTCTACTAGGAAAACTGATGACATCGGTGTTTGGAGTTAACGATGAAGTATATGAAGACATCGATACGTTGAATAAAAATCAACATGAACTAATCAAAACCGCAAATCACCAAACAAAAATTATGATTTCAACGGTTGCAACATTTAACGAAACGGAACAACGAATTTATAAACAGATGAGTCATTTCCAAGAAAAGTTAAAACAAGGACTATCATCAATCAACAAGATGCAGATGTGGTTTGCAAGCATAGACCATAATAAACTAGCAATCCAAGTATTAAGCACATATCAAGTGGCTACAAATTGCATAACAGAAATTATAATGCAATATACAAAGGTGCTTGAGTTATGTCACAACCAAGGGAGCATACTCAGCATTTTGTCACCAGCACAAATCAACGAAATAATAAATGAGGCAACGAAAAAATTACCAACAAACATCCAAATCTTAAGCACAGTAGTTCAAAAAAATTCAGTAAATTACAGCAACAAAAGTATTGATATATTGGGATATTTTGCAATGACAGAAATGACTGAGTACACGCTATTAAAAGTAACACCTGTACCACTTAAGATTGAAAACGGATCCTACTGGATACTTGATACTCCAAGCGACATGCTAGCCGTCGATTACAACAATCAAAGGTACTTTCAACTTAAGGCTGATGATCTTAAAGAGAGTATGAAATACGATACAACAAAATACATCTGTTCACCACTATCAGTACAGAGTATTGAAAACAATCCAAACTGCATAATTGATGAAATATACCAAAGATCATCAACTCATTGTGATATCAAGAAAATCAAAATCAATGAAAGAATCATATGGAAGCAAGTGCACATGAGAAATACTTGGCAATTTATTTCCAATGAAGAATGCAACATTGCTATTACATGCAATGGTGAACGAGAAGATGTTAGACTCAACAAAACTGGATTAATTCAAATATCACCTGATTGCGTGATAATAACCAAAGAAAATACTATCACTCCTAAACGAAACTATGACGCACCAACCATTGCTGGATTCTCCAAACATGTAAAAATTAACATCAGCACAGAAGTGAAAACATTTAAAGAAGAACGAATTCACTTAGACTCAATAAGTGAGGCAGGAGAAAATCTAAATGGGATCATAAACGAAGAACATATGATCAAAGAAGAGCTAGAAAACACACCCTGGAAAACAATCCACATTCACGCAGGGATAACAAGTGGAGTGACAGTAGGCATTATATGTGGCATGATTGTAATCTGTTACAAACTAGTTGGGAAACGTTCAGGGTGGATAGTCAAGATAGTTTTATGAGAAGTTTACGGTAGCGGGCGAGTTCCAACTACGGTTACAAAAGTGGAGTTACAAGTACAGAGGGTCAAGTCAGCCAAGAAGGAAGGACGACTGCGATCCCAGGCACAGAGGATAGCTTCATCCCTTCAGCAGAGTGTGCAAAAACTGTGCGTGAGTGCGCGAATTGATATCGGTTGTGTTGTTAAGCATTTTGGGAATAATTATCGTCGAGTTCAAGCTAGTTGCACGTATCAGATGAATAGAGATAACTTTTCGGGTGCGCGAGTCATCCCTTATCCGAGGCGCCAGATTTTGCTCGCCGTTTCCAGTGACAGCCATAAATTCCCTCTCAAGACAAGTATTAGTAGTTTTAGTTTTTGATTGCGGTTATTCCGTGTTTTTGATTATTTGCTGTATGACGTAATTAACAAAGATAAAGAATATTCAATAAATTGTGCATTGTTTTCCCAACCCCCCCCCCCCACAATTCGTGGACCCATGAAATAAAGGATTTGTAACAAATGGTGTCAGGTGTGGGGTCCAATTAGATAAAAATCGGAAAAAACTAGGATAAATGTTTAGTAGGAGTAGGCTAGTGGTTAGCAAAAATCGAGTTGTACCAAACCTTTTATAAGAAAGCGGGGGTGGGAAATAGATAAGTGACATAAAAATTAAGTGGACTAAAATTAAGTATAGGGCCGTAAAAGATGACAGACAATTTCTCTCTTTTGATGCGAGTGCGAAGTTCGGTTTTATTTTGATATTGATAGACTAATTTTTTTTTGGTGTCTGTTAATTTTTGTTGTGACTAGACAGTAGTTTGCGTTCTTATAAATTAAGATAGCGCGTATTTTTTTTAGGGCAAATTTAAGTTAAGACAAGTAAAGCGGTCAAGATGGAAACGACATCACCAATGCCGGCAGAGAAATTGCAAAGGCAAACAATTGTTGAACAAGATGCGATTCTCAATATGAGTTCGAGTGAAGACTTAAAAACATTTGAAGCAAAAAAATTCAAAGAAAGTTTGAAAACAATAATTCAAACTAAATTATCAGATAACGAAGTATATTTGTCAATGAAGTCCAAGACAGCCAGCATGAAAGACAAAATTGAGGAAAACTTACGTTTTGTTCATCTATTAAATTTGCAAATTGCAGTAATAGACGATAGTATAAGTAACTGGCAAAATTAGAATCAAGGATAGTTAACGTTGTTCCAAATGTGCAGAGCACAAGAAGTTTTATAATAGGTCAGACAAATAGCATAGGCAGATTTAAAGTGTTAAATTTAAGAGTTAGAGTTTAAAAATTTGTTTATAGATTCAGGAGCAGCGTTATCGTTAATCAAGAGGAGTGTTGAAGGATGTGAGACCATCAAGTCAATAAGGTAGATGTATATATTAGAATTAAATTAGCTAGTTGCTATGTTAACTGTCACTGCTCTATTTTAGTTTGTTTTTGTGTGAGTGAAGTGTTTTAAACGTTAGCAATAAAGTACGTTAAGTTTTTATAAGATAATGTGGGCAAATTAAGGAAGACATAAATTCCTATTGAATAAAGTGAAAACACCATGATCAGCCACGAGTTCATAGCACAGAGGATTTGTCCATGAATGCGGACTCATTAGTAGGGTTAGACTTCTTACAGAAATTTTAGGTAGATTTATTGTGGAACAAAACGCTATGTGTTATTAGAGGAGTTAGTTTGCCATTGGTGCAAGAGGAAGTGGATAGTGTAGCCTATGGGAATCAAAGAAAGAGTATTGAGAAAAATTTAGAGGGTAGTTGGGAGGATGTACAATTAAACTGTTGGGAATAGTTTAAAGGAGAAAAGTTAGTAGAAGTAGATAGTGCAACTGTTGGGAACAGTATGCGAGTGTTTAAGGGAGAAAAGTTAGTAGAAGTAGATAGTGCAACTGTTGGGAACAGTATGCGAGTGTTTAAGGAAGAAAAGTTAGTAGAAGTCTTTGATTATGGAAGACTGGATTGCTAATGGAATTTTCTAGCCAATGCATCAGATAAGGAGTAGCCCTCGTTATAAAAAAGTGAGATAGAGCCAAGTAGTCCAATTCAAGTAACGTATAACAAGTTTCTATTTTAGAAACTCATCCCATTTTCGTGTGGCAAAGTTTTATTGGGTTGTTATATTCTTAGCGTCATATCCGGTTAAATGTCAATATTGGGTAATGTTTACTTTTTCTTCTGGCTTTGCTTGTTAAGAGCTCGCATTTTGCTGAATCGTTCATCGACCATCGTTGTTTAATTTAGTTTTTGTGATTAGTTTATGTTATTTGCTGTGTTATTTCGTGTTTATATTATTGTGTTAGATTAATTGATCTTTTTTAAGTGAAAAACAATCAGAATGTATTGCATTCTGCATAAATCTAAAAGTGGCCTTTCTTATCATAAGTAAGTAATTTGTTTGTTTTGCCATGACTGGCTTACTATATTCGTATTTTTGTTTAGGTTTCCATCAAACAATGTGGAAGCAGAGCAATGGTGTAATATCATAGGTATAGAACCGTCAAAGATCACAAAGTTTACTTACGTTTGTGGGCATCACTTTCAAGAATGTTGTTTTGAAATTTCAATACACAACAGCACCAGACGTACTCTGAAAACCGGCAGCCTACCTTCAATAAATTTGAAAGCACTTTTTTTATATTCTCACTTTGTTGAATAATATAATTACGAAAGAAGTACCGCAGAAATGCATTTAGAGATTTTTTATAATGTGTTCAAAATTAAATAAATATACAACAATAAATTTAAAATACGCGCCAGGAAGTGGATGGTATAAAGGCGGAGTCAGTATCATGAGGCGGAGTTAACTGATTTCATCTCACTCTACTTGAGCCGATTTGAAATTTCTCTCTTTTAGCAATCTAGTCATCCATTATCAAAGGTAGAAGCAGATAGTGCAACTGTTGGGAACAGTATGCGAGTGTTTAAGGGAGAAAAGTTACTGGAAGTAGATAGTGCAACTGTTGGGAACAGTATGCGAGTATTTAAGGGAGAAAAGTTAGTAGAAGTAGATAGTGCAACTGTTGGGAACAGTATGCGAGTGTTTAAGAGAGAAAAGCTTGTAGAAGTAGATAGTGCAACTGTTGGAAACAGTCTGCGAATGTTTAAGAGAGGAAAGTTAGTAGAAGTAGATAGTGCAACTGTTGGGAACAGTATGCGAGGGGTTAATGGAGAGAACTGTGGAACAGTTTAGAATAGGAAAAAAGAGTTAGAGGTGGATCGTGCAACTATTGGGAATAGTGTGCGGGTGTTTAATGGAGAGTAGTTAGTACAACTGTTAGCGACAGGTTGGTAGAGTTAGCCAACATGGTAGCTAGAGACAAGGCAGGCAGGAGTTAAGAAATTTTAGTTAGAATTTTTGTTTAAAAAAACACACAATTTTGATAAAAAAGGCGCTAGATTTAAAGGTAGAATGTTTTTTTTATTAAGAATTATTTTAATTAAAAATGAAGGTGTGAAGTAAAATGAAAAAAAAAACTTTATGTAGTGTTTTTGTGGTGCACCTACCTTTGAAAACAGAGATCACACATGGCTCCCACACATGCCTCCCTTACCCGCCGAAAAAGTTTAAGGTTCTGACTCCTTAAATCTTGTTCCCACCTAACTATACCACATATCTAAATAGAATCAAAAAAGTCTTGCAAATTACAACCTAGCCTAAAATACCCAAACTATTTCTAAATAACCATTATTTAACGTTATATCTAACAAACTAATACATATCACATAGCGAACAGCCCGCCTTCAAAATAATACCCATTAACCAAAACATTACCAATAGATCAGAGGGATCTATGCTGCACTCACATATTTAATTTCAAAAATGTATTTAATTTCAATCTCATTTGGAAGCTGAACCTGTTTAACATAAAACTTACAATAGTTACTATTTAATAACTGTCAAGGCAAATTTCCAAAAATGTATTTTTGCAATTTGCGATTAAAATGACATCTTTTTAGTTGCCATTTTTGATATTGAAACAGCCTTCTTTTTTTTTATTGTTCTAAAAAAAGCGTGAAAAAAAGACTTTTTTTCACTCTTTTTCTACTTTTTTTCATTATTTTAAAAATTGCTAAAAGCGTGGCAAAAAGTTATAAAACCGCAATGCTTTATTTATTAACCATATTAATTGTACAATTAGTAAGATTATTTAACTGAACAAGAACATATAAGCCACATTTCCATTAAACTTGAGTTAGAAAACACTTCTATTCGATTTGAATTATGTGAAGAAAGCTGTTTGATTTTTCGTCCCTGGGGCGATTTCAATTGTTTTATCAATGTTTGCTCTAATTAATAACAAATTAAGCTTGAATCAAGCAACCGATTGTCATCTGATTATTAACTAATCTTTAATATTTTTTTATTTTAATTAAAAATTGCAAAAAATAGTGTATACAACACGAGCAAACTTAGTTATTTTTTCACTTGTCGTATTGTCGGCTGACGCCTCGTTGGACAAATTTACGACTTGTGAAAAAATAACTTACATTTTGCTACTTGTTGTATAAATAACTATTATTTATTTATTTAGAGAAATAAGTACGAGGATCATTCAATAAGTAAAGAGACAAATTCTACAATTTTAAAACTATTCAATGAATGTGTACAATTTTTTCAGGGGTGTTAGTTGGCAACTTTGGGATATGCTCTGATCGGTAGTTTCATCATTTTATGTCAACATAATATCAAAATTTTCAAATTACCATGGCAAATTCACTAGAAGATTGCACTTTAGAAGAGCAGCGCTCAGTCATTAGATTTTTAGTCGCAGAAGGTGTAAAACCAAGTGAATTTTTTTCTAGAATGTTGATACAGTATGGTAAAAGTTGTATGAACCGTGCAAATTTTTACAAGTGGGTTGATCGGTTTAAAAGTGGCCGAACAAGTGTAGGTGATGAACCCCGATGTGGACGTCCAGTGGAAGTTTCTGGTCCCTCGTTGGAATCGAGGATTGACAGACTTATTCCTGATAACAGAAAAATTACTGTTGAAATGATAGCTGAGGAAGTTCAAGTAAGTGTTGGAACTGTTCACCATGTCATTCAAAACAACTTAAAGTACAGAAAAATGTGTGCCAGATGGGTTCCCAGACAGCTTACTGACGCTCATAAAGAATCAAGGCTTTCCATTAGTCAAGACTTAAAGCAACGAAGTTTGATTGAAGGAGACGCTTTTTTTGAAAGAATAGTGACCAGCGACGAGGTCTGGATCCATCATTACGATCCTGAGACCAAAAGGCAGAGTATGGAGTGGAAACACACTAGCTCTCCAGTTCGCAAAAAATTCAAGCTTCAACCTTCTGCCGGTAAAGTGATGCTGACCATCTTGTGGGACTCACAGGGTCCAGTCTATTGCGATTTCCTTGAAGATCAGCGAACTATCAATAGCCAATACTACTCTGAGATGCTAGAACACAAAGTTAGACCAGCTATCAGGAGCAAACGCCGTGGACTCTTGTCAAAAGGAGTCATTCTTCAGCACGATAACGCCCGCCCTCATACGGCCCAGCTGACCCGAGATAAGCTTCAAGAATTGGGTTGGGAGATCTTACCTCATCCTGCCTACAGTCCCGACCTCGCCCTATCTGATTTTTACCTGTTTGGACCACTAAAAGACGCGCTACGTGGAAAAAGATTTGCTAACAATGAGGAAGTTAAGGAAGCGGTGCAAAAGTGGCTTCGGGGTAAATCGAAAGGATTTTTTGCCAACGGAATTAGGAAGCTGCAAAAAAGATGGGACAAGTGCATAACTGTGGGGGGTGATTATGTTGAAAATTAGCCTTAATTTTGAAAGATTGAAATAAACAGTTTTTGAGCTATAGCCCTTTGTCTCTTTACATATTGAATGACCCTCGTACATACAGAAAATTAATTCTAAATAGTACAAACAAAATAGAGAACGAGCAAAAAGGAAAATAAAATAGAAATAAATGTTATGATTAACAGATGAAAATAACAAAAAAACCATTAGATTACAAATCCATCATTAATCGTATGCTTAAATTCAACAAATGAGTGCCTGAAAAGGTCAAAGTGCGAATAATGGTTATTATACAACAATTCAATTCTAGTCACCAAATTGTTAAGACCAAAATTAGTGCGATGGTGAGGTATTGAGAAAAGAGTCATTGTTCTTGTGTGTCTCCCGGGTACTCTAAAATTGAATTGTTGTAAAATCTCGCGGCAATCGGTTGTTCCATTAAGTAATTTATATAGCAACAATATCGATGCGTTGTTTCTGCGGAGCTGCAAAGATTGTATGCCGACTAGTTGAAGACGGGTTTTAGAGGAGATCTCTTTGTAGAGAAATCCGTATTAAAATAGGTAATAACAAGTGAATCTGCTTGGAACTCGTTCCAATCTATTAATATAACATGCATAAAACGGAGACCATATAACACTATTATATTCCAAAATACTTCTAACAAAAGAAAAGTATAAAGTGAGAATCGTTTTGGTATCAGACGTTTTTGAGGTATGACGTTTTATGAAACCAAGCATCCTAAAAGACATTAATACAGTACTATCAACATGAGGAATGAAACTCAAGGACTTGTCAAATGTAACACCTAGATCGTTAAATTCATCCACACGCAGGAGTGGTTTTCCATCTAAATGATAGGAAAATTGTGAAATTTTCGAAGATTTACTAAAACGTAAGACTTTACATTTATCTACATTTATTTGTAGTAAATTGCGTTCACACCGGAGTAAAAAGTTATTAAGGTCTTCCTGAAGGGATATGCAGTGTGATAAATTTTTAATTTCACAGAATAATTTTAAATCGTCGGCATACAGTAGACAATGAGAATGCTTAAGACTATGTACAACATCGTTGAAAAACAATATAAACAAACAAACAAAATAGGACCAATGTGGGATCCTTGTGGTACGCCACTTGTAACATTAATAGTGTTGGAGACACAATTACCCAGTTGCACACACTGGATACGATTTGATAGATATGATTCTATCCACTTTAGGTAAAAACTGCACCCACCCATGTGCAGTTTTTACCTTTACTTTTAATTTAGCTAACAGCAACACATGAGAGACACTGTCGAATGCTTTAGCCAGATCCGTGTAGATGCTGTCTACCGAATATCCAGATTCCATTGAACTAGATAGAAAGCTTTGATAAACGGCTAGATTGGTTGTAGTGGAGCGCCCGCTGAAGAATCCATGTTGTTGAGGGACAATACTGGCTTTAAAGTTATTGAACAGATCGTCAGTGATAATTGATTCGAAAATTTTTGGGATTGTTGACATAATAGAAATTCTTCTGTAGTTTTTAACGTTGCTTTTATCAGTAGATTTGAAGATTGGAAGCAGCGTAGAAAATTTCCAGACGTTGGGAAAAGTACCGTTGCAAAAAGATAAATTAAAAAGTACACTCAGAGGCTCGGCTAATAACTTACAACAATTTTTCAGCAAAACTGGCGGAACACCGTCGGGACCAGCGTTCTTTTTGATGTCAAGTTTCAGAAGTTTGTTTTTAATTTTAGCCGGAGTATTAGTTGTGGTTGCAGTTACTGATATATTGGATGTATTGACGTTGATATGTGTAGTGTAACAGGTTTGGAAGTGATGAGCAAAAGCGTTTGCTATTTCGATGGGCGTTCGTAAGGTATCAGAATTGAAATGCATTACTTTAGGTAAGCCGCTATCGCTTTTTAAACTTTTTATGTAAGACCAAAAATAGGTAATGTTTTCGGGTATCATATTTATTTATTTATTTATTTGTATTACAACACCCAACAGATAAATCCTATTCTAGGGTGAGGAGCAGATGTGCATGCCACCTGAATGACAAAAGTGCTACATTAAAAAAAATTCACATAGATTAACATAACAAAAATGTAAATAACGAAACTATAAAATATAAATACATGAAAATAATAACAAAGCGATATAATTAAACAAAAATAAAATAAAATAAATAAAATAAAATAAAATAAAATAAAATAAAATAAAATAAAATAAAATAAAATAAAATAAAATAAAATAAAATAAAATAAAATAAAATAAAATAAAATAAAATAAAATAAAATAAAATAAAATGAAATTGAAATTGAAATTGAAATTGAAATTGAAATTGAAATTGAAATTGAAATTGAAATTGAAATTGAAATTGAAATTGAAATTGAAATTGAAATTGAAATTGAAATTGAAATTGAAATTGAAATTGAAATTGAAATTGAAATTGAAATTGAAATTGAAATTGAAATTGAAATTGAAATTGAAATTGAAATTGAAATTGAAATTGAAATTGAAATTGAAATTGAAATTGAAATTGAAATTGAAATTGAAATTGAAATTGAAATTGAAATTGAAATTGAAATTGAAATTGAAATTGAAATTGAAATTGAAATTGAAATTGAAATTGAAATTGAAATTGAAATTGAAATTGAAATTGAAATTGAAATTGAAATTGAAATTGAAATTGAAATTGAAATTGAAATTGAAATTGAAATTGAAATTGAAATTGAAATTGAAATTGAAATTGAAATTGAAATTGAAATTGAAATTGAAATTGAAATTGAAATTGAAATTGAAATTGAAATTGAAATTGAAATTGAAATTGAAATTGAAATTGAAATTGAAATTGAAATTGAAATTGAAATTGAAATTGAAATTGAAATTGAAATTGAAATTGAAATTGAAATTGAAATTGAAATTGAAATTGAAATTGAAATTGAAATTGAAATTGAAATTGAAATTGAAATTGAAATTGAAATTGAAATTGAAATTGAAATTGAAATTGAAATTGAAATTGAAATTGAAATTGAAATTGAAATTGAAATTGAAATTGAAATTGAAATTGAAATTGAAATTGAAATTGAAATTGAAATTGAAATTGAAATTGAAATTGAAATTGAAATTGAAATTGAAATTGAAATTGAAATTGAAATTGAAATTGAAATTGAAATTGAAATTGAAATTGAAATTGAAATTGAAATTGAAATTGAAATTGAAATTGAAATTGAAATTGAAATTGAAATTGAAATTGAAATTGAAATTGAAATTGAAATTGAAATTGAAATTGAAATTGAAATTGAAATTGAAATTGAAATTGAAATTGAAATTGAAATTGAAATTGAAATTGAAATTGAAATTGAAATTGAAATTGAAATTGAAATTGAAATTGAAATTGAAATTGAAATTGAAATTGAAATTGAAATTGAAATTGAAATTGAAATTGAAATTGAAATTGAAATTGAAATTGAAATTGAAATTGAAATTGAAATTGAAATTGAAATTGAAATTGAAATTGAAATTGAAATTGAAATTGAAATTGAAATTGAAATTGAAATTGAAATTGAAATTGAAATTGAAATTGAAATTGAAATTGAAATTGAAATTGAAATTGAAATTGAAATTGAAATTGAAATTGAAATTGAAATTGAAATTGAAATTGAAATTGAAATTGAAATTGAAATTGAAATTGAAATTGAAATTGAAATTGAAATTGAAATTGAAATTGAAATTGAAATTGAAATTGAAATTGAAATTGAAATTGAAATTGAAATTGAAATTGAAATTGAAATTGAAATTGAAATTGAAATTGAAATTGAAATTGAAATTGAAATTGAAATTGAAATTGAAATTGAAATTGAAATTGAAATTGAAATTGAAATTGAAATTGAAATTGAAATTGAAATTGAAATTGAAATTGAAATTGAAATTGAAATTGAAATTGAAATTGAAATTGAAATTGAAATTGAAATTGAAATTGAAATTGAAATTGAAATTGAAATTGAAATTGAAATTGAAATTGAAATTGAAATTGAAATTGAAATTGAAATTGAAATTGAAATTGAAATTGAAATTGAAATTGAAATTGAAATTGAAATTGAAATTGAAATTGAAATTGAAATTGAAATTGAAATTGAAATTGAAATTGAAATTGAAATTGAAATTGAAATTGAAATTGAAATTGAAATTGAAATTGAAATTGAAATTGAAATTGAAATTGAAATTGAAATTGAAATTGAAATTGAAATTGAAATTGAAATTGAAATTGAAATTGAAATTGAAATTGAAATTGAAATTGAAATTGAAATTGAAATTGAAATTGAAATTGAAATTGAAATTGAAATTGAAATTGAAATTGAAATTGAAATTGAAATTGAAATTGAAATTGAAATTGAAATAAAATAAAATAAAATAAAATAAACAACTTAGAATTTTAAAATCCCTTTTCTCACTTCGCCACGCGTAGTAAAATGTAGGTCACACCCACATGACTCAAAAGCGTCACGCATTTGACGCAGCGGCGCTGCTAGTACTAAATTTGTGTTTGACTTGGCAAACCAAAACGTGCTTTGTGATCTGGAAGTGATTCTAGGTACACGAAAACAGGAGATTTAATAACTCAGGACAGTCAACGATGTTATTTGATAACTTAAATAAAAATATAGCCAAGGTAAATGATCTGCGATCTGCAAGGCTGTCAAAGCTAAGATAATAAGAACTAAGTTTGACAACTTTTGAAATTTAATTTCCATTATTATATTAAAAAATCAATTAGAACTATATTACTTTATAGAGCATATTCGCAATAAGGAAACTATCTTAACATCTATTAGCATTTTTCTTTTGAAGTATATTTTCGTTTCAAAGCAATTAGCTTTTTTGGTATTGTTTATTATTTTCAATCATTATTGTTTTTTGCAATATGTTTCATAAACGCAACTTTGAAACTTCTGATAGGAGAAATTAAATACAGTAAACAACTGTGATGATAAAAATCTATAAAGTTAACAGTTTAGATAAATCATCATTATTTATCAAAAACACAAAACTTTTTATGTGTTTCATGTTAAAGTGGTATGTTCAATTATCAAATACAGAAGTTAGATTAAAAATCTTATTCACTTCAATTATGTCAATTATTTCAAATTTGGAATGGGACTCATTCAGATCTCTTTTAAACGAGGAAATTTCAATTTACAATAACAAGCGGTACAACAGCCTTAAATGGAAGTTAGAAAAACTGAGAAATGAGAAAACGATGATATTTTCAAAGAGCCAATCAAACACAGAAGATGTAACCTTTCACCATCATTTCCACCCACGCATCAAAAATTTGTCCGACACTGAATTTTCATCAGATAAATTAGCCTTTTTTGGAAAAAGGCCTCAAATACAGCCCCAAACCAATGCTTAATCAAGAGAGCTTAACACTACTCATTACTGATATTCAAGCGGCGATCAATTTTAATTCGAAAGAAGTGAAGGAGTTATTTAGGGGAAAATGCAGTGATATATTGAAAAAAGAATTGTCAAAGGTAAGCGAGAACACTTTCAACAAAAAGCTGATTTTGGAAAATTTATTGATCAGAGACATTAGAAAGAAAATCAAATCAAAGAATTTAGTATTGATGAAAGCGAATAAAGGAAATTGCCTTGTCATAATGAGTAAAGTTGAATACGTTGAGGAGGTTTTAGAATTTCTAGATTCAAACCCGAAAGTTGAAGAGACGTCCTTAAAATCGGTCAATAAGTTTGTCATAAAATTCAGAAATTTGTATAAAATTCATTTCGAAAATATCAAATCTATATGCGAAACATTCGATTTCTTCATTCCGAAAATTCCAATGAACCCGAAAATTCCGAAACTTTATGGGTTACCAAAATTGCACAAACTTCTTCTACCAATGAGACCGGTAGTCTCATACATAGATTCTTACACTTACAATATCACGAAATGGTTGAGTAAACTCTTCAATTCAGCTTTTCCTCTCAATTCAAGTAGAACTATCAAAAACTCAAAAGAATTAGTCAACAAATTAGAAAAGATCAAGTTAGAAGAAAACTCCATTCTCTTCTCATTTGACGTCGGGTGCTTATTTCCTAGCATTCCGATTCCAATAGTCAAACATCTCATGGAAAAGATCCTTTGCGAGTCTTCATTTTCTGATTCTGAAAGTTCAGCTATATTTGACCTCTTGTCGGTTTGTCTTGATCAAAATTTCTTTAAATTTAATGAAAAACTCTTTGCCCAAACTAACGGCTAACCTATGGGTTCTCCTTTATCACCGTACTTATCGGAACTTTTCATGCAATGGTTTGAGGAAAAAATTTTCAATTCAAACTGTAACCACGTGGGTAAAATTAAATTTTGGTACAGATATGTCGACAACATTTTAATCGGTTGGATCGGTTCAAAGGACGAAATACTTGAATTTCTGCAATTCATTAACGAGATTAATCTAGACATAAAGTTTACGGTTGAATTTGAAATTGATTCATCTATCAATTTTCTAGATTTGAACCTTAGTAGAATAGGCAACAAAATTGAATTTGACATTTTTAGGAAACCTTCCCAAACTAATAACGCTATTCCAATAGATTCATGCCACCCCATGAGCCATAAGCTCGCTGCGTTTTATTGCTACATAAACAGACTCTTCAACACACCAGTGTCAACTATTAATTTCAAAAAAGAGGTAGGGATCATAAAACAAATTGCTGTGGCCAACGGTTACAAACCGGAGTTGATAGATAAACTAATTTCAAAAAAATCTTTTTTGAGGCTTACCGACCAGGCTTTCCCAAGTTCAATTACTTCAGAAATTAATTCAGAAGCCTACAAATCGTTTTCTTATTTCGGAGAGATTTCAGACAAAATATCGTTTGCTTTACATGAAGTGCAAATTAAATGTGCTTTTAAACCGCTTTTCACAATCAAATCACTTTTTTCGAAAATAAAAGATAAAAACAAAAAATTGGACAATAGTGGAGTTTATTTACTAAAATGCAATTCTTGGCAATGCAGGTTATATAGAACAGTCCGGTAGGTCCTTCGGCACTCGAATTAAAGAACACCTAAGATCAAAAAATGCGATTGACAACGATAAGTCATATTTTGGTAAACCCCTAAGAGAATTCAATCATTTGTTTGACGCGAACGACGAAAATAATTTCATCATTTTACATGTAATGAACAAGAGTACGAAACTTACAATTTTGGAGAACCTAGAAATTCTAAAATTCTCGACCGATAAAGATTTTACGATGCTCAACTATATGCAACCAGAAATTTCTAATGTCCTTACAATGAACTTGAATCAATCCACAAATTCGAATTTGGCGCCTTCCGCGCAACAAAACAGCACGTCAAATGTTCTCGCTCACCTTCCGTCACTGAACTTAACCAAAGATTCCTAGTCAGACCACGCGCTGGTCGCGTTTTTAATTAATTTAATTATTTATTAAGAAAATTTTAATCTAATTTATTAAAATTTAAACTTAGTTTCAAATTTGTAATTGTTGCAACCGGTTCATGTTTAGTTTTTAAGTGATTTCGATGTTGATATTGTGCCTTCAAAATACCGCTTCAAACCTGATTAATTAAATGGCCTTCTGTTCTGACTAATTTAGGCTTTCAAACTACCGTTTTCAATTTAAAAGGTGATGTTGCCAGCGAATTTGCTGTCCTCAATTGTGACGCTCAAAATAATCTTCTTATTTACCTTTTTGTAATTTAACAATCGTTGTAAGAAATGGAATTTTCCACTCGTTAAATTTAAACATAGTATTTATTTTCTCTCTTATGCTTTTTAAATTTTTTAGAATTGTTTCCTGATGATGAGCTTGTATCTCGAAACGCGTCGAACATATTAAAAGTATTGTTGCCTTTTTGAACAATTGACTTTCACTCGTACTTCGGTACACCACTTCCGAATTATTTTAAATTAACATAAATACAAAAATAAATATGACTTTCCTGATATAATTCTACAAAGTGTATTTAATTATTCCCCATTTAAATTAATAAATAAATACACCAATATAGAACCGTTGCAGTAGACACTTCACACAACTTTCGATGCGTCAGAGAATAAGTTCAGTGACGTGCCGGCGCAAAGAAAGCATATTGTGTTGTAGACCTACGTAGTGTAAGTTAATTGTGTATAATTTGTGTTTATTAAAAACTTTTTTGAAAATATGAACAATAAGTTGTTTGGTTTTCTGGGTGATAGGTGAGTTCTGCAGTTGTCAGTAGAGATATATGCGAGTTCTGGAACAAAGGACTTCTTTGTGTGTAATGTAAACAAGTTTTGGGTGTCTTATCAGTGACTTGGTAATGATTGGAAAAAGAATCATATCAATCGGTGTGTGCAAAAATCACTTCATTGGGAAAAGTGTCATATCAACAGATATATGCAAAAATCTCTTCATCAACTTTCGTGTGATGTTTTGAATCAAAGACAACCGCATCATATCACCAGCTGAAACAGGAAGTCAAGCAAATCAATGTTTATAGTTTTCAGTCTGCAAATATATTTATATAAACAAAAGATACATTGAAAAAATTATGCGGATTGCTACCTTCCATTTATCAGTTAGACTTCTTTAACAAAAGTTGTGCAAAATTAATTCGATAGAAACAAGTTATTTCTGGTGAGTACCAAATTAATTATTCTAGTCATATTACATATTCTTTTATTTTCTATTAAAATTAATACGGTTTATATTATTTATTTAGGTTTAAAGAAAAATGAATGATATCCTGACAAGTGCCATGTTTGATGCAGATTTGCTCTCATTTAATAATGCCATAAAACCACCACAACCATCACAATTATCAACAAAACGTAAACGATCGAGTGCAACACCAACAAACTCCTCTACAAATAAGGGAAAGCAAATCCACATGGATGCACATCCATCAAATGTTGTAAACAATGAAAGTGATGTGGATGATGCGTTCGAGGAACTATTTTCCGATGTGGGGAGTAAAGAAATTGTATTATCGTCGTCGATGTCAAGAAAACTCACTGGTGGAACGGTTACTATTACATCACCGAATCCAAATGGAGCTACACACTTCATAAAAATTGAGGTTTACGATATGAAGGATATCGAGGGAAAATCAAGCAATGAAATATGGAGACACAGCACTGTGCGCTCGAAAGTGTTTATTAATCGAGCTGAAAATCCACAGATCTTCAACGTGATCAACACGATCACTCTGGATTTGGCTAAGAAGATGAAAAATACAGAAGGTTCGGAAACCAAATTTATTAAAATCTAAGTATTTTTTTTTTATCTTTTTAAATATATATTATATATACTTCAATATTTTCAATTTCAATTTCTGAAATAGTATTGTTTAACGGAATGATTTAATTAAAATTTGTGTATTCTCAATTGTTTGTTTTTATGTAGAATTATTTTTATTAATATTATAATAATCCTAACCCGATAATTAAATGTGTGTAATTAATATAAAAATAAAGGAAACTATACTTATAAATTTCGTGTGTTTATTTTGTTTATTATTGGTGAGTATAAGACAGACATATTATAAAACAATGCGATTTAGTAATGCAATGTTTATAATCATAGTTGATGGTTCATAATTATATATTTTGTCTCTTAAGTTAAAAAATACATTAATTATAATAGCAGTATATATTAATAAATTTTACTTACACCGCATAAACATCATATGCAATTATACGACAATTATATCATCTTATAATAAATAAAGAATTAAAAAAAGGATGGTGATTAAAAAAACTCCGAGAAAAACTCTAAGAATTAACCTAAAATGTATATATTTTATTCAAATCATGTAATACAAAATAATCAATATTGACAATTTTGTTTATTTATACAAACAACAAAATTGAATATTTATATAAAATAAATAATACGCCGCAAAAGCACCGTGCCATGAAAGCATAATATTATTAAGCAGTTTTTTTTTTGATTATTAATACGGAGCGATGAAAAAATCACACCTTATTTCCTTCAATCCATAAGTTAATCGATATTAAATTTGTTTAATCATAGAATGGAAAGGAATAAAATATCAGAGCTTTAATATGATTGAACGTTATGATTCACATCACATCTTTGGAGACATACGCCAATTTTTAGCACTCCATATATATGATGGTGCAATATTTTAACACATGTCAGCTGCTTTAATAAGTAGCATTTTTTTTCATGAAAAATCGATAGTTGTTAGAAAGAATTTGCATAGATTGCATCATATTTCAAGCATGTTGATTTAAGAAAAAGTGACCAACCAAATTCAATTTAAAATAAAACTAAAAGTTTAAAGTTGCTAAAAATTTTGTTGATGTTTATTATTCAATCAAGTTAAATTTAATTATAAAAAAAATTAAGGTATGTGTATGAAAATGTATTAATAATGTTTTATTTATATGAAAAATAATTTGTAGGATCATAAACCCGACTAAACCTGTAGATCATATGCCCGACTACAAACAAACGCAAATAAATTATAAATAGACAACATTTACATTACCATTATCACCATAATAAGGGTATAAAGTTTAAAATTTATTTATCTTTGCAATATTTATATCAATAAATACTTTTTAGGAATAATGGACAATCTTTATAAAACATATATAAAATCCATGTTCGAGAAAACTCAGAGAAGCAAACAGAGCCAAGAAGTATCAAAACCATCTATAAAAAGAAACTTTTATGGAGATTACATTAACTCTGTTTTGAAAAAAGGTAGTACTCATGTATTATTAGATCGAAATGAACCACAATCTAAATATAAAAAACTCGATACTGCGAATTCTTATTTAAAATATATAAATCAAGTTTTAAAACCAATCCCAAAAAGAGATGTGATAGAAACAAATACAGATAAAAATGATTTGTTTTTAATTAATATTGAGACAGCTTTTAAAAAACGAATGTTAACCAATGCAATATTGAATACAAACAAAATTCTAAATCCCAAGATTTTTTTACAAACAACCCAAAATTTAATTCAAACAAAAGTAAATGAACTTCGCAAAGTTGCGCCAATTAAAGCGCAATTATCCTTATTTTGTGAGATGATTCTTCCAAAAACAGAAGAGGTGAAGACTATTTATCTTAACGCGAAATATGAAGTTATTTATCTTACTTCAGACTTATCAGAATGGTACAATAATGCGACGGAAAAAATTCTAACACGTTTGGCTGAATATCAAGAACGAGACAGTGGATGGGCTCTACTTAAGATAATTCAAATTAATTTAAATATTAATAAATATAGCCCATTTACTGTTGGCGCTAAATTTTTTACATTACCGAAGTATGTTCAAGCCCGAAAAGCAGTAATTAATGTTCAATGTAGTGATGATTGTTGTTTTGCATGGGCGGTGGTGTCGGCACTCCGACCTGTCAAAAATAATCCTCATAGAGTATCCTCATATCCAGATTTCAAAGAAATTCTCAAACTAGATAAAATTACATTCCCCATGGATTTATCGCAAATTCCGAGTTTCGAAAACCAAAATGATATATCTATTAATGTGTATGCGTTAAAGAAAAAAGATGATTGGCTCATTTTAAGTGAAAATAGCGATGAGGAAAATATTTCAAGCAGAACCAATAACCAAACTATTAACTATGAAATTTTACCTATATATATAGCAAAAAATCATAAAAATGTACATATTAATCTATTAATGGCAGAAATACCCGAAGAATCAAAGCCAGAAAATCTACCAAAATATCACTTTTGCTGGATCAAAAATTTACCCAGATTGGTTAGTAGGCAGATGACTGAAAACCACTGCGGCTCTCGATGGTTATGTGATAGATGTTTATGCTATTTTTATCGGAAAGATAAATTCAACCAACATAAAATTGATTGTTTAAACTCCACAGCGGTTAAATGTGTTATGCCAAATGAACATACTAAATGGTTATATTTTAAAAATTTTAAACATAAAGAATTCCATCCATTTGTAATTTATGCAGATCTTGAATGCCTCCTCGTACCAATCGATACATGCGAATCCAACGATTTACACAGTTTCACTAATGCCTACCAAAAACATATACCATGCAGTATTTCATATTATTTAAAATGCAGTTTTAATGATAGTTATTCTGAATTAGATTTGTATAGAGGAGAAGATTGTATTGAGTGGTTTGTAGATAAATTAAATAAAATCACAGATAAAGTAGCAGATATATATAGTAATAAAAAAGACATGTTACCACTATCACAAACAGAATTAGATAAATTCGAATCTACAAACATTTGTCATATTTGCGAAACTGAGTTTATACCACCTTCAGATTTTGCGTTAGATGCAGAGGAGGAAGATTGGTTAACAAAAGTTAAAGATCATTGTCATTTAACAGGAAAGTTTAGGGGTGCTGCTCACATCAGCTGTAATCTTAATTATCAAATTCTTACAGATGTGGTAGTAGTTTTCCATAACCTTCAAGGTTATGATGCCCATTTCATTATTAAAAAATTATATGAAAAAAACGTTATGGGTGATGATGGTAAAATGTATTTAAAAAATCCGGGGAAAATAACTACAATTCCTATAAATAAAGAGAAATACAAAGCATTTACAAAATATAACAATACAAATAATATAAAATTAAAGTTTATAGATTCTTTTAATTTTATGAGCTCGTCTCTAGATAAACTTTCATCCTATCTGAAAGAATATACCATTACAAAGAAATATTTTAAAGATATATCGGATTTAAAATTAAACCTTTTATGTAGAAAAGGTGTTTTACCATACAGTTACCTAAACAGTTTTGAGCGTTTTACTGAAAAAATATTACCAGATCGAAAACATTTTTTTAATAATTTAACTCAAGCTCATATTAGTGATAGCGAATATAATCATGCTCAGACTGTTTTTTCTGAATTTGAATGCACAAACTTGGGAGATTATACGGATTTATATCTGAAAACGGATGTGTTGTTATTAGCAGATGTTTTTGAACAATTCCGGTTATTATGTAAAAAAACATACGATTTAGACCCAGCTAATTATATAACAGCACCAGGATTGTCTTGGGATAGTCTATTAAAACTCACCAAAATAAAACTTGAATTGTTGACAGACATCGATATGTTATTATTTATTGAAAGGGGTATTCGTGGTGGTATTAGTCAGTGTTGTGGTAGATATGCCATTGCTAATAATCGTTATATGCAAAATTTTGATATTTCACAACCTGAATCATATCTCATATATTTAGATGCAGTAAATTTATATGGTTGGGCAATGTGTCAATGCCTACCCACTGGTAATTTCAAGTGGATAGACGAAAGAAAAATCCCTTATTTTAACGTATTAGACATTCCGGATGATTATGAAAAAGGCTATATTTTAGAAGTTGATCTGATATACCCTGAAAGTTTGCATGATTCACATGCAGATTTTCCTTTTTGTCCTGAAAATAAAATTCCAGTGAATGGAAAACACAAAAAACTATTAACAACACTCGAATCAAAAAATCAATATATTATACACTATAGAAACTTGAAACAATGTCTTAATCATGGATTAATACTTAAAAAAATACATCGCATAATAGAATTTAATCAGTCAGCTTGGATGCGTCCATACATTTTGAAAAATACTAAGCTACGAATGGAATCCACTAATGAATTTGAGAAAAGTTATTACAAGCTAAAAAACAATAGCGTTTTCGGGAAAAGCATGCAAAACGTTAGAAAAATGCGTAACGTTAAATTAGTATCAAAATGGGAAGGTAGTTATGGAGCAGGTAAATTAGTGGGTAAGCCCAACTTCAAAGATAGAGTTATCTTTGATAAGGATTTTGCTGCCATTGAATTATATCGTCTCAAAGTAACGTTTAATAAACCTATCTATGTGGGTATGGCTATTTTAGATATAAGCAAGACTTTAATGTATCGATTTCATTATGAGTATATGAAACAAAAATATGAATCTGCAAGCTTAAAACTTTTATATATGGATACAGATTCATTAATTTATTCTATAATCACAAATAATTTTTATGAGGATATTCTCCCAGATTTATCGCAATGGTTTGATACATCTGATTATAAAGAAAACAATCATTATAACTTTCCCAGAATTAATAAAAAGATATTAGGATTATTTAAGGATGAACTGAATGGCGAAATTATGCAAGAGTTTGTAGGTCTTCTCTCAAAAATGTATTCATATTCTATAAATAGCAAACATGTAAATAAGGCTAAAGGAGTGCAAAAATCAGTTGTTCAAAAATTAGCTTTGGAGGAATATAAAAACTGTTTGTTTCAAAATATTTCTACATATAAAACACAAAATAGAATTGTGTCAAAACGACATGAGGTTTTTACAGTTAAACAAAATAAAATTGCGTTAAATCCTATTGATGAAAAACGATATATAACCGAGAATAATGTATAAACACTACCCTGGGGACACTATTCTTTGAACATTTAGATTAGGTTAAGTTATGTCATACCATGTTATGTTTAATGTTTCGACATCGAATATGTAAAATCTTCATTGAGTGTGTTATAGTATTAATTTTATTTTATTATGTTGTATGTATTCTAATATATGTATTAAATAAAATAAATTTGTGAAAATAAAAATCGAAGTGTTTACAATTTAGCATATTTTTTATTTGATACACACCCATATAATATATTAACAATTATAATTTGTAACTAAATAATTAATAAGTTTAATTCAATACTTTTAAATATTTCAAATAAAACGCTCCCTATATATTCTCTGACGTTCATCCATATTGAGAATTGGTTTTAATTTTGTTTCAACATCTTTGATACGATTTGTAAATCTTGCTCGATCTCTTGCAGCCTCTTCCCAATAGCCCTTTCGTGCTGCCTGATAAGCAAACAACCATTGAACCATCGGGTATATTTTATTTTGATTTAGAGCAAAACAAACATGTTTATTGATGTTAACATGTTTAATTTTATTTTTAGTCTCGAACGACTTTTTTTTTTGTAACACCTCTAGAATAATGTTTGAAAGTAATGTTTTATTATTTTAATGCACACTCAGAGCAGTTGCGTATCATCGGGGGTGGACCATCAATTTGATCTCGAGTGGATGTATTATAATGTTGATAGCATCGCCTACATCCATAAATATTCGGATTAAGCTTCAAATTTGTTGATAAATTTTTCCAAACACTTTCTATAGAATCGGCAGCAAATGTAATCAAGAATTCAATTGGTAAACATTCAATTTCTTGTGGTGACATTAATATGAGTTGTTTTTTTTTCATAAAAAGATAATATTGCTTGACCTATTGTAGGTTTTTGATAAGATGCAAACCATTTTTGTAAAAGTTGTATGTTTTTAAATGCACAATAATTAGTATTAGCAATCGCATGCGCTGAGGAGCATTTATAAAATTGAAGCATTTGTTTTTGCAATAATTTTAAGGTTGGGCACCCCATATCTTCCAAATTCATAACATTCTCAAATCCGCAATTTTTCAACCATTTTTGTTTATCCAATCCTTTTACATAAATTATCGTAGCCTCATGCAACGCTTCATGAAGAACATTATTTAAATCTCTATATGGTATGCCGACGGTTTGCCAATGTATACCATGATGATGGTTCAGAAGCCAATTCTTTGATGGTTTTTCAGAATTTAAATATTCATAATCGTTTGGTGCGCTAAATACAAATACTTGTGCATTTTCAGGGCTATCAACTGAAACTAATGCTACTTCTTTGAATATAAATTTGTTTTTTTTTCATAAAACCTTGAAAATCTGCAATAAACTTCATTATTTTCAGCAAAGTGTTACACTAACTTCTATACTCTTCCACTAATTGGTTTATACTCAATGACTCGATCATGTAAAATCAAACAATAGGCAGTTGTATTCAAGGGAAATTTTTGTTTTGATTCAAATTCTAATCGAATGTCAACTGGAGCCGACTTGAGAGACTCGTTTTGTTGAGAACAATCTATAAAAATGAGTGGAGCAGTATTTATAAAATCAGATTTATTTAATAACGCCTCGCTTTCATGTGAGTAGTATGCATTTTGAAATCCTGCATACATATCATAGAGAAGAGCATACTGATTATGATCAACATCCAAATTCATGTTTCCATATGGATACGATTGAGAATTTAAATATAATTTAACATCACTAACTTGACAATGATCGAATTTACTAACATCAATAGCAGCATTATTTTTTCGATTAGTCTGAAAACCAAGAATTACAAATCTGGGTTTTTCTAATTGATTAGCAGTTTTAATTGTCCATATTTGTTTTTCTGTTGTTTGTAGCATGGGATATTCATACAACTCCCAAGTTCGAAAACTCATAGAAATTGTTGGATCTTTTTCAATATAACGTAGCATATCAATTTTTTGTTTATCAGAAAGTGTAATATATGGAACTCTCCACTCAATTTTGTTTAAAACAAACTTAAATGGTTCAACCTGTGATTGAGCAATAGCGTTTAAATCAGTTCTTGATCTGATAATAATAAGTTCATGTTTAGCATTTGCAATAACTTTGAGATAATCTTCAGCAAAACCCAAAAGCATCTTAAGCGGTATAACAATATCGAAGTACCCCTCATTATTGCTGATTGTGGTGTTAGGACTTTTCCATCATCCGGCTTTTATTAATATTAAGAGAAAAATACCCTTTCATCGTGGATGTAATTCCAACATTTTTACATCTATCTATTTCTACACCATTTAATTCATAGCGAATTTCATCAAACAAATGACATATTCCGTTGTTTATAATATTTGTATGTTCCACAGCAGTACCATCATCTTTCAACAATCGCCCAAAAATATGCAAAATGCTTTTGTTAGGTCTAACATATAAATCCTGATTCTGGATCGTTATACGAATTTCATCATTGTTGTTAAACGTGGATGATGCATATGGTTGATGTACATGAATTTCATTGTTAGATATAGAGATCATACTCCACATTGGAGCGAATATTTAACATATTAGACATTATTGATTTTTTTTTAAAACGAATTGATAGCTCGAGAGTAACTCTAAATGAGTTTATAATAAACAACCGTAAATGCTTGATGAGCACTTTTGTACAATTCAACTTTACTTTACAGCTGGTGATTTCTTCGATTTCTTTGGAACAACCGACAGATTTAAACTTTCTAGAGTTGCTCTGTTTGCTTGTGTGAGTGCTTTGATTTGTGGTGCACGAGTGATCATCTTCTTGCATTGCTCCTCTTTAAAATACGTTTTGACAACACTTTTTATATCTTTAACATCATCGTATCTGTTGTAAACAATACCCATATTAATACTTTCTTATATGCAACCTTATCGTTATGACTTCGCCTCGAAAATTGACCAACTTATTATCTTGATCGAGTATTTGAATACTTATATTATCTATAGAACGTGCATTTATTGGTAGATAGATGACGTTTGCAGGTTCCTGAACTATTTTATACCCAGGCGGCACCATTGGAAAAAACTCATAGAGCGTATGTGCTTGCTGATCATTTAAATAAGCACCATTAATAATATTACATTCTACACGCACTGTATTAATTTTAAGTATATTAACCGGAAGATCAGATTCATGTTGAATATTTGGCTTCAGGACTTCTTTTCTAAACCCCAGTAATTTATAGATAGAATCTTCTGGAGTAAAATTTATTCTTCGATTGCTCTTTATCATACATTTTAAGGTATTATTGTTTGCCTTCATTTCGAAAGCAATTCCTTTATTTTCTACTTCGCTTTTAATGTATTCAGCAATATCTGTCAATTCGTACGAACCAACAGGTAAAGTGATAATAAAATCATCGATGTAAAATTTATTATGATCCACATCAATATTGGGAATGGAATTAAAAGTTTGCAGATTAACCAAACCTAACTCATAATTTTCATTTTCCAATAACTGAATTGGAGGAAAGTAATTTGTTGATAGCACCGATTCGTTTCCAGAGAGTGAAAGAGTAAACGACATTGTAGACAGGTTGGATATCAAATGACTTTTAATTATTATATATATTTATTTATGTATTATTCATCTAATTGGTTACATAAAAATTTTAAACATAAATGACCACATACAAACGTGTTGTAATTTTGATAACTTTCATAGTTGTAATTAGCGCTACCTCCTAGATATTTAACTATTTCCGATGGTGGGCGAAGGTTTCCAAAACTATCAAAATACATAACAGTACTTCCTCGTTTTTGATAGCATACCCAATGGGTACCAGGTCCATTCTTATCGTCTAAATTTACAATACCACACTCATTTTTATCAACTTTGGTTGGTAGATTGTTTCTCATAAAAACTCCACGGACATTTTTAATCTTAAGCTTTTTTGCATAATAATAAAGCTCGTTATCTGTTAAAGCTCTATCGGGCAGCTTACTTATTAGTTTTTTGAGGTATTGTTTGATGGTGAAATAAATAACCCATACCCCTTCTTATATGGTTGCATATATAACCCATGACCTCCAATTTTTACACCCTCCATTGCTTTATTATGACGTATGTTCTCCTCAAGAAGCTTTTTAGCCGCGCTAGCATCATTCACCGCTTTAGCAATACCAGCTGCTCCTCCAGCTAAAGCTCCAGCTGCGCTTAACCCCGCAAATATAGGAATAAGCAATGGTAAAAACCCACCGGTTTTAGGTAATGATATAACTTTAGGCGTCTTTACATTTTTCTTACCACCAACAGATTTTACCAGCCCATTAACAGCTTTTAATGCGTTTTTAATTGCTATTTTCGAAATTTTTGTTTTAGCCTCTTTTACAGCTTTTTTCGATGTGCTTATAAGTTTTTTGAGAGATAAAAAGTTTTTTTTTTTTTCATCGTGTTGTTCAAATAATTATTTGTATTTTCGGGACTTTGCCCCATACCCAGCTTAGTTTTTGCCTTCATAGCATTTGCTACAGACCATGCAACCACTTTTTCACCAATCTTAGCATCTTTTGCAAAAACTCGCTGCCAAGCTTTGTCTGTTAATACCGCATCAGCTTTATGACGATTTGCAAGATTACCTTTGTTTTGTGAATATGTGATGTCATGTTGTTTACATGCTGTATCAAGCGGATTTATACCAGGATCTCCATTTTGTAAACGTTTCGATAATTTAGTACCAGGTCCACAGTATTGATATCCAGGTACATGCATTTCAAATGGCATATTATCAATGGCCCAATTAAGTATTCCTTTTCCTTTTACTGTTTTTCGTTTAATGTTTTTTGTTTTATTTTTACGCTCCATCTTTATGCTTCAACGTTCACTAATCAATTGATTATAATTATAAAACATATTGCGATATATCCAGTTATATTCAAGATGCGAATCAATAAGCAGCGAGATACGCTAAAAGTTTCAAACTACGATTTATTAGCAGAAAATAAAATTTCTATTCAAAAAAGGCATGGAGCATTATTACCAAACACAATAAGATGTATCATTTGTGGTCCTTCAAACTGCGGAAAAACAAATGTTATATTAACACTGCTTGCGCATAAAAATGGTCTTCGATTTGAAAATGTTTATGTGTATTCCAAATCTCTATTTCAACCTAAGTATGAATTATTACGAAAAATATTAGAACCTATTAAAAATATTGGTTATTTTACATTTTCGGAGAATGAATGCATAATGCCTCCGAATGAAGCTAAAACAAATTCTATATTTATTTTTGATGATGTTGCATGTGAAAAACAAAATAATATTAGAGAATATTTTAGTATGGGTCGTCATAAAGATGTTGATAGTTTTTATTTATGTCAAACATATACTCGCATTCCTAAACATCTCATCAGAGATAATACAAATTTAGTAATTTTGTTCAAACAAGATGATCTAAATTTGCGACATATTTATGAAGATCATGTAAATACAGATATGAAAATTGTTGATTTTCAAGAATTATGTAGATTTTGTTGGAAAGACAAATTTGGTTTTTTGGTTATAGACAAAGATAGAGATGTTAACATGAGGCGCTACCGTCAAGGATTTGATTGTTTTGTTGAAATTAATTATAAATAAGTCTTTAAGGTTGTGAATATAAGGTTACTCCTCATTCAGTCGCTGACCGTTAATCTTAGATAGTAGTTTAATTGATTTTGCTACACAACTTAACTTAAAACATCAAACTTGACGTCAAACTTGACTTAAACCTTTAAACTTAACTTAAAACTTGACGCTAAACTTGACTTAAACCATTGAACTTAACTTAAAACTCAGCCTCAAACTCGACTCAAACCATTGAACCGAACTTAAAACTTGACGTCAAACTTGACTCAAAACTTTTAACTTGACATCAAACTTGACTTAAACCTTCCTTTGAGCTTATCATATTTTATTGAAAAATGGAGGCTAAAAATAAAACAAATATATTGCGTGAGATTGTTTCAACCAGTAATGCTATTCGAAGTAAACATCGGTTGATGAAATTAGGTAAAATGTCATCAGAGGATCAGCTGAAGCAAAAATTAAAATCAATAACTAATCCGTTAAACGAATTAGTAAATTTGTCAAAAAGTACTAACTTAATAAAACAGTCAGAAGACGAAGATAATGAAATAAAGAAGGAAATAAAGAAGGAGATCAATAATAATAGTAATATTATTAGTAGATATGAGAAACTTTTAACAACAAAAGGACAGAACGCGAATCTTGATCATGTTTTTGGTGTAAGAGTGGTGGATAATAAAAAAATGGTTGGTGATAGCCCGATATATTTTTCCGATGATAAAGTCAGTGTAAATGATTTTAGTTGTTCTAATTCTGAGGGGCTACTAGAGTTACTATTTAAAAAGCTTCCTAACGATAAAGTTATTACTGAAAATGACTATGATAATTATAAAAAAATATTAAAAACATGTAACGGTCATAAACAAAAATATGAACCTGATGGTAAAATTTCTGCATCAAGAGGAGAAAAATATCGTAAATATATATCCAAATTATTTGAAGAAGATAAAAGTAACAGAACAAAACAAAGAAAATCACTAAAATTAGCGCATGTGAAAGGTTATGGGATACCTAAAACTTTAAAAATAGAAGGTAATCCTCCTAAAAATGATTATTTATATTGGGATGATCCAAACGAGCTAGTTGATCGTCTAAGATTATTAGTTGCTTCACGAGCAGCTGGTAACAATAATCATGAAAATGAAATCATATCAATAGTGGAAGAGCTGCGAGAAGCGGAGATTATATATTAATAAATATTTTAGATGGTTATCTAGTTGTATTTAGTGTAGAGAACGATAAGCACTTAACAACATGAGTGTTGATAAATTTGGTAATCATTGGACAAATAATAAAACCATAATTACTAGTATGTTACCGCATGGCCCTCCTGGAATTGAATTTCTTTTAACATTCGATGAGCATTTTAACATCAATAATAAACTTTTACGAAATGTTGCAAATCCAGAAGCTGAAAATGATGCAACCAATAAATCTTATATAGATAATATTGCTCAAAACATTAATGAGCAGATAAACAAATTGTATGATAATGTAAATAAACTGAAAATTGATGTTATGGATGTAAGAAATATATTATTAGTCAGCATTACTAATAATGAAGCAGCTTCAATCGTGTTAGAAAATAATTTTAATGAACATGAAAAACTTTTGAACCAAACCAGTAAACATATTGCTTATTTAGATACGCAGATAAACTCCTTGAAATTGCAAACTAATCCGACATAATTAAATCTTATAAAATGTCTTATATAGAATACATATTTTAACTTCATGACACTATTAAATAGTAAATCAGATATGAATGAAGCAAAAGAACAGCTAGTGAAAGAATTGCATGCTCCTGCTAGAAGGAATTATCAAAGGAGGCATGTTATCATCAAGGGTTTAGATGAATCATGGCAGGCTGATTTGGTTGAGATGATTCCTTACGCTAAAGTAAACAACAACTATAAATATATGCTAACAGTTATTGATAACTTTTCGAAATATGCATGGGCTGTGCCTTTAAAACGGAAATCGGCTGAAGATGTTGTTGAAGCTATGACTACAGTATTATCTAGCAGACGTATTCCTAAAAATTTGCAAACTGATAATGGTAAAGAGTTTTATAATTCACAATTTTCAGCTCTTTTATCAAGGCATCATATAAATCATTATTCAACAAATAGCAACTTAAAAGCTAGCATATGTGAAAGATTTAATCGCACCCTAAAAGAAAAAATGTGGAGAAAGTTTAGTCTAGGAGGTTCATACAAATGGCTAAACATTCTCCCATCATTATTAGAAGAATATAATAACTCCATACATAGTACTATTAAGATGAAACCTATAGATGTAAATATGAATAATGAAAAGGATGTTCTGGAAAAGTCATATAATCGGATAAAAATGGTTGATTCTGCTAAGATGAAATTTAAAGTAGGCGATGAAGTACGCATCAGTAAATATAAAAAAATCTTTGAAAAAGGGTATACTCCCAACTGGACAACCGAAATATATACCATCTATAAAATCCAGCTCACCAATCCTATAACATACAGAATAAAAGATTATCAGGATAAAAAAATTGAAGGATGTTTTTATACACAGGAGCTATTAAAAGTCAAGAATTCTGATATATATCTTGTGGAGAAAGTAATTAAAAAACGTGGTGATAATGTGTTGGTAAAATGGTTAGGATTCGACAGTTCGCATAATACTTGGATTAAAAATCATAGTATATAGTGTAGTATTTACTTAGTTTTATTAATTATGTAAAATTTAAACTAAATAAATAAATGAATAAATAAATAAGACTTTTGTTTGATTAAATTTTTTATTAAAATAAGTAATGTTTACATATTTAAATTTAGATATTTTAAACTGATGCAGCAAAATTGTCTAAAAATGGTTGATTGTATTTAACTAAGAAATTCATCAGACGATCCATATCTATTTTTTTCTCCAAATATAATTCGCAGGCTTCTATGGCTTTGTAACATTCGTATTCTTTTTTCTCACATTCCTCACGATCGAGTAGTGGATCCAGCTTATTTTGCTCCAAACAATACTCCATAGCACGAATATTTAAATATCCCATATGATGTTTAACTAGGTTCTCAGGAGTATCTTCATCATTGGCATGGTTTTTGGTTAAATTATCCAAAGCATAACAACTCCACATTTTATAGCTAAATAGTATAATAAAAGAAATAAATATATACAGCATGATTAAAACGCAAAATAAACTCACCGATCAATAAAATATATTAATTTTACGTTGTAAAAGTTGTATGACTTCTCCCCACACAAATATTTTATGTTAATAAAGATTTTGATTTTTGCACAACTTTTGTTAAAGAAGTCTAACTGATAAATGGATGGTAACAATCCGTACAATGTTTAGAATGTATCTTTTGTTTATTTTAAAATATTTGCAGATATGTTGCAGCTGTCTTTGTTCCAAAACATTACACCAAATTTGGTGAAGAAATTTTTGCATACACGGATTGATATGATGCTTTTTCCATTGAATTGATTTTTGCATACGTTTATTAACATCATAACATTCAAATTTATCAATGATCATATTTATGCATTTATATAGCACGTAATTGTCTGATTATCTTTGCATATTAATCATATAGAAAATCCAACACCCCAACACTTTTACTGTAAACTATAAACATTGATTTGCTTGACTACCTGTTTCAGCTGGTGATATGATGCGGTTGTCTTTGATTCAAAACATCACACGAAAGTTGATGAAGAGATTTTTGCATATATCTGTTGATATGACACTTTTCCCAATGAAGTGATTTTTGCACACACCGATTGATATGATTCTTTTTCCAATCATTACCAAGTCACTGATAAGACACCCAAAACTTGTTTACATTACACACAAAGAAGTCCTTTGTTCCAGAACTCGCATATATCTCTACTGTTGTCTATACGTTTGTACTTTTTATTAGCGAGTTTAGTAAAAAAAATTGAAAACATTACACTTTTGCATTTTGTAGTGCCTGTGACGATGATTCAACATTAAGTGCCGCTTCAGGTGACTCAATTGCAGGACAAAGTCCAAATAAATTATTTGCTGTTGGACAAAAATTTCTCTCTGCTTCTAGTACTGCCGCCACTGACTTTAAAATAATTTTAGTGAGCTTGACGTTGCTTTAGCCACTTTCTGTCACAGACGCTGGACTCTGTCAAAAACGGCAAAACAAAACAAACCTTGTAAATAAACATAGTGGTTTATGTTGGAACATAACAAAGGACGTGTTTCAATAGGTATGCCTTCTCTAGTTATTCTTTACTCTAAGGTCAGCTCATTTCGTTCGCATAAATTCGATACGTTTTTTTTTTCTCGCTAAATATTTTATTCATTATAAAGTAAAAAGTAATTACTTTCTTTAGTATTACAAAAATATTGCTCAAAAGCAGGAACTTTGGGTGTAATTAATTTTCTTTCAATAAATAAATTGTTAAACTTGTATCGCGCAATTGGGTCAACATGACGAGTTTCAGTATCTTTACTTATATCGGATCAAATGAAGTAGAACAAATTTTGAAGAAAAAAAATGGGCAATCTATTTTATTGGCATATTCTTTATCACGTAACGCACAAGTGTATTTAATAAAGTTAATAAAAATGTGAATGAAATACAACAGTCTTACTCAAGACTTTTTCATAGTAAAAAGCGAGACCATGCAATGGGGAACAATATAACTGAAAGTACTTTAATCTAAGTAATGATTAAATGTACCCATAAAACTCCTTTGAGTGAAGTATTCAAGGAAAAATGCGAAACTCTGTTTATTTCCATACTGTGAAAAAACGGAAATGTCGTTTACTTAAAAGCAGCTGGAACCTTTTGCGTCCTGCAGATTTAATTACATCATATTAATAGAATTGAATCATTTTTGTCACCTAAAAAATAATAAAACCTCTAATTTATTTATGGAAGGGTTTTTTTTCTGACTTTGTCACTTTGTGTTTAGTGGTAGTAGGAAGAGCATTTAAATGCGTTTGCATTTCATACCAGTGGCCAATTTCATAAAAAATACAAGTTGACAAGTTACAAGTGATTGGTGACAAGTACGTATTATTTTTGTTTAATAAATAAAATTTTTACTGTTGTCAAATTAAATAAATTACATTTATGTTTTACAAGTGTAGTTAAGTAGTTAAGTAGTAGTAGTTAAGTAGTAGTTAAGTAGGCTATATTAAAATGCTTTTGTTATATTTTGCGTCAAATCAATTGTAACATTTTTCTATAATGGCATCGCGCGAAGTAAAAGAGCTTGCAAAACTAGAGTTTTTGCGCGCAATCAATGATCGAAAGAAAGTGCTTTTTGGTCAGTTTAGTCCAAACATCACAAAAACTCTTAACGACAAATCAATACTACTAATTCTTCCTTCTCTCCTTGTCCGTGAATGCTCGTGAACGCCAAAGCAGAGCAAAAAACCCAAAAATTCGCCTTCGTTTCACGAGAATACGGTAAATCTAAAACATCGCATTCTCTCTCAAATTTTTATAAATATTTAAAAAACAAACACAAAAAGGGGGACAAAACATACCGCCCACCTAAAACGCGATGAGCTTCCGCGTTTTAATTAATCGAAACAGTAGGCAAAGGGCATACCTTGACCACCGGTCGCTTAAGTGTGCCGTTAGCTGTCTTCAGCGTAACCACCCAAACAATGCCATCAGGTCCCGGATGGACTGTGATCACCCGAGCAAGACTCCATTGTCGAGGAGGAACCAAATCGTTTTTTATCAATGCTAGAGTACCAGGTTCAATCGGAGTTGAAGGAACCGTTCATTAGCTACGCTGCTGAAGAGTGTGCAGGTATTCCACATGCCAACGCGACCAAAAGTCCTGGTGTAGACGCTGTAGCAACTGCCAACGTGTCAGCCGGTTCATGCTGATATGAGTAAGATCTGGATCCGGTACAGCGAAAATTGGCTCAAGAGCTAAAAAGTGACCTGGAGTTAAAGCAGACAGATCGTTCGGATCATTGCTTAAAGGGCAAATAGGGCGCGAATTCAAAAGAGCTTCGATCTGGACGAGTACTATATATAGTTCTTCGTACGTCAGAACTTGGTCACCAACAACGCGATAGAGGTGAGTTTTAACCGACTTGATCCCGGCCTCCCATAAGCCTCCGAAATGAGGAGCAGATGGTGGATTAAAATGCCAATGAAAACCTACGTGAACGGCCGCTTCTCGCATATATTGCAGTATCAATTTATTTGCTCCCACAAAGTTGGTGCCGCAATCTGAAAACACATAAGTGCATCGTCCACGACGCGCGACAAACCGACGGAAGGCAGCCAGAAAACATTCGGCTGAAAGATCTGACGCGAGTTCAATGTGCAGAGCTTTGGTGGAAAAACAGACAAATAAACAAATGTACGCTTTCACACCTTTAACGCCTCTATGTTTGCCAAGGGTGACCTTGAACGGACCACCATAATCAACGCCGACGCACGAAAACGGTTTCAATTGAGAGAGTTGCAAAGTAGGCAAGTCACCCATAGGAGGTTGCGTGGCTGAAGGATTCAGACGCCAACATCGAAGGCATCTGGAGACAATTCGAGAAATGACGCGTTTTGCACCCAGGATCCAAAATTGTTGCCGCAACAAAGAGTGAAGTGTTTGCGATCCGGTGTGTAAATACTGGAAATGGAATTGCTCTATCACCCTATCAGTCAATCGATGACATGCAGGTAGTAGCATCGGATGTTTTGCGTCGAACGACAGCGAGGAATTGCGAATGCGACCGCCCACCCTGAGAATAGCGGCGTCGTCAAGAAAAACCGATAGCTTCCTCAACGAGTGTGCTCGAGACCGAGAATTTAGAGACGCAATTTCTTCTCGAAAAACGTCTTGTTGCACGTGCTTCACAAGTAGGCCAAGAGATTCTTGAAGCTCTTGGACCGACAATGGAGTGGAATTACGGATTTTGGTCTTACAAATGGTAATAAAACGGAAAGAATACGCCACAATAGCTTGTACCTTTCGCAGTGAAGAGAACCGATTTAATAAGTCATACCAAAGGACCAGCGGATTTTGCGTTGCTATTAGTACCGTCGATTTTTTCTCCTCAAGAGAATTCCCTGGTACATCGTCGTAAGGGCAGGAAGCAAGCTGTTCACAATCAAGAATTTGAAGAAATTTGGGCCCCGCCCACCAAAGCGAAAACGAAATTAAATCAGAAGGCGATAGACCGCGAGAGGCACAATCGGCAGGGTTGTTTTCTGACCGAACGTGAAACCACGTAATTAAAGGAGCGATTTGTTGAATTTGTGTGACGCGATTAGCCACAAACGTTTTCCAACGATGCGGAGACGATGTAATCCAAGCGAGAGCTACTGTTGAGTCAGACCAACCGTAGAAATGAGTGAATGTGATTAAATTTTCGAAAGTTTTTACAGTGGAATTCATGAGTTTGGCCAGAAGCAGCACAGCACACAATTCTAAACGCGGAACAGAAATTCGTTTCAGCGGCGCGACTTTAGATTTTGCACAAATCAAATGCACAGTGACTTTGTTATCCGTTTCAACAAATTTTACGTAAACTACCGCGGCAGATCCTAATTCTGACGCATCACAAAATCCATGAAGAGCGCAAGACGTATAGTTCGAAAGGAAGCAAAACCGCGGGATCTTGAGATTAATCAGCAAGTGTAACTGAGATTTGTAGTTAGTCCATTGATCAGCAATGTCATTCGGAGGTTGTTCGTCCCAATCCAACTTTAAAGCCCACAACCGTTGAATCAAAACCTTTGCACAAAATGTGAGAGCAGCGAGAAATCGTTCGTTTGGTGCAAAGGCGATCTAATGGTTGAACCTTATATGTAAAGCAATCCGAATGCGAATTCCATTGTAGTCCTAAGATTTTCACTACTTGGGGTTGGTCTGAGTCCAAGGTGAGAGGGTTGATTTGACAATGTGTTTGATCAAGAGTCTCTAAAAAGCCGAGATGATTACTAGCCCATTTTCTAAACTCAAAACCTCCAGATAACAGGAGTTGAGTCAACTGATCGCGCAAAACTAAAGCTTCTTCGATGGAGTTGTAACCGGTCACAATATCGTCAACATAAACGTCTGGTAACAGAACCGAAGAGGCTACCGGAAATTGAGATTGTTCGTCTGTAGCTAATTGCAGAATGGTTCTTAGTGCCAAAAAAGGGGCAGACGATACACCGTAAGTAACCGTATTCAATTGATAAGTTTGAATAGGTTAGGCCGAGGAAAATCTCCATAAAATTCGCTGATATGGACGATGCTGTTCTGAGACCAAAATTTGCCGATACATTTGTTTGATGTCGGCAGTGAACACGATCGGGTAGAAACGAAAGCGGCAGAAAAGCGAAACAAATTCCTGTTGGAGCTTAGGACCAACCAACAGCGAATCATTGAGCGAAAATTGTTCTGAAGTTTTTGCGGAAGCGTCAGACACAACGCGTAGTTTTGTAGTGACGCTATCTGGTTTTACGACGCAATGATGAGGGATGTAGTAGCAAAAGGGAGTGTCATCAGGCCGAGAGAGTAGCTGCATATGACCTGAGTCTAAATAATCCTGCATGAAATCATGATATTGCTGCTGAATCGAAGGCTCCCGTTGAAGTCGCTTTTCCAAAGCAATTAATCGACGTTGTGCAATCATTTTTGGGTCCAAAAATGCGGGAGAGTCCACTTTGAATGGTAACGGTACAACATATCGTCCGGACTGCTTACGAAAGTGATTGCTGGCAAAGATTATTTCAGCCTGCGCATCATCAGGACACGTAGATGGGGGCAATACCATCTCTTCTATTTCCCAAAATCTTTTAACCAATATATCCAAAGACGGTTCAGAGACTAGCGAGCAAAATGTATTTATGGCGTTTGAAGAGGAATTTGTGTTAAGTTCAATCTTTCCCATCAAGATCCATCCAAAACTTGTGTTCCAAGCTATAGGTTGGTTGTGTTGGCCTTGTAGTCGGCCGTTTTCCACAATTTGAGCGAAGAGTTCAGCTCCAAGAAGCATATCAATAGATCGAGATTCAAAATATTGAGGGTCAGCCAAATTGAGGTTAGAGAGATATGAATACGGTGGAGGAGAAAAGCTAAAGTTGGGCATTGCGTCACAAATTTTCGGAATAACAACTGCTTCCACGCAACATTGACGTTGCGGTGCATATCGAGAACGATAGGTACAAGTCACTCCAGTTGAAGAAGTGGAGCTCATTTTGTCTAATCCGCTAATTGAAAACGATAGAGAATATTTCGACAGACCCAAACGAGACACACATTTTTCAGACATGAAATTGGCTTGACTGGCGTTATCCAACAACACGCGCACAGGTTCAAATATTCCTTTCTAGTTCCTAATTTCAATAACAGCGGTTGCTAACAAAACCGTAGATTTGGCTGGGACAATAGTAGTGAATGAAGTAATCTGTTGAGGAGTACTCGATGCCTGATCGGTGCGCGGCGCAGAACTTGTGGACGGAAGCGGAGTAACAGTGCGGTCTGTATTAAAATGCAATAAAGTGTGGTGTCGTTGAGAACAGATTCTACACGCGGACGTAGACTTGCACTCTTTGAGCTGATGCTTCGAACCTAAACAATTCAAACACCACTTTCGTTCTTTAACTACATTATACCGTTCTTGTGGAGACTTCGCAAGAAAAGCATTGCATTTGTAAATAAGATGATCGGCTTGGCAGAGCGGGCAGCAAGTACCTCCCATTACAAAAAACGAAGCCCCGCGTTTGGGCTGAGGTAAGCCGGTGCGAGATAATGGTTAAGACGAGTTGCGAGTCAAATTGGGTATTTTGCGAATGGTATCTAGCTTCGCGTCATCCACATTTTCAAGCGCGCTACACTGTTTTGCGACAAAATCACTCAATGACACAAACGTCGGTATGTCTGTTGAGCTTGATGCTAGTTCAAATCGAGTAATAGTATTCGCATTGAGTCGTTTGAGCAACATTTGAAACATAACAAAATCCCATTGATCACATGCAAATCCTAAATTAGTTAAGGTTGCCAAGTTTTCTGCAAAAACGTTGATGAGCGCGCGAAGGGACTGTGCATTAGTCTGATCGTCCGATAAAACGGGTGCGTTGTCGATAGCTTTCCAATGAAACGAAGCTAGCAGGCGCTTATTGTCAAATCGTTTGAACAAAGTGTCGTATGCGATGGGATAGTTATTGTGCGATTTGGGAATGCAATGAATAAGCGATAGGGGTTCATCCTCGAGACAAGAAGCGAGGAAGTTAAACTTTTCAATGTTCGAAAGCGCGGCGTTATCGTGAATCGTAGCGGCAAACATGTCTACAAACGGTTTCCATTTTCGAAGATCTCCATTAAATTTCGGTAGTTCTAAACGCGGAAGTCTTACTTGACTTTGAACTGTTGTATTATCTGGCACATTCTCCTGCAAAGCGTTCGGATTCAAAGTCGATTCGAATAAATCAGCATAGACAGCTTTAACTCGGTAATAATTGTCATGAAAAGATTACCGAATTGTCAATTGTGCCTTTAAATCGGCATTCTCTAAACCACACATCGCGATTAAGATAGTTGCCTGCAACTGCGTGAATTCCGCAAACAAATCGTCGACGTGAGCGTATCTAGATTTAAATTCAACGTACAAAAAATCGTACAATTCGTCCTGGTTATGTGCTTGATTTGCCACTCGCCTTAATGTTGTCATTTGCGAAATGACGTCATCGCGGAATGCGAGTGCTTGCTTCAATTTTGCGGCGGCAGCGGCCATAATGAACGATACGAAAAAATGCGAGTCAACACGAGTTAATCTTGCTAAAATTCGGCAAATGTACAAGAAATGTACGGAAATAAAATGAATAAAATAAATTCACTGCAAATAAATCGTAAGAAAACTTAGCCGAATTGAAGCAAGGTCAAGCGCTCGACACTCAGTAGCGCAACAAAAAACTCGAAACAAAGAATGCGACGCACAGAAAAAAACGCAGAATCGAATATACTTGAAATATTCACAAAATTACGCGATTGAACCGAATTAAAAGGCAACTAAAATTATGTAAAAAGAGACGGCAAGCGAGCGAAAGAAAAATAGAGCGAGAGAGAATGCGAAACTGGAAGAACTGCCAGTACCGGAATAATCCGGCTCGAAATGTTAAGCCAAAATGTTAAGCGGCGAAGTTCTATCAATTTGCAAACAATAAAAAAGCGAAGTAAAGTGGGGCGAAAAATGTGTTAAATGCACCTACCTTGTTTTCTGTAGCTGATGATTTTGATGTGGTGATTGACGTGAGGAAAAGCGAGGAATGCGCGAGGAATGGATCGAGGAATTGAGGTTGAGGAATGCGTGAGGAATTGAGCAGCGTAACGAAGAGGTTGCAAGAGGTTGCAGCGAGCGAAAAATTCACAGAATGCGAAGCGATGAGCATTCACAGTCGCGGAGAGAAAAAAGATTCTACAAAGCGAAATCAGCGAAAACTCAAAAAACCAGTATAGAGATCGAACGACAAGTCAATACTACTAATTCTTCCTTCTCTCCTCGCCCGTGAATGCTCGTGAACGCCAAAGCAGAGCAAAAAACCAAAAATTCGCCTTCGTTTCACGCGAATACTGTAAATCTAAAACATCGCATTCTCTCTCTAATTTTTATAAATATTTAAAAAACAAACACAAAAAGGGGGACAAAACAACGTGCCTTCTTAAAAATTTCGAATACTTTTAGGTATCATTCGTGATTCTTTCACTTCTATAAGGTGAGTCATAATTTTATTGAACACAACTTCTATGTATTAGGAAAAGAAACCTATAATTAAAGTAGTTGGTTGTGTTCTAACATTATAAATAGAATTAATATATTTATATATATGATAGGTATATATATAAAAATATATATCATATTTATAAACATATATATCATATTCAATCATTTCTTTTAACAAAATAGCTGCGCCCTTTTTCGGCAGCAAGGCTTTTGCGAGGATACGCCTCAAATAATTTTTGCAATTTGGTAAATATTCGCGATTTATTTTGATACGTCCATTTTGTTTTCGTTCTGCGTTCATAAGCTTTCATCTGCTAATTCATTAGAGATTATTAAAAAAAACTTTAATAAAGAAAGAAGAAACAGCACACTGTTATTATGTGAATAAGAATCAAGATTTTATACTGGTATAGAGCGTGAATCTCTTATGGTTCTTAAAAAAGTGATGAATGAATACAAAATCAAATACGAAGACTTTCTAATTACCATGGTTAAAATTAGGCTCGGAGACTCCTACTTTTAATTAGCGAATAATTTTAGAACCAGTGTGTCATCTATTCAACGCATATTCAAGGCGAACGTGCCACAACTTGCCAACTTTTTTCAAGAACTAATTTTTTGGCCTGATAATGATACGGCAAACAAGATGCTACCCATTCCTTTTAGAGCTCGCTACAGTAATGTGACGAGCATTATTGACTGCTTGGAAATTGAGATAACGAAGCCAACCGATTCAATAGCTCAGGCAATGTCTTGGTCGGAATATAAAAATGTAATACTACCAAATATTTAATTTCAAGCACTCCACATGGATTTGTTAATTTTTGTTTGCGCGGCTTTGGGGGAAGAACAACCGATCAGGTAATAGTAAAAAAAAAGTTAATTTTTAGAAAAATTACCACCTAGTACTGGTGTTATGGCCGACCGGGGTTTTAAGCAAGTACTCCCTTTACATATGCAAAATAATTGTAATCTTATTCGACGTCCAAGCGTGTCTACTGACGTTCCTTGTAAAAAAGAAGAAGTTAAAGAAGCAAAACGCATCGCAGCACTACGAATCCACATCGAGAGAGTTATAAGGCGGCTAAGGGCGTTTTTAATGTTGAAGCCTCACGCGACTACAAATAAAAATCATGTTTGCCTCTTAGATAGCATAATAGTAATATGTTGTGGAGTTATACATATTCAGGGAGCCTTGATTAAATAAATAGTAATAATTTTTACAGAAATAAGTACCTTTGATTCATGGTCTACAGGGTCATTTTTTCATTTCGATTTTGATCAAACCTGTGCCGATATAATTGCCTGTTATGTTATAAGTTTTTATATATTAACAGTTTACAAAAAAATAGATATTAGTATTTTTAAGAGTATTAGTAATAAAAATGCAAAAAAACATAACTACATATTTATTATTTGCACTACCTACTTAAACTAATTTAAACAAAATAACGAAAGAAAATACACATTCCTATTTTACCAGTTTTGGAAAAATAGCTTTGGTCCAAAAATCTTCCGCACAATCAATGTATTTCTTACAATATGCTTCGTCCAAATCAACTTCAACAATAGTAACCTTTTTGTTTGTTTCAAAATTAACTGAAGCTATACAAACAAATCCTTTCTTTCGGTCACATAAAAACATTTGCAGTTGTATTTGAGCTTTAAATTTAGGTGTCAAATCATTGTTTGCTGTTAAATATTTTGTCACTGTATTGTCTTTGAAAGGACACTTAATTTCTATACAATGCGTTGGTGTCAATACATCTGGAGATGTACCAAATATCGGATGTTCTTTTTGATAAATAGCTCCCCTTTTTCTATCTTGATTTTTTTTGCCTTCTTTACTTCTGCCAGGACTGCCTGTTCTAAGCAAATGCCACGCTTTGTAGTCTTTGTTTCAAAAGATTTGGAAGCTCCAAGTACTTTTTCTGTCAAGCTTCCATCGGGCGTCTTACAATGAACAACTTCATAGAACTTTGAGGCAGTTCTGCCATATCGTAGCTCAAACCATAATTTTGATGTGCTTTGATCCCTGGTATTTTTTCAGCATCATCTGTGGTAAATATTCGCCGTAAATAAGACAAAAAATTAGCCCCAGTTGGATTTGTCCCTTCTTTCATAAATTGCAAACCTTGTTGGTGCAAAGAGCATTTTAACAAGGGATCTTCGCGATTTAATTCATAGAGAAGGCCCGACAAAGGCCTATCTAAATTGAGCAAAGCGTTTAGTAGTAGTCCTTTTTTCGGCTGAAGAGCAGGAACATCTTTTTTGCATATGTCTTTTAATTTTACGGGCCGTTTTTCAATAACAAACCTTCGATCTTACAGCAGCTTCCATGGTCCTTCGAGGTAACCATGACAAAAACGCAACGGCATGTTTGCAGCCACCTACAATAGTTTGTATGCATTTTAAAAATCACAGTATATTATTTTAGAAATTGCAATTTGTACCAGCAGAAGCAGCGCAGCCAGTGCATTTGCATTCTTCGACACGCTCCCCCACTTCATCAACAATAACAGAAACGGCGTAAGGCTTGCTACGAGCTCGATGCTCTGGAGTTATTCTACCCAAAACCTTGCAGATTCTGCCCTCCCTTTTCACTTGCACGTAGCCCACGGCTTCATCATCATAATCTTCTCTTGCCGGTCTACAACATAAAAATTAACAATACAATTAAAACGGTCGGCAAAAGTTAAAAAAAAAGACATGTGACATACCTTTTGGTTTTAACATTTCTTAATTCTGCACTAACAAAATCGGGATTATTTACATAAAAATTATGGAACATCAATGCATCTACAGCTGGTAAATTATCTAAATCACCTTTTTGATACCCTGCTTCCATTTTAATAAAATACGCACTAAATAACTCGCAAAAACCACAACAACAGTATTTGAGTTTAAATCACCAGTTGTCAAAACGATCTGTACTGTAGTTCAAAAAACCTCTGCATGTATAAATAATCTGCTTCTCCGTGATTGGCTTATAGGAAAGCGGCGCGGCAAATTTATCGTTTCAAACGCACATGAAATAAATTTTATTATAAAAAATTCAACCAAAAATGTAAATTCTTTCTAACTCCACACAGTCATTTAATAATAATAGTATATTTAAAAAAATAAGTCAATTTTGAAATCTGAGAGTTATGAAAATAGCCCATTCTACAAAGATCCGCGATTTACTTTTGTGCAGCAATTTAGCAACCTTCAAAAGCTTCTGATACGTCCATTTTGTTTTCATTTTGCGTCGGGAAAACGCACATAATGGACGGTAATTCAGTAAACATCTACGATTTAGAAAATTATATTTATTAATTTCCTTACCATACAAATTATTTGGTCCAAAACGGTAAATAAAGAAACTGACAAGTAAAACGAATATATTTTTAAATGGCATTTGGAATTGCTATGCGGTCGACTACTATAATTTGTTGATTTTGCCCATTTCGAGGTTGCGAACGAAACTTATGCTTAAACATAAGAAAAAGAAAGAAACAAATTCAATCATTTTTTTTTTAACAAAATAGCTGCGCCCGGGCTACATTTTCGGCAGCAAGGCTTTTGCGAGGATACGCTTCAAATAATTTTTGTAATACAAAAAATATCACAAAATATATTTACAAAATTATATTTATTAATTTCCTTTTATTAAATGACTTTTGCAATTGTCATCCGGTCGACTACTAATTTGTTAATTTTGCGACTTTCGAGGTTGTGAATAAACTTATGCTTGGAATGCTTTACTTTTGTGAAGACTATCGATTAAAAAATTTATATTCAATCTTTTTTTAGATCAATGAACGAATTTTTTCAGTCATGTTTGAAAAATCTTGCTTATTACAAACCGTAATTATTTAAACATAGTCTGTTTTCTTCTAAACAGGAAAATATCTTATGAATATGAAAAAAAAAATTGTCACAATTTATTACTTTCTGTGGTTGAATCTGTGCTGAAACTGGTTCACAGGTTTGTGGCTACAAATTCCAAGGTGAAATATTTACAAGTTTTATCTTTTATATTCAAAAAGTAACTAATTGCATTATTAAAAAAATATTTTATCATTAGCTCACAATTACTCGAAAAATAATGGTTTTCTAAATAAGTTATGTGAATGTTTGCTAAACGTTTCTATATACCTATATGAAAAGTTTTGAATTACGCGACTTTTTTCATATTTTATTCAAAAAGCAGAGGCTTATGCACATCATCGATTTGGAACAAAGGACGATTCCTTGTCTTGGCTGGCAAACAGATTGCGATTAAACGAAATGAATAGAATTTGCTACAAATGCTACAATACGAAATGCGAAATTAATATTTTTCTGCGAGACAGATGTAATACGCCAGATTTATTTCGATTCGGAATGAGTGTGACAAAGAATAAACTTCCCATTTAACATGAACTAAGATAAAGGAAATCGCTTTTCATCCAACTTTGCAACTAATTTAACAGTTGAAATTGTAATTAATCTAATAGTGCATAGTTATAGCTGCGATATAATTAATATGGCCAGATAAACCATACGAGGGCATTTTGTGGTCGACCACGATGCATTAAAGCAACCTTTAGAATTAAACTGGATATTATAACTACTTGAATCCTATTTATCTACTCCATACAAGAAATTAAAATGCATTAATCCATCAATTTTGTCACTAATTAAATTTCGTCATCAATGACGTCACGTTAACGCCGTGACGTAATTTCTAAATGACTCCGATTGAACCATATATTGCATATTGCAGGAAAATGTATTACCTTGCAATTTCAGCATGAATTGATACATTGTTCTTAACGAAAACGGTTTGCAAAACTAATTTAATAATTAAACATTATCGCTTTTTTGTTATGCACAATTGCTTTGTAAAATTAGGTAGCGTAGAAAACGTTATTTGTCGGCAGCGCACAGATTTTCGGCTTTGAACTGTCAATTAATGTTGAAATACCTAATAATATGTAGGAAATTTTTGTGTTGTATGAATGTATTACGGGTTGCATGGCCAGCTCATTGAAATGTTAGTATTATTCAGTGTCGTTGTTTTGGTACACTGGTAAAGAGAAAAAAAACGAGAGAAGAGAGAGAGAAGGAAGAGGTTGGTTGTATTGCAGACTCGCGTGTAAGATGATTAGTTTTCGTTCAACTTAAAAATAAAATAATTGCGTTTATCGGTTTATGGGTGTAATTTATTCGCAATCCTGACTTTACACCACAAATATATTTTTCTTATACGTTAAATTCAAATTTTGCGGTCAAAAAATATAAGGTTGGGATTTTGTCTTCTCAAAATGGCCCCTTTTAGTTCTATTTTGGGTGTGGTTGAAGACACATAAAATTTTGTTGCTCTTCAATAAATTGAAAAAGCAGCATATTTACAGTTAATAATAACAAATTTGAAGACATGTGTGCTTTCAAGTAGCACCCAACGGTACCTGTGCAACACTACAGGAACTTATATTTTCAAAACAAAAAATTTTCAATACGGCTCCACATTCCTACATGTAAGTCGAACATTATTTTTTTTTATTTCTATTCGGTATGCTAAATTTAAATACACAAGTTTGGTGATAGCTGTATCTTCACATTTAAAGGGCTATTACCCGTTATGTACAGTCGCGGTCAGAAAATTCCGCACGGTGTGTTTTTCGTTTGTAATTGTGGTTTTTAAACCACAGCCGCCTATTTTTCTATTTCTAATATGTCAGTTTAATTTAAAAACTAGCAGAGTTGTCAGTTTAATTCTTACTTTTACAAAGTTTCATATGCCGTATCATACGTTAACCGAAGCTGAAAAAGGTTTTGCAATAGCAAAATTAGATGTAGGGTGGTTGTTGCAACGAGTAGCTGACGAAATTCAGTGCGGAAAAAGCACAATTTTTGATTTAAAACAAAAATTATTTTATTTGTTGTCTTGTTCGAATGTGATTCAATTTTGTTATTTTTATATCTAATTAAATTAATTAACCTAATAATTTTCATTAATGTTAAACTATAATATTATAAATAAAATTGTTAATTTTTTTATTTATTTTGTGTTTTTATAATTGAAAAATAAAGTGTACGCCACTGAATTTCTAAATATTTTTTAAAGTTCGATTCACTATAGGAAATTTTTTCAAAAACGTACCCACTTGATTAAAAATCGTGCGGAATTTTCTGGCCGCGACTGTACAGCCAAAAGTTTATCTAATGAAAATGGGGCCCCTTTTAAAATGGTTGCCATTAGAAATAGCAGCACGTGCGCCATCTATTACCGTTTTGTACCGCGCTTTCTCAAACTTATGCAATAGGGTGCTTTGAAAAAAATTGCAATAGGGTGCTTTGGAAAAAACAATTGCATTGCTAGGAAAGGGGCAAACAAGCCTTTTAGTTCTAGTTTGGGTGTGGTTGAAGACACACAAAATTTTGTTGCTCTTCAACAAATTGAAAAAGCAGCGTATTTACAGTTAATAATAAATAATTTGAAGACATATGTTTTCAAGTTGCACCACACAGTACCTATGCAACACTGCAAGAACATATATTTTCAAAACATAAAATATTCAATACGGCTCCACATTCCTACATGTAAGTCATGTAGGAATGACACTGATTGAAAATACACGGTTCTTTACGACATTTTATGCTTACACTAGTAAAGTGAGGTTGAAACGGACCTTTTATACCGTTGGAGCCACCCTCGACTCCTTTTTTTTCCTACTTTGCCAGAAGATCACTTTTTCGGGGCGAAACTCTTCAGAGAGATATACCGTGTATACTTGTCGTTATATTTAAAGAAATACATAAATTACTTGACGTCATAATAAATAATCTCAAACATTGCCGGAAATGTTTATGCATTATTTATGCTGACATTATATTTGGCTCTAAATCATTCATTTCCATATAGAAAAGAAATAAAAAAATATGTTAAACCATTAAATTTGATCAATTCATATTCAAGAAGGATGAAATTTGGAATGCAAATAATCTTTCCAAGATTAGATCCTGTATAAAACCTATCCAACTTAACATGATATCATGATGGAATTCCATGAATCTTTCAACAAAGCTGCGCCGGGAAATTACTAGTTAAATGAATTTATAATAAGCACTTCTTATAGGACGTTTTCTTTTATCTGTCATAGATTACATCTGAATCTGATGTGGTAAACCACCCGGTATATAAAAATGCGGAATATTGAGCGGTACCAGGCGACAAAGAGTTATAAACAGGAAATCGATAAAAGTGATGATAACATAATGAGCGGCGAGCCGCAAACGTATTTCTTAGATGATAAGTGCGCTAGTGTTTATATAATACTTTCGCTGATGCAGTGGGAACTCAAGACAGTACGCCCTGGAATAAAATCGTGGAAAACGAATAAATGACGAATCAGCAAAATGGACTTGGAGATCAAAAAAGTAGACCTTTTGGAGCGAGTGGTTAACCAGAAAGCGTCGTGAACGGTCTTGCGGTTGATAGTCGAGACAGTTTTATGAGAAGTTTACGGTAGCGGGCAAGTTCCAACTACGGTTACAAAAGTGGAGTTACAAGTACAGAAGGTCAACTCAGCCAAGAAGGAAGGACGACTGCGATCCCAGGCACAGAGGACAGCTTCATTCCTTCAGCAGAGTGTGCAAAAACTGTGCGTGAGTGCGCGAATTGATATCGGTTGTGCTGTTAAGCATTTTGGGAATAATTATCGTCGAGTTCAGGTTAGTTGCACGTATCAGATGAATAGAGATAACTTTTCAAGTGCGCGAGTCATCCCTTATCCGAGGCGCCAGATTTTGCTCGCCGTTTCCAGTGACAGCCATAAATTCCCTCTCAAAACAATGTTTTATTGTATTAGTAGTTTTAGTTTTTGATTGCGGTTATTCCGTGTTTTTGATTATTTGCTGTATGACGTAATTAACAAAGATAAAGAATATTCAATAAATTGTGCATTGTTTTCCCAACCCCCCCACAATTCGTGGACCCATGAAATAAAGGATTTGTAACAAATGGTGTCAGGTGTGGGGTCCAATCTGATAAAAATCGGAAAAAACTAGGATAAATGTTTAGTAGGAGTAGGCTAGTGGTTAGCAAAAATCGAATTGTGCCAAACCTTTCATAAGAATGCGGGGGTGGGAAATAGATAAGTGACATAAAAATTAAGTGGACTAAAATTAAGTATAATTTCTCTCTTTTGATGCGAGTGCGGAGTTCGGTTTTATTTTGATATCGATAGACTAATTTTTTTTGGTGTCTGTTAATTTTTGTTGTGACTAGACAGTAGTTTGCGTTTGCGTTCTCATAAATTAAGATAGGGCGTATTTTTTTTAAGGCAAATTTAAGTTAAGACAAGTAAAGCGGTCAAGATGGAAACGACATCACCAATGCCGGCAGAGAAATTACAAAGGCAAACAATTGTTGAACAAGATGCGATTCTCAATATGAGTTCGAGTGAAGACTTAAAAACATTTGAAGTAAAAAAATTCAAAGAAAGTTTGAAAACAATAATTCAAACTAAATTATCAGATAACGAAGTATACTTGTCAATGAAGTCCAAGACAGCCAGCATGAAAGACAAAATTGAGGAAAACTTACGTCTTGTTCATCTATTAAACTTGCAAATTGCAGTAATAGACGATAGTATTAGTAACTGATAAAATTAGAATCAAGGATAGTTAACGTTGTTCCAAATGTGCAGAGCACAAGAAGTTTTATAATAGGTCAGACAAATAGCATAAGCAGATTTAAAGTGTTAAATTTAAGAGTTAGAGTTTAAAATCAGGTAGAGTTTAAAAATTTGTTTATAGATTCAGGAGCAGCGTTATCGTTAATCAAGAGGAGTGTTGAAGGATGTGAGACCATCAAGTTAATAAGGTAGATGTATATATTAGAATTAAATTAGCTAGTTGCTATGTTAACAGTCACTGCTCTATTTTAGTTTGTTTTTGTGTGAGTGAAGTGTTTTAAACGTTAGCAATAAAGTACGTTAAGTTTTTATAAGATATTGTGGGCGTATTAAGGAAGACATAAATTCCTATGGAATAAAGTGAAAACACCATGATCAGCCACGAGTTCATAGCACAGAGGATTTGTCCATGAATGCGGACTCATTAGTAGGGTTAGACTTCTTACAGAAATTTTAGGTAGATTTATTGTGGAGCAAAACGCTATGTGTTATTAGAGGAGTTAGTTTGCCATTGGTGCAAGAGGAAGTGGCTAGTGTAGCCTATGAGAATCAAAGGAAGAGTATTGAGAAAAATTTAGAGGGTAGTTGGGAGGATGTACAATTAAACTGTTGGGAACAGTTTAAGGGAGAAAAGTTAGAAGAAGTAGATAGTGCAACTGTTGGGAACAGTATGCGAGTGTTTAAGGGAGAAAAGTTAATAGAAGTAGATAGTGCAACTGTTGGAAACAGTATGCGAGTGTTTAAGGGAGAATAGTTAGTAGAAGTAGATAGTGGAACAGTATGCGAGTGTTTAAGGGAGAAAAGTTAGTAGAAGCAGATAGTGCAACTGTTGGGAACAGTATGCAAGTGTTTAAGGGAGAAAAGTTAGTAGAAGTAGATAGTGCAACTGTTGGGAACAGTATGCGAGTATTTAAGGGAGAAAAGTTAGTAGAAGTAGATAGTGCAACTGTTGGGAACAGTATGCGAGTGTTTAAGGGAGAAAAGCTTATAGAAGTAGATAGTGCAACTGTTGGAAACAGTCTGCGAGTGTTTAAGGCAGGAAAGTTAGTAGAAGTAGATAGTGCAACTGTTGGGAACAGTATGCGAGGGGTTAATGGAGAGAACTGTGGAACAGTTTAGAATAATGAAAGAGAGTTAGAGGTGGATCGTGCAACTATTGGGAATAGTGTGCGGGTGTTTAATGGAGAGCAGTTAGTACAACTGTTAGCGACAGGTTGGTAGAGTTAGCCAACATGGTAGCTAGAGACAAGGCAGGCAGGAGTTAAGAAATTTTAGTTAGAAAAAAATTTAAAAAAACAAACAATTTTGATAAAAAAGGCGCTAGATTTAAAGGTAGAATGTTTTTTTTATTAAGAATTATTTTAATTAAAAATGAAGGTGTGAAGTGAAATGAAAAAAAAAACTTTTTGGAAATTTGCCTTGACAGTTATATAGTAACTATTGTAAGTTTTATGTTAAACAGGTTCAGCTTCCAAATGAGATTAAAATTAAATAAATTTTTGAAATTAAATATGTGAGAGCAGTATAGATCCCTCTGATCTATTGGTAATGTTTTGGTTAATCGGTATTATTTTGAAGGCGGGCTGTTCGCTATGTGATATGTATTATTTTGTTAGATATAACGTTAAATAATGGTTATTTAGAAATAATTTGGGTATTTTAGGCTAGGTTGTAATTTGCAAGACTTTTTTTATTCTATTTAGATATGTGGTATAGTTAGGTGGGAAAAAGATTTAAGGTGTCAGAACCTTAAACTTTCTCGGCGGGTAAGGGAGGCATGTGGTAATCGGCGGGTAAGGGAGGCATGTGTGGGAGCCATGTGTGATCTCTGTTTTCAAAGGTAGGTGCACCACAAAAACACTACATAAATTATAATTATTATACACAGAAAATGCATCTTACACAGTTTTCACTTCATGATTAAATGCTAAATTAAAAAACAGGAGTACATTATTTTAGTCTCCGTATACTCTTAACATTATTAACAATGTCGCTCTAATCTTTTAAGCAGAATAATATGAATTTATTCAGAACAAAGTTTGACAACTTTTGAAATTTAATTTCCATTATTATATTAAAAAATCAATTAGAACTATATTATTTTATAGAGCATATTCGCAATAAGAAAACTATCTTCACATCTATTAGCATTTTTCTTTTGAAGTATATTTTCGTTTCAATGCAATTAGCTTTTTTGGTATTGTTTATTATTCTCAATCATTATTGTTTTTTGCAATATGTTTCATAAACGCAACTTTGAAACTTCTGATAGGGGAAATTAAATACAGTAAACAACTGTGATGATAAAAATCTATAAAGTTAACAGTTTAGATAAATCATCATTATTTATCAAAAACACATAAAACTTTTTATCCTCTTAATAGATTAATGGGTGATTTGTGGACAAAATAATTCATCAAAAATCAGAACTTTCAAAAAATGCGTTTTTAGTAGATTTTTAAGGGTGTAGTTTAGATTCATTCTTGCTTATAATCTCGTTCAAAACAAAATCAGTGTTTGTTTACCACTGAGTGGATTTACTTGTTTCGATTATGGATAAAAGTCAGAATTGCCACGTGTCAATAGCACGTAATTTGATTATTGCGCATGTGCCTTTGCGTAATGTAGTTTGAATTTAGTGGTGAGGCGAAGGAGGAGTGACTAACAGCAGTGAAGTAATGCCGAGAGGCGGTTCCGCTGCTGTTAGGGAGAGATAGGAGGGGTTTTAGTGAGTTAAAAATCCCACACTACCCTGCCGCAAGACAACCAGGCAGGTTGCCTTTTGAAGGTTTCCCCTCCTTCAAAAAAAAAAAAAGTTTCAAAAAAGAAGCAACGTTCCACCTTGATTCGCAATAGCATTGTATTTTCCAAGCCAAAAACATCTTGAATTTTTAATTTGACAGGACGCTTAATACTTGTAGAATAGAATGAAAAACGATTCAAATTCACCTGCTCGCTTTTGTTGGGCGTTTTTGATTATTTAATCTAAAAGTAGGTAGCAGAATGAACGATATTAATTTCTTTTGCAAAGGTCATCTCCTTAGAGTAAAGAATAACTAGAGAGGAGATTTTGCTCTTTGTTGTGTTCCAACATAATAATTCCCGTGTGGTTATTGTTTTGATTTATGTTGTTTTTGTTTTGATTACTATACGGTTTAACTTTAAAATATCCAATTTTGAACTATTTTAAGTTAACATAAATACAAAAATAAATATGACTTTCCTGATATAATTCTACAAAGTGTATTTAATTATTCCCCATTTAAATTAATAAATAAATACACCAATATAGAACCGTTGCAGTAGACACTTCACACAACTTTCGATGCGTCAGAGAATAAGTTCAGTGACGTGCCGGCGCAAAGAAAGCATATTGTGTTGTAGACCTACGTAGTGTAAGTTAATTGTGTATAGTATAATTTGTGTTTATTAAAAACTTTTTTGAAAATATGAACAATAAGTTGTTTGGTTTTCTGGGTGATAGGTAAGTTCTGCAGTTGTCGATACGGCGTACTTTTTATTAGCGAGTTTAGTAAAAAAAATTGAAAACATTACACTTTTGCATTTTGTAGTGCCTGTGACGATGATTCAACAATAAGTGCCGCTTCAGGTGGCTCAATTGCAGGACAAAGTCCAAATAAAGTATTTGCTGTTGGACAAAAGTTTCTCTCTGCTTCTAGTACTGCCGCCACTGACTTTAAAATAATTTTGGCGAGCTTGACGTTGCTTTAGCCACTTTCTGTCACAGACGCTGGACTCTGTCAAAAACGGCAAAACAAAACAAACCTTGTAAATAAACATAGTGGTTTATGTTGGAACATAACAAAGGACGTGTTTCAATAGGTATGCCTTCTCTAGTTATTCTTTACTCTAAGGTCAGCTCATTTCGTTCGCATAAATTCGATACGTTTTTTTTTCCTCGCTAAATATTTTATTCATTATAAAGTAAAAAGTAATTACTTTCTTTAGTATTACAAAAATATTGCTCAAAAGCAGAAACTTTGGGTGTAATTAATTTTCTTTCAATAAATAAATTGTTAAACTTGTATCGCGCAATTGGGTCAACATGACGAGTTTCAGTATCTTTACTTATATCGGATCAAATGAAGTAGAACAAATTTTGAAGAAAAGAAATGGGCAATCTATTTTATTGGCATATTCTTTATCACGTAACGCACAAGTGTATTTAATAAAGTTAATAAAAATGTGAATGAAATACAACAGTCTTACTCAAGACTTTTTCATAGTAAAAAGCGAGACCATGCAATGGGGAACAATATAACTGAAAGTACTTTAATCTAAGTAATGATTAAATGTACCCATAAAACTCCTTTGAGTGAAGTATTCAAGGAAAAATGCGAAACTCTGTTTATTTCCATACTGTGAAAAAACGGAAATGTCGTTTACTTAAAAGCAGCTGGAACCTTTTGCGTCCTGCAGATTTAATTACATCATATTAATAGAATTGAATCATTTTTGTCACCTAAGAAATAATAAAACCTCTAATTTATTTATGGAAAGGTTTTTTTCTGACTTTGTCACTTTGTGTTTAGTGGTAGAAGGAAGAGAATTTAAATGCGTTTGCATTTCATACAAGTGGCCAATTTCATAAAAAATACAAGTTGACAAGTTACAAGTGATTGGTGACAAGTACGTATTATTTTTGTTTCATAAATAAAATTTTTACTGTTGTCAAATTAAATAAATTACATTTATGTTTTACAAGTGTAGTTAAGTAGTTGGCTATATTAAAATGCTTTTGTTATATTTTGCGTCAAATCAATTTTAAGATTTTTTTTTAATGGCATCGCGCGAAGTAAAAGAGCTTGCAAAACTAGAGTTTTTGCGCGCAATCAATGATCGAAAGAAAGTGCTTTTTGGTCAGTTTAGTCCGAACATCACAAAAACTCTTAAGATCGATATTTGGAACGAAGCGCGAAGAGTTGCAATTTCGCTAGGTTTAATCACTGAAACGCGAAGTTATAGCTACTGCAGAGACGTAGTATGGCAAAATTTAAGAAAAATGGGGGAGGGGGCCACTGGAGGAGGCGCGGAAGCAAAGAGAACTGAAATAGATAATAGTTATTTATACCACAAGTAGCAAAATGTAAGTTATTTTTTCACGAGTCGTAAATTTGTCCAACGAGGCGTCAGCCGAGTTGGACAATACGACGAGTGTACGCAATACGACTAATTACAATACGACTAATTTTTCTCGTGTTGTATACACTATTTTTTGCAATTTCTAATTAAAATAATAAATATTAAATATTATTTAATAATCAGATGACAATCGGTTGCTTGATTCAAGCTTAATTTGTTATTAATTGAAGCAATCATTGATAAAACAGTTGAAATCGCCCCTAGGAACAAAAAATCAAACAGTTTCCTTCACATAATTCAAATTGAATACAAGTGTTTGCTAACTCAAATTTAATGGAAGTGTTGCTTATATGTTCCAGTTCAGTTAAATAATCTTACTAATTGTGTAATTAATTTTATTAATTATTAAAACAATGCTGTTTTGTAACATTTTGCCACGTTTTGAGCAATTTTTAAAATAATGAAAAAAAATAAAAATAATGAAAAAAAGTAGAAAAAGAGTGAAAAAAAGTCTTTTTTTCACGCTTTTTTTAGAACCATAAAAAAAAGAAGGCCGTTTCAACATCAAAAATGGCAACTAAAAAGATGTCATTATAATCGAAAATTGCAAAAACTAGTTTATGAAATTATTGCAAAAAAATCTCCTGTATTGCATGGAATTGACAGTTTAACAGATGAAGGGGAAGAAGAACTTGTAGCAGAAAAAGAGCACCCTGCGGTAGTACTTCCATCTCAATTGGCAATTCCAGTAGTTTCAACTACTATGATGCCCGGTCTTTCAACTATAAAAAAGAAAACCAATATTATAGAGCCAGATCCATCCAATATTTTAATAAAAAAAACTTAATTTGTCAAAGAACGGAACAAAAAAAGAATGCTTTAACAGTAATGACGATGGAAAAAATTTAAATGAAAAGAAATTAAAATTACAAGTTGTATAAAGTTTACTAAAATTGTTGTTAATTTAAAAATATTAGTTACAGGTAGAATATTTAGAACTTCAAAATTATAAAATCAAATTAGAAATTTTAGAATTGGAAAAAAAACAAGCGATCAAATGTTCAAAATATGCAGCACCCCCGTTGACTGGTGTTGATTCCTTGGTTGATAGTGAGATCGATGAAGATTAGTTTTTATTATTGTTTTGTATACTTTGTAGTTATTTATTAATTTAATTAGAAAAAACCACATTTTTGCTTCGTTAAAATAATTTTTTGAAATTATTATCTAAAATTATTTTCTAAAATGATTTATAATTTGCGTTAACCGATCATTTTCGTTTACTATGTAGTACTCCGACATATGCTTCTATACCTTTTCAATTTCAATTTCAGAAATGGTAAGTTTATTTTCAGAAAAAATAAGTTAAATTTCAGAATTGGTAACTTTAATTTCGGAAATAGTAAGTTAAATTTCAGAATAGGTAAGTTTAATTTCGGAAAAAGTAAACTATATTTCAGAATTGGTAAGTTTAATTTCAGAAAAAGTAAACTAAATTTCAGAATCGGTAAGTTCAATTTCAGACAACGTTAAAAATAAATCTGTAAGTCGAATCAGGATGATTATTTAATTGATGACGTGCCTTCTTAAAAATTTTGAATAGCTTATAGGTATCATTCGTGATTCTTTCACTTCTATAAGGTGAGTCATAATTTTATTGAACACAACTTCTATGTATTAGGAAAGGAAACCTATAATTAAAGTAGTTGGTTGTGTTCTAACATTATAAATAGAATTAATATATTTATATATATATGATAGGGGAGGGTTAGGTAAAACTGGATGGTCGGGTAAACAAGATACCACGCTTTTCTCAGAAAAAAGTAGTCCCATCTATCGATTCTTACTGAAACTAATATCTTTTTATCCCTTGGGAGAGTCGGCAGTAGTGTGTGAACTTTAGTTTTACTCTGAATAGCACAACAAGCGGAAGTGTTAATACGTGACGTTATAGTAAATTATTTGGTGTGCACTAATCATCATTATTTTTTGGTTTGGACCCAAAATTATTGGCATGTAAGTTGATTTAGTGATTACTATGTTTGTTTATTATACTTATTTATAACAAATTTCAGAGAATTGCTAATTTCAATTATTGAAATATATCCACGTACACTATGCAGTTGGATAAAACAGGATTTAGCCTTGAAGCGTAATGGGTAAATACAAAAAAAAAACTGACAGGCAGAACTGGGATGCAAACTGTATGCGTCAAGCTGTTGAAGAGGTCCTGAAAGGAAGAATGGGGTATCTCAAAGCTTCAAAAGAATATGGAGTTCCTCGTACAACTATTGAAACAAGAATGAAGAAAATCAGACAGGGTCTTCTAAATAGAGAAGATGCAGCAAAAAAAAGATTAGGAAGTAAAAAACCAGTTTTCAATCCGGCTCAGGAAAAAGAACTAGAGGAACACATATTGTCAATGGAAGCGCGTGTGTTTGGTTTTACCCTTGATACTTTAAGAAGTCTGGCTTTTGAATTGGCACATCGCAATGGACTGTCTAATAGATTCAACAAGGACAAAAAAAAAGCGGGCAAAGCTTGGTTGTACGGCTTTCTAAATCGGCATCCAAATATCAAACTTCGAGCTCCTTAACCAACCTCACTTGCTAGAGCCATAGGGTTTAATAGACCAGCCGTAAACAAATTTTTCACGCTGCTTTCCGAGACGATTGAAAAATACAAAATACCCCCTGAGCAAATTTATAACGTTGATGAAACCGGTATTATGACAGTACCAAAAAAGAAAGATCAAAATGTTTATCATTGCGTGGAAAGCTCCAAGTGGGCTGTTTGTCTTCGGCAGAACGTGGTGTTCTGGTTACTGTAGAGATTTGCATGAATGCTAGTGGAATATTTATGCCACCAATGTTCGTATTTCCAAGAGTTAGAGCAAAGCCAGAACTTCTTGATGATGCCCCCACTGGGAGTACAGCTCATTACCATCAATCAGGGTGGATGCAGAAAGAAATATTTTTGAGTTGGTTCAATCAATTTATTTCTTTTTCCAACCCCACCAAGGAACACCCTGTTCTTTTGCTGCTAGATGGACATGCAACCCACACCAAAAATTTAGAACTTATTGAAACAGCTAGGGCTAACGGTGTTGTGTTGTTATTCTTTCCACCTCATACAACACACCGCCTACAACCTCTGAACGTAAGTTTTATGTCATCACTCAGCACATATTACAGTTCAGAAGCGCAAAGATGGATGCTACAGCATCCAGGCAGGCCTATTACAATATCCCAAATAGGCAAACTTTTTGGGAATGCATTCATGAAAGCTGCTAGCGTCCAGACAGCAGTTAATGGGTTTAGAAAAACGGGTATACAACCACTAAATCCAGATATCTTTCCTGACTGGATGTTTGAACCAGCTGAAACCACAAATCGACCCATAGAACCAGCTGACACCACAAATACACCCATGGAAGTCAATGAAAATAGTCAAGGTAAAGAAAATTATGCCCCTGTACTTCACAATATATCACCACCGAGAACACCACCGAGTGCAAAACCTAAACCAAGAACACAACCAGAATGTATACCATCAAGAAATCCATCTAGAACACCATTAAGAACACCGCCAAAAACACCACCGAGAACGTCATTTACACCAATGGACCCAAATTACAATTCCCAATCCCCAGGTCCAATTTCCACCCAACAGTTTTATGCAAACGCAACTCCTTCATGCTCATACAACAGCAAAAATTTTGTGGTGACTCCAAAACATGTGGTTCCTCTTCCTCAATCGGAAAGGAAATTCAATTTGAACGACATAAAAAGAGGTAAAACGGCAGTGTTAACCTCAACACCGTATAAAGAAGAACTTGAAGAGACAAACAATAGAAAGGCTACCAAGAAGCCAAAACTGAACATTAAAGACACGAAAAAAGGGAAGAAAAAAGTAGACAAAAAGAAAACTGAAAAAAAATAAGCGCAAAAAAAACGACCAAACGACTGAGTGCGAGGATAAAATGCCAAAAATATGCCAATAAGCTAAAAAATAAACAAGGCTTAAAATCAAAAATAATTAAAGATTCTAGTTCAGAAGACAATGAAAGCGAAGACGCAGTCTGTCTATTTTGCACCGAACTTTATTCGAATTCTAAGTCAGAAGATGGTTGGACAAAGTGTCAGCATTGTCAAGGTTGGGCGCATGAAGCATGTGCAGGAGTGGGGTTCAACGACGCTGATGATTTCACTTGCGACTTCTGCCAATAAAAATATTGTAATTATTTACTTTTGTTAAAAATGGCCTTGTAACGTTTTTTTTTCTTAATTTGTAACAATATAGTTTGAGTTTCTCATGTTGTATTTTTTTTTCTGAAAAATAAACAGCATAGTTTTTATAAAAACATAAGTATCTCGTTTTATCCAAACAGTAGGCCAAAACGGGATACTTGCTACTTTTAAAGAAAAATATTTGTTTTTCCGATGTGACTTCTAGTATTTCATAAAAGAAGGTTGAAATCAAAAGGCTAGGTCCCACTAACACTAGACGTAAAACATTGCAGTTTGCAATACATTATTTAAAAAAGTTTTGAGGCCATGAACTCTAGGTATCTCGTTTTACCCAACTCTCCCCTATATATAAAAATATATATCATATTTATAAAAATATATATCATATTTATAAAAATATATATCATATTCAATCATTTCTTTTAACAAAATAGCTGCGCCCGGGCTACATTTTCGGCAGCAAGACTTTTGCGAGGATACGCCTCAAATAATTTTTGCAATTCGGTAAATATTCGCGATTTATTTTGATACGTCCATTTTTTTTTCGTTCTGCGTTCATAAGCTTTCATCTGCTCTTTCATTAAAGATTATTAAAAAAAACTTAAAAAAAAAGAAGAAACAGCACACTGTTATTATGTGAACAAGAATCAAGATTTTATACTGGTATAGAGCGTGAATCTCTTATGGTTCTTAAAAAAGTGATGAATGAATACAAAATCAAATACGAATACTTTCTAATTACCATGGTTAAAATTAGGCTCGGAGACTCCTACTTTGGATTAGCGAATAATTTTGGAACCAGTGTGTCATCTATTCAACGCATATTCAAGGCGAACGTGCCACAACTTGCCAACTTTTTTCAAGAACTAATTTTTTGGCCTGATAATGATACGGCAAACAAGATGCTACCCATTCCTTTTAGAGCTCGCTACAGTAATGTGACGAGCATTATTGACTGCTTGGAAATTGAGATAACAAAGCCAACCGATTCAATAGCTCAGGCAATGTCTTGGTCGGAGTATAAAAAATGTAATACTACCAAATATTTAATTTCAAGCACTCCACATGGATTTGTTAATTTTTGTTTGTGCGGCTTTGGGGGAAGAACAACCGATCAGGTAATAGTAAAAAAAAGTTAATTTTTAGAAAAATTACCACCTAGTACTGGTGTTATGGCCGACCGGGGTTTTAAGCAAGTACTCCCTTTACTTATGCAAAATAATTGTAATCTTATTCGACCTCCAAGCGTGTCTACTGACGTTCCTTGTACAAAAGAAGAAGTTAAAGAAGCAAAACGCATCGCAGCACTACGAATCCACATCGAGAGAGTTATAAGGCGGCTAAGAGAGTTTTTAATGTTGAAGCCTCACGCGACTACAAATAAAAATCATGTTTGCCTCTTAGATAGCATAATAGTAATATGTTGTGGAGTTATACATCTTCAGGGAGCCTTGATTAAATAAATAGTAATAATTTTTACAGAAATATGTACCATTGATTCATGGTCTACAGGGTCCTTTTTTCATGAGTTTTCGATTTTAATTAAATCTGTGCCGATATAATTGCCTGTTATGTTATAAGTTTTTATATATTAACAGTTTACAAAAAAATAGATATTAGTATTTTTTAGAGTATTAGTAATAAAAATGCAAAAAAAAAACATAACTACATATTTATTATTTGCACTACCTACTTAAACTAATTTAAACAAAATAACGAAAGAAAATACACATTCCTATTTTACCAGTTTTGGAAAAATAGCTTTGGTCCAAAAATCTTCCGCACAATCAATGTATTTCTTACAATATGCTTCGTCCAAATCAACTTCAACAATAGTAACCTTTTTGTTTGTTTCAAAATTAACTGAAGCTATACAAACAAATCTTTTCTTTCGGTCACATAAAAACATTTGCAGCTGTATTTGAGCTTTAAATTTAGGTGTCAAATCATTGTTTGCTGTTAAATATTTTTTCACTGTATTGTCTTTGAAAGGACACTTAATTTCTATACAATGCGTTGGTGTCAATCCATCTTGAGATGTACCAAATATTGGATGTTCTTTTTGATAAATAGCTTCCCTTTTTCTATCTTGATTTTTTTTGCCTTCTTTACTTCCGCCAGGACTGCCTGTTCTAAGCAAATGCCACGCTTTGTAGTCTCTGTTTCAAAAGATTTGGAAGCTCCAAGTACTTTTTCTGTCAAGCTTCCATCGGGCGTCTTACAATGGACAACTTCATAGAACTTTGAAGCAGTTCTGCCATATCGTAGCTCAAACCATAATTTTGATGTGCTTTGATCCCTGGTATTTTTTCAGCATCATCTGTGGTAAATATTCGCCGTAAATAAGACAAAAAATTAGCCCCAGTTGGATTTGTCCCCTCTTTCATAAATTGCAAACCTTGTTGGTGCAAAGAGCATTTTAACAAGGGATCTTCGCGATTTAATTTATAGAGAAGGCCCGACAAAGGCCTATCTAAATTGAGCAAAGCGTTTAGTAGTAGTTCTTTTTTCGACTGAAGAGCAGCAGTATTTTAATTTTACGGGCCGTTTTTCAATAACAAACATTCGATGTTACAGCAGCTTCCATGGTCCTTCGATGTAACCATGACAAAAAGGCAACGGCATGTTTGCAGCCACCTACTATAGTTTGTATGCATTTTAAAAATCACAGTATATTATTTTAGAAATTGCAATTTGTACCAACAGAAGCAGCGCAGCCAGCGCATTTGCATTCTTCGACACGCTCCCCCACTTCATCAATAATAACAGAAACGGCGTAAGGCTTGCTACGAGCTCGATGCTCTGGAGTTATTCTACCCAAAACCTTGCAGATTCTGCCCTCCCTTTTCACTTGCACGTAGCCCACGGCTTCATCATCATAATCTTCTCTTGCCGATCTACAACATAAAAATTAACAATACAATTAAAACGGTTGGCAAAAGTTAAAATAAAAGACATGAGACATACCTTTTGGTTTTAACATTTCTTAATTCTGCACTAACAAAATCGGGATTATTTACATAAAAATTATGGAACATCAATGCATCTACAGCTGGTAAATTATCTGAATCACCTTTTTGATACCCTGCTTCCATTTTAATAAAATACGCACTAAATAACTCGCAAAAACCACAACAACAATATTTGAGTTTAAATCACCAGTTGTCAAAACGATCTGTACTGTAGTTCAAAAAACCTCTGCATGTATAAATAATCTTCTTCTCCGTGATTGGCTCATAGGAAAGCGGCGCGGCAAATTTATCGTTTCAAACGCACATGAAATACAGTATATTATAAAAAATTGAACCAAAAATGTAAATTCTTTCTAACTCCACACAGCCATTTAATAATAATAATAGTATATTTAAAAAAATAAGTCAATTTTGAAATCTGAGAGTTATGAAAATAGCCCATTCTACAAAGATCCGCGATTTACTTTTGTGCAGCAATTTAGCAACCTTCAAAAGCTTCTGATACGTCCACTTTGTTTTCATTTTGCGTCGGGAAAACGCACATAATGGACGGTAATTCAGTAAACATTTACGATTTATTAATTTCCTTACCATACAAATTATTTGGTTCGATAAATAAAGAAACTGACAAGGAGAACGAATATATTTTTAAATGGCATTTGGAACTGCTATCCGGTTGACTACTATAATTTGTTGATTTTGCCAATTTCGAGGTTGCGAACGAAACTTATGCTTAAGCATAAGAAAAAGAAAGAAACAAATTCAATCATTTCTTTTAACAAACTAGCTGCGCCCGGGCTACATTTTCGGCAGCAAGGCTTTTGCGAGGATACGCCTCAAATAATTTTTGCAATTCAGTAAATATCCGCGATTTATTTTGATACGTCCATTTTGTTTCCGTTTTGTGTCGGTAAAACGCACATAATGGACGGTAATTCTGTAAACATCAACGATTCACAAAATTATATTTATTAATTTCCTTTTCTTAAGCGGCATTTGCAATTGTCATCCGGTCGACTACTAATTTGTTAGTTTTGCCACTTTCAAGGTTGTGAATAAACTTATGCTTGGAATGCTTTACTTTTGTGAAGACTATTGATTAAAAAATGTATATTCAATCTTTTTTTAGATCAATGAACGAATTTTTTCAGTCATGTTTGGAAAATCTTGCTTATTACAAACCGTAATTATTTAAACATAGTCTGTTTTCTTCTAAACAGGAAAATATCTTATGAAAATGAAAAATCGTCACAATTTATTACTTTCTGTGGTTGAATCTGTGCTGAAACTGGTGCACAGGTTTGTGGCTACAAATTCCGAGGTGAAAGATTTACAAGTTTTATCTTTTATATTCAAAAAGTAACTAATTGCATTATTAAAAAAATATTTTATCATTAGCCCACAAATACTCGAAAAATAATGGTTTTCTAAATAAGTTATGTGAATGTTTGATAAATGTTTCTATATATATAAAAAGTTTTGAATTACGCGACTTTTTTCATATTTTATTCAAAAAGCAGAGGCTTATGTACATCATCGATTTGGAACAAAAGGAGGATTCCTTGTCTTAGCTGGCACCTGGCAAACAGATTGCGATTAAACGAAATGAATAGAATTTGCTACAAATGCTACAATACGAAATGCAAAATTAATATTTTTCTGCAAGACAGATGTAATACGCCAGATTTATTTCGATTCGGAATGAGTGTGACAAAGAATAAACTTCCCATTTAACATGAACTAAGATAAAGGAAATCGCTTTTCATCCAACTTTGCAATTAATTTAACAGTTGAAATTGTAATTAATCTAATAGTGCATAGTTATAGCTGCGATATAATTAATATGGCCAGATAAACCCTACGAGGGCATTTTGTGGTCGACCACGATGCATTAAAGCGACCTTTAGAATTAAACTGGATATTATAACTACTTGAATCCTATTTATCTACTCGATACAAAAAATTAAAATGCATTAATCCATCAATTTTGTCACTAATTAAATTTCGTCATCAATGACGTCACGTTAACGCCGTGACGTAATTTCTAAATGACTCCGATTGAACCATATATTGCATATTGCAGGAAAATGTATTACCTTGCAATTGCAGCATGAATTGATACATTGTTCTTAACGAAAACGTTTTGCAAAAACTAATTTAATAATTAAACATTATCGCTTTTTTTGTTATGCACAATTGCTTTGAAAAATTAGATGGCGTAGAAAACGTTTTTTGTCGACAGCGCACAGCTTTTCGGCTTTGAACTGTCAATTAATGTTGAAATACCTAATAATATATTTTTCTTATACGTTAAATTCAAATTTTGCGGTCAAAAAATATAAGGTTGGGATTTTGTCTTCTCAAAATGGCCACTTTTAGTTCTATTTTGGGTGTGGTTGAAGACACACAAAATTTTATTGCTGTTCAATAAATTGAAAAAGCAGCATATTTACAGTTAATAATAACAAATTTGAAGACATGTGTGCTTTCAAGTAGCACCCAACGGTGCAAGAACATATTTTTTTTTATTTTCAAAACAAAAATTTTCAATACGGCTCCACATTCCTACATTTAAGTCGAATATTATTTTTTTTATTTCAATTCGGTATGCTAAATTTAAATACACAAATTTTGTGGTAGCTGTATCTTCACATTTAAGGAGCTATCACCCGTTATGTGAAGCCAAAAGTTTATCTGATGAAAATGGGGCCCCTTTTAAAATGGTTGCCATTAGAAATAGCAGCACGCGCGCCATCTATTACCGTTTTGTACCGCGCTTTCTCAAACTTATGCAATAGGGTGCTTTGAAAAAAATTGCAATAGGGTGCTTTGGAAAAAACAATTGCATTGCTAGGAAAGGGGCAAACAAGCCTTTTAGTTCTAGGTTGGGTGTGGTTGAAGACACACAAAATTTTGTTGCTCTTCAACAAATTGAAAAAGAAGCATATTTACAGTTAATAATAAATAATTTGAAGACATGTGCTTTCAAGTAGCACCCAACAGTACCTGTGCAACACTGCAAGAACATATATTTTCAAAACATAAAATATTCAATAAGGCTCCACATTCCTACATGTAAGTCGAACATTATTTTTTTATTTCTATTCGGTATTTCACCCGTTATGTACACCCAAAAGTTTATCTCATGAGACAGGTAAAATGGGGCCCCTTTTAAAATGGTTGCCATTAGAAATATCAGCACGCGCGCCATCTATTTCCGTTTTGTACCGCGCTTTCGCAAACTTTTAGAATAGGGTGCTTTGGAAAAAATAATTGCATTGCTAGGCAACGGGGCAAACAAGCCTTTTAGTTTTATTTTGGGTGTGGTTCAAGACACACAAAATTTTGTTGCTCTTCAACAAATTGAAAAAGCAACATATTTAAACTTTATAACAACTAATTTAAAGACATGTGCTCTCAAGTAACTCCCAACAGTACCTGTGCAGCACTGCAAGAACATTTATTTTCAAAAACATTAAATTCCTACATGTAAGTCGTACATTAGTTTTTTTTTTTAATTCTATTCGGTATGCTGAATTTATCTTCACAAATTTGGCAGTAGTAAATGTATTACCTTGCAATTGCAGCATGAATTGATACATTGTTCTTAATGAAAACGTTTTGCAAAACTTTTCAATGCATCAATTCAAATTTGCCAATAGTTATGTGTCCCAAATTACGTTTTGCGCACAGATCCACGTCCCACTTTTATATAAATTTGGGTTAGAAAATATCGAAATTTCGATCATTATTCTTTTTCTTCCCGTTCAGCAAATAGAAGTTTTGTCTCGTTATAAATTCTATGATTTTCGATTTTGCCAATATTGCTCAGGTTTTTCCGTCCAACGTTGAGTAAACAAATTTCTATAGAAATCTTAAGATAGTTGTAGGATTTTATCGAACCCACAAGGATAACTAAATCCATGTGCAGTTTAGTATTAAAAGGATCTTACGCAACATGTAAAAATATGTAAATAACAAGCCGCAATATTTATAGACTAAAAGAAGCTTGTTATTTAGGGATTTTGTGTAAAGATTTCGCTGCTATGTATTTGTTAGTGGAAATAAATACCGACATCGTATTCACGGCACCACTGGTTGAAAATACACGGCTTCTTTACGACATTTTATGCTTACACTAGTAAAGTGATGTTGAAACGGACCTTTTATACCGTTGGAGCCACCCTCGACTCCTTTTTTTTCCACTTTGCCAGAAGATCACTTTTTCGGGGCGAAACTCTTCAGTGAGATATACCGTGTATACTTGTCTTTATATTTAAAGAAATACATAAATTACTTGACGTCATAATAAACAATCTCAAACATTGCCGGAAATGTTTATGCATTATTTATGCTGACATTATATTTGGCTCTAAATCATTCATTTCCATATAGAAAAGGAATAAAAAAATTGGTTAAACCATTAAATTTTATCAATTCATATACAAGAAGGATGAAATTTGGAATGCAAATGATCTTTCCAAGATTAGATCCTGCATAAAACCTATCAAACTTAACATGATATCATGATGGGATTCCATGAATCTTTCAACAAAGCTGCGCCGGGAAATTACTATTTTATTGAATTTATAATAAGCACTTCTCATAAGACGTTTTCTTTTATCTGTCACAGATTGAATCTGAATATGATGTGGTAAACCACCCGGTATATAAAAATGCGGAATATTGAGCGGTACCAGCGGTACCAGACAAAAAGTTATGAACAGGAAATCAATAAAAGTGATGATAGCAATGAGCGGCGAGCCGCAAACGTATTTCTCAGATGATAAGTGCGCTAGTGTTTATATAATACTTTCGCTGATGCAGTGGGAACTCAAGGCAGTATGCCCTGGAATAAAATCGTGGAAAACGAATAAATGACGAATCAGCAAAATTGACTTGGAGGTCAAAAAAGTAGACCTTTTGGAACGAGTGGTTAACCAGAAAGCGTCGTGAACGGTCTTGGAGTTAATAGTCGAGATAGTTTTATGAGAAGTTTAAGGTAGCGGGCGAGTTCCAACTACGGTTACAAAAGTGGAGTTACAAGTACAGAGGGTCAAGTCAGCCAAGAAGGAAGGACGACTACGATCCCAGGCGCAAAGGAAAGCTTCATCCCTTCAGCAGAGTGTGCAACAACTGTGCGTGAGTGCGCGAATTGATATCGGTTGTGTTGTTAAGCATTTTGGGAATAATTATCGTCGAGTTCAGGTTAGTTGCACGTATCAGATGAATAGAGATAACTTTTTGGGTGCGCGAGTCCCTTATCCGAGGCGCCAAATTTTGCTCGCCGTTTCCAGTGACGGCCATAAATTCCCTCTCGAGACAATGTTTTATTGTATTAGTAGTTTTAGTTTTTGATTGCGGTCATTCCGTGTTTTAATTATCTGCTGTATGACCTAATTAATAAAGATAAAGAGTATTCAATAAACTGTGCATTGTTTTCCCAAACTCACCCACAATTCGTGGACCCATAATATAAAGGATTTGTAACAAATGGTGTCAGGTGTGGGGTCCAATTAGATTAAAATCGAAAAAAACTAGGATAGATGTTTAGTAGAAGTAGGCTAGTGGTTAGCAAAAATCGAATTGTGCCAAACCTTTCATAAGAAAGCGGGGGTGGGAAATAGATAAGCGACATAACAATTAAGTGGACTAAAATTAAGTATAGGGCCGTAAGGGATGACAGACAATTTCTCTCTTTTGATGCGAGTGCGGAGTTCGGTTATATTTTGCTATTGATAGACTAATTTTTTTTGGTGTCTGTTAATTTTTGTTGTGGCTAGACAGTAGTTTGCGTTTGCGTTCTCATAAATTAAGATAGGGCGTATTTTTTTTTAGAGACATTTTTTAAGGCAAATTTAAGTTAAGACAAGTAAAGCGGTCAAGATTGAAACGACATCACCAACGCCGGCAGAGAAATTGCAAAGGCAAACAATCGTTGAACAAGATGCGATTCTCAATATGAGTTCGAGTGAAGACTTAAAAACATTTGAAGCAAAAAAAAAAACAAAGACAGTTTGAAAACAATAATTCAAACTAAATTATCAGATAACGAAGTATACTTGTCAATGAAGTCCAAGACAGCCAGCATGAAAGAAAAAATTGAGGAAAACTTACGTTTTGTTCATCTATTAAATTTGCAAATTGCAGTAATAGACGATAGTATAAGTAACTGGCAAAATTAGAATCAAGGATAGTTAACGTTGTTCCAAATGTGCAAAGCACAAGAAGTTTTATAATAGGTCAGACAAATAGCATAAGCAGATTTAAAGCGTTAAATTTAAGAGTTAGAGTTTAAAATCAGGTAGAGTTTAAAAATTAGTTTATAGATTCAGGAGCAGCGTTATCGTTAATCAAGAGGAGTGTTGAAGGATGTGAGACCATCAGATCAATAAGGTAGATGTATATATTAGAATTAAATTAGCTAGTTGCTATGTTAACTGTCACTGCTCTATTTTAGTTTGTTTTTGTGTGAGTGAAGTGTTTTAAACGTTAGCAATAAAGTACGTTAAGTTTTTATAAGATAATGTAGGCGTATTAAGGAAGACATAAATTCCTATTGAATAAAGTGAAAACACCATGATCAGCCACGAGTTCATAGCATAGAGGATTTGTCCATGAATGCGGACTCGTTAGTAGGGTTAGACTTCTTACAGAAATTTTAGGTAGATTTGTTGTGGAGCAAAACGGTATGTGTTATTAGAGGAGTTAGTTTGCCATTGGTGCAAGAGGAAGTGGATAGTGTAGCCTCTAAGAATCAAGGGAAGAGTATTGAGAAAAATTTAGAGGGTAGTTGGGAGGGTGTACAATTAAACTGTTGGGAACAGTTTAAGGGAGAAAAGTTAGTAGAAGTAGATAGTGCAACTGTTGGGAACAGTATGCGAGTGTTTAAGGGAGAAAAGGTAGTAGAAGCCTTTGGTTATGGAAGACTGGATTGCTAATGGAGTTTTCTAGCAATGCATCAGATAAGGAGTTTCCCTCGTTATAAAAAAGTGAAATAGAGCCAAGTAGTCCAATTCAAGTAACGTATATCAAGTTTCTATTTTAGAAGCTCGTTCCATTTTCGTGTGGCAAAGTTTTATTGGGTTGTTATATGCTTAACGTCATATCCGGTTAAATGTCAATATTGGGTAATGTTTACTTTTTCTTCTGGCTTTGCTTGTTAAGAGCTCGCATTTTGCTGAATCGTTCATCGACCATCGTTGTTTAATTTAGTTTTCGTGATTAGTTTATCTTATTTGCTGTGTTATTTGCTTATGTTATTTGCTGTGTATTATATTATTATAGTAACATTTGAACAATTTTCAAAATCCATTGAAGGTATTGAATTAACATTTTCATTTGTGATTAATGAATTTTGAGAAGTATAAACTATATTTTGAAAAATAAATGATGTTTGTTAATGAAAAAAAAAGTTTTTCAGTGGTGGAAATGAGTACGTCACTTCCTATGTATGTGAACATCAGATCACGCGATAAATAACCTGCAATTTTGTGATTGGTTGGAAATAGTTGATTAATGAAAATATTAATCAACACCCGTGAGTAATGAATAGCGATACACCACAGAAATTCTCTATATAAAGAAGGTATTAATTAATAGTCGTAGAATAGTATATTCTGCAACGAGTGCGGAATGAGAATATTCAGCCCGAGTGGAAATTTGTCACACGAGCCGAAGGCGAGTGTGACGGTTCCACGAGGGCTGAATATTCATTCGGACGAGTTTCAGACTATACTTTTTCTAATACTATCGTTAATTAAAATACGTCAGTTTTTACGTTTTTAGGCAAATAGTTGCTTTTGGCAATTAGTTCACAGATGTCGCCGCTATAATATATGTATTAATAAACAAAATTAGTTAACTTTCATGAGATGGCGCCACATGTGGTTATTCTGTAGGGGATCGGATCGTGCGCCCTACCTTACCGATAGAGCAACATTCATTCGAACTTTTTGACATTCGCACTTCGAGATTGGTCATAGCGTATTGTACTGTGTAGACAAAAATAAATCTGTATATATTTTGACCATCCTTCGTTTTTATAAAATGCACTAATGTAGATTTACATTGAATAACTTCGTTGTGGCACGCTAGCCCCACAAATGGTGACCTCGACGTGATCGGTGCATTTTTCTTATCACTGTGTTCACAAGACACGCGTCCACGTGTGTGCGTCGAGAACATTGTAAGCCGCAGGGCTCCTCCAACGATCCAACCATGCCAGACAACGAACGAAATGCACAAGACGGCGACCAGGTGGTCCACGCGGTCTCGAACATCAAACTTCCTACGCCGTTTTGGAAAAACAACCCTCGCCACTACTTCAACGTCGCTGAAATGAAGTTCGACCTTTATCGCATCTCAAAGGACAAAACCAAATTCCGCCACCTCGCAATAAACCTACCCGCCGAAATGTTCGACATTGTTGGTGACATCATCGACGACCCCCCAGCAACTGGAAAGTATGAAGCGTTGAAAACTAGACTTATAACCAGCCTGTGCGAGTCGCAGGAGACGCGCTTTCGTCGACTACTCAGCGGTCAACCGATCGGGGACGAAAAACCGACCATTTTGCTACGACAATTACTCAACTTGGCAGAGGGTGAGTGCAATCACAAATAACTTCGCAGTCTGTTTTTAGACCAGCTGCCCGAAAACGTCCGAGTGATCCTCGCCGCCAACGATACCAGCGATCTCGCCAAGCTGGCCGAGCAAGCCGATCGAATGATGGAAGTGGTCCGTCCGCAGACTTCCGCCATCACCCCGCCGTTGCCCGCGCGAGATCCTCCAGCCATCGAGGCCATCAACGACAGCCAAAGCTCCCACCGAAACGACGCCACGACCATCCAAGATCTGCGTGAAGTGGTGCAAAAACTTTCGGCCGAAGTGAAAAAGTTAAATGGCGAACGACCTCGCACTCGCAACCAAAGCTCGGACAATTCCTCACGACAGTGGCCGGAGGATCGACCGAACAATAACGAATTGCCGATCGCCATGTGCATGGAAACCGCCAAAAAACTAACGTCGCCGACGCGCATCGAGGCAGCCGTCGGTTCCACGCCAACATCAAAACGCCTCCGCGTACGTGACCGAAAAACGGGCGTCTGGTTTCTTGTTGACACTGGGGCGGACGTGTCGGTTCTATCCAAGCTATCATCGACCAGAAGCGGTCCCGCCGTCAAGCATCAGCTGTTCGCCGCTAACGGTTCCCGCATCGATACCTACTGTTCAGAAAATAGGACATTAGACCTAGGACTGCGTCGAGCTTTCCCTTGGACCTTCATTGTGGCAAACGTATCGCAACCGATCTTGGGAGCCGACTTCATCCATCACTACGGACTTACAGTCAGGCTTCAGCAACGACGTCTCGAAGATACCAGTACAGCGATGTCCATTTTTTTGACCACAAGCTACGTCCAACAGCAACCCGTTTTCTCGATCGACAAAACCAATCCGTACGCCGACATTCTCGCCCGATTTACGGACGTGACCAAGGATACTATACGCCCGGTCATGCAGCACCACGTCCAGCATCACATCGTAACACGAGGTTATCCTGTGGCTGAACGGGTTCGACGACTCGTCGGGGACAAGCTCAAGGCCGCACGGGATGAATTCGGGAGCATGATGCACCAGAGCACAGCGAATGGGGCTGGCGTCCATGTGGAGACTATCGGTGTCTCAACGCGCTAACAGTCCCTGACCGTTATCCTTTTCCTCACTTGCAAGATTTCACACATAAACTTGCCGGGTGCAGAATATTCACGACACTCAATCTGAAGAAGGCGTATCACCAGATACCTCTAGCACCCGATGACCGAGCGAAATCCGCCGTTATAACTCCGTTTGGACTTTTCGAGTTCAACTTTATGACTTTCGGCCTCTGCAACGCCGCTCAAACCATGCAACGCTACATGGACGCTGCTCTACGAGGCCTCGATTTTTGCCACTGCTACATCGACGATGTCCTGATCGCTTCACAAAACGAACAGCAATTCAAGATACACATGAACACGGTATTTGAACGCTTGCAAGAATATGGCTTGTACATCAACACTGCCAAATGTTTTTTTGGGCTTCCTGAAATACGCTATCTGGGCTACACCGTAAACCAAAACGGTATCAAACCACCTCAAGACAGAATTGAGGCAATGATTAATTACCGGAAGCCAACGACCATCGACGAACTCCGAAAATTTCTCGGCGCCTGGAATTTCTATGCAAAATTAAACTCAAGGATGCAGTCCAGCTTGCACATCCAAAAACCGATCGCCCGCTAATTCTTCGCTGCGACGCCTTTGATACCGCAATTGGGGCCGCTTTGGATCAACGCTCCGAAACAGTATCTCAACCGCTGGGGTTCTTCTCAAAGAAACTCTCCGAGCGAGAGACTCTCCGAGCGACACTTCAAACATCTTATCGAAGGACGTTAGTTGATCATTCTCACCGATCACAAGCCTTTGGTATATGCGTTTTCAAAAAGTCTGACCACGCTTGTGACCGCATCGCTCGACAACTCGAAGAGATCGGCCAATATTCGACGCGCATTATTCACGTGGCAGGTGACGAAAACGTCGTCGCCGACGCTTTGTCACAAATCCAAACCATCGAGCTCTTCGTCATCGTCAGCGCTGAAGAATTAGCTGAGATGCAGAAGAACGACGACGAACTTAAGCAACTCATCGAAAAACCCGATAGCACCTCACTAGAGCTTCAAGGATTGAGCATTGACGGCACAGACACACTTGTCTATTGCGACGTCGCGCGAAATAACATACGTCCATACGCTCCCGAAGCTTTGAGGAAACGAATCTTCGACAACGTTCATAATCTATTGCATCCTAGTGGTCGATCCACGAAGAAGACCATTAGCAAAACCTTCGTCTGGCCGAAGATGAACCACGACATAACCAACTGGGCCCGCTCGTGTCTACTTTGCCAGCGCAACAAGATCAAAAACACTCCGCAACACATCGCCATGCCTAGTGAACGTTTTAGACATGTCCACGTCGACATAGTAGTGATGCAAGCCTCAAAAGGATACCGATACGTCCTAACCATGATCAACCGTTTTACTCGATGGCCCAAAACGACCCCACTCAAGGATATCACAGCAGATACCGTTTGCAACGCATTCTACGCAACTTGGGTTGCACGCAGTTCGAATCGCAACTGTTCGAGGCACTCGGAAACCTTATCGGATGCAAGCGAAACCGAACTACATCATATCACCCCGCTTCAAACGGCATGATAGAACGATGGCATCGCTCGTTAAAAGCTGCCATCAGGTGCCACAACACACCGGATTGGATCGACGTACTACCGACTTTACTACTCGGGCTGCGAACAAGTTGGAAAGAAGACATTAAAGCCTCCGCAGCAGAACTTGTTTTCGGAACACCACTACGGCTTCCCGGTGAGTTCTTCCTCGACGAAGAAGTGTCACCCAACCCGCAAATTTTTGTCGAAAAATTCCGTGAGTAGATGCGTCAGGTCCGAGCTTCACCATCCGCTCATCACGCCAAACGTAAAGCTTTTGCTCACCGAACGCTCTATGCATGCACACACATTTTCGTCAGGGTAGATGCCGTCAAGAAGCCCTGCGAAGCGCCTTACGAAGGGCCTTACGAGGTCATTGGACGTTTAAGCGACTATGTGTTTAAAATTAATGTTGCAGGTGTGCCAACGACAATCTCAACCGACTCAAACCAGTTTTTTTTTTTGAAAACACAGAGCTTCTGCAACCAACCGCAACCGCGGAACCATCATCAGTATCGCGACGGCTTCCTAACCCGTCAGGCGCGCATTTCACCCTATGGACCTACCAGAGGAAAATTCATTCATGGTCGCGTCGCAGCACTAGCCGCGTCGCTCGGAGCGGAGTACTGTCGGGGATCGGATCGTGCGCCCTACCTTACCGATAGAGCAACAATTATTCGAACTTTTTGACATTCACACTTCGAGATTGGTGATAGCGTATTGTACTGTGTAGACAAAAATAAATCTGTATATATTTTGACCATTTTGACCATCACTTGTATAAGAATGAATATTCTTGCACTTGTTCCAGAATGAGTACATTCTCAAATAAAAATTAGTTCAAGAATGTTATTATTCTAAAATAGTATTAAAAAATAGCTATTTTTAGTACAAGTGAGTAAAGTGCGTCATTTAATCACTAGTCTGAATGTTGGGCGCCTGAGCCGTAGGCGAGGGCCCCAATCAGATGTGTGATTAAATGACTTTGCTCACGTGTGGTAAACCTGATTTTATGCACTTTTGTAGAAAATAAAACCATACATATTAACAAAATTCTTTAATTAATTAATATTGCAATGGAAATACAGTAATATATTATAATATATTACAATAAGTGGATAATAATTCTTAGCACAATGCTAATTAACATTAAAAAAAAGTTATTAGCTCATTTCTGCCAAAAAATAGGTTTTATCTAATTAAACTAATACATTTTTTTATAGCTTTTGCACCATATAAGTTATATACCAAATTAAAATATATGTCACTCTAATAGATTTAGAATATTTGCAATTGCACTTTAATATGCTAGTGAATGCGTTTAAGTTGTAATTTAAATAATTAATGTCATTGGGAATAGATTACTAGATACTATGTCAAACGTCAATGCATAAGTGATTAAATATTTTTTAATCACTGAGTGATTAAAAGTAGTACTTTACTCACTCATTTTGGTGACCAAAATGGTCACCAAAATGAGTCATCAAAAATTGACCACAATGGTCACCAAAAATTTTGGTGACCCCATGCTTTTAAGTTGTAATTTAAATAATTAATGTCATTGGGAATAGATTACTAGATACTATGTCAAACGTCAATGCATGAGTGATTAAATATTTTTTAATCACTGAGTGATTAAAAGTAGTACTTTACTCACTCATTTTGGTGACCAAAAGTAGTCAATATTCAACAAAAGTGGATAAAAGTCTTTTTTTCACGCTTTTTAGAACAATAAAAAAAGAAAGCTGTTTCAACATCAAAAATGGCAACTAAAAAGATGTCATTTTAATCGCAAATTGCAAAATAGCTATTTACGAGTATGTAACAAGTTGCAAAATAACATTGTTTTAGGCACGCGACGTAAAGTTTGCTCAAAATAACAAGTGTAATTGCTGAAAGTGTCACTTTTAGGCACTAGTGCGTAAATAGTCACTTTTAGGCACTAGTGAGTAAAAGTGGCACTTGTGCCAAAAACATGGCCATTATTATACTGAAAATCGCACAACTATTTAAGCAACCAATAGAATGGCCGCATTTAAGCTTGCTGCTATAGTTACAATTGATCAACATCAATATTTTTTGGAAATATTTTGGAAATATTTAAAATATTTCCGATGTCACAATGAAAAGGTGTTGTCAAAATTAATTTATTAGAAAAATTGGTAACATTAAATGAATCCAACAAATATATCAGAAAAACTAATTAAAATTAAAAACACAGTGATTGTTTGTTGTTGGTTTCCAATGAAGCAGAAGTGGAAGTCGAGTAAGATAGATGAAAAACTAAGATAGATGTAGAATGGAAATATCTAGTAGTTGTTGTATACAGTATATACTACTTGAAAGATGGATGGATCCGGTGATTAATAATTCAAGTTAACAAACTATTATATTTATTTCCTTGAAGTGTACAACTGATACGCTTAGTAGTTACAATACGACTGTCGCTTCATCCGCTGTGGTCAAGCTGCTTGCGCTGATCATGTGATCTCAAGAGTAGGGACTTATACATTTAAACACCTAAATATCATAAACATTACATTCTTCCCTCCTAAATAGCTTATTGAACAATTACATGTACATTAATCAAACTCGATATAATCCTTTAATCTAACAGGTTTCATAGTATTCCTTTTTGGTCTTGCATACTCATTTTTCACTACACTTTTCATTTGCGCATTTTCATTATTTTCATTATCACTTACAGTATTTTCGTTAACATTTACAGTATCATTTACATTATTTTCATTGACATTTACAGTATTTTCGTTAACATTTACAGTATCATTTACATTATTTTCATTGACATTTACAGTATTTTCGTTAACATTTACAGTATCATTTACATTATTTTCATTGACATTTACAGTATTTTCAGGATTGTTCCTCGAATTGTACCCCATTCTGATATTTTGATTTATAAATCTAAGCTTTTCCTGTTTTTCCTTGTCCAAGTTCTGTATTTTTTCTTCGCTTTCGCTTTCTCGTCTTCTTAGTTGATTCACATGTCTTCTCCATTTGTGTCCTTCTTCGGTTTCACAAATGTACATAGATTTCCCAATTCTTTTCTTGATATTTGCTTTTATCCATTGTTTGCTGTTTATCTTTCGGTAATCTCTTGCCATCACTTTTTCAAAGTCTTGAAACTCCTTCTTTCTCCCCTTTTTGTAGATTTTCTGCTTCATTTGTGAAATTTCTATATTATTCTTTACTGTACTTTCCTGTATAGTTTGCCTCTTCTTAATTAGATCCAATCGGCATCTTAGATTTCTTCCAAACATTATCATAGCTGGACTAATCTTTGTTGTACTATGTATTGCATTTCTGTAATGCATTAAAAATCGAGATAATAAAGTGTGTAAATCTGCACCTTTATTTTTCTTATCGTTCAGTGCTGCTTTAATTTTGGTTTTGATTGTCTTTACAGCATTTTCAGCCGCTCCATTCGACCAAGGTGCGTATGGAGCAATGGTCAAATGTTTGATTCCATTTCGCTGAAAAAATATTTCTAATTCCTTAGATACAAAATTTCTACCATTGTCGCTAACGACTATTTCTGGGAGACCTAGTCTTGCAAACACCTCTCTTAAAATTCTTTCCGTTTCAAAGCTTGTTGTTCGTCTAACAATATAAGCTTCCAACCATTTGCTATATGAATCTATTATAACTAATATTTGTTGATCCTTTAGTTCTAAATAGTCTATATGGACTCTTGACCATGGTGTTTCCGATGCTGGCCACGAAGTCAATTCCGCTTTCGGAGGATCTGGTAGCTCTCTTAAACATGGTTCGCATGCTTTGATCAATTTTTCTATTTGCTTATCTAAACATGGCCACCATAAGTAAGATCGAGCTAAATTCTTGGTCTTTACAATTCCCAAATGGGAACTATGCAGCTCGTGAAGCATTTCCTCTCTTAACGATTTCGGTATTACAACCCTATGACTCCATAGCAAAATATCATTTTCGATTGACATTTCTGATCTTCGATTGAAAAACGGTTTCAAATCTTCTTCTATATTCTTAACATCTGGCCACCTAGTTTCCATATATGTTCGTACTTTGCGTAAAGTGTTGTCTTTCATCGACTCTCGTCGTATCTTCTCGTTATCTATCGGCCATTCCCTGCTGCTCGAACAAAAATGTAAAAACCCATCGTAATCTTCATTACTTTCGTCAGTGTTTTTTATTGGTAGTCTTGATAAGCAATCTGCTATCAAATTTGTTTTTCCACTTATATGTTCTATCTTATAAGTAAAAGCTGAAAGATATACGGCCCATCTTTGCACTCGATCTTGATAACGTATTGGTAATCCTTTAGTTTCTTTGAATAAACCTACCAACGGTTTATTATCTGATTTGATAGTGAACTGTTGACCTATCAAATACCTTTCAAATTTCTTTACACCAAAAACAATTGCTAAAGCCTCCTGTTCAATAGTTGAATACTTCTTTTCCGCTGGTGTTAATGTCCTTGAAACACATCCAATTGGTTTCTCTACTTTGTGTTCTCGGTGGAAGAGTACAGCTGAAATTCCCTCAGATGAAGCATCCGTGGCTAAGACAATCGGTTTATTTGGGTCGAAATATGATAAAGTTATGTCCTCCGCTATTAATTTCTTTATTCTGTCAAATGCATCCTGACAATTATTCGACCATTCGAATCTCGTATTTTTCTTTAATAATCCATATAAAGGACTTAAAATCTGTGATATAGTAGGTAAAAATTTGCAATAAAAATTTACTAACCCTACAAATGCTTTTACTTGGTGTACATCTTTTGGTTCTTGGGCATCTAGTACTGCCTGAATTTTTGATTCCGCCTTTTGCAAACCATTCTTCCCTATTTTATGTCCAAGATATTCTATGCTTTCTTTGAAGAATTCACATTTGCTTATTTTCACAGTCATTCCTACTTCCTGTAGCTTCTTTAATACCATCTTCAAATTCTGCATATGGATTTCTCTTGTTTCACCGGTTATTGCAACATCGTCACAAAAATTAGCTACTCCATTTAATCCGTTTAATGCTTCATCCATCACTTGCTGAAAAATAGCTGAACCAGGTTTTATGCCAAAAGGCATTCTCACAGGTTTGAACAAACCTTTATGGGTACTCAATGTAAGCATCTCCTGAGATGACTCATCAAGTTGTAACTGCATATATGCTTGAGAAATATCAATTTTCGTAAACGATTCGCCTCCACGTAACTTCTCGAAAATTTCATCAATTTTCGGTAGAGGATAATTTACGTCCTCTAAAGCCCTATTTATCGTGGACTTATAATCGCCACATACTCTCAGCGTCTTCCTGTCGGACTTCATCACTGGAACTATAGGTGTCGCCCATTTGCTTGTTGTGATTGGCTCGATTAATTTTTCCTTTATCATATTCTCTAAGACATCTTCTATCTTCTGTTTATAAGCGATTGGTACAGTTCTTGGCTTTAGAAAAACAGGTCTCGCATCACTTTTAATTTGAAGTGATATTTTTCTAAGGTTACAGCAACCTAACTTGTCAGAAAAAACATTTGGGTACAATTTCTTTAAAGATTCAATCTGCAAATTTGAACTATCTTGACTTGTCAATGAATGAATATTAACTAGATCTAATTTGACATTAAATAAATTTAAAAAATCACGACCTAATAAATTTGGAGTACATAAACTGTTAATCACATATATTTTTAAACATTTATTTACATCACACAGAGTCGTATTGCTTTTGAAATATCCCATAGGCTTAATTATTTCACCCGAAAAAGACTTGAGCTTCAATTCAGTTTGAAACAGTGGGTAATTATCAAAATATTTCTTATAAGTATCAACATTAAATACTGTGACCGAAGCGCCAGAATCAACAGCTAATTTCATCAATTTATTATTAATCTTAACATCAACAAAAAATGAATGCTCTTTAGCATCAGCTAAATTATAAATTTGCCCCAAATTATCATTTGGTTCGTCAAAACTTTCTAAAAAATGCTGTTGTTTCGGTTTATTTTTATATTTACATACTCTTTCCAAATGTCCCACTTGTTTACATGCATTACAAGTGTATTTTTTGTACTTACAATTCTTTGATTGATGTTTAATACCACAAATTTCACAAAAAAGGATATTTTCTGTGTTGTTTTGATTCCTGTTTGCACTTTGATGCCAATTGTCACTTTGTCTGCTATGCTGATGACGTCCACGGGCTCCACTTGCGTATTGACCATTTTGATTAGTGCGCATACTCGAATATTTACGCCTGTCCTTTTCGATGAATGCTATCTGCGCCGCACCAGGGCCGGACTCCATTAGATTCACCTCTTTTTGGACTGAAATTTTGACTAATTCCTGAAGCTTTTTTGTTGGGTCTTCTTCACAAAGCCTATCCAACACCTTTCCATCATTCATCCCGCTGATAAACTTGTCCTTGACTACTTCCTCCAGTCGGTTTCCAAATTCACAATTAGTGGCATGAGCTTTAACATACACAAACCAATCATTTACCGTCATGTACTCACTTTGATGAATACGGTAGAACTTTCGTCGCTCACGAAATATTGCTACTTGTCGACAAAATTGCTCCGTAAGCAATTTAGTAAGCTCATCAAACGTTTTCGTCTTCGGTAAGTCAGGAAAGGTTAAATCTCTCAAGATTCTGTAGGTTGTGGATCCCAAACAATTAATTAAAGTAGCCACTTTCTTCTTGTTGTCCACAATTGCATTCGCCTCAAAATACTGGTCCAATTGCTCGCTGTATAACTTCCAATCATCAACTTTTTGGTCGAATTCCTCCAATCTTCCAATCAACGCCATTTTGTTTAAAACACACAAAAAAAATTTTTGCACGCCGCGTTCCACTTCTAATTTCGGTACTTTTACTGTTCGTACTTAATTAGATAGGTTTTCCTCGTCGCCAATGTTGTATACAGTATATACTACTTGAAAGATGGATGGATCCGGTGATTAATAATTCAAGTTAACAAACTATTATATTTATTTCCTTGAAGTGTACAACTGATACGCTTAGTAGTTACAATACGACTGTCGCTTCATCCGCTGTGGTCAAGCTGCTTGCGCTGATCATGTGATCTCAAGAGTAGGGACTTATACATTTAAACACCTAAATATCATAAACATTACAGTAGTAAAATGTCATTATAATTTATTAAATATTTTATAAAATATAACATCAATTAAGAGTTGTGCGATTTTCTTACCGAATACCATTCGTACAAAAATTAATTCCGAAATTTTTTTATTGCTTGCACTCATGCATTAGTTAGCGTGAGGAAATCTGCCCTCGTCTGCGACTCGGGCAGATTTCCACGCCAACTAATGCATTCGTGAGCTTAAAAAAATTTTCTGGAAATAATTTGTGCACTTATGGTATTACATGTGAAAATCGCACAACTATTTAAGCAACCAATAGAATGGCCGCATTTAAGCTTGTTGCTATAGTTACAATTGATCAACATCAATATTTTTTGGAAATATTTTGGAAATATTTAAAATATTTCCGATGTCACAATGAAAGATGTTGTCAAAATTAATTTATTGGAAAAATTGGTAACATTAAATGAATCCAACAAATATATCAAAAAAACTAATTAAAATTAAAAACACAGTGATTGTAAGTAGTTTGTTGTTGGTTTCCAACGGAAGCAGAAGTGGAAGTCGAGTAAGATAGATGAAAAACTAAGATAGATGTAGAATGGAAATATCTAGTAGTAAAATGTCATTATAATTTATTAAATATTTTATAAAATATAACATCAATTAAGAGTTGTGCGATTTTCTTACCGAATACCATTCGTACAAAAATTAATTCCGAATTTTTTTTATCGCTTACACTCATGCATTAGTTGGCGTGAGGAAATCTGCCCTCGTCTGCGACTCGGGCAGATTTCCACGCCAACTAATGCATTCGTGAGCTTAAAAAAAATTTCTGGAAATAATTTGTGCACTTATGGTATTACATGTGAAAATACAACCAAAAAGACGTCATTATGACACGAAATTATAAAAATAACTATTAAATGAATCAATCTAGAATATACCATTTTTTTCCATGGCCATAGGCCATTGGCCAACACTAATTATTTTTTTTACTTACTCCACAGTTATTTTGTAAAGGTACGCATGATAGTCCTGATGAGCTTTATGGTGTTTTATTAAGAAAGTAATACCTCGTTGGGGTAAATCCTTCCTTATTTTTGGAGAGCGTAATGTTGCACCTAAGGAATATACGAACGACGGAACACACAAAATTAATTATTTACTTATTAATCAAATAATAACAAAATTAAAAAATTAATTGTATCAGATTATTAACTTACCAATTAATCATCTAGCTAAAACTACTATTGGGAAGCTGGGTCTACTAGGACATCGCGCTATTAAAGCTAATAAGAAATTATTGTGCTGGCATTTATTTGCTTTATTTGTGGACATTATTTTGCAGCCTCTAAATAAAAGTGTAAGATTTAGAACGCGCGATTCTTGCTACACAGAATAAGTGATAACAATATAACTCATCGTATAAATTGTTCGTCCTCATGTTGAGTATTGCTCTACTGTATGGTTCCATATTACGCTACATCAGATTGCGCAAATATTGAAGGAGGGCAGCAGAAATGTTTAAGGTTTGCTGCTTATAAATTAGGAATTAAATTTGATAGTTATCAGTTTAACAATGAGCTGATTGAATATGAATTGCACATAAATAAATTGTCTACTCGTAGAACACACAGTGATTTAAAATTTTTATTTAAACTATTATACGGATGTATAAATTCTCCTACTCTTCTGGCTCCCATGTTTCTAAGCAAAATACACACTCCGTCACTTTATTTCACGTACCATACAGTAGAACAAACTATCTGCAAAATTCACCAATATGTCATATTTTATTTGAAGCAAATAAGGTTTCTTACTGCATAAAGTTCGAGGACACTACGATTGCTAACTTCAAATAAGGAACATTCGCAATTATTATGGAATCTAGTATGCAAACATAGTACACATGTGAAATATTATGATTGAAATATAAATACTTTTTTAATTATTAATAAATAAAGTTTCGCGCTTAGGGCTTAGTTCCTAAACAGCCAAGCGCTAATTTATCTAAGTGTGACGTCACACCGAAGATTGTGTTGTATTACTGTTCGCACTCGGACGCTTATTAGATCGGTGTTATATAGTGTTTACGTTTTGTTTATACATTTCTACAACATGGAAGAACCATCTACGTCTTTTGGATTTACAATTACATCGAAAATTTATCGCAACAAGTGGTGCACTGTGCAATTTTGTAAAAATACATCCAAAAAGAATCCAGAAAAAATATTCATAAGAGGACCCGAAGATAAAAAGCGCCGTAAATTATGGTTAACGGCTTGTAAAAAAAAATCTGGAACCATTTCATCAACATTTTATGTATGTGAAGATCACTTTAACGTATGTAGAATATCATAATCATGTGAATCTCAAAAAAACGATATTGTTTAAGATGTTACATTTATTTAATTTAATTGTATACATCACAGTTGTATATATTTTAGCTTGAAGAAGGTATGGAAAACTACATGAAGTTTATATTAGTAGGATTAGGTAAAGTGATAGTAAAACCTCACGTAGTTCCCCATATTTTTGAATGCGAATCCAGCAGAAAAAGGCAAATCGAACTTATTGAAAGAACGGCATTTTCAAAAAGAAATAGAATGCGTTTGGTGGAAAAAGCTAAACTTGAATACTTTGATCAACATGACAATGCATTAAATGAAGACATTCAGATTGATACACCCATCATTAAGCCAGAAATGGCAATTCAGAAAGAAATCACCAAAAAAGATGTTAGTGTAATGGCTCGATCGTATTTTAGGTACAAATTTAAATTCCCATCTTTTGCAATAATAATTATTGATTATTTTCTTGAAGGTCAAAATACACACAAACAACCAGACAAATTGATATATTGTCGCTTCGTCTCCCATCAAGGTAGAGATGTTGAGCATTGCAACATCACCTATAAAGCTTGGAATATTTAGCCGCTGCAATTTTGATAAAAATAATTTCACTGATAAATCTAGCAGTACTAATGAGTCAGCAGAAGAAGAAAAAAGCAGCATCTTTAGTGAGAATATGTCATCTGCTTCTACTTCAAGTTCGTTTAGTGATGAAGAAAATGTCAAAATGAAAAAACTTTCTTTAAAATGCACTTTGCACACTATCGAACGCGCATCTAGAATGTATTTAGGGATTCCAAAAGATACTTATTTTGTTATAAAATTTTTAGAAAAACATTGCAATGCTGACTTGACCAAAATTCTGTTAACTTAAATAAAAAATTAGATGTGGGCGTTCATTTGCTGAACTTGCAGATGATTTTGGTGTTAGGTCTACTACTGCCTCAAAAAGTTTTTCAAAAGTTTTGCCAATTGTATCTAAATTTTTAAGACAGTGTACAATGTTCCCTGCTAAAGATATAATTAAAATGAATCTTATGGCTTTTGGAGATAACTACAGTAATGTAGTAAGCATCATTGATTGTTTCGAGATTGAGATAGAAAAACCGACAGACCCGGTGAAACAATCTTTAACTTGGTCTTAGAACAAAAAGTGCAACACTCTAAAATATCTGATATCTACGAGTAGTAGTCCAGATGAAATTCTCCATTTATCAACTAGTTTTGGTGGACCTGCAACAGATGCTTTAATTGTTCAACATAGCAATTTTTAAAAATATTGCCAGAAAATACTGCTGTACTGGCTGATCAAGGATTCAAACATATTGAACATTTATTAGCAGCTAAGAATTGTTCTCTAATAAGATCTCCAAGTGTTTCTGCCTCAGAAAAATGCGATAAAGCAATTAAAAGTGTTGGAAACCAAAAATATTGCAAGTTTGCGTATTCATATCGAGAGAGTGATAAGAAGAATAAGGGGTTTTTAATTTCTTGAACCTCACGCTTGTATTGATAACAAATTAATTCGGCATACTGATTTAATAATAAAAATAGCTTGTGGCTTAATAAATTTGCAAAGTTTTATCATAAAAGGTCATTAAAAAGGTCAACAAAACGACGAAAAGCGGCTAGAAAGCAATCGGACGACAAATCTGACGCGAGTTCAATATGCAAGGCCTTAGTTGCGAAACAAACGAATAAGCAGATATAAGCCGTTGTGCTCTTTATACCTCTACTCTTTCCAAGGGTAATGTTGAAAGGACCGCCATAGTCAACACCGACGCACGAAAACGGTTTTAGTTAGGACACGCGTAGAGTCAGCAAGTCGCCCATCGGGGGTTGGACTACAGAAGAATTCAGACGCCAGCAACGAATGCATTTAGAGACTATACGAGAGATAACGCGCTTAGCAGACAAAATCCAGAATTGTTGTCGTAAGAGACAGTGAAGCGTCTGGGAACCCGGATGCAAGTAACGAAGGCGGAAATGCTCAATTACCATCTCAGTCAAACGATGAGAAGCAGGAAGTAGCATCGGATGTTTGGCGTCAAAAGATAGCGAAGAGTTGCGAATCCGTCCGCCCACCCTGAGAACATCGGCTGCGTCCAAAAACGCAGATAATTTCCAGAACGGATTAATACGAGGACCAACATGTAACGAAGCGATTTGATCACGAAAGACATCTTGTTGTACATGCCTTACGAGGATTCTGAGGGAATGGTCGAGTTCTTGTTCTGACAGCGGAGCGGAATTACGAATCTTTAATTTGCAGTGTGTTATGAAACGACGGCAATAGGCAACAATACCCTGAATCTTTCGCGAACGAAGAAAAACAATTCAATAAGTCGTCCCACGGAATCGACTCATCTTTCGCGACTGCGACTGTCAACATCGTCGTTTTCTTCTCCTCGAGAGAATCCTCAGGCAAGACCCCTTGTTTGTATGAAGCGACTAGTTCGGAATCGAGACTCTGCAGAAATTTGGGCCGCGCCCACCAAAGCGAAAACGAGACAAAATCGGAAGGCGATAAACCGCGAGATGCACAATCTGCAGGATTGTCTTCCGAACAAACATGGAGCCAAATAACCGAAGGTGCGATTTGTTGGATCTGCGTGACGCGGTTTGCCACAAAAGTTTTCCAACGATGAGGAGAAGAGTTGATCCAAGCGAGCGCTACTGTCGAGTCCGACCAACCAAAGCAATGGTCAAAGGTGATCAAAATTTCGTAAGTTCTGAGAGTGAAATCCAATAATTTGGCGAGCAACAACGCAGCACATAGTTCAAGGCGAGGAACGGAGATTTGCTTAAGCGGCGCAACCTTAGATCTGGCACAAAGTAAATGAACATTAACTTGGCCAACCGCATCAGTAAATTTAACATAAACTACCGCGGCGTATCCCGACCCAGACGCGTCGCAAAAACCATGGAGAACGCAAGACGTAAAAATCGAAGCAAAACAAAAGCGCGGTATTTTGAGATTGGCTAATAGTGGTAATTGCGATTTATAATTTGACCATTGATCAACGATCTCAGAAGGAGGTTGTTCATCCCAACTTAAATTCAAAGCCCACAAGCGCTGTATTAGAACTTTTGCACAGAACGTGAGAGGAGCGAGAAATCCAATAGGATCGAAAATACGAGCGAGTTCTGACAAAAGAGTTCGTTTGGTACAGGGGCGATCTAAAGGCTGCACTTTGTATGTGAAACAATCCAGATTTGAAGTCCACTGCAAACCTAAAATTTTAACTACTTGTTGTTCGTCGGAATCAAACGAAAGCGGGTCGATTTGACAATGAGTTTTGTCAAGATTATCCAAAACGTCAGGGTGATTACTAGCCCACGTGCGAAGCTCAAATCCACCAGTTTGCAAAAGTTGAGTCAACTGATGGCGCAGCGTTAAAGCTTCTTCGATAGAATTGCAGCCGGTTACAATGTCGTCCACGTATACGTCTGATAATAGCACTGAGGACGCTAAAGGAAAACGATCTTTTCCATCCATTGCCAGTTGTATTATCGTCCGAAGGGCTAGAAACGGAGCGGATGAAACGCCATACGTAACTGTATTCAGCTGATATGTTTGAATCGGTTCTGTTGAGGAAAATCTCCATAAAATCCTCTGATACATTCGATGCTGTTCTGAGACCAAAATTTTCCGATACATTTGACGGACATCAGCGGTAAAAACGACAGGGAAAAAACGAAAACGACAAAGCAACGTTGCAATGTCTGGTTGAAGTTTGGGACCTACCAAAAGCGAATCATTTAGCAAGAATTGTTCCAAAGTTTTTGCCGAAGCGTCAAAGACCACACGCAATTTAGATTCAATAATGCCCGTTTTTATCACACAGTGATGCGGAATGTAATACGAGAAAGGAGTGTCATCCGATTCGACAAGCAGGTGCATATGGCCAGAATCACGATAGCCTTCCATGAAATTGTGATATTGCTGTTTAATCGAAGGTTCCCTATTTAACCGTTTTTTCCAGCGTAATTAATAATATAATCGACGTTGGGCAATAATCTTTGAATCTAAAAATGCATGAGGTTCTGCTTTAAATGGTAATGGCACGACATAACGTCCGGACGCTTGACGAAAGTGATTGTTTGCGAAAATTGTCTCAGCGCGAACTTCGTCTGGACAAGCGGGTGGTGGCAGCGCGATCTCTTCTATTTCCCAAAATTTCTTGACAACCAAATCAAGCGATGGTTCTGATACTAGCGAACAAAAAGTATTTATAGATGGCGAAGCAGAGTTGGAGTGGAGATTAATTTTTCCCATGAGAATCCATCCGAAGGTCATGTTCCAGGCAATTGGTTCCTCCCTATTACCTATCAATCGGCCGTCTGTCATAATATGCGCGAAAAGTTCAACCCCCATCAACATGTCGATGGTTCGTGAAACGTGATACTCAGGATCAGCTAGGTTAATATTTGACAGATGCGGCCACGGCGGCGGAGAAAACGACATATTGGGCATATCCCCACAAATCTTGGGAATAACAACGGCCTCTAGACAATATTCCCGACGCGGCGCATACCGAGAGCGATAAGTACAAGTTACACCAGACGAAGATTTGGGACTCATTTGATCTAATCCACTGATGCAAAACGATAGCAAATATTTCGATAAACCTAAACGAGAAACGCAACTTTCGGAAATAAAATTTGCCTGGCTAGCATTATCCAACAGTACACGCACAGGTTCAAAGACTCTCTTGGAATTCCGTATTTCGACAGCGGTCGACAACAAAACTGTAGACTTGGCAGGAATCATCGTAATAAACGAAGTAACCTGACGAGAATTCGAAGCATGGTTCGAAGACGGCGCGGAACTAGTGGAAGAAAGCGAAATATTAGGTCGATCGGTCTGGAAATGATACAACGTGTGATGTCGTTGAGAACATATCCGACATCCAGACATAGACTTACAGTCTTTTGATTGATGTTTTGACTCTAAACAATTCAAACACCACTTCTGCTGTTTGGCCACTTTATAGCAATCTTGCGGAGTTTTGGCGAGGAATGCATTGCATTTGTAGATTAAATGATCGGAGTTACAAAGCGAACAAGAATTGTTAGTTTTCACGAAAAACGAAGAACAGCGTTTAGGCAAATCGGAACGAGAAACCGAAGAAGAAACGTTGCGAACCACATTAGAAGGTTTGCGAATCGAAGGTGTAGCGGCATCATTCACATTCTCAAGTGCGCTGCATTGTTGTGAGACGAAGGCGATGAGCGAAGCAAACGTCGGCATTTCCGAAGAACTAACACTAGAACCAATTGTGAGTTCGAAACGTGTGATACTTTCTGTGTCAAGCCGTTTCATCAACATTTGGAACATGATAAAGTCCCATTGATCGCAAACAAAACCGAGATTTTTCAGAGCTGCTAAGTTCTCCAAAAAAATATTTATAAGCGCACGAAGCGACTGAGCGGAAGCCTGGCAATTCGAAAGAGTTGGTGCGCTATCTATGGCTTTCCAATGCGACGAAGCTAATAATCGTTTATTGTCAAATCTTTTTATTTATTATTTTATTTATAGTTTATTGTCATACCTTGTCAAACAGGGTATCAAACGCGATCGGATAATTATCGTGCGATTTGGGAATGCATTCCACCAACGACAATGGAGCATTTTCGAGACATGAAGTTAGGAAGTTGAATTTTTCAACATTTGACAGCGCGGCGTTTTCATGAATAGTAGCGGTATACATATCGACAAAAGGTTTCCATTTACGGAGATCCCCATTGAACTTAGGTAACTCTAAGCGCGGCAGCCTCACCTGACTCTTAGCCAACGTACCGTCTGGCGTAGTCACTTGGGCCGAAATCCCGTCAAATAAATCACTATACACGGCCTTAATTCGATAGTATGAATCATAAAACAATTCCCGAACTTTCATTTGTTCCTTCAAATCGGCACCCTCGATGTTCCCTGGAGTTGATTAAACTCGTCAAACATACCATCGATGTGAACATATCTGGTTTTGAACTCAAGGTACAAAAATTCATACGATTCTTCCTCGCTGTGGGCTTGTTCCGCAACGCGTCTTAGCTCCGATAAACGCGAGATGACATCTTCACGCAGCGCAATCGCTTGTTTTAATTTAGCAGCGGCGACGGCCATAGTAATCAACAAGTCGACACGAAAAAATAAATTGAAAGTCTAAGAACGAAAGCGTAAAAAACGAAAGCGAGTTTTCGAAAAGCGACACAGAAGAGCAAAAATCAAAACGAATGCGTAAAAAACGAAAGCGAGTTTCCAAAAAGCGACAGAGAAAAGCCAAAAAATCAAAATCAACGCGTCTAAACGAAAGCGAATTTCAAATAGATGGCAGAGAAAAGCAAAATCAAAACGAATGCGGATAAAACGAAAACGAGTTTTCGAAAAGCCATAGACAAAAGCGAAAATAAAAAAGAAAGCGAATAAAACGAAAGCGAATTTTCAAAAAGCGACAGAGAAAAGCAAAATCAAAACGAATGCGGATAAAACGAAAACGAATTTTCGAAAAGCGACAGAGAAATTGCGAAAATTAAAAACGAAAGCGAATTTTAACTCAACGAGAGAGACAGTTAAAAAACCGAAAGAGACAGAAATAAATTCTAGGCAAAATTGACGAAATAGATCAAGGTCAGAAACCGACACACAGTGCGAGCGACAAAAAACTGCTGTAAAGCGACGCAAAAAAACCGGCACCAGAATAAGTGCGTAAAACAACCGAAAACAAAATGGACTTTTGATAAAGTTCAACGAAACAATTTTAATTCAATTAAAATCGACAGAGAGAGAGAGAGAGAAATGGTACGAAAACGATAGAACCGCCAGTACCGGAAAATCCGGCTCGAAGGACTAAAATGTTAATGCGAAGTTCAATCGGTTTCGCACCAAATTAAAATAAGCGAAAAGAGAAAACGGCGAATAGCGAAAATGCACTTACCTTTGGCTCGGTGGCTGTTGTCGTTGAGTTCGACGATGGTGATCCTCGTCCTGGAGGTGCGATAAACGAAAAGCGAAGCTAGGATGCAAAAAGCGAAGCGAAAAAAGAAGGAAAAGCGAAAGAATGACTAATGGAAAATTTTGAAAGGAAAAAGGTAGCCTTGTGGTAAAATGCAGCGAATTGCACAAAAACGAACGAGTTGCGAGTAATACGGCGCGCAAACGAGATAGCAAAAGCGAACTGCGGAACGTTGACGGGGTCAAAGCGAGAGAGCGGCTCCGCTGGCTACGATCGTGAACGCTCGAACGCCAAAAACAGTGCAAAAACACAAAATTCGCCGCTTCTCGAAACTAGGAATGTTAAGTAAAAAATCTATCTCTCTCTCTTTATACAATAAAACAATTAAAACGAAACGAAAAACGAACGTACAGAACGAACGTACAGAACGAACTGAAACCCCCTTATCCCAGGCCATCTCTTTTTAGGTGAAAAGTGTGATCGTCTAACCCGTCGTGGTAGTAAGTTCCTCATTTTCGTGCTAAGTTTGGTGCGTAGGAGAGGCAAAGAAAAATACATATATAGTTAAAACCTTCGGAAGCATTTATTCATAAATCATCATTACATTAATTTTATTAAATGAGTTTTGTCCATATGCTTATAAGTTATAATTGAATAAGTCCTAACAGTAATAGCATGAAAAAGAATTTACCTCTTCGGACCAACCTTTTTGAAGCGCCACATTTAGCATTGAAAATCGTAAGTGTTGACCAACCGTCGCAAGCGCACATACATAGACATACATAGAAATAATACGATACGATAAGAATTGTAAAAGTGGTATAGTAGCGGCTATGCGTGCTCGGGTTGGTTAACAACAGTCTATTCCTCTCAACCAACAAGACACTGCTGCAACACCACAAAGCAGGAGACCACCAGCAAATCATCGCCCTCGAGAAGCCACAATGCCTAAAAGACCTATTTTTAGCTGTTGCTACTTTGTGGACTCGATAAATTTTCTTTTAAGCGATCATTACGCCAGTAAGCACACCTAACTTGCAGTTATTCTAATTAGGGGAGTATTCCCTGTTAATTGACCGCGTATCTTTTAAAAACCCGGTGTCTTATTGATGAGACGAAGCAACCACTAGGCCAAGACTCCTTAAGGCGTGTCGTCTAAGGTATAACAATATGAGTGAATTTGAGATGAATGAATCTAAATAACTGGTCATTTAAAGAATATCCTAAGTATAGGGATAAAAACATTTTTGCCGTTCGAAAGGGGTTGTGCCCGACAGATATACCTGTGTTGACCCTGGATACTCCTCTGGAACTTTTAGTTGGTGGATCCACAATGGTTTTCTGCAAGGGGGTTCTCCTCTGGGACTTCGCGTACTGTCTGATGGTTCTGTTTTTAAATCAAAAAGTAGACTGTTTCTTCTCACGACTAGCGCAGTCTTTTATAGTAGTCTTCGCCCCATTCGGGAGTGGGGAAGCCAGCGTCCGACCGTGAACGAAGCCGCTCCCTTCCTAGTCCGCTGGGTCCCGCGGTAAGCTTCCGCGCTACCATCTGGTTATTAAAACGGGAACTTAAAGGTATAGGACCAGTAAAACACATGTCGTTTAACAGAAATCTATTTGTTTCGTTATGGTAGGGGGCGATTGGTTTCAGTCTCCTCTGCACATTGGAGTCCGCTGTAACTGTCAAACGGCGGAGTCCAATGTGTAAGCTTCCCGCGAGATGGGAGTATAAGTGTGTAAGTGAGATGTGCTAGGACCGGGCTAGTAGTGATAGTGTGTAAGTGCGGTGTAAGTGACAGTTTACGTTATAATCATTGATTTACGGGTATTTGTCATATTCAGATACAACAACAACTACGGTAACTAAACAAGGTTCTTTATTTTACATAATAACTTAACATTTTTGGTTTCTTATTGATTTACATATATTTTTTTTTTCAAATTATACATTTTGTTTTTTTTTTTTTTTGGTCAGGTGTGGGGTAGTCTACATTGTTCAACGCTGGCGGTTCTTCTTTTTGGCAGCGATCTTGGCTGCTCTTCGCTGGCGGTTCAGACGTTGCCGATGCGTCAACAAGACTGGCTTGAATTTACAGTCGGGGGAGGTCGAAGTCCGGGATTCTCCTACGGGAATGTCATAAACTATGACCTCGAGGAACATCGGTCGCACTTGCTGCTGGGGTTGCGTCCTGGGATCGATGGGGACTGCGTCGGCACTAGGCTCCAGTGGTATGAGCCTGGGCGGTGGTGTCCTTACGGGTAGACCGGGATCACCAACCTTTTTTAGGAGAGTGACAGGCGGTCGGGGTTCAGCAGAAAAGTCCAAGGCGCGTGCAGCTTGTAGCTGTGGAGTTGTGTCTTTTTTTGGCATTATCCCCGACTTAGGTGCCAGATCGGGGGTGTTCCGTGTTGTTGGCTCCCGTGGGACCGGTGATACTGTTGCGGTCGGGGTAGTGTTAGTGGGTCGTGAATGCACCTGTACAGGATTATCCACAACTGGCATGTCACCCTGCAGTGGCCGGTTTGTTGGTTTTGTTGTCGTCAACCGCGGCACCTTTGGGGGAGCCTTCGGGTCACTTGGTTGCACCTTGGCGCGAATCATCCCCGAGAAGGGGCGACTTGGGTTGGTCCGCTTCCGTGTCGGCGCCTGGTGCGGGGCGACCGGGGTAGCTCCAATGCGACTTGCCGCACCGGTCCAGGGCTGTATCTTTTTCCCTCGAGTAGGTTGCCGCTTCATGAGGAGCTTGTGGGCCATCGGGGTACCCTTGGGGAGGCCACGTCCTGGAGTCGGAGGAAGATACCCAGAAAGCTCTTCTCCGTCGCTCTCGTCACCGAACAGGTCGATAAGTGTTAGTCCCTTCGGCTGGGTCATTCTGTGAAACTGTGGTGAATTCCGAATATCGCGGCTTAATATATAGTCGTGTCCCCATCACCACAAAAAACGCGCACTCACTCGACAGCAAATATTTCAGTTTTTTGTTTTGATATAAAAACTGGTCTAGACACACTTTAGCATAGGAGTTTTTGGAAGATCGAACACACATTTTTTTTGAACCAGCATTACTGGTAATAGGCGAGTAAATTGGTGGTGTTGACGGTACCCTTATAGGGACACCCGTCCAAATCGGCTAGATGGTAGGCGTTAGGGTAGATCTGTTGTACTACGCGAAAAGGGCCCTCGTACAATAAACAGAATTTTTTTGCGATGCCTTCCGCGGCGTTTGATGTTGGGTTAGTTTTAACGAGGACTAAGTCGCCAGACTGGTAGGTTATGGTAGGTCGTTTTTGTTGCTTCTGGCGTTTTAAGGCCATTCGTACGAGACGTTGTCTCACCTGTTGCTTGATTTCTTCTATGTTTTCAGGGGAGCTGTTTTTAAGATAGGTTTGTATGATAGGGTCAAGGATTGTGGATGGGTTGCCACCAAACCTAACCTCATAGGGCGTCCGTCCGGTACTCCCACTGGGCACACTATTTAGACAATGTTCTATGTTTGGGATGAATTCGGCCCATAAGGAATGTTTTGTATGACAGTACGTCCGGAAGAAACGTCCTAATTCTTTCATCCAGCGTTCCACGAGGTTAGAACAGGCATGCCGCACTGAAGAGTATGTAACTCTTATTCCCGATTGTTGTAGACGCTGTAACCACAACCGAGAGGTGAACTGCGTCCCGTGGTCACTTAATATGGCCTGAGGGTGGATGTCCGTAAAATAGTCCTTCTCGAGGCGGTTTAGGGCAGCCACAGTATTTGCCTTCTTCAAGGGGAAAAGCCGTACCCATTTGGAAAATACATCTAACACCACGAATATATAAGTTACCCCACCGCGACCTCGTGGTAGGGGTCCGTAGAAATCTACTGCAACGAGTTCACCAGTGTCGTTGGGGAGGATTGGTCGGACAGGTCCGTCTAGGTGTTGGTTCGGCTTCTTCGCCTTCTGACAAAGGTCACACTGTCTCACCAAGTGTCGCACCTCTCTATTCATACTCGGCCAGTAGAAGAACCTTTTTAGACAACCCAATATTTTGTCACCCCCGAAATGGCCCATTTCCCAATGGTAATGCCAGGTCAACCTTTCCGTAAGGCCGGTTGGGACTACAATCCGGGGCTGTCCGTCCTTTGAGTTGACGTGTAGTAAAACGCCCTGTTGAAGATGATACGTCATTAATAGTCGCTGCTCCCGGACATTATGGGTAGCATCCTTTCCCAGTAGGAGGTTAATCCATCGATTCAAGCAAGGATCCTCTTCCTGTCTAAATCGGAGTTGCTTGAGATCATCAAGGACTTGGTTGGTATTCTCGACGGTAAACACCGCGATCAAGGGGTGTTCTGATTCTTCTTCGACCTCCGGAGGGTGTCTGGACAAGAGATCAGCGATCTTATTGTTTTTGCCCGGAATATATTCTATTTGGTAATCGAATTGCTGTATGAATAGTTGCCAACGAGTGAGACGGCCATTGAGGAATCTGCAGTGCTGTAAAAACACTAGCGCATGGTGATCGGTACGTATGGTTACCTTTGCTAACGTCAAGTATAATCGGAATTTTTGCAGGGCATACACGATAGCCAGCAATTCTTTTTCTGTTGTGGTGTAGTTCAGTTCAGCCCCCCGAAGACTGCGACTTAGGAAGGCCACCACTCCTGGTTCGTTGTCGGCGCCGGTTTGATAGAGTACCGCTCCCAGTCCATAATTGGAGCTGTCGGTTTCTAGAAAATAGGGCTTCGATACATCAGGGTGAATTAAGAGCACTGCTCGTAAGAATAGTTGTTTTAGTTCGGAAAAGGCCGCGTCTTCTTGGGTCGTCCACCTCCAGGACTCATTCTTTTTTAACAAGTAACTTAGTTTTGTAGTGTGTTGACTATATTGGGAATTGAACTTCCTGTAATAGTTGCAGAGGCCTAAAAACCCACGTAGCTGGCGCACGTTCTTGGGGGTAGGAAATTCTTGGATGGCTTGGATTTTTTCGGCGTCTGGTTTTATCCCCTCGGGTGTCAGTATGTGGCCCAAAAACCGCACTTCCTTCCGTACTAGTAGTGATTTGTTCAAGTTGATGGTCATCCCGACATCTCGAAGTTTTTCTAAAACTACCCCCAAGTGCTCTAAGTGTTGTTCGAAATTTGTCGATGCAATCAGGAGATCGTCTATGTAGTTGTGGGTAAACTCTCGTACTTCTGGACCAAGGATTATGTCCATACAACAAGTGAACGCCGCTACCGCGGTTTTCAGACCGAAGGGCAGGACGTTGTAGACATAACTCTTCCCATTGAATAGGAAAGAAGTGTAGAGTTGGCTGGACACGTCGAGCGGGACTTGCCAATAGGATGCGACCAAGTCGATGCTCGTTAAGTAGCGACAATTATGGAATTGTTGCAACATCTCCTCGATGTTGGGTGGACTCTCATGGTCGCTGATCATATACTTGTTGATTTCCCGGGCGTTGAGACAAATTCGGATCGTTCCATCCCTTTTTTTTACAATGGTCATTGGGCTGCTGTACGGGGAAGCTGCCCTGCGAATAATACCATCTTGTTCCATCTCGTGTAACTTTTGCTGTACCTTATCCCGGAGAGCAAACGGGACTGGGTAACTTTTCTTGGTGAAGGTTTCATGAGGCTTCATCTGGATGGTGTGACGATATTTGTTTGTCAGTCCGGGCTTGTCGCTAAATAAGGTTATGTACTGGCTTAACTTGGTCCAGAGTTGTTGTTGTTCCAGCTGGGTGAGATTTGTTTCTCGCACCTTTTCCTGGAGCACCTCGGGGACGTTAGTAGGGAGGGTATGAGGCGTTTGTAACGTTGCAACGTCTTGGTGGTCATACTGTATTTGTATTTCATTGTGGGCGTAGCTGAAGGGTATGGTGTTGTCCGGTCCAATATGGATCTCCCGGTCCTTTAGACAAATCTGGCACTGTTGCTCCATTAGCCAGTCTATTCCAAGAATACAGGGTTTACTGAGGTTGGGGACTATCAAGCAGCATGCGGGGTAAGTTGATCCGTTGGCCTCTACGCCCAACATTGCTTGTTGTGTGACGCGGCAACTTTTGGCTTTGAAAGCGCCCTGGATTTGGATGGCTTTAAGTGGTAGTGACATTATTCGGGTGTTGCGTTGTTTAATCTGTCTCCAGATTTCGTCAGAGATGCAGGTTATCTCACTCCCAGTGTCGACAAGTGCCTGGGTTCGGACCTGACTGATGATGATGGGTATTTCTGGAGTCAGCCGTGGGGGTGTACTTATTACTGAATTTATGGGGATAGTGTGGGTGCCAAAACCAGATTTGTTTTGGTTACTTTGTCCAGGAAGGACAATCGGTTTGAGCCTTCCTTGCCGATGTTTTCCTAACCCTTCCCCCGGTTTCCAACGCATCTTTTCCATCAATTGCCAACCGATATTTATTTTGGTACAGTTTAGGTTTGTTGCAGGACGACTTGCGGATACGGTCGAAACAATAGTCCCTTCTAGTTCGACCGGGACGCGTTTCCCGAGACGGCGGGTTTGTTGAGCGCAGGGCGTCGATCCAACGTGCGGTTTGGGTATTGGGGTGGAGGCCGGCGCACATCAATTGAAGTCATGGGTACCCCAATCGAGGGATAGATGCCTTCCTGTTCCCGCAAGAATTCGGCTGCACTGGGTATGGTTTTTAAGGTGACAAGCATCCACAAGGATTGGATTGATGGGGGGAAATGTTTAATTATTTGGGTAACTAAGTTCTCTTCGTTTAGTGGAATCGTTAACATGCGAGATAGGCCTATGAATTTGGCGAAGTGGTTTACCATAGAACCGTGTCCGTTCCAGATGGTCGTAGCGATTTGGTGGCGAATATTATTTTGCGTCGTCTCGGACCAGTAATATTGGAGGAAGTCCCTGCGGAAGTCCTCGTAGCAAGACCAATTGACCTGATACATGCTGACCCAGTCGATTGCACTGCCTTCTAGGCCAGAACAGGCAACGTCTAACTGGTGCTCTACGGGGGTCTCCGTCCTGCGGAAATGAGCCTCCATTTCCTCTAGAAACTTGACAGGATGTTTCCGTTGGTCGTCACTGAATTTGGGTAAGGTGGTTGGTTGGGTATAGACGATAGACCGTGTTAAGGTCTGGTTAGTACTAGAGGCCACACTTGGAGGCGGTTGTGGTGTGGCGACCGACTCGTTTTGTTGGTGCATCTCCCGGTGTATCATGGACAGGTTCCTCTTAACGTCTGCAATCTGCTGAAAGTTGGCTTCGGTTCGGATCTCTAAGTCTTTTAGTTGATGGATGATGCGGTCGGTATTAGCGATTTGTTCTTGCCTGAATTCATTCAGGAATTGAACAAACGTGATGTTTTCGGGATGATCTTCGCTGGTATCCATTTCGGTGGTTGTGCCCTGTGTTGCAATCAAAGTACATTAATATTTTTTTAGATTATTACCTAAGATTAATTTTTTTATTTGTCCAGGTTTTTTTTTTTCTTTTCGGCACCTTTAACCCCTACCTACTCGTCAATTCTTTACCCATCCTACGCACCAATTTATTACTTAGAATCCTGGTCACGGCACCACTGAAACCCCCTTATCCCAGGCCATCTCTTTTTAGGTGAAAAGTGTGATCGTCTAACCCGTCGTGGTAGTAAGTTCCTCATTTTCGTGCTAAGTTTGGTGCGTAAGAGAGGCAAAGAAAAATACATATATAGTTAAAACCGTCGGAAGCATTTATTCATAAATCATCATTACATTAATTTTATTAAATGAGTTTTGTCCATATGCTTATAAGTTATAATTGAATAAGTCCTAACAGTAATAGCATGAAAAAGAATTTACCTCTTCGGACCAACCTTTTTGAAGCGCCACATTTAGCATTGAAAATCGTAAGTGTTGACCAACCGTCGCAAGCGCACATACATAGACATACATAGAAATAATACGATACGATAAGAATTGTAAAAGTGGTATAGTAGCGGCTATGCGTGCTCGGGTTGGTTAACAACAGTCTATTCCTCTCAACCAACAAGACACTGCTGCAACACCACAAAGCAGGAGACCACCAGCAAATCATCGCCCTCGAGAAGCCACAATGCCTAAAAGACCTATTTTTAGCTGTTGCTACTTTGTGGACTCGATAAATTTTCTTTTAAGCGATCATTACGCCAGTAAGCACACCTAACTTGCAGTTATTCTAATTAGGGGAGTATTCCCTGTTAATTGACCGCGTATCTTTTAAAAACCCGGTGTCTTGTTGATGAGACGAAGCAACCACTAGGCCAAGACTCCTTAAGGCGTGTCGTCTAAGGTATAACAATATGAGTGAATTAGAGATAGCATGAATCTAAATAACTTGTCATTTAAAGAATATCCTAAGTATAGGGATAAAAACATTTTTGCATTTCGAAAGGGGTTGTGCCCGACAGATATACCTGTGTTGACCCTGGATACTCCTCTGGAACTTTTAGTTGGTGGATCCACAATGGTTTTCTGCAAGGGGGTTCTCCTCTGGGACTTCGCGTACTGTCTGATGGTTCTGTTTTTAAATCAAAAAGTAGACTGTTTCTTCTCACGACTAGCGCGGTCTTTTATAGTAGTCTTCGCCCCATTCGGGAGTGGGGAAGCCAGCGTCCGACCGTGAACGAAGCCGCTCCCTTCCTAGTCCGCTGGGTCCCGCGGTAAGCTTCCGCGCTACCATCTGGTTATTAAAACGGGAACTTAAAGGTATAGGACCAGTAAAACACATGTCGTTTAACAGAAATCTATTTGTTTCGTTATGGTAGGGGGCGATTGGTTTCAGAACGTACAGAACAAATATAATATTTATAATGTCTATAGATTGGAGAATTGTTTGTTTAAAAAAGAAAAAATGCAATGGTTTTTGTAATTTTCATCATATTGTACAGTGCCGGTCATTGAATTTCGGGCAGAACTTTCACTGTCAGTTTAAAATTACATTGTTTTACAATGCTATAAATGACAGTGACAGAGAAGTTGGCCCGAAATTCAATGACCGGCACTGTACAAGATCATATTGTACAAGAATAAAATCTTAACTGAAACAATTATTGTATAAACAAGTTTCAGAATAAAAACATGCCGTGTATTTTAACACGCGTTAAAATTTCTGTGCAATTAATATTTAAAAAATTGTTTTCTCTTTATATAAAAATATTCGTAAAATAGTATATTATATACCCAGGGACTAAAGTCAGTCTTTTAATCCCGTGGGTGGTTTATTATACTTACTTTTAATCCCGTGGGTGGCAATAATCACCTCAGACAAGACACTTTAGTCCAGTGGTATATACGCTATTTTTCGCACTTCCAATGAGTTCCAAATTTCTGATTTTCAAATAGATCAAAAATTAATTGATTGAAATTGATTAGTAATTTATATATATATATATATATATATATATATATATATATATAAATCAAGTTGCTGCTCGATAAAACAGTAGCTATTGCTAATGTAATACTAAACATAACTAAATAAAAAAATATTTTTTGCGCCTTCATACGGCATGACTAGATTTCTACATCTTAAAATCCGCCAGAAAAGGGTTTTTGCCGGCCTCGGCCTGCAAAGTGTTTCCATAGTTACCGAATTGTTACTTATGTTATTAAGGTATTACTGGTGGCTTACATATAATATACATATATAATATACATATATAATATCGGCCTGAAGATTTTTGTGGCAATAAATTGTTTATAACATTTTCTGCAGCTTTTAAAATATGTTTTGGTGTATCCATATTTTGAAAGTTTGCAATTACTGTATATTACATTGACATTTGTTAGTGTCAAAAAAAAAACAAAAGATGGCCCTAAATATTTTGATCCCAAGGGATTAAAAGTACCACTTTAGTCCCTCAAAATAACGCCTAAAGTAGGCGTTACATCCCGGAAGTGCAAAAACACTATATATTCGATTGTAGTTTACATGTAAAAGCGAATGTAAAAGAAATAGAATTAAGTTTTTTTTTTCATTTTGCGATAGATGGCCAATAGAACTGAAAATATATTTTCACTCCAGAATGTTTTAGCTCTATTGATCATTTCTGTAGTGTAGTTTGCAGCATAATCAACATATATATATACTTATAATTTTTTTATTTTTTTCAAAATTGAGATCGGCAATACAAAATAAACACTTTTTTTTTAACACAAACATTTGAAGTTGTACTTGCGCATTGCATTTAGCTATAATTTTATTACTATTTTTTAAATAATTTTTAACGGTTTTGTATTTTTGCGGACACTTAATTTCTACTACAAAATCTTCAGTTAGTCCGTCCGGAGATGCACCAATAAATGGATAAACACAACTAATTTTCAATCCAGTAAACATTATTTTTAGGTTTAAAGAATGCGATAACAGATCTAATACCTATTTTTCCAATAACCCCCTCTTGCCATTGGTATGGTATCACCGACTTTGGTTACACCAATAATTTGTTTGTTTAAACTACCATCGGTTGTTTTGCAATGTACACCATTATACAGTTTTGAGGTTGTTATTCTACCATATTTTAGTTCAAACCATAGACTTCTATCCGATTGATCTACAGTTGAATTGGCTGCTTCATGGCACATAATTTCCGTATTGTGTAATTGACAAGATTGAAGAAAATTTTTCAAACTTTGGCTTTCACCTGTAATAGAATATCTTATCATTAGCTGCCACATACTTAGACCATTTGTGATTGTACAAGATTCTCGGTTGAATTGCTTAAATAGTTGTCCTTCAGATTCGTTGCCGAAACTAACTATTTCATGTAAACACGCAGTAGTTTCCTCATCGGACAATAATTCTTCATCGGCTCCTAAATCTTGTAATGTTAAATATTTCAATGATGTTCCTACGGTTCCCAGTTTGCTTTTCCAATAACACTCTGTTTCTGTCGGAGACGGTTCTTCACTCTTACGATGCACCCACATCAAAAATGCTACGGAGTGTTTGCATCCTTCTGCCGATGCAGCACAATCAAAACACTCCATTTTTAACACCTTTTCTTCTTTTTCATCTAACACCAATGTTCTGGTGTGATTTTCCCTTTGACTGTGCATATATTTTTTTCTCTTTTAACCTGAACCCATCCTATCGATTTATCGCCATATGACTCTATTACAGCACTAATAATAAAAATATAAATAATATTCTTGCATAATTTAATTAAATTATTTTTTACTGATTGGCTTTAACACCACGAGTTTCCGCAATGTTGAAACAATCATTTGATTGGAATAGCTTCTTCACCATCCACGCGTCAACTAATGGTAAATTATCAGACTTTCCTTGGCTAAATTCTTGTTCAGTCATTTTGGTTCAATATGTTGTCAATGCAATCTATAAATACGACAATAACTATTCGAAGATACATATACCAACGTAATTATTAAATAAAATTTCGAATTAAGATGAAGTATTGAAGTATACGTACTTACATTTTAGCAGGAGACAATAGCAAAGTCTTTAGAAAGATTGTTTTAAATTGCAAATTAATGAATAAATGTCCAAAATCACAATAATTCAGTAAACACTTAAATAACCAAAGGAACAAAATAAAACACGGTGTAAACAGTGCCTATATAATGCTGCGGCTGAGCAAATCACGTGATAAATTCAAATATTTTGCTTAAGGGTATCCCGAAAATTACCGATTCAAATTATTTTTACGCCCAAAACAGGCCACCACGTCCTAGCATTTGCCTCACTTTTTTCCGTACCTGCTAATGCATTGAAACGAGATACATGCTATCCCGCCTGCTACTATATATTATTTGTTAAATTTTGCAAAAACTACGTAACTTTTAGATTTTTTTTTAGAAATATATAAAGATTATTTATTGTAAAATTGCGAAAGTCTATAAAATAAACAAACAAATGCATACAAATGCTTCAAACAATCAATTATTTATCAATAATTGCTTTTTCATGGATTAAATGAATTAATAACAATCTGTTTCTATATGTTCGCAATAAAGCATCTTATTGACTTAATATTTACATTTACATTTTTCAAAATTTTCTAATGAAAATCCTTAAAATTACAAAAAGCTAAATATCTGCAAAATTCTATCCTTATCTAACATCTTTTTATATCTTTTTATATATAACTATTCTTGTTGCATTTCTAAGCACATCATCAATAGTATCCAGTGGGCCAGTGAAATATTTGATAAGACCTCGCGTCTTTTTTTGTAAACTGCACTTGGGCGCACACAATTTTACTTGGGCGCACATTTGCTTAGGCGCACACAATATTTCATCCTTCTTGTATACATTGCGTTAAAAAGAAAAAGTCATGACAGGTTAAAAACTTTATGGTAAAACTTCATAATATACGTAGGAAAAGAATATATTGACTCGGTGACCATCGGGATACCCTTAACTTTAATAATTAATTTCTAATCATAGCATTTTTTTATTAATTTATATTACCGTACAATAATTTTATACAGTGTTTTATATCAATTTATGACACAATACAATTATTTTTTTTTATGCATGTTCCCTATTATGCCTGTTAAACATCATTGCTTAGAATTTTTTTTATTGTAATAAGATATTAACTTGAAACTAATGTTGATTCTAAAAAAAAAAAATTGTAATTCAAAAGGGTTCGCCAGTTAATTAATAATAAATAATCAAATAAGACCGCAAGTCCAGGAGAAGAAATCAGTTAGGGAGAAGACTATGCAGAAGGCAGTCAGTATCCACAAAATGGTGATTGGTTATACTACAGTTTAAATTAAAGTGAAATCTTCCAGTCCGGTTTAATCAAAGACGTGTCTTAAGTCATAAAATTTTCTTTTGACTACCGTACTACGTTAGGGTAGCCCCCAGACTAAATTCCTTTGTTAATTTTCATATTTTTGTGTCGCATGTTTATTTCGCCTTGAATCTTGGAAACTCGGTGAAAAATCATATTTTTATTGTTTGTTTACTCTCTATTATTTAGGAGTTAATCCATAATAAGTCCTGCTACAAAAAAACGGACTCACCTTTTAAATGATTAAAATATTTTTAAAAAAATTCTAAATTATACTTTATTCGCAAATACAGCAACAAATATTCAAACACATTTCACTACAGCTATATATAAAAATATTGCAAATAATTCAATGTAGTCGTCTATTATTTGATGAACTACTAAAACGCTACAACATTAGAAATAAGAGACAAGGCTATTGAACTGTATTTTTATCGAAAGTGACTTGACAAAAGACCCAGTCTTCAAGGAACGATGGTACAAACGCTTTGGATGTAGTAAACTTAACGGCTGGTTCAATTTTTGTTAATAATGATTCGTACATTGTAATGCTTGCAGGAGATGATGTGCCCGTTAACTGAAAATGAAAAAAGAAACATGTATTAATTAATCGGTAACATTACAACTGACTTTCCAGTAAATTAATATTGCATAGTTAAAATCCGAATTCCTGTTTGCCAATTTATTCAAAAAAAAAAAAAATTCCTTGGAAATGAGATTCCACAGTACTTCTCTCGTTATGTTAAAGTTTCTTATCCCAATTTTCAGATTTTACTAGAATAAATATATTCCATCAAGTTATTTGAAAAATAATTATTAAAATTTTAACTAGAAGCACAGATAAGGTTTTACAGATGTGCCATGGTATACGAAAATATGTTTCGCATTGACAACGCTCGACAAGAGATGGCTTTTTTAGTTCCAACGCCCACCACGTGGATCGCAATTCCAGTAGAATTACTGAGAATGGAATATGTATCGTATGGTAGATGGTGTTGCAAAATAAAAGAAAATTAATATGAAATTCATCGTCATATGGCCCAAACCACACCCAATCAACCATAATTCACATTTTAAGCACGCCCTTGTTATAGAATTTAATTATAGCAATTATAGTTTTGTTGCGCGACCTGACACAATTTCTAAATCCGTCCGTTAAATTATAGAGTGACTACAGTTTTCTTTCATAAGTAGAGTGTTATTCTTTCTTGAAATAAATGTTTTACCACGTTTTACACCTAGATGTATGCAATTTACAATACATGTGGCTAAGGGGAACTGAATAGGTAGCGAAGCAAATAAACTTGGAGAACGGCCTCTCTGTATACTGTGCTAGAAACCAATATGGGCCTTAAAGTTACGACGTGTGAATAAAGAGCTGAAAGAGTAAAAAATGTGTTGTACCCTATTTTAAAAAACGAGTTTAAAATTACCAATGGAAAGCAATGTTTGAAGTAAATCCGACTTTAGTTTTAGTGTAATGGGTGTATTAAAGAATTGAAATGTAAAATGAGGGTCCTGACCCGAGTAGCTAATTGCCATTAATCTACTTAAAATTATAGTTAAAATGACTACTGGAATCTAAATTTAAAAGAAATCATAACAATTGGACTGTAAATAGTGTATTAAGGGATGAAATTGTACAATAAAGGTCGCACACTAACTTTCACCAGTCTGTTCTTCAATATATTCCTAATAAGTATTCAAAATTTGGTTCAAATCAAGTATTCCTTCCAACAGGTATTCACATTACAAATTATGCATTTTTACAACTATTTGACCCTTGAACGCGTAATTCCAGATTTTTTAAAAGCATTCACCACTTGAGCAAAAAGTAAATAATTTATAAAGAGGCGTCACTTGAAAAAAGAAGCTAAATGCTGCAATGATGTTGCGCAGGGTGCCTTCTACGCATCTCCGCTGTGACCACTGTGATCTCTCAGTGCATTTAAAATTAGTGTATCATAGACTCAGAAACATAGCCGGTAGTCAATTTAATGACAATATCCTACGTACACTCTTTTTGGAACAACTCCCGGACCACGTACGAGGAAGCGACTTGTACAACAAGCCTAGACGTCATAAAATCCCAGATCAAAATCCTTGCCAATGACTTGGAAAGCCTTCGAGGTACATCTATACGTTAAAACTTGCAGCTAATATGAGACGAAGACAACGGCAGCAGCAACCAAATGTGTTTTTACCATACCAAGTATGGCGACAGAGCGAGGAAATGCGGCGACAAGTTTAGTTTAAAATCGAGTGCACCTTCTTCAAACTAGCAGTGCCTTCGGGGGACGTAGCAAGCATCTCCAAAGTCGAAACAACCGTCCGCTTGCAAGTCCAAGACAAAGTTACCAGACTCAAATTCCTAGTCCAATAGCTAAAACGTACGTCCAATAACGTCCAATAGCTAAAGTACAATAGCTAAAACAAAATTGTTCACAGCCAACGGCGCCACAATCAACACGTATGAGACGAAGACAATATCACTCAACCTAGGTCTACTACGACCGTTTTTGTGGACATTTACAGTTGCAGATGTTACATACCCTATACTTGGAGCTGACTTCATAAAATGTCACCGTTTGCTTGTCGATCTCAACCACAAACAACTGCTCGATCGGCAAACCAAACTTTGTTTAACAGAGTTGCAGTCAAGAAACCAAGATTGAGCGATGAAAACAAAAGAATAAGAGTGGAATTTGCAAATATCTATTTAAAAGTATTACCAAATTTTTAGACAAATGTGGTGTTTTCAGATGAAAAGATTTTCCAGTCATCAGATAACGATCAACTTAAAGTCTACCGCCCAAAAAGCCAAAAATTTCAAGCATATTTACATAAAACTGACAATAGCGGAAGATTTTCAGTTCATGTCTGGGGCTGGATATCGGCGCAAGGCTCAGGAGTCTTATATGTTGTTGATGGCCGTTTAACCGGTGAGCGGTATGTGCAAATACTGAACGATGTAATGCTCCCTTTTGTGCAAGAACGTTTTCCACATTTTATTTTTCAACATAACTCACCTGTTCACACTGCCCGAATTGTTAAAAACTGGTTTAATGAAAATAACGTAGATGTTCTTGGTTCGCCAGCAAAAATCCCTGATTTAAAGCCCATTGAAAATATTTGTGCAAACAAATTTACAGTTACGAATTCAGTTCACGCATAAAAAATGTTAAAATTTAAATTTGTATGTCAATTTTTTTACTGTTTCCTCGACTATTACAATACTTCCTTTTCGAGAGAAGTAAAAGAGGTTTGGAATTTAACATTTGTAATAAAACATATATTACTTACATGGGTCATGTATTTTCCATCCGGTTTAAGAATACCAAAAGATAATTGGAGTACTTGATTAATAAATGTCCATACTTGTCCAGTTAAGTTTTCCGAAATTGGCACATCCGTTAGATCACCAAACACATAATCGAATTTTCGGCCTTCTGTGATGTAGTCTCTCAATGTTTTCATACAATTACCAACAATTATCTATGAAAATAAAAAATATTAATATATTTGTGGAGATACTAACTAAATTAAAATTTATAAAACAGCAATTTATGACGATGAAGAGTGTTAAAAGTGAGATTTTATTTTGTGAGTTGAGAAGATTACGGAACGAGCGTAGCGAGTGGAGCAACTCAATATAATAAAATCACTTTTAACACAAATATTTTACAAGATTTTTTGTACGACTATCATGATTTAATAAAAAATCATTCAATTAAACTTTGTCAATTTGAAGATTTTGTTAAATATTCCAATAATTTATTTTGTGAAATGTATCGCCATGGTTTCACAGCAAAACAATCGATGTTTATTAATAAATGTAAATAATAAAAATAATTAACTTCAAACTCGGCTGGCGCCTTGTCTGATAATTTTCACGACTGGTACCATAATGATTGCTATTGCGATCCTTATAACATAAATACCTATTTTGAAATGCCATTTAACATTAAGAGCTCGTATTGTTGGTTTACTCGAAAATGGATTGACAATACGAGCCACAACTACTCATCTAAACATAAGTAAAGCAGTTTTAAAAATAAAAAAACAATGGGCTCAAGAAGGTACACTTGAAAAAAAATAGGAACTAGAAGGCCAAAAATATCCAATGACGAACAAGATGCTGCTCTAATTATATTTTTTAGAGAAAATTCTTTGGATGTTCCAAAAACTGCTATAATACAGACGAACTTTCCCGGCTCAACTTTAACATTTACTCAAAATAATCAAAAAGACGCATTTGAAAATTAGTGTAGCTGCAAAAAATGCTGCAAATACACGGGATTAATATATAGAACAATTTTAGAAAATATTAAGTTGCCATCGGTACGCAAATTTTTCCCAAATAATAATTTTATAATTTAACAAGATAATTATCTCCAGTTCATTCTGAAATAGTTATTCGTAACTGGTTTGCTGAAAATAACATTGAAGTAATAAACTGGCCTGCCAAGAGTCACGACATAAATCCAATTGAATTACCAGATTTATTAAACAAATTGTACATACAGTCGACCTCATCTAGAAGCGAATGGTATATTTTAGTCATAGTATTTTATTGCAATTTTGGTTAGATTAAATGACGCTTTGCCCGTTGCCCTATTCTTAATATTTTATTTAAACACTAATCTGATTAATGTATTAGTAAATACAAGATATATAACAATATCAATTTATTGAGATAACTTGAAATTAAAATAATAAATAAATATAATTTGTCACGTTTTGTCATTTTTAGTTGACATATGTCGCTTTGTGTGGACATCTGACACTTTTAGTTGACCTGTCATTTTGGTTAGCAAAAACGATTTTTATTTGACAGTTACTCAGTCACATCGTCTCAGTCACTTTTAGTTAAATCTTTAATTGTTGGCAAATAAAAGAAATTTGAATAACTGATTTTCAACCAAAAACTTGAAGCACAACTGGAGTAAATAGAGTTAGTTTTAAGTTAGGTTTTATGAGATGCATCTTCAATATTATGTTCTTCAATGTATTATTAATGGATTTTTAAAAAATAATTAAAATTTGGTTCCGATCCCTGCAGTAGTTTTCGATTAAAGTGATAAAATCAAAACCGACGAAAATTAGTGAATATGATTTTATCCAATTTAATTGAAAAAATTGTACTTTTAAAGGGGGTAAATGCACAAGAGATACAATTTTTATCGGATAATTTTATTTTAATACAAATAGTTTGTTGCTATGTATATATCTCGAGCAGAAAAAACAAGAGAAAAACACGACCGCGAAGCGGGAGTGTTTTTCTCTTTTGTTTTCTCTGCGAGCGATATTTCCTCAAAGCAACAAACTATGAGTAAATTTAAAATAAAGTTATCCTGATTAAAATTGAATTTCGAGTGTATTTTAGGAAGATTAATAAACAACTCAAACAAATTTATTATTTGCAATTAATAAACAAAAAATTACAAACCAATAAAGAAAAAACAAAAAAGGCAGAAAGAACATAATTTCGAGTTTTGCAAAATATCTCAAACTGTTTCCAAATTGAGGTTCGGCATTGAATAGTAGATTTCGGTACACTATTTTGAACTGCATTTATAATTACAGTTTTGAAAGCGCTTCCAAAACGTTCTATATAATTCATTTTGCTTTTTGCTTACATTTCTGTTCTGACAAACCAAATTTGTTTGAAGAAGTCAAACTCAAGGCCTACTTTTTTTTAAAATACCGTGTACTAATAGATTTGAAAATTGAAGCTAACTTTTTACTCGCCGAAAATGGCAAGTTGCTACAAAAGGCAACAAAAACCGAATGCACAATTTTGATTGGTTGATTTACAGAGGTTACAAGACCTTTACAAATAGCCGGCTATTTTTTTTTTTTTTTTTTTTTCATTAATTTATCAAGAAAGCTTGCATTTTAATAATTTAAACGAGAACTTATCAAGCATTAATAATCTGATTAAAGCCCAAGAGCTTTAGCTCGAGGGCTTTAATCTTTGATTATTAATGTTTGATAAGTTCGAGTTAAATTATTTAAAAATGCAAGATTTGAGATCTGAGAGGTCGAGTAGTATTTAGAAAGATTATTTATTGAATGAAAATTTTCTATCCAAATCTATCCATTTTCTCGTTTTCAATTGCTTTTGCAGTAAAATTATAACATGTAAAACTGTCAAAATTAAATTCGCGTCGTCTACTTCAAATTTAAAAATGTCACGTGATCGGATATTGCTATCTATTAAAATAGTCGCTGATATTCCAGCTAACGCATACCTCATCTCGCAGTAAACACACATGAAATAAATAATCGACTGTAATTAGACAAAAGCTTCTTTTTGCCGAACACATTTTTGCTTTCCTTGAAAACTTGTTGCCTAGCAATTTGTCGATGACATTTACTGTCGACTACACCGCAACAAGTTTGAAAGTTAGAAAGCATAAATTAGAAAGCTTAAGTTAGAAAGCATAAATTTGTCCACCTAAAAAAAGCTCGAGAGTAATTCGACGAGATAATTTGGTGATTAAGAACAATAAAATAAAAAATTACGAGCATTAAAAGAAAATTTATTATTTAAATATATATTAAATATATTTAATTATTTATTCCCTACTAGTATATTAGAAACGAATAATACCTTAGTTACGGGAGCTATAATGATAGTCATAACTCCCAAGGGAATTATGAGAGGGCTATTATAACCTCATAATAGCCCTCTTTTTTGTTTATTTAAAATCAATTTTAGAGAAAAACAAAAGAAATCAAAACAATTTTTTTTTAATTTTAACTAACAATAACAATATTTCATTCTTTAGCATTGTTTTGCTCAGGTTTATAAATAAAAAAGTGTAACCGAATTGTAACTTGTAAGAAACAATAGTTGTGACATAATTCAAAACCGTGGTAACCATGAACAAGTAACTTGATCAATTTTAAATGCATAGCAACATTCGGTTAAAATTACTTTTTTATTGCAATAAAAAACGTGATTTAGTAAGGAATAAAATTATGTATGTACCACAGGAATTAACAGATGATAATAACCTCGGGAAATTTACTATCCCTCGGGCCAGAGGCCCTCGGGATGATAAATTTTTCCCTCGGTCATTATCATCCTTATAATTCCCTTGATACATAAATAACTATTATATTGATAGAAATAAAAAAAAACTCGAAAAAAATAAAAGGTGCCAAGTATCCATAGCAAATTGAGTGTCAAAAAGGTATATATTTTTTCTAATACTATTTTAGAATAATAACATTTTTGAACTAATTTTAATTTGAGAATGTACTCATTCTGCAACAAGTGCGAGAATATTCATTCTTACACAAGTGATAGAATGACCACATGTGGCGCCATCTCATGGAAGTTGACGCAACATTAAACTATTGTATTTTGTTTAATGAATTATTCATTTAACTTATTAATTGTTGATATTAGTAATATTATAATTCAATCAACTAAATCATTCATATTTAGAACATTCTTTATGACATTTTATAACTAATTTTGTTTATTAATACATATTTTATAGCAGCGACATCTGTGAACTAATTGCCAAAAGCGACTAATTGCCTAAAAACGTAAAAACTGACGTATTTTAATTGACGATAGTATTAGAAAAAGTATAGTCTGAAACTCGTCGGAATGAATATTCAGCCCTCGTGAAACCGTCAAACTCGCCTTCGGCTCGTGTGACAAATTTCCACTCGGACTGAATATTCTCATTCCGCACTCGTTGCAGAATATACTATTTTAAATTGATTATTTCATTCCTATCACAATACTGTACTTGAAATCACAGCTTTCTATATATTAGTCCGACAACAACCCGTTGCCATTTCTACGGGGCCTATTACAGCGATAACACCTCCCGTTGCTATAGTTACTTTATATAGATGATAATAATTGTAATGTACATATACCTATTTAGATATCCATGAAACAAAATATGTAAACAATATATTAGCTATTAAACAAATCTGTCATCTCAAAAATGTCGAACAGACGATTTGGAGAGATTAAATAACGTTAAATAATAACGTTAAATAGTATAGTCAATATTAATAACGTTAAATAGTATAGTCACGAAATAATCTTTAAAATACAACTCGGGAAAAGATTATTGTTATCGGTAATTTTGCATTTTAATGCACTCAAACTACGTTTCCTAAAGCAATTTTACTTGTCAAATTGGCAGACAAAAAACCTCCGTACCGCTCGGTTTTTTGATCCTTCAATTTGACTCGTAAAATTGCTAGGCAACGTAGTTTTCGTATAAAATTCAAAATTACCGATAATAATCTTTTCCCTTGTTATATTACATATGAAAACAGAAAATGATCATCTGTTATCGAAATAAATGCCGTAAAATGCAATGTTATCATGTTTTTTACAAGAAAAAAATAATCCACTAAAAACTCACTCAGTGATTAAATAAACTATATCTGTCTCTCTTTACTCATTAAATTACGTTGTTATTAAATAACAACGTAATTTAATGTGAAATAAATTTATGTTAGCATTTGTCGGTCATTTGTTATCAAAACCTGTTGGAAAAAATAAAGATATACTTAGTGCGTTCTAGTGCAACCTATTGAAAATCTCCATTATACTTTATCGCGTGCAGGTACGAGGAATTTTAATTTCGCTAGAAATTCATCAGTTTTGCTTCTATTTCACTTTTATTTTTTATCCGATTTTGATGTGTGATACATCAATAGGTTCAGAAAGCATGTGCCTTTAAAAATAGAGAAAGCAAAAGTCCTGTAACATAATATACATTTAATAAGAAATGGTTGAAATTTTAACATAATGAAGTTCATCTATGAAACTTCAACTATTTATTATTAAATATATATTATTTTAAAGTAATTTTTCTTTCTTTTTTCTTCAATTCACATGTTTACTTAACCCATTGATGTATCACACATCAAAATCGGATAAAAAATAAAAGTGAAATAGAAGCATAGAATAGAAGAACTGATGAATTTCTATCGAATTGAAAATTCCTAGCTCCTGCACGCGATAAACTATAATGGAAATTTTCAATAGGTTGCACTAGTGCGCACTAAGTGTATCTTTAATTTTTGTAACATGTTTTGAACAAATGATCGACAAACGTTAATATAAATTTATTTCACATTAAATTTTTTGGTGCATTACTGGTTGCAAACACTCGACTAATGGAGCCTTAAGGAAGCACTTACATAATGTATGTAGGTATTAGTTAAGTAATTCAGCCATGACTATTGCAGTACGTGCTCTATGAGAAAAGTAAAAATCAGAAATGGGGTGTGTTTATATACATATTTCGTAATATATTTTTGGTCGTAGAAAAAAGTCCATGTCGCGCACACATAGTACTTGCACACATTCATCTAGGCACATAAATAGCTATTTCATCACCAGTTGTGAAATATTTTCATTTCATAACTAGTTGTGTAAAATGAGTGGTTTAGCAACTAAAATCGATTTTGAAAAGTCAAAACTGAAAATGTTTTAACGCTGACCCTGAACAGTTGTATTCACTAAATGCCTTCATTAGTTTTACCTTGTAATTTGAACCATTTAAATTATCCAAAACATCTCCACAAATGGAACGCATGTGTTTCGCACAAGCTTTCATTACTACTTCATCAATTTCTAGCATCACAACTTCTTTAGGGCCTTCTTTCAACAATTCGAATAGGAGAGCCCCGTCACCACCACCCAAAATAACAATCTCTTTATTCTTGTAATTCTCCTTACCTCTGGCCATCAAAGTTTCGGTGTAAATTAAATCAGCTTCAGAAATATCTGTGAAAATAAATATTTAATATAAACATAATTGCTTAAATGATTTCAGACTGTAATAATGCTGTCCACCACTAAGTCTCACTAATTTTGTAATTCATTGAGTATCTAATTACCATTTTAAAAAGTATTACATCATTATTGTTAATTCAATAAGATTTCTTCCAGTATTTTTCAGCTCAGCTTAATTGACAATTAACACAATATTAAATTATTTCATTGTTATAAGATTAGCTTAATAGATATAATTATAAAATTTAACAAATGTGGACAGCATCATAATTCACTACAGTTTGAAATATCTGCCAAGATTTGTGAATTATAGTTTTACTTTGAAGATCATCCAAGACAAGCATATTTCCCAAACTCTTCGAATGGACAATTTGGATTTTTTGGAAAGGGGTGACTTCTTCAAATATTAACTTGTCAATGTCATATTCGAGCAATCTATCATCTAAAAATTAATTTCTTAAATTGTTTTGCTACAAGTTTTTGACAGAAGTAGTTTGTAAAATCTTGGATAAAGCGTTAAAACGTGCGTACAAAATTCAATTCCTTTAACAACAAAATTTTAAAATAAGTAACTTCAAAAATATTCTACATTTTTTAACTTGGATCTTTGGACACTTTTCAATTTTTTGGTATGTATAATCAGTAAGTAGTATACTTATTTTTGAAGTTGATTACATTTGTCTTGTGTAATATTATTATTTCACATATACCCTAGGATTTTTAGTATATCTTTTAACTTTTTTGTCGCTGTTCATTAAAAACAAAACTATTACATATTTTAACTTATTTCCCAAATACATATTTTAAAAAATTCATCTGTAGAACAAGCTTCTAAATAAATCAGCATCGAAAAAATCTATTTTAAAACAGCCCCAAAGCAATGTTCCAAAAACAAATGAACATGATAAATACTAAATAAATAAATAAAAACGTGGAAATGAAAATATTAGTAGTTAACAAACCTGAAGTGGGGAAGTAGTTGATAAAAGTACACCTCTTTATTGGAATAAAAGTCCTGCTTCTTTTGATTTCGACCAATGATTTGCTTATGTGCTGTTCAAGCTCCCTCATATGCTATAACATGGTTTAACATGCAAGTACTTTTATTTTAAGAAAGAAAATAAGACTAAAAATGCACATTTTTTCGGGGGGTTAGGTTTAGATAGTTTAGATCTTACTTTTTTAAATTACTTAATAAAGTATTTTTATGAAATCTACTCTGGTTTTAGGATATATAATCTCTCTAAAATAATAAGAGCTTTTACATGACGACCTCGGACTCGCCAGTTTGGAGACTCGCATTTCTGATTTTAATTTAGACACATTTTATAGGCAACTATTTACTTTATTAATAATAAAGCTTCATTCGCAACCATAAATTAGTAGTAACCCAAACAGGAGAACGTAATTTTCATGATATTCATATACATTGAAATATGAAGTATTTTTACGGTAAAAACTGGGTCCACATTACTAAAAATTTACGTTATGCGTTGAATTTAATAGAAATTTGTTTATGCGTTAACACATTTATGTGAGTGTTTACCGCATAACAATGCACACCAAACTTTTCGCGACATTCAACGCAAACAATCCGTCGGTTGTCGGTTTTTTTCGACTACATCAAAAAGATTTGCACCGTACAACGTTCTAGTGTAGACGTATCTATTCCAATATTTTGATTTATGATGAAATCTTTTCATTGTCATTGCATATTGTTTGGGTTTTCTTTATTTGAACACACCAATAATAGTGTATTTAAATCTGATGCATTTATTACGATGACGTCTTCTTTGTTTATATTTATTTTTTACTTTAATATTGAATATTAAATAATCATAAAGTAATAAAGATATTTAGTAATAATATATTATTCAACGAGTTAGTAATGATAGTCATTATTCTTGAGAATGAAGTTTTGCGTTTTCTCGGAGATTTTCTCTTTCAGTTATAATTTAATATAAAAGTTGCAAGTGGTTTTGTTCCTGATTTGTAATTCTATGATAAAGTATCCGATGCTCGTAAATAATCAAATAAAAACTCACACACATATGTATCGCAACGCATGCTGCATAGCGTCAAATTTATGTCAAAAATAATTTTACATTAGCTTTATAAATATTGCTGAATTTAACATTCGAAGCTCAACATAAACTTTTACTAATGTGGACCCGGCTTAATAAATCACTATTTACCTATTTAATATAAATTTAATTTCCCGCTATCCTCACGGCGGTTGTTTCAAACTTAAGAGTGCTATATAGTCGAGGCAAATTTGCGACGTAAACAAATCGTCCCTTACGTCTTCGTCGATCCGTTACAATTTTACCTCAGCTACGGTCGTCATTCTAACGGTAATAAATTTGGCAACATTTCATACCTACACGGTGAAAGTGAAATCGAATCGAACCCAGACGAAACTTAAAATTGACAAACAGTCCCTTGCTTAAAATAGATATATTTTTATTATCCGATAATTAAATTAATTGGTTCTTAAATTATGATGGAATAATTAATAGAATATAAGAATCATTGGATATTAATAAAAAAAAAAAAAAAATAAGATTATTTGAATTATTTAAAATCTTATTACAAAATTTAATTATAATGTGTAATTCATTTTTGAAAATATGTAGATTAACAAACTCAAAGGAACTATAATTATTAAATACTCAATCAAAGTGATATTGTCACGCGTTGGGGGTCGTGAGGGGGTCGAGTGTTTGTATTGTGAAATAAATTTATATTAGTGTTTGTCGATCTTTTGTTATTAAAACATGTTAAAAAAAAATATCGATATACTTAGTGTGCACTAGTGCAACCTATTAAAAATCTTATTAATCTTAAAAAATTATTAATCACTTAGAAAATCATTATAGTTTGTCCCGTGCAGGAGATAGGAATTTTCATTTCGCTAAAAATTTATCAGTTTTGCTTCTATTTCACTTTTATTTTTATCCGATTTATAAGGGTGGAAAAACGGAATTAAGAAAAGTTTACTATTTTGTATCAGACTATTTATAAATTTACTACTAGAAACAAAATTTGAAGAAAATCCGCGCAAAAATACTTAAGAAGAAGAATAAGGGTAGAAAAATTGAACCAAAGGTAGTTAACTAATCTTTATCAGATCAATTGTAAATTTACTTATAGAAACCAAATTTGAAGAAAATCCGAGCTTAAATACTCAAAAAATAAATTTTCGCGGAAAAACTGAATTAAGGGTAGTTAACTATTTTTTATCAAATCATTTGTAAATTTAATTAAAATTACTACTAGAAACAAAATTTGATTATTACAATACTATTATTACAATACTTTTTTCACAACATAAGTCAGAATACATTATAATTAGTGTTTTAGTAATTTAGAATGAGAAAATAAAACAGAAATTAAATTTAGTATGACTTGAATTTAGTATGCATTTATTAAACATGAATTCGTTACACATTTGTTATATGTACGAAAACAGCTTCCGAGTATCCATAAAAGCAATGTTGCCTTTTCGATTTACCGTTACTTTTGCTTAAACTGTGGGCCAACAGAGGACGCAGTTTTTAATAGAAAATAATGTAAACTAAAAAGTCGTTTTAAATCCTTAATTTTCATTATTTTTGGAATTTTTTTTTACTAAAATGATTTATATAATTTATATATTTGAGCGACATCGGGTTTTTATTTTTTTTTGTATAAATTTTGCATTGATCATTAAAAATTGATAATTTATAAAAAAGCCCGATGTACCGCAATACACAAACTAATTATAAAAATATTATCGAAAACCAGAATTAAAAATATTGGAAACTAAGGTCAGAATATGAATTTTACGGTTTTGTTTACTTTTTGCGCTATATAACGCTCTTTTAATTCGCCTCAAAATTATAGTGAGCCGTAAATTTTCAGTCCTCTCACTACTCAAGTCAGTCATGAATTTTATTTTGTCTATGACTTAGTCCGCGATAAAGTCACTAGATATATAAAGTACCGCAATTCAGACGCCATTATGAGGTCACGAAATACCAACCTTATATTTCTTGACCGCGAAATTTGAATTTGACGTATAAGAATAATATTTTTAAGTTTTTCAACATTAATTGACAGTTCAAAGTCAAACAGCTATGCGCTGTTGACAACAAACGTTTTCTACGCTACCTAATTTTACTACAAGACAATTGTGCATAACAAAAAGTGTTTATTTATTTAATTATAGTGTAATTTTGTATGTAAATGTTGATATTATATTAATATAAACTTTTAGTTAGGTTTCCCGCCTTAGTTTTGTGAATTTATATCCAAATGTGTGATGATGTGTTCAATTGTATTGTAAATAATTGCCTATAAAATGAGTTTAAACAGGAAAATACTAATAAAATTATTGGGAAATTGGGTACTAAACAACATTTATCATTCCGAATAAATGCAGGTATAATTTGCATATAAATGCACGAAAGGCACGCAGCAGCTAGGCTTATTACTATTGCATATTGTATACAAATTATATTATAAATTTACAAACAGCTGTCCAACGTCTATATACTAGGAAGGTTGCCTCAAAACTTTTTTTAGGAGTGGGGGAGCCGCTATGTTGTGCGTCATCAAATCTGCCAGTTCATTGTTTACATTTCTGTTTCGCTGCATTTTTCGTGTATTTCACAGAAAATTACAGTTTTGATTCGGTTTAAAAGTAATATTTCTTTATAAAAGTATTGTGTATAGTGTTCATAAACATTTGCGTGATAAATAGACACTTTTATATTGCAAATACATTAGTGGGTGGTGTTCAAGTGACAATATATCCTACGTTTTCGTTGTCCCAAGAGCTGTTTAATACCTATAGATTGTAATCTTTAATCACCAACGGTAAGTTAAAGTTTAATATTATTTATTCTATTTTCACTGACCATTAATACATTGTTTAGATGCCTGGTGGAATCATTTGCAGTGTAATGAACTGTAAAAGCAACTCGAAGACTGCAAAAAAGAGTGGAGAAGACATCTCTTTTCATTATTTTCCAAAAGATATATTAGTTCGGAGTGAGTGGATTAGAAAATGTGCCAGAAGTAAAAATTTCGATCCAAACCATAAAAGAATATGCAGTAAACATTTTGTTGAAGCGGATTATGAAGATGAAATATATGCTAGAGTTATGAACACGAAACCAAAGAAATTAAAAAAACAAGGTTTGTTTTGTTTGAAAGAAATTGAGCATTATACATTAACGAATGATTTTTTTTTGTAGCAATCCCGTCCCTTTTTTTGGAAACCACAGTCAATGAAAATGTTTGCGATCGTCCAAAATTGATGGAGTTAAATCAAAGAAAAACATTAATTGAAAGTCTGGTTCAACAATCTGAAGTTTGCGAACCAACTGCAGAACCAACAAAATTATCCAAATGCAGTAAATGTCAAGATTTAGAAAAATCATTGGATGAACTTCAAATTGAAAACCAACAACTTAAATTGAAAATTAAACTTTTAAATGAAAAAAATAATGAGAATCTTCACTTACGTAAACATCTTACAGAAAAAAATGAGCAATAGTGTTTTGAAGAACAAGTAATATCTGCACTATCAAATATTTTAACTCCTAATCAAGTTGAAATTGCATTGAAGAAGAAAAAAGAAGCGCGCTGGAACTAAGATGAATTATCTAAAGCATTTACTCTTCGATATTTCAGTAGACGATGCTACTGTTGCCTAGCCACCAATACAATGATTTCTTTGTTTTAACTATTTTGTAGGTGTCATTAATTATTATAAAACTATATATAGAAGATCGCATCCATTGTTCGAGTTAGTCTAGTTTTGACCATTAATTAATGTACTTCGCGTTTTTCGTTAATTATATGAACTTAATACTTAATTATATTAACCTAATAAATAATTATATCAATTCAATCAACATATTATTTTCCATCACCTATCATAAACCTAATTGCGGAGTTAAGTTAATTTGTGATCAATCGAAGCTCGTGTACGGAACTTTCACTACAAAGTTGCCCTGGTGTCAGAACTGAAAATTGTGCATCAAGTTATTTTTGTTTATTCCTAATCGGTGGAATACAACATAAAAACTGGTGTCAGAAGAGGGATAGTTCATCGTCAATTGGATGAACATTCGAGTGAATTTTCAAGTGAAAACAAGGTTAATTCACGTGAGTTTCAACTCTTTGCGAAAAGAACTCTTGTACAAATCCTGAATATTCCGTGCTACTGAATCTGGAATTCACCGGCCAATCGGAGGCTAACACGGAAACTCCAAAGGAGAACCAACCATCAAATCATCATTCATCAAATCTACCCTTCCGAAGGAAGTCAACCTGCATCTACAGAATACAACTAGCAATACAACTAGCATCGTCATTATAAACTGTAAGTCAAAAATAAATAATACTGTTCTCGTAACTCCATTCAATTTTCATTTTCCTTTAACCTCTTACATTCTGATAAATCCAACAGAATGTCTCGATCAAGTGATAATGAACGCGATCTAAATCAAACTAGAGTCGATTCGACTCATCCAAATACAAATCATACTGATAATCATGATGACGAAGATTCAAATATCGGACATGAAGAATTGCCTCTAACAGTTTTGTTCAAATTTATTAAGCAATTTAGTGGAGATAGATCCGAATTAAATACTTTTATCCAAAACACAAACAGTGCATTTTCTTTAGCAACTCCAAATCAAACAAACAGTCTTCTATTGTTTGTCGTATCACAGTTATCTACTAGTGTCATTAACGAGTTAGAAATATCAGACGTTCATTCATGGACGGAATTGAAACGAAGATTAAAATTATACTATAGCCAAACAAAGCACCTTGTTCAGGCACATGAAGAGCTTGAAACAATTAAACAGTATCCTAATGAAAATATCACTGATTATTTTAAAAGGCTAGAAAAAGCAAAAAACGATTGTATACTAAGTGAAACAAATCATTGTTCAAACCCTGATCAGTTACCAGGTCTACGTCTAGCAATTCAAAGAACAGCTCTCAGACGTTTTATTATTCACAGCAAATCTGAGATATCACAAATGCTTCGTGCTCGCGATATAGATAATCTGAATGAAGCTTATTTACTTGCACTTCAAGAGGAGAAAATATCTAATTATACTCGTTATCGAACACCGCAAACAAATCGTAATAATTCTCAGAACATGTTTTGTAAAATTTGCAAAAGAAACAATCATACTACTCAAAATTGTCGAAATAAAAATCATGCTCAATCCTTCAAAGGTAATACTACATCGCATAATAATCCTAGCGCAGGTCCAAAAACCTACCAAAATAATGATAGTTACAATAGGCCTTCAACCTCTAATCAATATCAAAGGAAATTTTGCAACTACTGTAAATATACAGGTCACACCATAGAAGAATGTCGAAAAAGACAATTTAAAAATCAAAATTCACAAAATCCAAGAATAAATCATGTGCAATCAGACATGAATCCTAATTCTTTAAACTATCAAACGTCCGACGTGATCAATGCCACATGGGCGGACGAAACCCTTCAATCGGCATTCCCGGAATCAGAGAACAACACATTATAAATAATAATCAAATAAATAACTACAAGCTAAAAACAATTACATTTAAAATTCCAAATTCTGATAATTTAGTAACATTCTTATTAGATACAGGTGCTAGTATCTCAATCATAAAACATACTTCTGTCATACCAGAGAAAACTCCTTTAAATAAAAGCGATCTTGTAACCATAACTGGTATTGATGCAAATTCCACTATCAGTGCTCTTGGTTCAACTAACTTAAAATTATCAAATAGAGATATGGAGCTCTATCAAAAGGTATATGTTGTAAACGCATTTAAAATCTCAACCAAATATGATGGTATTCTTGGTGATGATTTTCTAAAAAATCATAAAGTAATCATAGATTATTCTAATGAAACTATTAAAATAGGAGAAAGTGAAATTAAGTTAAATACAGGTCTTGTACCCGATAAAACAAATTCTATTTTAAAAATTCCTGCTCGAACCGAAATAATAGCTGAAATAAATATTCAAAATAATTTGTCAGAAGGATTTTTACCCAGACAAGAAGTTCAAGAAAACGTTTATATTCCAAATTTGTTAGTTAAAAATAAAAATAATAAATCAACAATTCCTATTCTAAACGCTAATGATTTTGAAGTTACTTTAGATAACTCAATCGTATTTAATATAGAAGAATTTATTCCTCAAAAAGAAATAAACTTTTTGAATGACAACAATGTAAATTCAAGAAACATTATCAATACTTCTAAAAAAAGATTAGAGCTATTATCCGAAAACATTCGGACCGATCATCTAAATGCAGAAGAAAAAGATTCATTAATAGAAATCTGTTTAAAATATTCAAAAATATTCCATCTAGCGGGTGATCATTTAACAATGACAAATACTTTAAAACACAATGTACCAACAACTACAGAAATTCCAATATCTGCAAAAACATACAGATATCCAAAAGTTTTTGAAAATGAAGTAAATTCGCAAATATCTGATATGCTTAAGAATAAAATTATCCAACCATCTTTCTCACCGTGGTCTAGTCCAGTATGGATAGTGCCAAAAAAATTAGATTCATCCGGTAAAAAGAAATGGAGGTTAGTTATAGACTACAGAAAACTTAATGATATTACAATTGGAGATTCATACCCTTTACCGAATATTGAACACATACTAGATCAATTAGGAAATTCGGCTTATTTTACAACTTTGGATCTTGCTTCAGGATTCCATCAGATTCCAATGTCAGACAAAGATAAAACAAAAACTGCATTCACAACCCCATCAGGACATTACGAATTTAACCGAATGCCATTTGGTCTCAAAAATAGTCCTGCTACTTTCGCTAGACTTATGAATATCGTATTATCAGGCCTTCAAGGTACTAAATGTTTTTGTTATCTGGACGATATAGTTGTTTATGGAACAAACCTCAAAGATCATAACGATAAACTCAAAGCAGTATTTGATCAATTAGAACAACATAATCTTAAACTCCAACCGGACAAATGTGAATTTCTTCACAAAGAAATCACATATTTAGGTCATATAATTTCAGATACAGGTGTTAAGCCAGATACAAAAAAAATCAAAGCCATTTTGGAGATACCAAATCCAAAAAATCAAAAAGATATTAGATCTTTTTTAGGTTTAGTGGGCTATTATCGAAAATTTATAAATAATTTCGCTTCACTATCAAAACCTTTAACACAACTTCTCAAAAAAGACTCAAAACAATTTATATGGACAGAAAAGACTCAAGAAGCTTTCAATAAATTAAAAACAATCTTAACAACAGAACCTATACTTCAATATCCTGATTTTTCAAAAATATTTGTTCTTACAACAGACGCTTCTAACGAAGCAATTGGTTCAGTTTTATCGCAAGGTGAAATCGGCAAAGACCTTCCAATATCTTTTTATTCGCGAACATTGAATAAGGCCGAAACAAATTACTCGACCATAGAAAAAGAGTTGTTATCAATTGTTGACTCTTGTAAACATTTCAGACCTTACTTGTACGGACAAAAATTTAAAATTGTCACTGATCATAAACCACTGACATGGTTGATGAATTGTAAAGATCCCAATTCACGACTATCAAGATGGAGACTTAAACTTATGGACTACGAATATGAGATAATTTATAAAAAAGGATCGAGTAATACTAATGCAGATGCACTCAGCAGAATAAAATATGAAAATGTAAATTTTATTGAAGATGACTTATCTTTTCCAAACTTCAAACTATTTTTCCAACAGGAAATAGATATACCAGAACCAAATAGCGTTAAAACTGCAATAGAAAATGTAAAAAATTTAGTAATTCCCATATCATGCGATTACTCAAATTCTAACAAACATATGGATTACATAAAGAAAACTTATCAAAATCTTGTTCAAAATCCACAAGTAGCAGAAATAAACTTTAGACAAAATCAAAATCAAAAGTTATTCCTTGCCTTTATAAAACTCAATGCTTTAGATTCAGCTACTTATGAAGATCTTTATAAAACACTGGATAGTCTTCGAATCCTACTAGAATATAACAACATAAATTCTTTTGTAATTACAGATTTGTTATCTGAAAATACAACAATTAGGCGAGATACTTATCACGCTTTATTATATTATCTTTTTAGAAATTTCAAATATGAAGTTCTCAAAGATACACGTATACTCTTAACAGATCAAAATTTAATCAATGATATCCTTCGCGAGAATCACGACTTACCAACAGCTGGTCACCAAGGTTTTGAAAGGACATATGATCGAATTAAAGATCAATATTATTGGGAAAATATGAAAGAAAATATTAGAACTTACATAAAGAGATGTGTAGTATGCCAAAAATCTAAAACAGATTTTAGGAAAAATAAGAGTCCCATGCAAATTACTACAACAGCAAAAAAATTTTGTGAACAAATAGCAATGGACATTGTAGGTCCTTTACCAATAACCCAAAATGAAAATCGGTTTATTCTTACTCTACAAGACGATTTGACCAAATTTATACAAGCTTATGCTATACCCAACCATGAAGCCAAAACAATTGCCATTTATTTTCTAAAATTTTGTACACATTATGGATTCCCACAAAATATTCTCTCAGATCAAGGAACTGAGTTTACATCGCAAACTTTTAAAGAAATAAATAAACTTATGAGTATCAAACATAGATTGACGTCACCCTACCATCCTCAATCTAATGGCTCGTTAGAAAGAACACATCTAACACTAAAAGACTATTTCAAATGCTATACTAATAAAGACAATGACAATTGGGACGAATTTCTAAATTTTGCTGTATACAGTTATAATACTGGCATACATAAATCGACAAAGAAAACTCCATATGAACTAGTATTTGGTGAAGTACCAAGAATCCCTAATTATCTTAATCAACCAAAATTTAAACCAAATTATTCCGATCTCGCTAACGACCTTACCAACAAATTACAAATCATACGAGAAACAGCAAGAGAAAATCAAATTCAGTCAAAAACCAGATCCAAACAAAATTATGATAAAACTCATAACCGAACTTATTCCTTCAACGAAAATGATTTAGTATTACTTTATGATTCCGCCTCAAAAACCAAGAAGTTGACTCCAAATTACAAAGGCCCTTACAAAATTGTACAGATACATAATAATCAAACAGCTACAATTCAAATCACTCCCAAAAAACTCAAGACTTATCACTTCAATCTTCTAAAGCCTTATATTCTTTCAGATCAAGATGAAGATCAAGAATCAGATCAGGAATCAATTCCTCTTTCTTATGATCATTCCATTGATCAGCCAAGCACATCAAGACTTCAATATTAACCCAATTCCATCTTCATCGGGTTTACTGTATTACAATTTAGGCAAAGCACATATTTCAAATAATGATTTTACTCTTCTTTCATTTATCAATCTTACTTTACTCAACGAACAAATTAATATTGTAAAAACAAATTATGGAAGATCCTTAAATCTTTGTAATTTTGCAATATCTGAACGATATACATCTGACTGTCATAATCAATTAAAATTTATAAAGACTAAAATTGAATATATTGAGCAATCATATCGTGTAGTATCACATCAATTAAAGGGCGTTCACAACCGAAAGAAACGCGGACTTATTAACGGTATAGGCGATGGTATGAAATGGTTATTTGGAATACCAGATGCAGATGATGCTGCTTTTTATACAGACTCAATTAATTCTTTAATGTCCAACCAAAAACAAACCGAAGTTTTATTACAACAACAGGTCTCAATTATTTCTCAAACTATATCAAACTTTAATAACTCAATGTCACGAATGAACGAAAATATTGTTACTTTAAATTCAAATTTTGAAAAATTTAATACATTTGTTAAAGAAACAATTTTTACACAAAATGCTATAGAACAAGAAATTAGTATTGCAAATCATTTAATTCTCCTGATTGAAATGTCTGATGAAATTCTAAGATTGTTAGAAAACTATGAAAATGATTTATCCTTAATTCAAAACGGAATTATAAATTATAATATTCTTTCTCCAGAACAATTGTTTAATGAATTAATTAAAATTTCAACTAAATTTTCATTACCGATACCATTAACAAACGAGAATCTTTATCATTATTATAAAATCATATCTTTAAAATCATTTATAAAAGATGATTTAATAATCATGTCATTTCAAATTCCACTTAAAGATGTTTACGAATATGAACTATATCAAATATTCTCAATACCTTCACCTCACGAAGACCCTACTTTAATATCACTGATTGTACCTTCTAAACCTTATATCCTGGTTTCCACTACGAAAACATATTATGTTATGATGAATGACTTAAAACAATGTGAAGAGTATATCTCAAATGAATGGTTATGCAAAGATATTACAATGTTGAAGAAAACCAATTCCGAAGAATGTGAAATTCAATTAATGATGAAAACAACTGTTAATATTCCTAAAACTTGTACAACCAAAAATTCTATAGTAGAAATGGAAATATGGCACCCTCTAAGGAATAACGAATGGTTCTATGCAATAACTTTTCCTACCCAAATCACAATTCTTTGTAATGGACAATCAATGACGGAAATTATTGAGAGAATTGGTATTCTCAAACTCTCCACAAAGTGCAAGGCTTATACGAGACTGGTTACTGTTGAATCACATCAGATGTTGGCAACGTCAAATTTAACACATTATATTCCGACAACAAGTATAAATAAAGATGATTGTTGTATTAAACTTAAATTAAACCTCACTAGTAATAATATTCATTTAAATCCAATACAGTTGAATAATTTAGATCTAAATGAATTGAAATTTGCCGAGAACAAACTTCATGAGTTCGATGAACAACTAAAACAACAAATTAACCAACCTTTTATTGTTAAAAAATCTAAATGGTACAGTACTATTTTATCCATCATAATGGGAATTCTCCTTTTAATATTTTTATATAACCTTTTCAAATGGTGCGGTTGTTTTTATTGGTTAAGATATTTTTGTTGTTTTACTAAAGAACCACGAAATCCAAATATTCCGTGTTTACAAATTTTTAATCAGTGCCATAGCCAACCAGTAGACAGTCCAATTGTGCGATATGATACAGAACGAGAAAATGTTCGTATCCCTTTACAACCATCCGTTTCGCAACCTAATATTAGTTGTGATGAACGTTCTGACTCATCAGTGCGCAGATCGAAAAGATTACAGGGAAAAGTGAAAATTAACCCTTTTTAAACTATAAGTTTTGTGAAATAATTATTAGTGCATTAGTTTTAAGAATTAGTAATAAGTTTGCTTGTGTTAAGAAGTTTTTTTTTTATAATTATTCTATAATTATTTTTGTTTATTTTATGTATTGTGTGTAGTATTATAAGATATGATAAGAGATCTTTTTAACTGCTTTATTATTATATAATTATACAATATCAAATGTTAGATATTATATTCGTTAAAACTTTTAATCCTACTGTTTAAAAAGTTTTAGAAATTAATTATATTCAAGATTTTTATTCAAAATTTAAAATTATAACAAAAATCTTTTTAGGTTGGGAGGTGTTGCCTAGCCACCAATACAATGATTTCTTTGTTTTAACTATTTTGTAGGTGTCATTAATTATTATAAAACTATATATAGAAGATCGCATCCATTGTTCGAGTTAGTCTAGTTTTGACCATTAATTAATGTACTTCGCGTTTTTCGTTAATTATATGAACTTAATACTTAATTATATTAACCTAATAAATAATTATATCAATTCAATCAACATATTATTTTCCATCACCTATCATAAACCTAATTGCGGAGTTAAGTTAATTTGTGATCAATCGAAGCTCGTGTACGGAACTTTCACTACAAAGTTGCCCTGGTGTCAGAACTGAAAATTGTGCATCAAGTTATTTTTGTTTATTCCTAATCGGTGGAATACAACACTACATTTACTTACGAAGCTCTTTAAATTATCCACTACCTGGGATTTCTACACTACAACGTTGGGCTGCAAATATTAATATTTCAAATGGAATTTTGCAAGATATTTTAAGAGTAATGGCTATTATTGGAGAAACAAAAAATATGTTTAAAAAAACAACAGTTTTATCGTTCGATGAAGTAAAAGTTGCTAATTTATACGAGTACGATCAAAAGGAAGACGAAATTATTGGCCCACACTCATACATGCAAGTTATAATGGTCAGAGGGCTTCATGATTCTTGGAAACAACCAGTGTATATCGGTTTTGATCAAAAAGTTACAAAAAATATTATCCAAAATGTTATAACAAGTTTGCATGAAATTAATTACACCGTTGTTGCATGTGTGTCAGATTGTGGAGGAGGTAATCAAGGACTATGGAAGGAATTGTCTATAAACGTCTCGATAAACGTCAATAATACGTTTATTTTACATCCTGCAACCCAAAAGCCAATATATTTCTTTGCCGATGCACCACATATTCTTAAATTACTAAGAAATTGGTTTGTAGACACTGGTTTCATATTAAACGATGGTACACTTATTGATAAAAACCCAGTGGACGCATTAATAAAAATTACTTCCACCGAAATTTGTTCCTGTTATAAAGTAACTCCACTTCATATCAACTGCGAAAAAACCCAACGACAGAATGCAGCTCAATTATTTTCAAACACGGTTGCAACTGCATTAAAAACTTATTTACCGGGCGAAGATAAAGAATTAGCAAATTATGTTGGAGAATTTAAAACGTATATCATCTGATACTTCATCAATAAAAATACAAAATAAAATTAGAAAATTTTTTAAGCAGCTATTAATTTAATATAAGAATTGTAGTTAAATATTAAGATTAAATATTGTTCATAACTATTTATATTTTTTTTTGTTTAAACTTTAATAAATTGATAACGAACGCAAAGGTATGATAAATTTTTAAATAAAAACAAATAATATAAACAAAACACTAAGTATATTTTTTAATAACCGAAACTTTCGAACCGAAACTGTAATTTTCTGTGAAATACACGAAAAATGCAGCAAAACAGAAATGTAAAGAATGAAATGTAAAGAATGAATTTTTGAGGCCAAAAATATAACGTTCTCTGTTTTACTCATTGTCCATACCCATTGCGGCACTTTATATATTTAGTGACTTTATTGAATAATTTTTTCATTTTTCAGAAACCCCATTTTACACAGTGCATACTTTGCATCAAAGTCAGTAGATTATAAAGTATTATAAGTACCGACACAATTCCAGTCAGGCAACACAATTGATCTACTGGTCGCAATAATATGCGCTATCATGATTCAATAAAGATAGGTTGGCTGCAAACCCGAGTCTACGCAGGCGGGATTTTAATGCCATTTGAAATTCGGCTCCCACAATACGAACTTAACCGAGCACCTACCGAACATTTACCCGCGAATTCTAAGATGTTTGAATGTAAACACGTGTCGCTGTGTCGGGTTGTGTACTTTCGAGTGTCAAATCTACCAGTCGAATTTCAAATAGTAAGTGAATGTTTTATTGTTTTATTTGTTTAATAGTTTGCAAGCCTCAAGCCTTTTTTCAATTAGCTGCTTCTTCTTGGAAAATCGATGATAACGAATATTACGTCCCTTGGTTTTCTTATTGTTGTTTTTACAAACTTTCACTGCACAACTAGGCATTATCACTTATTTTCATTAGTAATATAACAAGAGAGTGAAAATAAATCAAACTTGTTGCCATACGGCAATAAGTTCACAGGCAACAAGTTTTCGCAAATCTGTCAAATTATTTTCTAATTTATTGAACTCTTGAGTTGTATTCGGAAGATTATTTTTTGTTATTGCAGTGTTTTCTTCAAATTTATAATTTTTTTCATCACAAAATGCTTGAAACTGTTTCCATATTGAAGTATTGCTTATTAACGTATTTCTGCATGCATTTTCTTTAACTTGCGCATTAATTTCGTCTATTGATGCGCCAGTAAAACGTTTTTCGCTCATGTTTTAAGATTTACGATACGATTGATGACAATCACACGATAAAAATGTCAAAAACAAATGATCAAAAACAATGTACAGAAATTATTCTCGCGAAAATAATGTAGACACATCATTCCCACTATAATAATGATATGATTGGATAGAATTAATCACATGATCAAAAACACTGCGATTTGATTGGTTAATAGAAACGTCAAAAAATAATCACCGTAATATAACAATGTAAATACCAGTATAACCTCAAACAAAGTTTATTTAAAACCCAATGTAAATAAAAAAAAACTCTCTCTAAAGTTGTTTTAACACTAATGAAACAATTTAAAGATTATTTACATTTATCAACATCATTAATGTGATTAAGTTTAATTATTTTGCTTCAAGTAAATCGCTAAATGTAAATACCGCCTAAGCTGTAAATGTTAAATTTTAAACGCAAATCGGGAAAGATCGTGCATGTTCGATATCTGGGAGCATTGCGCATAAATGACGGATTTGGGCCCTTGATCAAGCCAACCTATCTTTATTGAATCATGTGCGCTATAATGTTTCTGTCAGTTTTACAAATAATACGTTATTTTAATTGTTTTCTCAAAAAAGTTCACAATTAATATTATTTAAGGCTGCGTTAAAATTTGGCTTAGCTGGGCTTAGCAAAGAGCTGAGCAAAATGAGAATAACACGAATACCATACATATCTACATTCTATTTTTGAAAGATTCGTGTAGCTAAGTTTTTTGTCGATTTTTTAGAGCAAAATTCAATATAATAGATGACAATATTAATTAGTTATTAAGATTTAACAGTATTTATCTTAGTTCTATCATCTGATCATAGATGGCGAAAGTGAAGTCAAAATACTGTTAAAATGTTAATAACTGTTTAATGTTGCTCTATATAACATAAAATTTTACGGGATGCCATAAAAAAAAAATTATTTATCAGAATTTTCAAAAAACGAAACAAAAATTTTACTGGTATTCGTGTTAATCGGTATGAGCTCAGCTCTCAGCTAAGCCAATTTAAAACGCAGCCTTAATTTAAATTATTATTACCGTTTGACATACCTAATTATTATTATTTTGATGTTCAAGTTTTTAAATTTGAATATTTTTGAAAATTATTGATTTAAATAATGAAATTTATTGATTTAAATTGTTGCTCACTCGGTATATTCTAATATTAACGTATAATCATATAGTCCAGTCAAGTTGGCTCAAAATATACGAAATAACTACAAAAAATGTATGACAATTTTTTTTTTAAATAGTTGGAGGGTTATTTGGAAAGTGTAAATGCCCAAAATGCACACTCGTAAGGATTGAGACTTTTTTTTTAATTTACAAAATAGGGTGAATGGAGATTACTTGGCCCCTATTGGTCGTAGAATTGTTTTTCGTTTTTTGTTTTATAGTTGTTTTTTGTTTTTGTTTTGTTTTATGTTTTTTACCCTTATTTGTAAACGGTTGTTCTAAAATATCTTTTTCTCTGTGAGAGTTATCAAAAAACTTTCGAATTGAAAAGTTGTAGAGAATATTTTTCTCTATAAAACAAAAAAGAAAAACAATTCTACGACCAATAGGAGCCAAGTAATCTCCATTCACCCTATTTTGTAAATTAAAAAAAACCTCAAACCATACGAGTGTGCATTTTGTGGATTTACACTCTCCAAATGACCCTCTAATTATAAAAAAAAAAATTCTGTCATTCATTTTTTGCAAAAAAAAATTAACTTGACTGGACTAATAGACTTACTATAAAATGTAGAAATACACTATTTTATATCAAATAAATTATTTCAAATTAACAAATTAAATAGACAATAAGCAAAGGAATCCAAATCAGAGCATTAACCAATTTAAAAGATAATTGGTGGGTGCTGTTTTAAACGTCAGCCAAAGTTGAATCTTGTAAATTAAAAAGCCCTGACAAGAAGAGCAACGAATTAAAATGTGAGTTACTTAATTACGAGTGTTACTTTTTCATTTTCAAATTGCAATATCTTAATTTGTATTTTTAGCTAATTTTATGTTCACTAGATGTTAACTCATTAAATTGTGATTATTCTATATCTTGTATTATTATAATCATAGGACACTTATTTTTAAATAAACCATTAAAAATACGGCAATGATCAAAGTCTGATTATCTCAAGATAAGCGCATAAAACCAGGGGAAATGAAACACAGTTCACTTTTGGATGCTGTGTAGACTGATTCACAATACATCAATAGATGGCAATACTTTCAAATATTAATATATAAATATATTTTAATAAGTATTGTTAATTAAACTTTTTAATGTTGCTTATAATTGCATTTATTACTTTACAACAAAAATTCGATAAAAATTTGGCACAAGATCTTTTCATATTTTTTTGTTGACAACATTTATTCGTCAGCAAGTAGTTGTTTGATTTAAAGAAGATTGTTCATTTTTGTATTAAGTATTGTATTTTTTTTTTTTTTTTTTAATTAAGCCGTGTTTACCCCACTTGAAGTTTTAATTTGAGTATGCAACCATAGTTTCTGTACGACATAATAGCTGTGATACTGGCGTTTATACTACTTTGTTCTGGGGCCAAATCACGCCTAGTTGCAAGCAATTGCTATTTGCCCTTTGTGAATATACCATATTTTATTTATAATTAGTGGAAACTCAAATCGCCCTAAATGGAGAGCAACAAAATTGATGATTTAAAACTTAACCCCCGTTGTAACAAATTGAATACAAACAAAATTGAACAAACGTGCAAATGGTTATGAAAATACAAGCACTAATATAAAATGTAGACATATGATGCAATTACAAAACTATTAAATAAAACGCTAACGATCTAATTTAAATCATCCAGGTAAAAGCAACTTTTAACAAATATAATATAATTACAACCTAACTATTCGAACCTGAACTAGATAGATATACATCGAGTGAGGCACCTCGCTTTAACGGGGGAAACAGTTTGGTTCGAAAACAATTTAACGCTATTCTTAATCTCTGTTCTAAAACTTTACAATTCTGTAAAGGAATGTTTTAAAAACAGATGAATACAATCGATTAAATTATCTAGAAAAAGTTGAATAGTACTCACTTCATAACTTAGTTGAGGTTCCTCATTTTCCTTTTTTATAAAATCAATGTTAATAGTCAAGAGGCCGTTGCTATGAAACCGCCAATAAATTGTGGCTCCCAATTCGCTAGTGTAGAACCTAATCAAATCTTTATCGAGTTGCACGGAACTGATTAATTTTAAACCATTGAAGTAATTTCTTAATATGGATTCCAGATTTTCGATAAGTTGAAGAACTGTTTCTTCATTTTTCGGCAGATTGGGATCGACAGAAAAATCAAGCAACACTGTGTTAACTGCCATTGCGATTGAGGTCTGTAGTTTAACTAAAATTAAATCAATGAACTATAGTATACTCTGTGGAAATAAAGCTTATTAAATTTGATTGGCTTCAATTAGAATAAAGTATGAGTATTTATTTTAAATTATAAGCAACGTATTACTAATTTAAGGTTATTTTTGCGAAAAATGATTTAGCAGTAGATTTTTACCTTTTCAGTTAATTGAAACACGTGCTACTATATTCTATACCTATGTACCTATTGGCAATTGACATGTGTTTTTATTTTTACCTAAAATTCGCCGGTCGGGTAAAATAAAAAGTAATAACTGACATACTTTTAATATAGGCAGCCCACAAATCACTGAAGTGATTTGAGGTTTGTATAAAAGCGCTTCCTAATAGGGTCTCAAATCATTTTAAAAAAATACCACGTTGTAGCGTAAAATAAATATGTATTGAAAATATTTTTTATTTTTACTACTCTCGTAGAGGAACTATTGTATTTGTGAAATTTTATTTTCCAAATTTCACTTTTTTTTACTTAATAGAATGCGTAGATTACGAAAATCATATTCACTAATTTCCGTCTGTCGGTCTGTTCGTTTCTTTAAAGCACTATATTTCGGAATCTACTGACCCGATTACAGCATAATTCGCGTCCTTTTTTTCTACCTGCCCATGGATAGAGGGAAAGAATTACTTCTCTCGTAGAGGAAGTATTGTATTCATGAAAAAAATAAACTTCTCCAAATTTCACTTTTTTCCACATTATAGAATGCGTAGATTACGAAAATCATATTCACTAATTTCCGTCTGTCGGTCTGTCGGTCGGTCTGTGCATTTCTTTAAAACACTATATTTCGGAATCTACTGACACGATTAATGCAAAATTTGCGTCCTTTTTTTCGACCTACCCATAGATGATATCGAAGAAAAAAAGTTTATAAAATTCTCAAAGACCTGCGCGTTATAGGCCAAAAACATGCTAAAAATCGCAAAATCGGTAGATCCACTTAATCTTCTAAAGTTGCTGACCGATTTTAACCAAATATTGAACATATGTTTTGTGTATACCCCAAGTGGTGAATGCTTTCAAAAAATCTGAAGTTTATTATAGGGTTGAATTTTTATTAAGGGTTGAAGGGTCAAAAAGTTGTAAAAATGAATAAGTTGTAACGTGAATACCTGCCAGGAGGAATATTTGATTTGGACCAAATTTGGTATACATATTAAGGATACATTGAAGAAAATACTGGTAAAAGTTTCATCCCCTAAAAATAAGCCCCTACGACCCATTTTCCATTTAAGTTAATTGTTCAAAAATTGCCGGTGTTGTGATTCTTATATGGCAGCATTACCCACACTTTTCCATCAGTTATTTTAGTAATATTTACATAAAGAGTGAGTAAAAATAATTTTCGACCCTTATCACACACCCCCTCCCCTCCAATATAGAGTTTGAGTCATATGGTTCGGATTTTCTTCATATTCGATTTCTACCATACATTTTAAACATATTTACGAATAATATAATTTAAAATAGTATGCGACCCTTATTTTGCAATTTCAACCCTTAACATATCATGTGTACAGTCAAAATGCTCGGATTTCTTTCAAATTTGGATCCTAGTAGTAATTTAACTTACTTAACTTATCATTATTTAGTTAATTAAATTAAAACTGGGGTAGGACCTACATATTACAATTGTAACCCTTAATGCACCCCTTTGATTTGTCAGATTTTGTCAGATTTCATTTAAATTTGTTTTCTAATAATAAATTGAAATATAATTTAAACTAGTTTGATCAAAAATGTCCTAGCATCCTCAATTCATGTTTTTAACACTTAAACACACCCCTTACACTGATAGTGCTAGGATTCACTTCAAACATTGTTTTATATTGGTAATTTTAAATCTTGCTTCAAATAGTTTCAATAAAATAGAGTACCTACAAAACATTTTTTAGTTTTTTTATCTCTGCAAACACAAGTTTCAACTTTATCGCTTACATTTATTTAAAATTTGGTTTCTAGTTAAAATTTAAAAAAACACTCTTAAATAAAATGTTTACCACAAATGATGCCTCAGAATTCTAACACGAAATTTTAACACATCAACGAGAGAAGTACTGTGGAATATCATTTCCAGCGAATTTACTCATTTCAATCACAAATCACAACAATAAAAAATTTAAAATTAAACACTTTGAAGCTATAACCCTCGCTATGACCTATGTAAACATTTTCAAACTTATGTTAATTTTAGAGATATCATTTCTTTTATATTCTATTAGGGTCGGGAGACTTTTACGCCATATCGAATTGTTATGATTTTTTTTTGTTAAAATTACAGTTTGACGTTTGCATATTATTATACAATAAAAAAATGCGGAACATTCCAAATTGTTTCAAATAATTGCAAATTTATTGTAAGAATTTAAGGTAATAATTTGGTATTTACCAATTCACGAATTCAACTAAATTTAATATCAATCAATAGATTTCGATACTATTAATATCGATACTAAATAATTTAAAAAACAATTCTCTTCCTAACCCATAGCAAGATGAAAGAGAAAAAAGATCGCTAAAATTAATATCGATACTAAAAAAATTAAAAAATAATCCTTTTCCCAACCCGTAGCAAGATCAAAGAGAAATTATGTTTCAATCCCTTTTCCTCATGATCATAATATGTAGTAGCCTGTCTTCTACACGAAAGTCACAATTTTTAAAGTAGAGCGCGAAATTTGAGCGCCCTCTGTGTGTTCATCCTCGAGTCCACCCCGCTGTCCTCATTGCTTTTTTTTGTGCACGGAAGTCAACACGTTTATTCTGCTGATTTGCGTTTTTACTCGGTGTTAACGAAATAAAAGTATGGGAAAACACCGCAAACGACGCAGAAGTTCATCAAGCTCGAGCTTATCATCGGATAGCGACATCAAAGAAAATATCGACAAGTTGTTGAAGAAATTACGAAAAAAACGCCACGCACGTGGCAGGTCAAGAACAAGATCGCCCTTAAGGGAATTAAATCTTCATATAAATCCTTCCCCAGATAAGGATCAACTAGAAGAAATCGAAAATCGAGACGAAAATGGTAAGATTTACAATATAATTATAAGATATTTTCTAGAATTTGGATCGAAAGTGAGGTTAGGAAAAACACATAATCTCACATTTGGGATAAATAAGATTCCATGCAATCTTATGTAAGCTATAAGTGCCATTGGACTTTAGTCGTAATTAATAATTCACATTGATAATTATTAATGTTAATTATAATTAATACCTCACATTTGAGATGAAATTTAAGGCAAATGCCTAGTTTAATCTGGTTTAATGAAACAATTAACAGCATACATATGCTGATTACTAATCATAAATATGGTATTGCAGACTCCAGTGGTGTCAACGAACAACAATCGGACATTCCGCTGGAGCAGGAAATTTTGACACGGCTGGGTGATGAAGGTTGTTCAAGCAAATCTCTAGGGCAACCCATTCACAATGATATATCCAAAAGATGGGATTACATTTTGAAAAATGGTTTATCAGCCGAAAACCGTGCCACACTGATAGAAAAATATCCAGTTGTGGCAAACTGTCCACTGCTAGAGGCCCCAAAGCTAAACCCAGAAGTGTCTACAACATTGAATGAAGCAGCTGTTAAGAGAGACAATCGTCTGCTCGAGTTTCAAACCCAGATTGGTGCAACCATTTCGGGCGTGGGTGAAATACTCAATTCCCTTTTGACAAAAGAAGGGGAGGGGAATAAGTTACAATTAATAGAAGTTACTAGTGACGTTGGAAGATTATTGACAGATCTGCATTTTAACTACTCTCAATCGAGAAGAACATTGGTAGGAACCAACCTCAATAAAAATTTAAAGGAAACCCTTTCTAAAGCACCTCCTGATGAATGGCTTTTTGGCAAGGATCTCGGAGATCGAGTAAAGGCTGCCAAAGCAATTGAGAAATCGGGAGAGGAATTAAGGCCTCCAAAAACGCCACTCAAACAAACAAATGCTACAACAAAATCAGGGAGCAAAGTCCAGCATTTAAACTACCAGCGTCCGCCGAAAAATTACAAAGCTGCGCATCCGAGCGGACGGGGTCATTTTGCGCAATCACACCAACAATCCAAACCTCAAGTGAACTACAACCGATACCAGCGGAGCCGACCATCAACTTCCAACCAGTCACGCCGTCGCCAGTCACGTTAAATGTAAGTACTACTGCGTACGCAGGTAGACTTTCTCAGTTTGTATCTGCTTGGAGAAATATAACTGTTGATCCGCTAATTTTATCATGGTTAGAGGGGTATAAAATACCGTTCATATCAAAACCTATACAAAAATTGCCTCCGAAGGAAATAAGGTGGTCCGAGATGGAAAGATTAGATATCCGAACCTCGGTAAATAAATTGTTACACATAGGTGCAATTTCCGAGTGTGAACCAGATAAGAATCAGTTCATATCTAATATATTCTTGATTCCTAAACCAGACGGTTCGAAAAGACTTATTTTCAATTTAAAAAGACTGAATAAATTTTTGAAAACTGAACACTTTAAATTGGAAGACAAGAATATGGCCATAAAGCTGATTTCCACAAATTGCTATATGGGGTCCATTGACCTTAAGGACGCATATTTTTTGGTGCCAGTAGCGGGAGCAGATCGGAAGTTCTTAAGATTTAATTTTGAGGGTCACCTTTATGAATTTTCATGTCTTTGTTTTGGTTTATGCACTGCCCCATGGGTATTTACAAAATTACTGAAACCGGTGATCTCTCATTTAAGATCTAGGGGTTATTTATCGGTTCTATATTTAGACGATTTTCTTTTGTTGGGAAATAGTTATTCAGAATGTTTACAGAATATTACTGAGACTAGCTTAATGTTATCCAAATTAGGGTTTTTAATAAACCAACCGAAATGTCAGTTAATTCCGTCACAACGGTGTAAGTTTTTGGGATTTATTTTCGATTCCAAATCCATGACCTTGGAACTTTCCAAAGAAAAGAAACATAGAATTTTAGATATCACAAACAAGTTTATTTCTACATCCACTTGCAAAATTAGAGAGTTTGCGCAATTCTTGGGTTTTTTGGTTGCAGCATGTCCGGCCATAGATTATGGCTGGCTGTATACAAAAAATTTGGAAAGGGCAAAATATTTGGCCTTAAAAAAGGCCAAGGATAATTATAATGCTCCAATGATATTACCTTCTTATATACAAGCTGATTTGATTTGGTGGAAAAAACATATAGTTAACGGAAATTTTTTTATAAAACAGCATACATTTAAAAGGGAAATATTTTCCGATGCTTCTTTGACGGGTTGGGGCGTGGTCTGTGACAAACAGAGAACCCACGGTCACTGGAATGCGGAAGAGAAGCTATGTCACATAAATTATCTAGAACTTTTATCGGCTTTTTTCGGCTTAAAATGTTTTGCCCATGATCTTAGAAATTGCGAGGTGTTATTAAGAATAGATAACACTACGGCTATCGCCTATATTAATCGCATGGGTGGCATACGTTTTCCTGTTTTGAACAAACTGTCTAGAGATATCTGGCAGTGGTGCGAGGAACGAAAAATATTTATATTTGCATCTTACATAAAATCATCGGAAAATGTTGAAGCCGATTTTGAGTCAAGACGGATAAAAAGCGATACCGAATGGCAGTTATCAGATTTGGCTTTTCAAAGAATTTCCACAATATTTTCACGCCCACAAATAGATCTCTTTGCGACTCGACATAATAGAAAATGCGAGAAATTTATATCTTGGTATCCAGATCCAGAGGCAGTGTGCGTGGATGCTTTTACTGTGACATGGGCTAATTGTTTCTTTTATGCATTTCCACCATTTTCGGTAATTTTAAGAGTGCTTCAAAAAATAATTAGTGACAAAGCAGAAGGGATAGTTGTAGTTCCACACTGGCCTAGCCAGCCGTGGTTTCCTCTATTTATGACCTTGCTTAAAGGAAAAGCGATTTATCTTGAACCAGAACATGATTTGCTTTTTTCTTTCGACAGACAACCACACCCTCTTTGGCGAAAGCTTTTCCTGGTTGTCGGAGTATTATCAGCGACGCACTCCGGTTAAGAAATACTCCCGAAGAAGCAATACCAATTCTCCTAGCTTCTATTACTGAATCCACATTAAAACAATATGAATCAGGCCTAAAAAGGTGGTGGACATTTTGCCAGGACGAAGGATTTAATGTATTTTCTGCAACGATAGAAACCTTAATTTTGTTCTTTACTAAGCATTTTAATGATGGGGCTTCATATGGAAGTTTAAATACTTGGAGATCGGCCATAGCCTTTATGATTTCCCCGGATATTGGTTCCGATTATAAGATTAAACGACTTTTTAGAGGTTTTTACAACTTAAAGCCTACAGCTCCAAAATATTCTTCGACATGGGAACCCAAAATTGTTTTGGATTACCTAGCGACTTTGCACCCAAATGAGGATATTGACTTACAAACACTGTCCCATAAGCTGATAACGTTATTGGCATTAGTAACCGCTCATCGAATCCAGACGTTCGCTCTTATTGAAGTTGCTGATATTTTGGTGATCCGGGAAGCTATTGAAATCAAAATTCCGGCTAGAATTAAAACTTCAGGAAAAAACAGAGTGCAACCATCACTATACTTACCGTTTTTTAATGAAAAACCAGAACTATGTGTGGCAAGAACCCTCCAGGTGTATTTAAATAAAACGAAATTGTTAAGAGGACCCGAAGCAAAAAAGCTTTTTCTTACAATAAAGAAACCTTATCGGGAGGCCGCTAAGGATACCCTGAGCCGTTGGGTCAAGTGCGTTTTGAAGAAGAGTGGTGTAGATACTGAGACATTTAAAGCCCATAGCACACGACACGCGTCTACTTCGGCCGCAAAAAGATCGGGGGTCAGTATCGACACTATTAGATCTACGGCCGGTTGGTCAAACCGTTCAGAAACGTTTGCAAAATTTTACAATAGACCAGTAAATGATAATAAGTCGGTATTTGCAAGATCAGTTTTAAATACATGAGCATTGCTCTATTTACATTGGTATTTTGAAATGGATGAGAATAGAAAAATAAAGACTGTTAATTTTCCGCTAGTCTATTTAATTGATACAAATAACATTCATTACCTATACTTTAAACATCTACATATTATGATCATGAGGAAAAGGGATTGAAACATAATTAAAAGATCAAACGAACTTACCTTAAGTGACGTTCGATCTTGATTATGTGATATCCCTTTTCCGAAATGATCAGTCCCACCCACCCAAGAAGAGATCTTCCCTGGTAATGAATAATTGACTCTAAAAACAATGAGGACAGCGGGGTGGACTCGAGGATGAACACACAGAGGGCGCTCAAATTTCGCGCTCTACTTTAAAAATTGTGACTTTCGTGTAGAAGACAGGCTACTACATATTATGATCATTTCGGAAAAGGGATATCACATAATCAAGATCGAACGTCACTTAAGGTAAGTTCGTTTGATCTTTTAATAATATCGCTAAAATTAATATCGATACTAAATAAATTTAAAAATAATTTTGAATTAGAATTTTTGTCCAGAAATGATAATTTTTGAAGGTGAGTTTTTCGGGATTGATTGGACATTATGTAATAAAAAACTTTATAACTGACCGGTTTCGATTTATTGGGCTTAAATCATCATGAGAGTCTAAAAACAATACACAGTAATTAATAAATTAGAAAAATTTGCATCAGCAAATATAAAACGTCATAGGTCATTAACTTTTAAAAACAACAAGAACGCCAAAAATATGCGAAATATGTAAATCTATACCATGAGCACTAGGTTCCTTCAAACTGCAGAGATGAATTTGTGTATAGCACTCAGGGCAGGTTAACTTAATTGTCAAAAAAACCTCCCTAGGCGATTGATCTTTGCATTTTTAAATGCAAACGGGCAAAGGAGTTTTTTTTTTATAATTTTGAAGAATTATCTCATATATTCGTCCTGTCCAACCAGGATCAAAAACGTCATATTCCCGTCCATTATACGCCTTCAAACTAATTTCAAGTAGCTGCTATTGTTTATAATTTATATAAATTGTGACTAAAATTGGTTCCAAAAAATCATAACCGTTTTTTATTCATCTGGGATTTTTTATTGAGGTTTGCACAATCCATGCCATGAATAAGATCACTTACGTGATGACCATTTTGTGCGATGAAAATCTACAGAATGCCAAAGCAGGAGGTAACTTTTGCAGAATGCGAAAAGTTTTTCTAGACTTCCTGATCATTATACTGTCGCGTGTTACCGGTCCGCGAAAATTAAACTAGTGAACTTAAAAACAACAACTATTTATTAACTCACAATAAATACAACACAATTAATTAATTACACTTCGAATTAGATTACTTAGTATTTGCGGTCACTTATTCTTCTATTCGTATTACTGTTCTGAACTGTACTGTCTTTACGCGGTGCCATCGTCGCTTATATAGTCTAACAGGGGATATTCTGGAAGTTACTAGAATCGAATATTCCAGATTATTCCCGGCGCGTTCGAGATATGCGCTGTTGGCTATCTAGAACGTTCTGGATGGCCATGGGCGTATCATTTGGGGCATAATTCGTTACATTGCCCCCCTTCTAATTCTGATCGTCCCGATCAGAAATCAAATCCAAATCTCCTTGGTATTTCATCAACCGGTCTAAATGAACAACTTTCAACTTAGACCGTTGGTTTCGTCGTATCCGGTAAACCACATCATCCGGCGACACCTTCCCAAATAGCCCTTTCGCCCCCGCGGTCGGACTCTTATTCTTACCGCCAAACAACGTGGTAAACATCTTCGTAATACTCTTGCGCCGCTCGCGATCCTTCGGCTTACCCTTCTTCGCCGCCAACTTCACTCCATCCGTATCCAGCAAATTCGGATCCGACTTGCAAATCTTCAACGCATCCTCCACACTCTCATTACACTTAATGTCATTCGTACTCTTACAAGTGAGATTCTTCTCGCTATCGCCACTCTTCGACCGCCGGAACGAACTTGTCTTCTTCTTATTAAGCGTGTCGTTCGAGTAGAGCCACGAATTACGGCGTTCCGTGTTCAACACCATTTCCTGGATTAATTTCTGATTGACATCGCGCTCCTTTTTGATCACTTCCTTCTTGTAGAGGACGTCGGGCGTTGTCGGGATAAGTGGGGGTTTGATTATCGGTGGGTCAACGCTCGGCACGTCTTTGCTTTTCCTGCGCAACTTGCGCACGTCGATCGAATCCTTCGCATTGCCGAACTCGACCTTCGACTGCAATCGTTGGCAATGCTCGTCGAAACTCGCTTTTTGTAACAGCGCTTGCTCGGCTTTGACTTGCGCTAATTTCTCCTCCAAGCGCTGCTTCACGCTGCCGTTCTCCAAAGCGAGCTCCGTCACGTTTTTGACTGTCGAGTCGCTGCAGGTGTTCTCTTCGGTCGTCGTGCCCGTCTCAACGATCAATAAACTGTCTTCCTCCGGCTCGTTATTGATTTGCTTGTGGCGCAACATCGCCGCTAAATCGGACGGCTGCAAATCGATCACTTGCCCGCCGAAATTGTTGCTCTCGTTCGCTAAAACGCAATATCCGGTGTTCACCGCGATATTCTTCGCTTCGACCACTTCGTTAATGCTCGGGTTCAAACTGTCAGCCAGCTCGTACTCGTCCTTCAGCAACTCGTAGCCGTTTTGGCTGTCGGCGACACCTTCATCGCTACTCGTCTCCGTGCCCGTATCCATAAACTCGATATTATCCAAATTGCACATCGGATTCTTCGTCTCAACGACTTCCTTGCCGCACACGTGCGACTGCGATTGGTCCTCGGGTTCAGCCAACTTCGCTAACGGCTTATTCGGCACGTTATTGTCGAAATGCAAGTCAAACTCTTCGGATCCGGCTTCATCGCGCGCCCAATCGGACAACTCCGTTTCCGTCAGCGCGGCCGCATCCGGCGAACTACGCCCGCTATTCTCCGACACCGTTTTCTCTTTCTCGCAATGCAGCAACACGTCCTTCAAAACCGGCAAGGATTTCGGCTGGTTCAACGTCTTCTTCTCACTACTAATCGACTTCAACGAGGTCTGCTCCACACAAAGCGAATCCAACGCGATATTTCTATCATCCACGTGAATCTCCACTCGCGGGATCGATTTAAACTCAAAGTTGGGCGTTCCCGCCAATTCCTCGCTACTCGAGTTCAACAAACTGTCCTCCGATTGACTGTCATCCTTATTCCCGCGCGTCCAATCAATCTCCGGCACGATAATCGAAGTCTCGTGCACCGGACTCCGCGGCCGACCCTCGCTCTCGTTCTGAAACACGTCGGTGACGACATCTGGCGGCGGTGGGGCCGCCACAACCGGCGAATGTCGCTCATCCAGCTGATGACAGAAGTTCTTCATTTTTTTCATTTTGTTGACAAAGTCCTGCTTTAATTTAACTTCAACCACTTTCATTTCACCAGTCATTTCTACTTTGACATTGTTAATTTCACCAACAAGTTCGTCTTTTACTTGTTGTTTCATTTCTTCTATTTTTCCATTAACCTGGTCCAAGCGAGTTCCAAGCTTTTCGTATTCTTGTCGGCACCGTTCTGCTTCTTCCTTGTCTTCACGCCGTTCATCCTGACGACGCTTTTCTTCTTGCTCTTTTTCTTCTTGACGTTTCTTCTCGTCTTCTTGTCGGCGTTTTTCTGCTTCATCTTTGTCTTTTTGCCGTCGTTTTTCTGCTTCCTTGTTTTGAATTGAAAGCATCTGCATCATTTGTTTAAGTAGTTCTTCCATTGTAATTAATGTCAAAACACTTTCCGTTACGATAAAAGTCGCTATCTCCTTTAGAACTCGAATAGAATATTCCAGAATGTTCCGGAATTGTCCGTACTAATTAATTCACAACCTAGTAATTAATTAACACCAACTTGATAGTTGACACAAGCTCACTATCCTACTTCTGACACCAATTGTCGCGTGTTACCGGTCCGCGAAAATTAAACTAGTGAACTTAAAAACAACAACTATTTATTAACTCACAATAAATACAACACAATTAATTAATTACACTTCGAATTAGATTACTTAGTATTTGCGGTCACTTATTCTTCTATTCGTATTACTGTTCTGAACTGTACTGTCTTTACGCGGTGCCATCGTCGCTTATATAGTCTAACAGGGGATATTCTGGAAGTTACTAGAATCGAATATTCCAGATTATTCCCGGCGCGTTCGAGATATGCGCTGTTGGCTATCTAGAACGTTCTGGATGGCCATGGGCGTATCATTTGGGGCATAATTCGTTACAATACAATAGAATGGCAAATTGATCACCGGGGTCAGCCCTTTGAAGAAATATCAAGTCAATTAGGCATTTCAGTAAAATGACAGTTCTCGAACAGCTGATGCTTCTGGTGGTCCAACAAACAATTTCTACATAACCAAGTTTAATAAAACAATTGTGTGTAACACAAAAACCTGAAGTGCTATAATATTGATGTTAGTGTCATTTTGTTCGCAAATGTTTATACTATATACGTATACACTTTTGGTTCGGATTTCTTACTTGGTTTCGTGAATCTCGAGGTAAATGTGTGGTGATGTCTTCAATGTTGTTTTGAACAATCGCCTATAAAATCGGTTTAAACAAGAAAATGCTTGGGAAATTAATTGGCACTTGAGTAATACACGGTAATTATCATTCCGTTAAAATGCCAGGTAGAATAGGGTCAACATTTAGCAGCGATAGGTGAGTTAATGATTTAATTTAATATTTTAATGTACATAAATTTTAAATTACACGATTAACGCCTGTTACAGTTTCTGGTAAATTGCATTTTCAATAAAAATTTAAATCCTACATAATTACGTTATGTTAAACGTAATTATTATTACCATATGTTAAACGTTAGTTTGAAAGTATTTAACTACATGAAATGCATAAACTAAATTCATTCGAACTTTGTCATTTGTTCCTAACAGTTGTCAGACGTTTAATTTTGTGTATTTTTGCTGCAGATTTTATTTTTCTAATTATAATCCTAATGTCGAGTCTAAGTGTGATTGATGGTCGTAGTGACTATTATAAACAGTTGCTTGTGGAACATCCTGATGTAGCCAAACGGTACATCGAAAAACTTGGTTTGATTTCAAACATTGATCCGTATACACTGAAGGATGAAGAGCTTGTGTTTGGTTTAGAAGGTGTACCTGAAATGTGTCAACGTATCTGGTTCTAACACACAGTTACTATACGAAAGATCAGATGAAAGCGTACAAAAGTCTAACAAGTTACAAATTTTTTGATAGTGGTTTAGTACAAAAGTTTGATTGCAAGAAAATTGGAAGCTTCATTGTAATTTTGGGAACTGTAAGTACATTTTTAATTAATTTTTATGCCAGATGATACAACTGTTTTGTTTATTTATAGGTCAAATATTCCCAAAGAATGAATCTGGCCACAGGGGACCATTTCGTTCATTAGCGAAGCTTGGGGTGGAAAAATTTCTGGAAAACAAATTGTGGAAAGATCAGATTTTTTAAATCATATTAAGCCAAGTGATATTGTTTTAGCGGATAGAGGATTTCGAATCCATGAAGAGTTGGCTTTTATTCAAGTCAGGCTGATGATTCTTGCTTTTACCAGAGGAAAAAAACAACTGCATCCGTATTCAAGCGAAGAAACCCGAGCCTTAGCCCACGTCCGAATTCATGTCGAAAGAATAATTGGTGTGATCAAAAACAAATTCAAAATTTTACATGGTACGATTCCAATCAGTATGATGAGTACTGTTTCATCTGACGGCTGTAATGTTCTTGATAAAATTGTATTGGTTTGCTGCGCTTTAGTTAACATAAGTCCTCCGATAAGTCATAACATACGTCAGCCGCGAAGAAGTGCGAGCAATTTCTCGTGGATGGGTCAAGCTGAGAGATGGTGGTTTAGTGGGTATGACCTCAAACGCCATCTGAGGCAGTCCCACACTCCCCTGTAGATATGCGGGGGGTAGTGAGTAATGCATTCCACCATCTATAAAAAAAAAATTCCTATCGATTTTAGACCATCAAGTGAAGATAAATAACTGGAAAAAAATCAGTATTTCAATATTTACATTAAATGCAACTGTTAGTTAATTGTCAACTACCAAAAAATACATATCAAATCAATTGATTAGATCATTAACTTTCCTATTGCTGCTAAATCTTGACCCAATTTTAAAAAAAATTATTATAATCCATCAATTTAATTATAATGGATTTTTAACATTCTTTACAAATTCGAAAATGATACTACCTGTTAGTACACAAACCTGGTTTAAAGGATTTGGTTTTCCCTCATTTATTAATAAGTTTTTAATCTTTAGGTTTCTTTTAATCCTTAAGTAATTTATATCCAATTATTTATTATCGTACCATTATTTAGTAATTACTTGTAAGTTATACCCTAATTAAATGTTTATATAAATATAAACGTTTTCTAAAATTTTAAGTCAGTTTAAATTAATAATCAAAGCTGCAAACTTGTTAGAAAAATGAATCAACAAAGTGCATACCTTAAAAAATTGTGTAGTGACGAAAAAGACGTTTATAAACGATATTGTGACAAAATAAAAATAATTGATAACATCGATCCATATGCATTAGGAGAAAAAGACTTAGAGTTTTGCATAACTAGTGTACCAACTATTTCACCTATGGATATTTTTATATATGTAACAGTAACACATAGTTATTATACAAATGAACAATTTAAAGCGTATAAAACGCTAAGTTCTTACAAGTATTTTGAAGCTGGATTTGTGCATCATGTCGGATGATGCACATTGTTTTGTTTAACTTAAAAAATAATATTTATTATATTATTATATCAACTGGCAATTACATTAAACAAAATATCTACATAATAAAACTATATCTATTTTATTTTTTATATTTTTCTTGTAGGTAAAACATTCACAAAAAATGAACATGAAAAATGTAAGAACTTGGGTAATTGTTCAAAAAAATGAAGGAGGAATTTGCACATGTATGGCCGGACATGGAGAAGTTTGCAGTCATATTGGTGCTATTTTGTATGCTGCTGAATACGCTGGACGGATAAAATATCGGAAAATAATAGTGCGGAAAAATTAAATACGTTATTTAATTTGTATAAAGTTGAGTATGAAGATAAAAGCTATATTGAATTATTGGACATAAGTAAGCATATAACACTTGAAATAAGCGAGGAAGATGTTTTAAAAATCGAAGAATCAACGAGATCACAAAGTAGTTGTCATGAATGGTTTTCGCAAAGAGCTGGAAGAATTACAGCTTCAGTATTCAAAGGTGTTTGTAGGACAAACATAGATAAACCCTCTTTAACAGTTTTGAAATCAATTTGCTACCCAACAATGGTGAAAGTTTCAACAAAAGCAATCCAATGGGGAATATCAAATGAAAGTACTGCTGTAAAATTGTACCAAGAAGGGGCTAGTCAAAACCACCAAAATTTAGTTGTAAACAAAGTAGGACTATATACATCGTCTAAATGGCCACAATTTGGAGCATCCCCTGGTATGCTATTATATTGCGATTGTTGTTCAGGCGTGTGTTGGAAATTAAATGCCCTTATACGCTGAGTGAACAAAATATGACAATGGAAGAGTTCTGCAAAAAAAAACGACGTGCTTATGCAAAATTGACAATGAGATTCACCTGGATAAAAATCATTCATACTATTACCAAGTTCAAATGCAACTGTTTGTAACAGATTTACATTATTGCGATTTTGTAATATTAAGTCCAAATACTCTTTGGGTTGAAAGAATATACAAAGATCATATATTTTGGGAAAAAAATTGCAAAAAGCCATCACTTTCCATAGCAAAGTTATTATGCCGGAATTGTTAGCTCGATTTTTCACTAAAAAAGAATGTAACGTTATAGTCTGGTGCACCTGTAAAAAAATTGATGATGGACGACCAATGATCGAGTGCAGTAATGCTTCTTGTCAAATAAAATGGTTTCATTTTGACTGTGTTAATTTAGTAGAAACTCCTGATGAGTGGACCTGCAAAAACTGCTCAAAATAGTGAATAAAAATTACATACTTAAACAGTAATTTTCAAGTTATTTTTAGATTGTGTTTAGATGTGTTGCTGTAATGTATTTATAAATGTATTTTACATTGTATATAAAATTATAATTAAAATTGTAGAATACAAATATATTTTGTTTATGTAGTATATTTTTTTTTTAATAAAAATAATTTTTTTAATAAAGAATTGTATTTAATTAAATTTTTTCTCAAAAATCTCATATTTTTTGTAAAGAATAATCTAAACAAATAATAATTTTAATCATTGATTTTACCATCAAAAAAATTAAACAAAAAAATTATCCTACTGCAAAGGAACAATAGGCGGACATAAATTTATTAAAGCGGAACACACTATCACTATTTTGTTCAATTCATTTTTTTTGAAGCAATGGAAATTGGTATCGGCCCTTTCAAAATTTTAAATTTGACTTTAATTGTTCCAATAACTCTCTCAACATGTATTCTGACATGTGCGATTTTTCTGGATTTTTCTAATTGGGTTTTTTCACAATTTTTTTTCTTTTGTTTAAAAAATTCCTCATATCGTATTATTTATAATAGTTTTTTCCCGATTAAAAAAAATTATTTTTTTGGCCGAAAAAAGAAAATACAACTTTACGTTTTTGAATACCATTTTAAACACTCCGAACAGCGCCGACTTCATCCGATGCTTGCATGACGTCACGATTGTAGTTCCGTTCATATAATACCCCGTTACAAACGTCATTTTAGTGAATCTTTTGTAATTTTGTAAAATTTAAAAGGTTGTGGTGTATTTTAATATTCCTTTAATATGGAGAGGCATATACCAAAAGGTTATAGGTGTTGTTTTGTGCCAAATTGTGAGAATACTTCAAAAAATCAGCCAGCAAAAGTTTTCGTGTGTGTTCCAAAAGCAATGAACATTAAAAAAAAGTGGTTCAAGATTGCAAATCGTCTGGGTACACCCGGTAATTCAAATTACTTTTGTTGTGAAGACCACTTTGATGTAAGTATTTTGAAATTATGCGTCTTAAAAAATAAGACAAGTTAAAGATAGCTACGTTTTGTCATGGGTTTTATTATCCACACGAATCCGATTTCAATTAAAAATAGTATATTGTGTTATTAGGATTAAAAGTGTCACTTTGTTTGATGAGCAATATGTTTGCATTTGCGAGGCGTAGCGCAGCGTAGCCGAACTAATGCCAAGCAAAAATCAGTATTTATGAGATGACGCTTATTTACAGTTGAAAAATGATCTTGAAAATGTGCAAACCAATCCTTCACGTTTCAAACAAACATATCCAATGGCATTGTTTCCGTAGCTTTCACGTGATGACCTAATGCAAATAATAATTTGATGTTGCTCATCTTTTCTTAGTACGGGAGCTGGGGTTGAATTTTGCACTGCCTATTTGTTACTAAATCATACCTTGCAAACCTGATATTTGAAACACAGGTTTTCCCTATAATCGCAACATGATTCGTCTCCAGCTCCTGGACTATTAAAAAATGTGAATATATACAAATAATAATATAATAATATATCAATATAATTACTATCAATATGTCTTGTTTGCAATGAAAATTAGCATTTTACATACCTCATGACTTTAGCATTGCGAACGTCGGCCGCATTAAATTTTTCGCTTTCTTGAATATAATTCCACACTATAAACTCATCAATTTTCGGCAAATTCGTGGCATTCGCCTTTTCAAAACCACTTTCAAGTCGATTTGCCATTATTAACACCGTAATAAACACAATAAAGTTAAAATAAACACTTTAAACAAACTTTAAACAAGGAATTGTACAACGACTCCATATACAAACCATCTACAATTATGACACAACTACAATTATGACGTCACGCAACACCCGGCCAATCTCATCGCGTTCATGTTCCCGCGGTTTGTTTTAAATTTATTATCATTTTCAAAACCTTATAACTTTTTTTTTAACTATTAAAAATTGTTGAAACTTTACAAATAATTGTAAAAAATAATTATCTTTATGCTAAAACTTTGTTTTAGTTATTTTATTTTTTATGAAAAAACCCAATTGAATAGGTTCTAATTGGTCTTTTCCTTTAGTAAATGCCGGTATTACTAACTTGGCACCTAACATTTCAAGATCATCTTTGATTAAAAACCCTCTGTCTGCCAACACTACATCATTGGGTTGAATTTTTTTTAAAAATCCAGACTTTGCGACAATTTGTTTGTCCGAAATTCTCCCTCCCCAAGCATCACTAATATAAGATATTGTTCCTTGTGGAGTAATGCCCAATAAAAACTTTACTGTCGTGTGATGCTTATAATTTGACCAACATTGCGCACTTGTCAAAAGATTTGATGGCATTTCAATAAAAATTTCGAAGCAATCCACAATCACAGTTGTTTTTTCCAAAAACACATCTTTAAAACATTTTGGAATATTTAATGTAAGTTCCTGTCTTTCTGGCCAAATTATAAAATATTTATACCTATGGTATAATATATCTAGAATTCCATGAAATATTCTGGATGCTGTGTTGTTGGAAACGTTAAATCTAAATGCCAAATCCATAAAATCAGAATTTAGCCGCAACTTTATCAAAGTTAGTAAAAGACTGAAAAGGCGCCAATGATTTACATTTCAGATTCTCAATAAACGCTTTAATATCGCTAAACACTACATTTAATAGTGTAAAACTTAATCCAGTATAATAAACGCATTTGGTTTCATCATTTGAAAACCCTTGGTATGTGAAAACCATTTGTTGAAAGTGCGTTTGTTTATTATCGGAATCTGAAATCTATTTCATTCAGAATTAATATAAAAATCTTAAAAAAAAACAATGCCCAATTGATCTAAAATATTTCCACGTGCACCAGTGGAATTTAAAGTAAAATATTAGTTCCCTAACCATTTTTTTCAATATTATGTGTATGTATATACTAAATTCAATTTGTTAATTTTTATTTATAACAAGTTGAACTTTGTATTAATGTATTTAGAAAGCATAACTTGTGGTTACATATACATCAGTATGCTTTATATGTATGTGTATGCTCACTTAAGAAACAGAGTGGTTCAGAGTTTATATTTTTAAAACGTTTTAACTAATAAGTATTAATAATTTAAAAAAAAATAAAAAAATTAGTATTAGTTCCATTATTTAATTGCATACTTAAATTTTTAAAAATAGTGAAATAACTGACTTTTAACTGAGATTAATGGCAATTCCACATTTTGCAATTCAGAATTGTAAAAACAATTATCAACATTTATATTTAAACATAAAGAATATCAAATATACCTAATATATCTAATTATGAAATTAATAGTATAACACTCAATAATAGATAATGAGAAAGCCCTATAAAAGGATTAAATAAAAAACTGTATTATATTATTTAGAGCGTTTGTTCAAATATTAGACATTAAAAGATAATCGGTAAACCACTATGTATAATTGCCCAACACACATACTTAATTGAAATATTCCTATTAAAACAACTGGAACGTATACCACTTATTATACTTATACTCTACCCTTATGGTGATACAAACCTCCCCTGCATCAACAACGTCTGTGGATTGTGCATCATCCTCTTCAAAGTTCATCGAAGCTATTTCACAATTTGCGAGATCATTTGCATGACCTAAATTTAGAGAAGGAACTCAATCCACATTTGTACTGTCTTTCAAACGGGCCTTTCCAACAACGAAATGTTTGCTGCAAACTCTGGCAATCTTTAATTGCTGTTCTGAAAGTTGACGATTGATTGCCAATATCCAAAGACGTCTTCTTTCGGCAGCAAGTGCCTTTAAAGCCACATTCATACTGTTTTTATAGTCACTAGGAATCGTATAAAATTTTTATAGCTTGTGGGCTATCAAGTGTTCTTCAACGTGGGTAGCTGCAATAACGCAGTAACGCAGTATACTTAACACTATGACGATTCTTTCTTTGATGTTTTTTCAATATACTGCAGTCAGATTCCAGGGGGAGTGTTAGCTGTGAATACGGGGTTTTAATTACGAGGAGTGGACAATATTTATGAGAATTACTTCCTAACTTTTAAAGAATTATATTCTAATAAGTTCATTTAATTTTTAAATCTGTGTGGTGGGCATTGTTGATTGTCTCGATTGTACTGAAACTGTTTCTACAGATTTGACGGAGTGGTTCGAAACAGTTTTAAATAGACAACTGGCCCAAGAGCAGAGACTAATGGAAATGATGACAACCCTGAACACCAACTTGGAGGCTCAACAGTTGCAATTGACAAGGTTAGGCCAAGCTGTAGTATCTGTCCGCGAAGACATCATCCGCCAGAACCATCAGGTCAATGACAACCTGCTTAATCTTACAACGCAAGAACAAGCACAAACTTCCAACTCCACCTTGGGTAACAACCAATCCAGCAGTTTAGTGTTTACTCAAACTGCCGCTCTGCCTGCTTATGATGGACGTTTAGAAAAACACCCTATCCGATTCCTAGAAGAGTTGGAGACCTACTTCCGCAAGGTTTCTGTTGAAGAAAGTAAAAAACTGGACATTGCAATTGAATGTTTGTATGGTGAAGCTGTGGACTGGGTGATCATGTATAGAGTTACCTAAGGCGATTATACCGACTTTAGAAATGGATTCCTGAAGAATTTTTGGTCCGAGACACACCAAGATAACCTACGTCAAGCTATTAGTTCCGATCGTTGGGTTCTACACTCAGGATCCGGAATGGTACATGATTTCGCTCACTACATTGGGTTGGCTAGATATCTTACAGAGCCATATAATGAAATTGCTTTAGTGAATATTCTCATAAAACATTTTCCCGCGCCCATACAGTCTTTATGGTTTTTGAACCCGTCAAAAACTATTGCCTCAGCTGCCCAATTCCTGCGCCTATTGGAAAACATTATCAAAACAATACCTCTGGATAACCCCAACTATATGACTACTATGTAGTACTCCTAATGATAAGGAAGGATCCCAGCCCGGACCATCTCACAATACCTCAGTAATTCGACGAAATTTGGGAAACGCTTACCAGCCAAATCCGCGCCGCTGAATTTGGTTGGATCAATAAGTAAGCGGAAGTATAGCAAGAATGTTGGCGAAGATTTATTGAGAAAGATGGGATGGCTTTCTGGAACCGATTTGGGCAAACAACGCCAGGGACGTATTTTACCCATAACTCCGACCGGACAGACGGATAAAACTGGACTGTGTTATGACAAACGTCTTGATGGTCCCAATTTATGGACAAAGTCTCATGCTAATCCCACTATTAGATTTATCTCGTCAATCGAAAGTGCCCAAACTATTCAAAAACAAAATGGTATTTCTAACACTTCTCCTCAAATTTCGTTAACCATTATGAACATTTAAACTTCCGCTCTTCTTGACACCGGCAGTAAAGTCACCTGCGTGTTTGAACTTCTTTGGCAGACGATAATTAGTCAAAACAGAGATATTCCCATTTTGCCTCTAAAGGCCATTCAAGTACAAGGCGCTTTCAGTTCGAAAAGTCAACGAATCACTCGCCAGGATTTATTGGAAATGAAAATTGAAGAACAAACTTATGACCTGATTGCACTGGTAGTGCCAAAGTTAATCAAACCCTGTATTCTGGGTGTAGACTGGTTTTTTAAATATCAATGTCAGATATGTTTGATGGCTAAAAAACTATATATCAACTATAACTTACCTCACCAGCAAGCGGTATCATTTTCTATAACGGAAGTGGAAGATCCGTTTCATGTTGAAATTGATGTGATGGAGATACCACATACTGAACGTCAGTCTTTGTTTAACGAAAAAATTTAAACTTCAATTTTAAATGAAGATCAACGTGAAGCGCTTGTTTTAACTGTACAAAAGTTTGAGAATGTGTTTGGTCAAAAGCCTGGACTGACACATTTGTATCAGCATCGCATTGATTTACATGCCCCTAAGCCGTTTATGAAAAGGAGTTATCCTATACTAATCACGTTGAGAACAGCCGTGGAAGCTAAACTTAATGAAATGGAATCTGAAGGAGTAATCGAACGTGCCCAGTCGCCATATTCGAGTTTGATGACTGTTGTCAAGAAAAAGGATGGCTCCGTTCAAATCTGCTTGAACGCTTGAGAATTGAATAATAGAATGATTGCCGACCATAAATCACCAGCTCTTGTAGAAGAACTTTTGCAGAAATTTTATGGGCGATATTATTTAACTAGCTTGGATTTAGTGGCCTCTTACTGGCAAATACCCCTGAGTGAAGAGAGTAGACAATATACAGCTTTTTTATAAAACGGGAAAAGCTATATCTATAAAGTTTTACCTTTTGGGTTAAAGACCGCGGTAGCAAGTTTCACTAGATGTATTGATTCTATTTTAGGGCCAGAATGTCGGGAGTATACCTTTAATTATATTGATGACTTAGTACTAACCAAGATTCGTGTTGCCAATATGACCCGTAACCTGGAAAAATCGTTTTTTGTACGCAATGAAATCAAGTTCCTTGGGCATATATTGACCAGCTCCGGAATTAGGACTGATCCCGATAAGATTACTGCTATATTGGAAGAATCAGAACAATTACAATTTTATCAAGAAGCTGACCCATTTCTAAGCTCCATCATAACGAAATTTCAGAATAGAGAAACACATCGATTATCTCAAAATTACACGTTGGAAAATAACATTTTGTTCCACCATTGTGAGTTCCGAAATCGAAAGACCACCGCATTACCAACCCATCTTCAAGAAATACTCATCTGGCACTACCATTATGAAATGGGGCATTTTAGTGTAGCTAAAGTATTTGAGGTAATGAGATCAAAATTTTATTGCCCCCGCATGTATAAGAAAATTCACCAGATACTTCGAACATGTGACTTGTGCCAAAGAACGAAAAACCCAAACCAAAAATATGTTGGACCTCTTCAACCAATTGTTGCTGAAGCAGTGAGAGAATTGCTGGCGATTGACGTTTTTGATCCCCTGCCGCCCAGTAGGGGAGGTGTAAGTTACATACTAGTGGCTGTTGATATTTTTTCTAAGTATGTAATACTCTTTCCTATGAAAAAAGCCAACACAAAATCTGCGTTAAATCGTATCGAAAGAAACTTAATACCCATTTATCAACCTCGCACGATCCTTAGTGATCATGGCCTGCAGTTTACGTCCAAACATTGGAAAACGCGATTACATCAGCTGGGGATTCGACCAACCTTCTCTTCCATACGTCATGCGAGCTCTAACCCCTCTGAGAAGTATATGAAAGAATTGAAGAGGTTTTTCAGGACGTACTGCCATGCCAACCACACCTCCTGGGCTCAAGTAGTGCCCAACATCGAAAACTGCTTTAATAATCTTCCTCACACAAATACGGGTTACGCCCCAGCGGAGATTATGTTCGGGAATAAACCCCAACTACACCTTTTCCACTTGTAATTCAGAAAGCATTAATTGTAATTCAGAATCCATCAATTGCAATTCAGAAATTATCAATTGCAATTCAGATACATCACTTGCAATTCAGAAAATATCAATTGCAATTCAGATTTATCAATTGTAATTCAGAAAGCATCAATTTCAATTCAGAAAGCATCAATTGCAATTCAGAAAGCATCAATTGCAATTCAGAAAGCATCAATTACAATTCAGAAAGCATCAATTGCAATTCTGATACATTACTTGCAATTCAGAAACATTATTATTAAACAACATTATTAAATTAAACAACAAGTTTATATTTACATAGATGGTTTTAAAAACAAAATACAACAATACCAAACGTCAGTTATTTATTAATTGTAAATCAACAATCAAAAACTATGTAGCAAATGCATAGTAATACTTTCGACTTTAATTAATTCCAAATGGAGTTAAAAGATAATTGTGGAATTTGCCGAATAACTTTAGCTAAGTAGTAGAAGTGCAGTGCTACCTTCCTTGCCATGTAGAGCCGGCTATATTATTTATATTTTATAATATAAAAAAAAACTATGACATATACATAGTATTTCACGTAAACTAAGTAGTTTATTTTGTTTTTGAAGACATCTATGTAAAAATAAATTATATATTTCTGAATTGAAATAGAACTTTTTTTCTGAATTGCAATTGATGCTTTCTGAACTGCAATTGACGTTTTCTGAATTAAAATTGATACATCTGAATTACAATTGATGCTTTCTGAACTGCAATTGACGCTTTCTGAATTCCAAGTGATTAATCTGAATTGCAATTGACGCTTTCTGAATTACAATTGATAAATCTCAATTGCAATTAATACATTCTGAATTGCAAGTGATGTATCTGAATTGCAATTGTCGCTTTCTGAATTACAAGTGACGGTTGCTGAATTACAATTGGAAAAGGTGTAGTTCTTGACACCTGTATTAATCAAATACTCCCCGAGTTGACTCCTCGAGACCTATTTGAAATCCAAAGAGATGTAAAAAATCACCGGCTGAAGATGGCATTGCGACGGTTAAAACAGCAAAAGTGCAAAACACATAAGTTCAAAATTGTGGATAGAGTTTTACTCAAGTTAAATCCACAATCTAACGCTGCATATGGGATAGCTCAGAAATTTTGTTTATTATATGATGGTCCATTTACTGTCAATAGCATTCCCCATTTAAACGCATACGAGGTAGTCGACCAGCAAAACATCTCTAAGGGCACCTGTTATTAAAAAACACCATAAAAAACTATGTTTTTGTTATATTTTATTGTTAAACTCCCTAACTAACAACTAAATGTATATATCGCAGCCGGAATGCAAAATCCGCCGTTTTATAAAACGTCTAGTCGTTTTATAAAACGGCGGATTTTGCATTCCGGCTGCGACATATACAGAATTTGATTTAGAATCAATAGTTAACTTGTTTTAACAGATTAGTAATAAATGATCTGTTAAAACAAGTTAACTTTTGATTTTAAATCAAATTCTGAAAACATCTAAAATGTAAACAAACATAATTTAGATTTAAATTCCGCGCACTTGAGACGCCATATTGCGCTCAATCAAGGTCGACCGCGTTGCCATCTATTAACATGTAGTTTACACTTCTTTACCTAGATGTTCTGTGGCATAGAGCTAGGAAATGGAACTAACCGACCCTCGTACGAAAAGTACCTCTCGTAAGGAGGTACAGGATCTCGTTATAATCAATCCACACACCTTCGCATTGGGCAGGTTAAGAAGGACACCTTTTTATAAATCTTATGCGAATTGCGAAAGAAAACTCAAGTATAACACGAAAAATAGATATGTGTTGACTGAGACGAGGAAAGTTATTGAGATGGCAAGAGCTTCAGAAAAATCCTCAGTTCGTCCCGTTGCCTTTCCTGTATTTACCCCGATAAAAGTCATAAACGAGAAATTCACTGCGGCAGTTTCTAATATTCCCAAAAAAAAGCACATCCCTGGAAAAGGGCACCAAAGGTGCAAATCCAGACTACAAGCACGTAATAAGAAAAAGGCAAGTCGTGATGTGATAGAGCGGCCGGGTGTGGAAAGCGCGGTGAAAAATTAGTGTTGTAGTTGTAGTCTAAAAATCCTGTTTTGTGCGAAGTGCCAACAATATTACGAGTAAGTCTGATTAGTACCTAGCTATTGTTTTGTATTTTTATATGTCGTATATTTAATTGTCGTATATTTAATGTATTTTTGTTTCTTTTTCTTGTACTTTATGTACCCAATGTTGTTGCTTTTGTACTTAATGTACTTCTAGGTGTTAGTTCTCGTATTTTGTCTATCTCTTGGATTTTTGTCATAATACAGTTTTAGTTTTTCTTCTGTTAATATTGGTACTTTATTTGTAATGATAGGAGTTATTTGGATTTACGTTGCTGTTTGTTATATATAATTGTCTAACAAAGACAGTTTTATACATGTTTTGATTTTTTGTTTATTTGCGTTACAGTTTATTTTGACTAGTTTATTGCTGTTTAAAGATTTATCATTAGTTGATCAGGATTATATTTGTCAGTATTTATTCTGAAGAATAGTGTTTGTTTCCAGAAAAATGTTTTGTTTTCCGTCTAAAAAAAAAAAAATAGAGTTTTAAAATTGCTGTTAGTTTTTGAGTTATTTTGGGGGGATCCTTCTAGATTTAAAATGTTCGGTTCTAATTATTCTCTCAAAAATTTATCATTCTCAATAAGAGGGAGAGACTGAAGTGGTTCACTTCTACTTTCAAATTTTAGCGCTTTATATTTTAAATTTACAAACTTATATAAAAGTAGTTCGGACCACGTTCGCGGTTGGTTCGGCTCTTAATCGGAACCAAAGCAGTGAGGGTAAAAATATTGAACGGCGCACGCCTTAAGAGGGAATAAGTGGGATATTGGTGATCACGTGCTGGTTGGTGCTATAAAAAGGCTCGGCACCGACTATTTAGAGAGGAATCCTCAGACGCTTGAAAAAATAGAAGGTATAGTAAATAGGCAAATAATTTTCTCCTAAAGGACTCTCGCTTGTCGAGGGACCTTCACTTACTTTCCTTCTAAAGAACTATCGCCAGTCGAGGGATCTCTACTTTATTTCCTTCTCAGGAACTCTCGCTTGCCGAGGGATCTTTCCCTACGTTTCCTTCTAAGGAACTCTCGCTAGTCGAGGGATCCCTAGTTTGTTCTTCTTCTAAAGAACCCTGGCTTGTCGAGGGATCTGCTGCCAACTTTTCTCCTAAGAACTCTCGCCAGTCGAGAGATCTGATTGTAACTTTCTCGATAAAATCTTTTTAACTACCTGTCCGTCCCATGATTCCTAGTGATCGTGAAGTACTCGTAATTTTAGTAAATTTTAATAGTATTTTTAAATAGTATTTCGACAGACAGATAGAATGAAAGAATCGCCCCCAACTGAAACTATTTCTACAGGTTTTGTACATATTTACTATTTCTGTTGGACGTTGTTTAATTTGAACTTATTAGTATTGTCGCGGTATAATTGATGTGTCATTGAAGAAATTTCTGTAAGTTGTACAATTGCTTTGGAAATGGTATTGTTGTACATCGGTTGCGGATTCTATGACTTAGGACATGTTTATCACATAGGTTTTTCTACGTGAAATCTTGAATGAACGACACTCCTTCGAACACAAGAGTAGGGCCACTCTGAGTTTCGTTTATTTGTAAACCTAGAGTCTATTACTAGTCTTTGTAACCGAGGTCCGACAAACTATTTATTTATGTAATTCAATCCCTTCTTCGCACTGTGTGGCTTCTTGGAGCAATTTCGGATTCATTTTATCTTCGCTTAATAGTAATTTGTTGTAGATATAAAATTCTTCTAAACTTTTGAAACGATTTGTAATTATACCTAAGGCTTGTGGGCTATCAAGTATTCTTCAACGTGGGTAGCTGCAATAACGCAGTATAGTTAACACTATGACGATGATCTCTGATCATTTCCCTCACTTCTAACACCAGGGCTTCACATCTGACTGACAGTTAGGTTCTATGTTCTTTCTTTGATGTTTTTTCAATATACTGCAGTCAGATCCCAGGGGGAGTGTTAACTGTGAATACGGGGATTTAATTACGAGGAGTGGACAATATTACTTCCGAGAATTACTTCCTAACATTTAAAGAATTATATTCTAATAAGTTAATTTAATTTATATATGTGAAATGCCGTATTAAAATATATTATTTTATGTCATTGTATAAAATCCGTTGTGAATAGAGTATTAAATTATTTGTACAATCGAGTTTGTTTTAAGGTAGACCACACAAAACTCTTGAACGAACCATGTAGAAAACCCTACTTTAATCGTACTATTTTCATGACATTTGTAAAAGTGTGTTGGACCGGGGTCCGACATACTACAACCTCATCCTCATCATCAACCTCATCATCATCATCTCGTCATCACTGTATTAGTGATGACGTAGCCAGGAAATTTTTGTTGGGGTAAAACTGCCTATTGAGTCAAACAAACAACTGTCAATAGGAAGTGTCAATAGTATCAACCTACATCGAACTTTCATATTAATGTTTTAAAAAGATTTATGTTCAGTTTAATGATGTTTACTTGCTAAATTGGTATAAGGTAAGTAAACCAATTGATATTGTTTGTTTGCTTAATAGTACGGCGGTTTAAGGCTCGAAAGTCGTCTCCTTTAGGCAAAAGTAAATCCTCGAGTACAACTAAATGAAACCTTTACCATATCGTTCGTCATGTTTGTCTGCATAAGAAATCGGAAATTACGACAATTTTCCGTGGTCGGGGTCAAAGGTATCGAGGAAAAACCTTAAAAAATTGAGTTTTTAAACTTTTGTATTCAAACAATTATACCTTGAAAACCAAGTATGTTACATAAATGATTTTTTTAGTACTCGAAAGCCATATCAATTGGCTTTCATATGATGTACCACGATCTGTAATAAAATTTGTCCAGTACAGAGTAATTAGCAATTTTATGTGTTGTGTCAAGATTAAATAAAAAAACTTTTCACTTTAACATATCTCCAATTTATTATGGAATTTTATAGAAACTATTTGTTTTCATAAAAAACTGCACAATATTGTGCTGAATATTTTTTCTCAATTATTAATAGATCTATCTTCAATATTAAACTCGCTACAGTTATTTATTTAAACAAGCGCACAATTTTTTAGTTTACCCCGCACCACCCGCTCGACGTTTGCAATCCCTTTACGCTAGTCTAGTTTGAAGCAGCAAGTCTAGTTATTTCGCATTTAATGTTATTATTATTATTATTATTTCGCCTAGTCTAGTTATTTCGCATTTAAAGTTATTTATTATTTTGTGAATTGAACAAGGTATGTTTTAATAATTATTGATTTGTCTAAGCATCATCGTACACGTAATGTTCTCTTTTTAACAGAGTGTGTTAAACTATGGATATTTGCTTATTTTGTAAAGAAAGTCAACACAATTCGGACAAAGGTCCTATGGTTAAAAAGCCTACATTAACTGGAATTCAATCAATAATTAAGTCTGCAATTGAAAGGCAAGACCTCTTATCAATAGAAATAATTGAAAAGCAAAATTCCATGTTGAAACAACCACAGAACGTAAGATATCATGCATCATGCCGCAAAACATTTTGTAGTCCACAAAATATTAGTAAAATAAAAACTAAAAGCCATACAATTTGTTGGAAGATCTATCAGTATCTCTTTCAAGCGGTGATGGAAGTGGTGATTCATTTGATATAAAAAATGCTTGTATGATTTGCGGAAAAACTGGAACTTCAGAAAAAAAAAAGCATTGGTGGATGTAAGTAAAAGGTCCGGTTCGGTAACAAGAAACAACATTTTATCGGCTGCTATTGTACGTCAAGACAAATTTGTTCAATTAAGAATTGAATCCTATAAAGATCTTAGTGCTGCCGGGGCAAAATACCACAAGCTTTGCTATTCTGTATACATTAGTAATAGAAATCTAACGGTGGCAAGAAATAAGAAAGGTCCACTGATAGCAGAAGGAGAAAGCGCGAATAAAAGTGTTAAATTAAACAATCTATTAAAAGTGCGGAGAGACGAAAAAGAGGCGATGAACATAATATTGGGAACTATAGTATTATTAGTTCTCGAAATGTTCCCAACTATAAAGAATTTTTAAAATCCGGTGTAAATAAAGCTTCTTTGATTAAGTATGTAACAAAATGCATATCAGCATCAAAGCTTTCTCTACCACAAGGAAAAACAGTAACTATTGCGGGGGGATTGCTAGACGCACAAAAATGCATTGAGGTAAGTTTGCTTTTATCAAATTAGAAATATTGATGCCAATTTGCAATATTTAAGGTATCCATTACAGAAGAACGGGAAAACCAAGAACTTTACTGTAAACACGAAGAAGCAGATACTAGACTCATTTTTCATATCGTCAACTCCATCAAAAGCAAAACTAAAATTATTATAAAGGCAGATGATACCGATGTACTGGTGTTACTTATTTACTATTTTTGGCATAATGATACTTTAAAGAATAGTGAAATATTTATGGAAGCTGGTCACACAACTGCCACATCCAACAGGAAAAGATTTATTCCAGTGCATGAAATAGCTAATTCACTAGGGAAAGGCGTATGTGGAGGATTGCCCAGTTTCCATGCATTAACAGGATGTGATTCAACCAGTTCGTTCTTCAGAATTGGAAAAAAAACGGCGTGGGATGTTTATTTAAAAAAAAATGATATCCTAAAGCTATCATCTTTTGGAAAAATAAACATATCGGAAAGCATCGACGTTGCCAGAATCTTTGTTAGCACTTTGTACAAACATGAAAATTGGAACTTAAATGAAATAAGAAGAACATTGTCAGTGACCACCAAAAAGTCGGCGCAGGAACTTCCCCCAACTGAAGATGCATTCGGTCTTCATGTTTTAAGGTAAATGCTGATTTAAAAATGAAGCAGTTGTTTATTTTATTTAATGGTTTTAGATGCTACTACCAAACAACAATATGGATAAATAGCCATTTACCCATTCCGACAAATGCTAATCCATTGGATTTTGGTTGGAAGAAAGTAAACGATTTCTTGACACCAAATCAAATGCGTAAGCCACCTATCCCGGAAGAAATTCGAGGTATTCTTGACATTGTTTGCACCGAAAAAAGTTGCAATAATAAGAAATGCATTTGTATACAAGAAGGTGTATTTTGCACCGAAGAATGCAAATGTAAATTGGCTTGCAACAACCATGAAGACATTGTAGAAGACGAATTATTCGACTAATTTAAGTTTCACATTCAATTTTCTTACTTTTTTAATGCAATACACAATTATTTAGTTAATTATTTTATTTTTATTTCATTTTTGACATCCCATTTAATGTGCATGCTATTTACTAGAGCGTAAAGTGTAAGGCAAGAGATGAGCGGAGAGGTGTGCGGTAAGACCTAATGAATCGTGCGCTTGTTTAAATAAATGGCTGTAGCGAGTTTAATATTGAAGATAGATCTATTAATAATTGATAAAAAAGATTCAGCACAAAACTGCGCAGTTTTTTTATTAAAACAAATATTTTCTATAAAATTCCGTAATAAATTTGAAACAGGTTAAAGTGAAAAGTTTTTTTATTTAATCTTGACACAACACATAAAATTGCTAATTACTCTGTACTGGACAAATTTTATTACAGATCGTGGTACATCATATGAAAGCCAATTGATATGGCTTTCGAGTACTAAAAAAATCATTTATGTAACATACTTGGTTTTCAAGGTATAATTGTTTGAATACAAAAGTTTAAATACTCAATTTTTTAAGGTTTTTCCTCGATAACTTTGACCCCGACCACGGAAAATTGTCGTAATTTCCGATTTCTTATGCAGACAAATATGACAAACGATGTGGTAAAGGTTTCATTTGGTTGTACTCCAGGAAAATTTTTATGCACAATTTCATGGCCCGACCGCCGTACTATAATGTCTTTATTCAACGTTTTTATTTTGATTTTTAATTCATCGACGCATTCGACGTAAGTCGATTTTCGATCTATGTAGTTGTTTGTGTGACCCAGAAGTTGGATTTACTCCATTCAAAAATACGTCACACTAATACAGCGCATTTTGTCAACACATTTTTGATTTTGGTCGAAAGCTTTTTTACTTAGCAACGACACGAAGGCAAACTGGGTTGAAAAATCAAATCGATTTGTCAAATTCAGTTTGCCAAGTGTCATTGATAAGTAAAAAAGCTTGAGAAATCAAAATAAAAAATGTAAGATGACATTGTAAGGTCGAGGGGTATTTAGCAAGACAATTTCCTGAACCACTGAACCAATATTTAATTCTATTGCATATTTGCTACCTCGAAAAAATCTAAAACAAAAATCTTCTACAAAACACAAATCACTCATTTTAACAAACTGAACTGACTGATGACATTTACTATTTTATAATGATATTGTCACGCCTTGGGGTCGTGAGGGGGGTTAGCTCGGTAGTTCGGCTAATATAAAGGGCTTGGACTTACTGTGATTATCGCTCGCGCACCTCTCTTTTCGTCGCTCATTATTAAAATACAATCGGTTTTGTTTGACATCGGTTTATTTCAAATTACACTTACAAGATTAAAGTCAGCACTCCGTAGTCTAGGCTGTATGCAGAGGAGGACATTGTCTTAGTGGGACCCAGTTGATTTGTACTTCTACGAACCAACTGTTCACTTTATTATCAACCGTACTCTGACTCGACTTAACCCTTTTGCTTGCTAATTAACAACTAACCTATCTGAATGATGGTCCTCTTTTTATATCCTCTTCTATGAATCAATCCGGAAGGGATTGTTTTATTATTTATCTTATTTATTAAATATTCTAGTTTGTTTATATTCGTTAACCTTGCACGTTGCACTATTTGCTGATGTTGACGAATATGATTTGCTGATGTTGACGAATTATTGTTTGGGAATTTATTAATGTTCTTGGCCTACTTGACATATGCCTCCTCTCCGTAAGCGCTGGACCCACAGTGCTAATTTAACATCTATCTTAAAAACTACCCTAATTTGATTTACAATTCTAACTTAAAATTTAATTATTTCCTAATTGAAAAAAAAAAATTATGCGGACAATTGCATAAATTGTGTATACTAATAGTTTATGTTAATGTAAATAATATGTTACCCAATCTAGTAGCTAATTATGCGAATATTTTTATATGACCCCGTTTTCATTAAAATTAAAATTGGTAACACTATACCTTGCTAATTACATTTATATGGTGTTAATTTCTCGCGACCGATCCGCTTGACGTTGACCCTAGCGTTTATCTTCGATGTTTACGTTGAGTTCCCGACCTAGCCTATTCTTCTCTGGTTACTGTTTATCTTAACTTTCCTTGTTTCACTGCTCGTACGTGTTGCTCCATATATCTTGTCTTTGATTTAGCTTCACATGTTTCACTTCATTTTATTCTTCACTTATTTTAACTTCACCTTCCTATTCACTCATCTTAGTCTGAACTGCACTTATTTTAACTTTATCTCCTTCTTCGTTTAATTCATCTTCTTCTTTACTTGTTTCGTCTTCTTCACTTATTTCATCATCTTCTTCACTTGTTTCGTCTTCTTCACTTATTTCATTATCTTCTTCACTTGTTTCGTCTTCTTCACTTATTTCATTATCTTCTTCACTTATTTTAATCTTTCTCTGGATGCCTAATTTACCTTGGTGCAACGCCCCGAAAACTTATTTATTCACTTTAACTTCTCTCTTGACCATGGTTGCGATCTTGTCCTTGACATTGCTATCCAGTATTCATCAAATATCTTCTATTTTAATATTGGTCAATAGCGGAAACAATCTCCTGGATTTTGATGCTCGACGAATGGCATCCATTCAGCCTCGGGCACCATAAGGCTGGATGGCGGTACTGCCTGTTAAGCCTCTACGTTCTCTTGTGAGATAAACGTGAGACTAACGGTTCGCCCTTGGGACAGGTCATCCAGGCTGGTTCCGTTTGATGCAAACGTAACTCCTCTTGGCGTTGAACCCTCTTGATTTCCGCCTGAAACCCTCCTTGTGGGTTCCCTACTTATTAACACTTCTTCTAATTTATTCTCCCTTTTTTGATTTTACTCCATTTACTTGCGCTGCTCGTCTCTTCTTTATGGTTTGATATATGGATATTCAGTAGTCCATCGTCATGGGCTCTGATTTCTGGTTGCTTTTTAGTCTGGTTGAGTCTCTTCTGTTTTTCTATCGTCTTCTGGCTGGTCAGGTTTATTTACAATACTTCTAAGGCCTTTTGTCATAATTTCTGTGGGTTATTGACTAATTGTTTTTTAGATAGTATCGTTGATTATGTTAATTAAAAGCTATGTTTACAAAACGAACTTAATCTAATAATGCTAACCACTTGGCGGGGTAGAACAATTGTTTGTCACGCGGTTTCACTTTGCCTATTGCTATTAAATCTGTCATTGTTGTTCCACTCTGGATTTATCGTCTTTATTTATTGTTTTTTGGGGCGGTAGTTGTTTTTCGCGATTGCGTACACTATACCGCACTTTGTTGGTCGTTTTTCGTGGTTGTAGTTGGATCTTCCGAGCAGCCTGGGCTAATGGGGGATGTCCATGGGTCGTTGTAGTGTAGGATCCGGCCTACGTGCACAACGTCCTTTTTGGCTTTTGGTGTAGGCCCCTTTTGGATTTCGTAGTTCACATCACTTAGTTTTTTTGTTATGTAGTATGGTCCGAACCATCTCAAAAGTAACTTTTCGCTTCGTCCTACTTTTCTTACCGGCGTAAACACTTTCACTTTGTCTCCTATCGCGTACTCTGTATGTCTATCTTTGTTATTATACCGAACACTGTCGTATGCTTGCCTCTTCTCAATTTCTTCCACTGCTAACGCTCTCGCTGCTAGTGCCTTTTCCCTGATGGTGGTTGAACTAGAGTCTGGATTTGGTGGTATTAGGTTGGCTTCCGTTGGTAGTACTGCATCTCGTCCGTATACTAACATGAAGGGTGAAAGTTTTGTGCTGTCTTGTCTGGCTGTGTTGTAGGCGAATGTTACGTGTGGAAGATGTTCGTCCCAGTCCGTTTGGTTGGTGTTGGTAAACATCGATAGCATGTTTGCCATGGTTTTGTTGAGTCGTTCGGTTAGGCCGTTACAGCATGGGTGGTAAGCTGTTGTAAATGTGCTAACTGTTCCCATAGTTTTAACTAGTTCGGTGACCAGTTCTGATTGAAAGGTCCGTCCTCTGTCACTTAGTAGATATCTTGGTGCTCCATGGCGGGTGATGATGTTTTCCAGGATGAACTTGGCTACTGGGCCTGCTTTTCCATTTGGCAATGCCTGTGTTTCTGCCCAACGTGTGGCGTAGTCTGTTGCGACGATTATCATTGTTTTCCCGTTTTTACTTCTTCGGAATGGGCCTAGTAAGTCGATTCCTACTTTGTCAAAGGGGGTTGCTACTTGTATAGGTTGCAACAGTCCCTGTGGCTTACGATGTTGTTCTCCTTTCCTTGCTTGGCAGTCGGGACATCCTTTTACATACTTTTCGACGTCCCTTTGTAAACCGTCCCAATAAAATCTATCTCTAATTTTATACAAGGTCTTAGTTATTCCTAAGTGACCTGACAGGGGGTCACTGTGATTATTAAATAAAATTTCACCTACTAACTCTTTGGGTACTACTAATAAGTTATCGTTTCCTGTTAAGTTTGCGTTTTTCTTAAAAAGTACACCGTCTATCATGCAAAAATTGGTAGCGCGCTTCCGTAACGCTACTGGTCCCTCTCCTGGATTTTGAACGATGTTCATTAATTCGCGTAAGTATTTGTCCTCGTGCTGCAATTTTTCTAGTTTTACTTCCTCCATTAGGTATGTTGGTATATAGTTGGCTTCATCTTCGTCTTGTTTGCTCCCGATCTTGGTTGGGTATCTTGATAGGCAGTCGGCATCTTTGTGTTTGATTCCACTTTTGTGTACGATGGTATGGTCGAATTCAGATAGTTTTATTGCCCATCTGGCTAGTCGACCTGTTGGGTCTTTGATTGTTTTTAACCAGCATAACGCGTGATGGTCTGTTACGATTTTGATGTGTCTACCATAGATTAAATGTCTCAAATAATTTAGACACCATATTACAGTTAGTCCTTCCAGTTCGGTTATCGTGTAGTTTGTTTCGGCTTTGGTTAGTGTTCTGCTTACGTACGCTATCGGGTGTGATTTTCCATCTTCTCCTTCTTGGAGTAATACTGCTCCTAGGCCGTATTTGCACGCGTCTACTCTCATCTCACATCCTTTTTCTGGGTTGAAGTAACTTAATACTGGTGCTGTAACCATACTCTCTTTTAGTTTCTGGAATGCATTTTCTTGAGCTTCGCCCCATTCGAAAGTTGTTGACTTCTTAGTTGATTCGTATAATGGTCTTGCTATTGCTGAATATCCGTTTATAAATTTTCGGTAGTAGTTGCACATTCCTAAGAAGCTTTGTACGTCCTTCACTTTAGTTGGTTTTGGAAAATCGTAGATTCCGGCAATTTTTTCCTTGTCGGGCTTAATGCCGTTGGTTCCGACTATGTAGCCTAGTAAACTTACTTCAGACTCTAAATAATTACACTTGCTGGGTTTTAATGTTAAACCTGCGCTGCGTAAACGTTTAAATACCTTTTCCAGTTTTATCAAATGTTCTTCAAAAGTTTCCGAGAAGATGACTATGTCATCTAAGTATATTAGCACGTCGACCCATTTCATTCCTTCGAAGACTTTATCCGCTAAGTGTTGAAATGTTGCCGGTGCGTTGCATAATCCGAATGGTAATACGTTGAACTCGTATAACCCATGACCTTGCGCAACAAATGCTGTGTATTCCTTACTGGTTTCCGCGACGTTAACTTGCCAATATCCGCTAAATAAATCGAGAGTGGAAAAGTACCTGGAGTTTCCTAAGTATGTTAGAATGTCGTCTATATTGGGTAGAGGATAGGTGGATTTCTTGGTAACCCCATTGAGTTTTCGATAATCTACGCAGAATCGCATAGACCCGTCCTTCTTCTTTGCCAGTACTACTGGGCTTGCCCATGGTGATTGGCTGTTCCTGATGAGTCCATCTTTCATCATGTCGTTGATTTGCTTATCGATGATTTCACGTTCTTTGTGGGATACTCTGTATGGTTTACTTTTAATTGGGTCTGCTCCTTGGACATCTATTTCGTGCTCACACCAATTTGTACTTCCCATTGTTGCGATGGTTTTTGAAAAGACGTCTTCGTAGTTTTTTAGTAAATTTTTGAGGTCCATACTTTCTTTTTCGTTTAAGTCTGGATTGATTTTGTGATCCGCTGCTTTTATCTCGTCTTCATCTTCTTCCATGTATAGTATTACTCCTGTGTCGGCAGATTTGCTGGGGTCGTATAGCCATCCTATTGTCGTGTCTTTAAAAATTTTTCGGTGTGTGTTGCTTTTATTTATTATTGATACTTCTATTGCGTAGTTGTTTATTTCCAATTTAGAGTTTATTGCCAGTCCGCGTTTTACCAAGTAGTTTTCTGCCGCGCTAAACTCGCAAAGTTCTAGCGTTGCTTGTTCTACTGGTTCAAGGTTACCATTGCGTTTGCTGGTCAATGTCACTGTTAATTGTTTGCCCGGTCGTATTACGTAGTCTCGTGCCATTTGTAATCTTATCCGTGGGTTTTCTGTGTCTTGTTCCGTTAGTAGTAAATTGTTTCCTGGTTCGGTCTTGCTTTCTACTGCTACCCTTACTCGATCTTCGTTTGGTCCCAGTTCTATTTCTTCTTTTAAGAAGTCTATTACTGCACCATTTCTTTTCAGAAAATCTACTCCTAAGATTACTGGTTTTGGTGATTTCTCGATAATTAGAACTTCTTGTTTGCACTTAAAATTCCCAATCTTGACTTCTATAGTTGTTCGTCCGGTTATAGGTATTGCATGCCCCCCAGCTGTCAGCAATACTTCTGATGATGGCTTTAGCTGTCCTTGTGCAATTTCCTTTCTGATGATACTTCTAGTGGATCCTGTGTCGAGCACTATTTGTTCGTTATTTTGTCCGTTGATGGTGCCTCTAACTGTCAGGATCTTGGTTTTGGCCCCTTCGGTTTCTGGTTTTGTGAAGAGGACGACATCAGGGTTATTTAGTGCCGTCCGTCCCCGTTTGGGTGGGGTGACATCCTTCCATTAAATGATACTCTGCGCTCGTGTTCTCGTGGTCTGTCCCTGCACATTGAGGCGATGTGTCCTGGCCTGTTGCAGTTGTGGCATCTAGGTCTCCCATCTGTTGTTCTCGTATTTGGTAGTTGTCTAGTCCTTGTTGGCTCCACTGGGCGTTGGCTTCGGAAGTTGGACCGATCTTGGTATCTCTCTTGATAGTTTCTTTGTTGGAAACTACTATTTCCATTGTATTGATTGTTACCTCGGTAGTGGTTAGTCCCGTTATTGAAGTTCGATCTATAATTTTGGAAGTTGTTACTCGGTCGGTTGTTGAATCGGTCGAAGTTATTGCGTTGGTTGCCGTGGTTGTTATATACGGGTGGGTTTACTATGGTCGATGGATTAAGCTGTTGCGTGGCTGGAACATTCTGTACGGTTTCCGTTTGTCTTGATTGGAGATCACTGATTCGCATCACTAAATCTCTAATTTCTTCTTTATTCATCGTTGCTTTTCCCATTGTTGTAAAAGTTTGGAAATCTGTCTGCTTTAGTCCGTCCTCGAATCCTTCTTGGAATGTGTCGTCGTCCATTGTTGCATCTACCTCGTATGCTAATGCTAGTTTTTCGAAGTAGTACTCTTGAATGTTTTCGCTTCTTGCTTGTCGGCGGTTGATCCAACGTGACTTTGCGGTTTTCCTTGCGTTTGTACCTCCAAATGCAGTGATGAAATCGTCTTGGACATTGGTCCAATTTTTATTTCCGTTTTCCACCTTCCTTAGATATTCGATGTACCAAGGGTTAGCTGCGCCGCTCAAAAATGTGCCGAAATATTGAAGCTTAAGATTGTTGTCCCAGTTATTTGCGGCTGCGCATCTGTCGTATTGGCGGATGAATTCGATTGGGTTTGTTGTCCCGGGTGTGAAAATTTGCGGTGATACGAATTTAGGGATGGATGGTAATCTGGCCGCTGACATTGATTGACTGATTGTGGTGTTGGCCATCGTAACGTTTCGTTCTTCGGTAATTTCTTGTTCGTCTTCTCCTCTCCTTTGTTCTGCTTGTTGCTCGACCTCTTTCTGTTCTTGTCTCCTTCTTTCCTCTTCTGCTTCTTTTTCGGCTTGTTCCTGTTTGGCTGTTTCTTGTTCTTCTTTCTTTTTTCTTTCTTCTTCCTGTTGTCTTTTGGCTTGCTTTAACAGTTCCTGTTCGTCTCTCTTCTTTTTCTCTCGTTCTGCTTGTTTTTTAGCTTCTTTTAGCTGATCTTGCTCTTCTCTCTTTTTTTCTCGTCTCGCTTGTCGTCTGGCTTCCTCTTGTTCTTCTTTCCTCTTTCTGTCCTCTTCCGCTTGTCTTTCTGCTTCTTCTTCTTGCTCTTGCTGTTTTTGTCTTCGTAGTTTTTCAATCGATTGTCTCTCGATTTCTTGCTGCTTTTTTATTTGCAATTCTTCGTTGTTAACTTCTGTGGGACTCTCAATCGACTCTTGTAGTTTTTTATCTTCGTTGTGAATTGTAAGTATTAGTTTCCCTGGCGGTGATCTATTTAGTTTTTGACTTGCGAAAAATGATCCTGGTTGGGGGTACGTTGTACTTCTTGCCACTGGTTCGCCGATTGCTTCTTTGACTTCTTTTGCTTTTGAGCGAGTTATGATTGAATCGTTACCGGACATTCCGCATTATAACCAATTTTGCATGATAGATTTGTTAGTTATTAGCATTTCCTTTAGAGTTTTACACTTTAAGTTGTATTTATATTCTATTGTTAAATTTACTAGATATACATAATATTTATTGTGGAACTTAATTGATATTTTTAATAACATTAAATATCTTTACATAACATTTTATTTAAATAATAAATCGGTGTAGAATTTATTTGTCAAGGTCTGATATTATTTATTACAATTTGTCACAGCTATCATAATAGTTTTCTGGCCTTGATTTTTATATGCTGATTGTTTTAATATACATTATAGTTTTATTTATTTAACAATTAATATTTAATATTTATAGATTTGTTATACATTTATGTTTTCTGACATTTTTTACAATTTATATTTCTGTAATATTACAGTAATTTTGTTATACATTATTATAGTTTTTAACAATTAATTTTTGATTTGGCGTTGTTTTTGTTTGACATTATCAGCTGCGTTTATTGTTGATGTTTATAATTAGTGACGATAATAAGAGAGTTATTTTTTGAGCAGTAATATGATTCTAACGTTTAGATTTATAAGTTATCTCAAGTTACGGGGAACTTGGATGGGAAAATTCGGCATCTCCACCATATGTCACGCCTTGGGGTCGTGAGGGGGGTTAGCTCGGTAGTTCGGCTAATATAAAGGGCTTGGACTTACTGTGATTATCGCTCGCGCACCTCTCTTTTCGTCGCTCAATATTAAAATACAATCGGTTTTTTTTGACATCGGTTTATTTCAAATTACACTTACAAGATTAAAGTCAGCACTCCGTAGTCTAGGCTGTATGCAGAGGAGGACATTGTCTTAGTGGGACCCAGTTGATGTGTACTTCTACGAACCAACTGTTCACTTTATTATCAACCGTACTCTGACTCGACTTAACCCTTTTGCTTGCTAATTAACAACTAACCTATCTGAATGATGGTCCTCTTTTTATATCCTCTTCTATGAATCAATCCGGAAGGGATTGTTTTATTATTTATCTTATTTATTAAATATTCTAGTTTGTTTATATTCGTTAACCTTGCACGTTGCACTATTTGCTGATGTTGACGAATGTGATTTGCTGATGTTGACGAATTATTGTTTGGGAATTTATTAATGTTCTTGGCCTACTTGACAATATTTTTTATACAAAAGATGAATGTTTACCGGGGTCTTATCGCTAAGGTACATGTTTGCTTGCATCTCAAATTGACAACTTTACAGGATTAGGACTATTGGGACATAAAAAAACAAAAGATGAAGGTTTACCGGGGTCTTATCGCTAAGGTACATGTTTTCATGCATCTTAGATTCAAGGATTCATAAGTGTAGGAAATTGTGGTTTTAGTATACACATTTTTGATAAAATTTTGAGTTTTTTGTTTTGATACAAAAACCCTATTATCTGTTAATCAAACTCCTAATTTCTAATATAAAATAAAACAAGAAACACGAATTCACTCTAGTCGCCTCAGGAAACGCCGAATGTTGTTTCTGGATATGGTGCCATCTTTTGTGTAATATATTTTTTTACTTTTACCAGTAGATACCATTTTTTAATTATATATAAATTGATTATTTATATTTATTATTATTGTTTATTGACAGCCGTATGTGGTGACATCCTATATTTAGATATACCTATATTTAGTTATTTTTATTTAGGTATGTATAACTATATTTATTTTTTTCCAATTCGATAAAAATAATTTAAAAAAAAAATCAAAAAACCAATTACTATCTTGACCACATATCGCTTAATTTTGAACTACAAACGAAGAGAAAAGCACTTCACACAACTACAAACCAACCCAGAAATGATTGTAGTCTTTTTTCAAAAAATGAGCAAGTGGGGGAGAGCAGGCAATTTTTTAAATTTGCAATAAAAAAATACAATCAATATGCTACAAGTATCACTAATTAATATTCATTTATTTTTACTTCCGATATCCGATTAATGCCTTTTACTTTACCATCTGGTGCATTGTACTGAAATGTTTCACTTCGGATTTCAAATTAACCGCAATTAATTAGAACTGTTAATAATAATTTAAAAATGTAAACTCAAAACTTACTTCTCAAGGAAGTAAGTTTTGCACTGGCGGTGCTTAAAAAAGTGGGAATTTTGTAAAAAGTAAGAGTGGTAGATCTCGTAGTGAGTGGGAGAAAGAGTATAAAAGAAGCGTTTGCGCTCGAAAAAAGGCAGCGTCGGCACCTAGCTGCGGTACAGTGCAGACGTGCTTTCGCATACAATTGCAACCTTCGCCATACACAATAATAATTTCGCCTCGAACACAATTTCGCCTCCACAACTTCGAAAACTATTTTCGAATTTAAAAAAAAAATCCGCTAATCCAGTGCTTCGCAACGCAACGCCTTCGCAACGAACAGTGCTTCAAACCAGTGCCATAATGGTCGGAAAATCAGGGAAACTGAAATCCCGAAAACGCCGAGAACGAGATCAACCATCATCGAGATCAACTGACGACGACCCCAACAACAGCAGCGACAGCCAATCAGGTGTGAGTAGATCGCTTTTTAATTCCACCTTTAGATCCACCCGATCCTGCTCTCGATCCCGATCACCACCAAAAACTAAATCTAAATCAACAAAAAAATCCAAACAACACTCACACATGTCAACAGATTACACTGATACACTCGACTTTGTTTCAGACACACCCAACATTGACACAGTCACTCCACCTACACTCTCGACGGACGATATTGCTAAAATCACCAAGATAGTCAATGACATTAAAAGTACCGTGCGTTCAGCTCCCCAATCACAAACCATAAATGACAACACAACACAACCACAAACTGACACTAACGCCATAAAAAACAAAACGCCCCCCATATTTATTACTACAACTGAGACTCTCAGGGTTATAAAGCTGGTTCAAGCAAACATTAATAACAAAGCGTTTTTCAAATCTAGCTCGAACACACTTAAATGTATGCTTGAAAACATAAACGATCATTACAAAGCTGTCGCAACCTTGAAATCAAACCGTATATGCCACTACACCTATAACAATAAAGACAATCGACCGCTTAAAATTGTAATAAAAACCATACCGACTGACATATCAATAGATGACATAAAAGCAGACTACGACAGAACAATATTGAACACACAGACGTTGCTAGACTGAAAACAAAATCACACAACCCAAACATAACAGGATTCATTCCAACAGGTAGCGTTCTCGTTACTATCCCAAAAACTAGCGCAGAATCAATTTACAATCTAAAATATCTACTAATCCTGAAAATAACGGTAGAGCCATATTGCAAAACAGCTATCCCCCAATGTTTTAATTGTCAGATGTTTGGGCATTCAAGCAGATTCTGCTTCATGCCCACCAAGTGTGTAAAATGCGCACAAAAGCACAAAAGACGCTACTACGCCGGCCGTCTGCGCAAATTGCAGTGGTGACCACGCCAGTTATAGAGGGTGCGTAACTCACAAGCAACTTGTTGCTACGCAAAATCAAAGGAAACATAATAATCTACAACAGGCTCATCAAACAAACCAAATCACCCTAACTAACCAATCATTTCCACCATTAACTACGACCGACACTCAAAAGACAACTAGACCAGAAGACACATGGACCGAATTTAGAAACAGAAAACAACGTGTAAACCAACACACACAAATACATCCACCTACAAATAATACTCAGACCGCACCCCAACAAACTAACTTTCAGACTACTGACTACACACACTACACGAACCTACAGGATACAATCCCACAAAGCACAGAAAACCCATTAAAAGAAATACTCAACTTGTTAAAAGAATTCAATATCAAAAAAATATTCTCCGCAATAAAACAGTACTCAACACAAAGTAAACTCATTCAGGACCCATTTGACAAAATTCTTTTGCTCATCGAATTAGTAGGCACCATTCTCGATTAATGTATCACAAACCCACCATAACAAAAAACGTAGACACATTAAAAATAATGCTTTTTAATGCAAACTGTATGATAACACAAAAAGCTGAATTAATTCAAATACTTCAAGACGAAAACATCGACATCTGCCTACTTAACAAGACATTTTTAAAAAACAAGGACAAATTTAACATCAGAAATTACATTACATACAGGAATGACCGACTGACAATAAAAGGTGGCACAGCAATTTTAATAAAAAAATCAATTTCACACTCACACGTTGAAACTCCAGATTTAAAATCAATAGAAGCTACTTTGATCAAAATTAACCTAAAAAACAAACAATTACTCATAGAGGCCATTTATTAGATACACTTCAGAAAATCTGCCCAATCTCCTTTCTTGGAGGAGATTTCAACAGCAAAAACACCAGCTGGGGCTGTCGTACAACAAACGTAAATGGAATAAAATTAAAAAAATTCACAGATTCGCATATTGAATCCAACATAATAGCTCCAACTGACGCCATCTTTATTCCAATGCACAATCACACCAACCCGACATACTAGACGTTGTAGTGACCAACAACTGGAGATACCAAACCAACACTGAAGTATAAATGCACTAAACTCTGACCACCTTCCTGTGATAACAACAACAGACATTACCTTGACACATAACTTTCTCAACCACAAGAAAAGGACTGACTACGACTGGGACAAATTTAGTGGGTGTTTGGAATCAAATAAGGAGATTTTCAAACCAATTAGAAACACATCGGAACTAGACGATAGTGTCAACGAATTCACCAGACAATTACAAATAGCACTCTCAAATTCAGAAAAACATAAAAATACAAATAACTTAAATAACTACATCGAAACTCTTCCCAATAACATAGTACAAAAAATTAAAAGTAAAAACAGACTACAAAAAAGTATATAAACAGACGCTCTACCCGCCTACCAAAAATAGAATAAATATTCTGCAAAGAGAAATCAAAATTGAAATTGCCAAGTTCAGAGAAGACAAACTAATCAACCAATTAGAAAACTCTGATAATCCGTATTTGATCCCAAACAACGTACTAAACACGAGACAAAACATACCGACACTCAAAGACGAAAACAATAAAATTTACGAAACGGAAAAAGACAAAGCTGACATCATTGCAAACATTTTCGAAAAACAATTCACTAATGACACAATTACGGACAATGACCTATTACAAAAAGCCAAGGAGGCCATCATGCTCACAAAAGAAACCACTCCAGAAATTTTAAACAACCCACAAATAAGTTTAGACGAGATAAAGTCAAAAATACAGCGACTAAAAAACAAGAAAGCACCAGGCCACGACAACATAAGTAATTATGTTGTCAAAAAATTGCCTGAATCATATCTAAACTTGTTGCGGTACATTTTTAATGTGGCATATGCCTTTTGTCACTTTCCAAGCCCTTGGAAAGTGTCAAAAGTAATTCCATTTCACAAAACAAACAAACGCTACAACAACCCGACAAGCTACAGACCCATACATTTACTCTCGACAATAAGCAAAATTTTTGAAAGCCTAATATTAGACAGACTAAACGACCACACCGACGATCACAAAATTCTTCAGGACAGACAATTTGGATTTAGAAGCAAACATTCAGCACCGATACTTTTAGCCAGACTTACCGAAAAAATCACAACTAACTTCAACAGAAAACTTCTCACAGGGATAGTCTCCCTTGACTTGGAGAGAGCGTTCGATAAAGTCTGGCATGACGGACTAATATTAAAACTGACTGACTACAAATATCCTCCAAGACTAATAAAAATTATTCAATCCTACATTACCAACAGAACATTCTACGTCCAAGTAGACTACGAAAACTCCAAATTATGCGAGGTAAAATCTAGTGTCCCGCAAGGATCCGCCCTGGGGCCGGCCCTGTTTTCCTTGTTTATAAATGACCTACCGGAGCCAGACGACCACAGAGTCACAATCGCGCAATACGCAGACGACACGGCAGTAGTAGCGTCTTCATGTAACAGAACGCTACTTAAAAACCTCATGATAAAACACGCTGAAAACGCCATAAACCACTTAAAAAGGTGGGGTATGCAGACCAATACTCAAAAAACCGAAGCTATAGTTTTTTCAAATGACAACGTAAAACAAATAGAACCAATCAAACTAAACAATAAAATCATACACACAAAGCACAACATTAAATATTTAGGCATAATTTTAGACACCAAACTCTCTTTCACAAAGCACGTAAATTCAATTAAAATCAAATCAACAACTAGACTTAAAAAACTATTCCCACTTTTAAATAACGCCCGACTCACCACAAAAACCAAAACACTTCTTTACAAATTATACTGCAGACCGCTACTTACATACGCCTCAATTTCATGGTACCCAATTACAACAGACACTAACAAAAAAGCACTACAGATGATACGAAACAAATTCCTTCGACTAACCAGCAACTTCCCAAGAACTACTAGAACTACCGACCTCCACAATCTAACTGGCACCCCCACTCTGGAGGAGCACCTTGACAAACTACACAGTAAAACCGAATCAACGAACACACCAACACTACACTAATCAACACAACAAAAAAAATCTACTCATACAAAAAAAAAAACAAACAAACAAATATAAAAAAATGTCAGACAATAAAGTCAACGCCAGGCTAAGCTCCCACAACACAGTCAGATATGATGCAAGTAAAGCGCAAGCTTTAAAACGCCTCAAAATAGCTGCTTCGGCACCACCAATACATTCGTCTGAAAAAAGGCATTCAGTTTGTTCTCTTAAAATTAGTAACAGGTAATAATAAAATACTCCCAACTACCAATTTTCAAACAATTTTGCTGTCTCTCGAGGTTTGTTCTACCGCTATCCCAAGACTTTCGCTGTCTCTCGAGGGTTGTTTACCGTTTCCTAGATCTCTCGCTGTCTTTCGAGGGATCATACCAAGTTACCAAATCCTAGTACTCTCGCTGTCTCTCGAGGGTTATATATTTTGTTGTTATTTGTTATTATAACAAGTAATTTATTATAGTTGTTTACCTAACCTTTACCATTCCCAGACCTCTCGCCGTCTTTCGAGGGGTTAACCGAATATTCCAAATCCTAGTACTCTCGCTGTCTTTCAAGGGTTTGTGACAATTCCTAAAACCATCTCCTAGATCTCTCGCTGTCTCTCGAGGGATTATACCAAGTTACCAAATCCCAGACTCTCGCTCTATCTCAAGGGTTATTCTAAATTTCCCATCACATTCAAAACAACTGTAATAAATTGCATAGTAACCGTTCGCGGGACATATTTCTTTAAACGTCTTTAATTCTAGATTTCAAATAAAGTTTAAATTCAAGATGACGGAGAATGACAATGAACAAAATGTCGTTACAGGTTTTGTATATTGTGATTTATTTATTTGTTTTTTCCTCAATCATTTTCCGCGGGCTGTATTTAATACGTATGCCCCAATCTGCATTCATTTTGTTCAGGTTGACTTGCTCAGGTTTGAGGCAGAAAATAAACACGGATTCTTGGAACATCTTAAACAGCCGTAGTATGGTCAATCATTTTGCCGTACTACATAGGGCTCGCAAAATATCTAACCGAACTCTACACCAAAAATGCACTAGTTAATCTACTAATCAAGCATTTCCCGGCCCCAATACAGTCCCTATGGATGTTAAGTGCCGCGAAAACCATTACCATTCCCATTAGTTTCAAGAAAAATTAAGGAACTCTATCTTAAGCCAACATCAGAACGAAGTAATCCAACACCTGCTAAGTAAATTTAAACCAACTTTTAGTGAAAAACCAGGCTTAACTCAACTGTATGAACACGAAATTAAGCTTTATGATGACACACCATTTATCAAACGAAGCTACCCTATGCCTTTCACTATGAGGGAAGCAGTTGAAAAAAAGCTAGCAGAAATGGAAGGGGATGGCATCATTGAAAGAGCTTTATCTCCATTTTTAAGCTCCATGTCCGTAGTCCGGAAGAAAAATGGTTCTGTAAGAATCTGTTTGAATGCCCGAGAACTCAATAGCCGCATGAGATCCGACCACGAGTCTCCACCCAATATAAAAGAAATATTACAAAGATTTCATGGATGTGCATTTCTAACAAGCTTGGATCTAGTTTCATCATATTGGCAGATTTCTCTGCATCCAAACAGCTGCCAATACACTGTTTTCCTATATAATGGAAAAAACAATATAAGGTCTTACCCTTTGGTATCAAAACCGCTGTAGCCAGTTTTACTCGTTGCATGGACCGAATTTTGGGGCCTGAAGTACGATACTTTACCTTTAATTACATCGATGACCTGATAATTGCACCACACACCTTTGAAGAACATATGGAACTGGTTTTAACTAAATTGACTGCGGCCAATATAACAGTTAATTTAGAAAAATGTATGTTTGTTCAAAGTAGCATAAAATTTCTTGGTCACATATTATCGCCATCAGGAATCAGCAAAAATAGAAGCTACTCAAAATTTTCCAATACCTACTAAAATCAAACATCTACGAGCATTTCTTGGTTTATGCAATTACTAACGTAAATTTTGCCAAAATTACAGTGATTTGACACAGAGTATGCGTCCCCTTCTTCAGAAAAACATTAAATGGACATGGGAACCCAACGAAAAAGAGGCCTTTAATAACGTGAAGGAAAAGTTCCTTACCACGGTGATTTTACATCATCCGGATTTCAGACAACCGTTCTACCTAGAAACTGATGCTTCACCTTATAGATTAGGATCAGTGTTGTATCAAATCTTGGAGACAGACGCTAATGGCGTTATTGCGTTTCAAAGTCGAAGTCTAAAAAGTGCCGAACTACACTATACCACAACCGAAAAGGAGTTACTGGCCATAGTGTATGCCTTTCAAAAGTTTCGTACCATCATTGGATCTGCAACCTTAATTATTAAAACTGATCATTAGACTCTTACATTTATGAACCAGTGTCGATTTTTGAATAAACGATTACTCGGTGGATGTTGTTTTTACAACAATTCAACTATAAAATTATTCATATTCCTAGCAAAGACAATCGCGTTGCTGATGTTTTATAAAGATTTCCGTGTGACATGAAGGTCCCTATTGAACAACATCCAATCGTAGCTTGGATCTTTCCACCTTTCCTGTGGAAAATACCTTAAATATAATTCAAGATCTGAACCAATTAACACAGTTCCAAGAAAACGACTATTTTCTTAACTTCATCATTAACAATATCAAAAACAATGAGGCATATAGATTATCGAGAAACTACCTTTTACGTTATGGTATTCTGTTCCATTATTGTGAACTTCGCAATAAACAAACTATTGCAATACCAAAACAACTGCAATCAGAATTAATTTGGCATTATCATCTCGAATTCGGACATTTTGGGGCGGCCAAAGTGCATATTGCATTTACTGACCTCAAATGTACAAAGATAATAATAATACATTTATTTATTTAGCGAATAGCTACCTACAAAATACAAGTAAAACTATAACAAACAGTAAAAACGTAGCTATAACAAACAGTAAAACATTAATATGTTAATAATACATTAATACAATAATACAAATTTTAATTTCATTAGGCAATTTATTAAATTCTAAAAGTCTTTTATACAATATTGAATTTAACATTTGACTGGTTTTGCATTTATCGGTTATTATAAAATCATTACAATTTCTGATGTTATGTGAGTGGACGTCTCTAAAAAATTAGTTTTATTACAAATATAATCTGGTAACATATTATGTTTAATTTTAAAAATTAACATAAACACATTAAATATAATTTTTTGTTGGCCAGAAAGCATATTTAGAATATTTAACATACATAAGGAAGGCGTATAATAACTACATTTTATAATTGATCGTAAGGCTCTATTTTGTACCACTTGGAACTTTTGTATTATATAATTTGGTAAATTGTACAGAATAGTGGAGCAGAATTCAAGGTGCGGTGCTGCTATGCTATTGTAAACCAACAATTTTGTGTGCATTGTTAAATTTTTACCAATTCTTGAAATAAAGTTTACTTTTTTAGAAAATTTTGGCAATATGTAATCTGCGTGGGCGTGGAAATTTAACTCATTGTCAAATATAACACCTAGGTATTTAATTTCTTTTTCAGGTAATATATTTATGCTATTTATCACAATATTGATATTATTTGCAGCAGTCAGATTTAACTAAGCTTTTCTTCCAAACAAGCAAAATTTAGTTTTTTCAGTATTTATACTTAAATTATTATTGCACAGCCATTTAAATATATTTTCGAGATCGGTATTTAGTATTTCTTCCATTTGTTTGACATCGGTTCCGCATACATAAATCATTGTCGTCTGCAAATAATTCAATTTGTCAATTTTTGACAACGTTATTGATGTCGTTAACATATAACAGAAACAATAATGGCCCTAATACGGTACCTTGTGGTACTCCAAAATTTACAATCACTGGATCAGATATGGCGTTTTTATATTTGACTTTTTGTTGTCGATTAGTTAAGTATGATTTAAACCATTTTAACACTGTTCCGTTTAAGCCGTATTTGTTTAATTTATTTAATAATATGTCCCTATTAATAGTTTTGAACGCTCTTCTTAAATCTAAAAACACAGCCAACACTAGTTTACCCTTATCAATAGACCTTTTCATTTTAGATTTGCTGTGATACGCATGCGCTAGTAAATTGTGACATTTGCGGACAAATGAAATAAACTCACATTTTGTAATTGCAACATTGTTTAGTGGTGTTATTATCGTAAACTAATTAAACAATGAGTTTCAATATGATTAAAAAACGTGGTGCTACTATGTATTGTGCTTTTGGAATGTGCAAAAGTACCAGCAGAGACGATAGACCTGGATATAGGTTAGGTGTGCAGTTTGTTAGATTTCCTAAACCTTGCATAATCTTTCGAAAAATAGAGAAAAATCAAACCAAACAGCAAAATAAACATATTGCAACATGTGCTACTTGTAAAATAAGCAAAAAATGGTTGAAAAACTGCAACAGAACCGACGAAAAGTTTAATAACATATCCAAAATAACCAAAGATGCTTTCGTATGCAGTGATCATTTTGTGGAATTTAAGTTGCCCATGGATTTTACAAAAGAAATTCCTTTACATCCACAAACAGTCAAAGAATTAATGGTAATTCATTAATACATATTTGAATTTTTTATGAATAAATTAATCTCTATTGCAGAAAAATCAAGAAATGTCAAGAAAAAGAAAATAGTTGATCGAAATATATGACAATGGCGAGTCAAAAAAATTGAAATTAAGTGATAATGCTGCTGTTAGTGATATCGCAAGTAGTGGAGAATTTTCAGAAAATCATTTAGTCCAATCAATAATTGAGAAGAATGACAAACCATCCGAAGAAAAATGTAAACATATTGGAGTGTCCACGAAAGTCGAATTAAACAACCAATATTCACAGACGACATTTACAAAGAAAGATAGGGACTCATTTTTAAAAGAAATCGCAGAACTTAAAAATATAAATGTTAAATTGAAAAGACAAGTAATTGCAAAATCAAAAAATTTGTCTAAACTAGAACAATTTGAAGAGCAGCTTTCTAATAATATTAAAGTTTGCAAGTTTTATACAAACCTAGATTTTAATCAAATTAATTCGTTATTATTGTTTATATCTTGCGATAAAATTCATTATTGGGGTTCAAAAAACGAAGCAACAATTAAAAATCGAAAATTTTCAAAAAGACAAGAGCTAATTTTAACTTTATTTAGATTAAAAACTGGTCTTTTAACTTAAGATTTATCTTACAGATTTGATATTTCTACTGGATACATAAGTAAAATATTTACAACCTGGATTCAAATACTGTTTCAAAAGTTTAATAGCATTCGATCATTAATGTTTGGTTCGCGTGAAAACGTTAAAGAAAATTTACCAAAACGTTTTTCTAATTTGAAGAATATTAGAGTTATAATAGATTGTGCTGAAATATTTTGCGAATCACCTTCAAATTTTGAACAGTAGGGAAATTTATACTCACAATATAAAGCTCATACTACATACAAAGTTTTAATAGGATGTACTCCAAATGGAGCAGTTTCATTTGTTTCTGATTTATTTGAAGGATCAATATCAGACAAAGAAATAGTAAACAAATCTAATTTGATGGAACACTTGGAAGAAGGAGATTTAGTTTTAGCCGACCGTGGCTTTACAATAAAAGATTTAACTGACAAAAAAAATGCTATTTTAAATATACCTCCTTTTCTAAAAGGAAGAAAGAGGCTCAGTGCCCAAGTAGAAATTGAAACAAAAAAAATTGCAAAAAATAGAATTTTTGTAGAGCATGTTGTAGGTAGAATTAAAAATTTTAGATTGTTGAAGAAAATAATTCCTTTAACTATGCGAGGAATTTTATCGCAAGTAGTATTTGTGTGCGCTTGTTTACTAAACTTTCAAGAACCTATAGTACTGGAATAAACAAATAAAGAACTAGTACTAGTAGAATAACTATATTTTACGACATTGTTCATTTTGAAGCTAGTTTCTTTGTGCTCTTATTTCTCAATTAGTTTGTGTTCTACAGAGTGTACTCGAATAAAGTGCGCAAAAATACTGCAATGTCCTGTGGGCAAAGATGAGAAATGATCAAAGCCTTTTGTATCTTTTATTTTTAAGGAACATTTATTTATCTTTAATATATTTTTTGAACTGTTTATAAAAATATTTTTTCTAATAATGTGTGTATGTAGGTATGTACAGCTGGGGCCATCTCAATGTGAACGATTCATAATCATAGCCGTCCTGTAAAAATTAAAACCCTATGTCTCTACTACTTTTTAAGACAACCTGATTTAAAATCATTCACATTGAGATGGCCGCAGCTGTACAAATAAGTCATATTATTAAGTCTAGCAACACGTTTACATTTACACAGCCATTCAACTTATAAAATATAGTAACATATGTTAAATATTTAAATAAACAAACAAATCATAGTTTTTAACGAAATAAAACTTCTAAACTAAAAAAAAATAAATCACATTGGTAGTTTCATTTATATCACATTAAATAATTATTAGCTATTAATGAATAAATATTGTTCATTAATACAGGGTGTTTAGAGTGTTAACATTTTATTTTTAATGAATGTTATTAAAATACCTTAGACATCCACTAGAAAGCTTATAACCTTAAAGGTTGGAGTTTCCGAGGAATTCTCATTTCAAAATATTCTGGCCCAATATATGAAGAATGAAACTCCATCAACTTTTTGGATAATCCATTCCAAAATACTTGGTTAAATGCTATCCTTTCAATGTGTATACCTTTTTGTGTACAAATGACAAAATCGCACCAGTTTGTTTCAAGGATTCCCATCTGCATTTGAATTTGCGTATAATATTTGTGGGATTCTTTTAAGACTAGTTTATTCTGGTTTTTTGTACAACAAAACGCAGAAATTTGCGAGGGTTTTAAATTTTCAAACTCATATGGTAGTAACTGATCTTTCAAAATATATGGGCATTTAATTTCTAAAACTCCGGTCTCATTAGTTTCAAGATCATGAACAATTCCATCGGGGCTTGCCCCTAATCCAGGATATTTTGGATTGATCCACAATCCAGTTACTTCTACAACATTTCCTGATACCAATTCATAAGTACTACGGGCAAATGCCTCCGATTGTTTTCCATACTCAGTATATTTACTTGTAAAGGATTTTGGATACCATAAATGGTTTCTTAACAAATCATATATTTTAGTACTGTTCGGATTTAAGAAAGTTGTACAACATGAGGGTGTTATTAGCAGTTTTCTAAAACTATACCATTTTTCCGAACTTGATTGATTCAAAGTGTCTTCGACCATTTTTGGAACTAAAACATTCATTGTCAAACTATTTTGTAATGATTGAATATTTTGATTCAAAACCTCTAGTCTATTTGAATCAACTTCATAGTCTTCATATTGGTAGGATAATAAAAATTCCCACATAGATCTTTTATCTAACATTTCACATTCATATAATAAGGTGTTATTGTTTTCAGTCATGGTTTCAACATTAGAAATAGGTTTAAAATTATATATATTTTGATAATTCCTTTTTTGGCTTGGCAGTATCAAATAAATCCACTTTTTCTTCTGCCTTGTCATTGTTATTTATCATAACAGCCTTTTCTATTAAATAGTTGTAAATCGAACCGTAAGAAAATGTGGATGGAATATTCTGCGACGGAAATACCTTCCAGCCTAGAATAAAATAATTTGTTTTGTAATAATTTTCTAATTCAAATAGAGCAATTAGAACAGTGAATTTCTTACTCTTATTTTGTATTAATGTTATACTTAGTTCATGTTTACCTTTTATTGGAAAAATAATAGATTTGTTTGTAGTATTTGCATTTAAATCTGTTGCTCTACAAATATTTTCTTTCTGAGTTATCCACACTCCTCCATCAACTTTTGTATTTGATTCAACGTTATTATCTATGCAATACTTCACTCTAAAAAATGTAGTAATAAAATAATGTTCAAAAATTAGAAGGAATCATATAATACCTTTTTAATAATTCATCCTTTTTCTGATTTGTTGCTGCAATTCCTCTACATTGCAAAAAACGCTTTAACGCAGTATTATTGTTTTCCTTAATTATATTTTTTGGAAGTTTTGCCCCAGGTATATCGTCTTCGTGTAATTTAATTACTTTAAATGAAATATTTGCAGGTGGGTTTACATTATCCATCTTTAAATAAAATATAAAAACGCAAACTATAAAAATGATTTTGTTCAACCGGTGTAATTGAGGTTAGGAAATAGTAATAATAATAGCAATATTGTACCTACCTTCACTTCATATTTACTGAAAAAGATATTATATGAGTGACAATCAATTTAAGCATACCAACTTACCGTAATATTAATTCACTTTTAAATAAAGCACATTTATATTTACGTGTAATCTTATGGACAATTCGATTTCTGTCCTCACAGAGAATTGGCGCTGAAATATCATGCACACTACGCATGCGCGCATATAAAATGAAAAGGTCTATTATTTTAACCAATGTATCACATATATTTACAACAACGCTCTCACATGAATGACTTGTACGAAAACCGGACTGATTAGGCACTAAAATGTTATTTTTATCACAGTGTTGTTGTAATTGTTTCTTAGCCACTATATAGTTCCAAAACCTTTTCGTAGACTTCGACTGTATTAATGGGCCTGAATTGATTATGAAGCTTAGTATTTTGAACTTTTGGTACCGGCACAATTATTGAGTTTTTCCATTCTTCAGGAAATACCCCGGTGTACAAGGACGTATTCAATATGTCCAACCAGTCGATTTTCCTCAACATTACACACATCATATAGAACTTTTTTTGAGATACCGCTTTCATTACCACCAACATTTTTCATAGACTTTACAATTATTTTCATTTCATTCATTGTCACACTTTGGAAGTTTGCAAACACATCGTATATAGATGAAGGGGACAATTTAATGTTTATGTCAACCGTATGGTACTTTGGAATACCATTTACAATGTCTACTATACTATAAACAAAATATGTATTAAATTTATTTGCTATGTCAAATTCATCTAAAATAATTGCGCCATCAAAGTTTACTTCCTGAGGCACAGAGTGAACTTTTTCAGGTAGTAACAGTTTTAAATTTTTCCACATTTTACAAGAATTATTTTTATTATCATGTATAGTTTGTTAAAAGTATTTGTCTTTTTCGTATTTAATTGAACTGACTATACTATTTCGTGCCCTTTTATATTCAGACCAAGTAGCATATTGTCCTTATTATGTACTGCTCTAACATATAGAATATCTCTCTATTTCATTTGTTGCTTAATTTGAGAGGTAATCCATTTTTTATTTTCATATTTTTTACAAAAAAAGATAGTTTTCATAGGACACATTGTATTCAAAATTATGCTGATATCATTAATAAATTTATTTGCTAGTATATTTACATTACGTGTGGTATTGTGCCATTCAATATCGAGTAAGTAATTGTGTAGTTTATTTTTGAGATAATTTTTGTTTGATCTGCAATTGACAGTAGGGATTGACGCGTGTGTTTTTTGTTCAATGTGTACAGATATTCAGCAGTGGTCGCTAATTTTGGGCGTCAGGTGAACTTTGAATGACAAATTTTTATTATTAGTGACAATGTAATCAATAAGTGTGCTACTGTTATTTGTAATACACGTGGGGCAATCAACAATTTGTGTAAAGCCATTAGAAAAAATACTGCGTAATATTTTATCACCGTAATAAGAGTATTTTGTGAGATCAAAATTAAAGTCACCTACAATAATATTGATACCTTCATGAATGCTAACTTGATCCAAATGATTATTAAAATAATCAGTAAATTTAACATTTTCTTTTTGTGGTGGGTGGTACAAAACTGTAAAGAGATATTTCAGTCCGGTTATACAGCGTTCAATAGACAACAATCAAACAAAATTTTCAATACATTGTACATTTTTTAATTTATATTTAATATAATTTCTTATAAGTGCCATTACACCGCCCGTTCTTCTGTTATTTGTAGCGCACTGTTCAATACAATAACCTTCAATGTTTAGTTCGCTTTGATATTCACATCTGCACACACATGAGTTTCAGCTAATAGTAAAATTTCAGAGCGTCAATCGTTTACTAATACATTTATATTATCTTTGTTATTTAAATATGCTTGACAATTAAAGTAAAGAATACTCGAATTTAATACAATACTCAAATCTAATTGCTATTTATAAAATTTATTTTTTTGGAAAGTTTCAATTCTTTTATAGGATTCACATAAGTTTCTATCCCAAACAACATGTTCTACATTCAAGGTCAATCCATACTTTTTATTAGATGACATACAATTTATACATTTATTGACATTGTTGGAACACTCTTTTATATCATGTTCACCGCTACATTTTTGACACACTTTACTATCCTTACATTCTTTGCCAATGTGACCACATTTCGAACAATTAAAACACATAATAATTCCATAATCGTTATACAGGACAGCGTTCCCAGCGAATATTTATTTTTGCCTTATTTATAATATGGTTGTAAGTATTATTATCAAGCTCTATCAACAGGTTACATTTATTATTTACATTTTTGTTTTACGCAATATTTTTATTTCAACATCTTTAGCATAACTCAAATCATTTTGTTTGAGTTATGATTATTTTATTATCTATATCGGTATCTTCGCACTCATTTCCACTATCATTACCACACATACTCACACCCACAACTTTGAATCGGTGTTTTAAAGTTTTCGGACGAGCCACATCGTTTCCTTTTCAGTACCACAGTTTAGTATCAAATCTCCATTTTTTGTCGTTCGACCCATCGCAACCCCTGTTTCTATATCGGTTGGATCTACTTTGTTTTTGATGTCTTCTTTCACTTGGCTTATGTTTTTTTGGGTAACTTTCACTTGGCTTATTTTTTTTTTGGTCGTGCTGTTCTCAGTATACATCGGACCGAACAAAAATAGGGAAGAATTCGAGCAGGGCCTAGAAGAACTTCAACGCGAGGTGCTCATGCAAAAGCCAGGGCACCTATTGATAATAAGCGGCAACTTTAACGCTCGGGGTTGAAGGATTGGAGGTGCCTCAAAGAATGGGACGCTACTCTAGACCTGACGGTGGAGAATGTGGGAAGCAAGCCGACTTACAGCAGAAGAAACGCAGAAAGCATTATCGATATAACCTTTGTAAGAGGTAACGGCGTGGCAACGTGCAGGGGCGGAAGGTCTCGGATGAAGAATCAATGAGCGACCACAACGCCATTCTTCATCGTCGAGGCACATGCGGACTTCAGAAAGCGGGTGTTTAACGGCTGGCGACTTAGCACAGATACGCAGGTCGCTAAGTTTAAAAATTCCCTGGGGGAGAATCTGATCAAAGTCGGGAGGGTAACCGCCGACAGCCTGACCGCGATTATGGTCAGTGCCTTCAAAAGCGCTTCGTCCCGAAAAAAGCAGCAGAGAAGAACCGTCTACTGGTGGAAAGACGAAATTGGGTTGGCCATTACCAACAGAAACTTATGAAGGACAGCAGCATCCCGAGCAAAGGCTCAAACCTACAGAACGAGAGATGTTGACAGTCTGGCCACCTAGAACAACACCCTGGACGAGCTGAGGGAGGCACGCCAAGTGCTCAAGGTAGAAATAACCAGAGCCAAAAAGGCGGCCTTCAAGAAGCTTACATACGAAGTGGAGGACAACATATGGGAGTCAAACATCAAATACCTCGGTATGTGGTTAGACAAAAACGAGACTTGGGTCAAGCACGTCGAGGAAGCATGCTCAAAAAAAGAAAGGACTGCGCAGAAGCTAATAGGGTTGATGCCGAAGATAAGGGGAGCAGGGAACTGCGTGCAAAGTCTGCTGTCCGCTACCCATGCCTCTGCAATTCTATACAGAGCGCCAGTCTGGGCAGAAGCCACAAAGCTGGGAATTGTGAGAAAGAGACTCAACCAAGCACAGAAGCCAACTCTGATTGCCATCGTTCGTGCCAACCGAACAGTCTCCACAGACGCACTCCAGGTGCTGGCATCGGTAATACCGTTGGATATCCAGGCGGGGCTGCGAAGCAAAAATCTTGGAATGACGAAGCAGGCAAGAAGGGAGAACGAGGTAAGATCGCTCTCAATCTGGCAGGCAAGATGGGATGCGTCGGACGTCGGAGAATGGACAAGAAGGTTGATCGCAGATATACGGCCCTGGGTAAGGAGCGATCACGGCCATCTTTCCTATTGCACTACCCAATTCCTCAAGGGACACAGGCACTTCAACGTATATTTGCAGAAGATCGGTAAAACCACGTCCAGCCGGTGTAGCAGCTGCAACGTCGTGGAAACAGCAGAACACTCTGTTCTACTGCGAGGACTGTATCGACGAGAGAGACGCCGCGGAAAATGACATTGGGGAAGGCCTGAACGCCGGGAACCTAGTAGCAATCATGCTGAGAGGCGAAATGGAGTGGAACGCGGTGGATAGGCTATGCACCGAAATTCTTAGAAAGAAGGACCCAGTCGTAGCGGCTAGATACGCGTAGGGGGGAAAGTCTGGCAAATCTGCCAAACAGGAATAAGAAAGCCAACCATGCCGAGAAAGGAAGGAAGATAACAAACCGCGTCGAGAAAGGAAGAAAGGAAGGAAGGTCCCAAACCAAGTATGAGTTGTTTACCCATTTGTTTCGATGCAATGCCGAGAGGCAGTTCCGAAGCAAATGGTTTATTTTTGTCGAGAGATGGAGGTTTAGTGGGTATGACCCTATTGATTAGGGTTAAGTCCCACACTGTCCCGTAGATATACGGGGGCCGGTGCTTAACGCATTCCTCTATCATATATAAAAAAAAAGTTGTCGGACACGAGTCTAAGACTTACGTTGTATTTAAACATGGTTATCACGAATATCCTCCAACGCGGGCAACTGCAATAATGCAGTATAATTGTAACTTGGCCGATGAGCTCTGTGTCAAGGAAGATGTTTTATTTTACCTCCGGGGGGAGTTACAACTATGGATATGGGATTTGTACTGACTTCTGATTTTGCTAGTTACAAGTATCTGCCAATGCTATTTAAAATTAATCTGTTACGTTTTTGTAAATTGTAATAAATAAAGTATTTAAAATATTTATACTAATTTATTTTCATTTAATCTCATGCAAAACTTTGAAATCAAATTAATTGTTATTTAAAAGAACACAACGTAGGGTCATTTATTTCCTTTTTGCTAAACTTAATGAGACCAAGGTCTGACAGACTACAGTACATATATTAAATTAAGTATTTCACGAGCAACAGATTAATGGTTAAATTTACCTAAATTAATTATTTTCATATGGTTTAAGTTATGCCCTGATAACTCCGTTGACTCAAGATGGACTTGAAATGGTTCTTCTTCTGATAGTTCTTTTGCATATTGTCAGTGACCATCAGTTCACCTTCAACGGAATTTGAGTCAAGTGAACCACCTCCAATCTTGAATTGTCCGTTGCATTGCATCTGACCAAAAACACATACGGTCTATCCAAAGTTAGAAGATCGTTACGTCATTAATGCTATATGACGTAGGCTTAAGGTCTATTTACATCAATATTTTTCAATGTGCAATTTGTATTGAATGTTGCCAAATTATTACTTACTTTTATTACAAAGCGATATGACTATGAATCGATTATCGACAAAACAGTCACTTAATACTCACAAAACTTAGCACAAGAATAGCAATAGTCACAAAACTTAACCTGACTTTATGCTATGATTTAAGCAGTGTAACTGACAATCGATCTAGATTGCCAGCAATACACAATCGATTATTTGTGAAATTGTGAAATTTTTGGGGGTAAACCATTCATTAGCCAGGTGCAACCTAAGCCACTATAATCCCTAAAACCAAAACTTTCTAACGCATTTTCTCGCTTAATACCTCATATAATGACTTTATTCTTATAGCAATGTTAATATTAGTACTAAATGAAGAATTTATGCTTAAATTCATTTTGATTATGTTAGTTTTTTTTTAAAATTTGAGGTTGGTATTAAGTACGTCATTATTTCACATTCATGACGTAACGATCTTCTATCTTTGGATAGACTGTACACATAAAATCAATAAATGTAACAATATATTAAATTTTGTATGTCTAATTGTTTGAATTAATATTTTTTACATATAACCAATGACCGTAACGTTTGTATACATCGTATTGTTTACGAATTGTAAAAAAAAAGATTCTAAAAAATATGCGAAATTTTAACATACAATGCAGGTTGGTCCAGAACTGACTATTGTATGTGGCTCACTGGCATTATGGTCCCTTATCCTAAATTAACATGGTGAGTCAGAACGCACAAATATCACTCCTCATTTTAATTTTCGAAATAAAAAACAATATACTAATTAAAAAACCAATGCAGTAACCTGCAATCTATATATTTTATTTATCTACTCTTAACACGTAATATACACTTTACGCGTGCGTTTTCCAATACATAACATTATACATTATGTCACCTATGCGGTAATGAATCATTACTAATCAGAAACGTCATCATTACTAATTGGAAATGTCATATCGATTTTAATTGCACCTTTGTGTTGTTGAAATAGTAATTGTTTGCAACCAGCAATACTTACATTGTCAATTATTAATATATTCTTGATTAACAGACATTGATTATAAAAATACATTCATAATACTACATTTTTAATGTAAGCGATAAAAATTTACAGTATTTTATCTTGTGTTGATAAGACAATGGGCGCATTCAGCCGAGCTTAGCGGCTAAATTCTGTCAAAAATTTTCTATTTTTTTTCAGTGATGCAGCTACAAGTACACTAAAGGACATTTGCTTTTGAATTATATGAGTTCATTTGCTCATATGCAAATGCCATTCTGTGGATTTGTAGCTGCATCACTGAGAAAAAGTAGAACATTTTTGACAGAATTTAGCCGCTAAGCTCGGCTGGATGCGCCCATTATAAATTAATATTATTATGTTGGTAGCTCTGCTAGTTGACGTTGACAGTGCATTTGTTTTCTTTAACAATCATAACAAACAATTCTTCTGTGGAAAAAGTTTAAATATTCCGTGAATTTGTCCATTTTTTTTTAGCTTTGTTGTTAAGAGTAGATAAAGTATAGTACTCTACTCGTTAGTAATAAGCCATTATTCTCTCGAATGATTTACTCCCCTCGCTATCGCTCGGGTCGTAAACTTCATTCTCAAGAATAATGACTATCATTACTAACTCGTTGAGTAATATACTATTAAAAGTCTGAATATTTTACTTACCATAAATCGTTTACACACTAAGCATTTTTACGCAAAACTATGCATTTTTACACAAATTCGTATAACTACCCAATAAATATTATTTTTAGATTTTATACTTTTTAAGTCTAATTTGGCTGTGTCAACCATTTTTAAAATGCAATATTTATTGCGTTAGAATCCACATACTCTTTTTCAATATGTCACCATTTTGTTTTAAAACCTTTCTAAAACAACTTTTAAAAAACAACGTTGTAAACTTTACAAACGATGCCGAAATTTATCACGCTAAATTCTCAGAAATATACACGATATAACTCTACTTATTTGTTTATCTTATATGGCGAAAAAGCTTTTGTTCTAGAAGCGTTATATTCCACTACTAAGTTCCAATAGACTAGAGAACTGAGTATATATTTGCGTTGCAAACGCTAATGCGCCGACAAGGAGGTATGAGCGTAGAGCGAGTTATATTGGAGATACATATTGTTCTTCCCGTGAGAACTACAGTTAAGAGTGCAACACACATGGTTTCCAATTCGAAACAAATATTTTATATTTCATATTACTCATATTTTAAATGCTTACTAATTGTTTTACGAGTAATCATTTTTTGTGTGAACCTTTAGTTCACACTCACTTTTCAATGTTTACCTTATTAATATTTTTATTTTACCTTATTAATATTTTTAATTAGTCTTGACTTAGAATTTGTTAAATCAACAACCAATTCAGTTATCAATAAAATAATTTAAAACGGATTTTTACTTTAATTTTATACTTATAAAATTAGCGTCAGCTACATTAATTGCAACAAAATTTGCGACCGGAATACCAGTTCTCTCCCGCGCCGCGTATTGCGTGTTCTGGTCACATGGAGAGGGACCCAATGAATGATACCAGATGCGTGGCGTTTCAACATTGTAGATGCCAGTCGCAAAACTAAGGGGGAGCGATTTGACTGAGCGAGCCGAATCATTCCCGAGTTCTCCCAGCACTTTCCGGTCATTTATGCCCACCACAATTGAAGGTCCAAAGTTTCTGGCCCTTCTCCACACTGGCTCGGTGTTTTCTTGCACCATTTTGCTGATATACAACGCGTCACAAATGGACCAGGACTGCATATTCGCTGGCAGTACTGTGCCAAGGCAATACTATTTTGACCGTCGTCAAAAAGTAGGACAGAAAAACTGGGCATTTTGGAAAAAACACGTGTTTGTGCCAGCATTAAAACAAGGTAAATAAGGGTTGAACAAACCGGCACCTAATTGGCCGGCTTGGGATTGTTGGGATTATTGGGGTTTTGCTTGGAATTTATTTTGGGATAAATTGTATTTCACGCGAGGTTTTAGGTTAGGTTACCGTTTGATAGTGGAGTTAAAGTATTCTGGGGACCGCAGTAAGAGGTTGGCGGGATAGCTTTGTTCTCTCGGGGTTTGGTAGTCGGGTTATTTGCGTTAGTGTGTTCTTTTTTGAAGTATTGTGATCTTCCTATAAATAAACGAGCCCGAAGGGAAGCGAGGTATCGCTGATTCTTGTCCTTCTACGCAGCACGGGCTTAGTTGGGTATAGTGGTACCATTCTCTTCTAACCTGTGGGGTGTCAGCTGATTGTGCCTGAACCAAATCAATTGAAGGCCATGTAAAAGCTTTAACAGCAGCGGAGAGTATCTTCAAAGCAGCAGCGACACGTTAATAGAAAAATAAACGATTATAGTCAAACGACGGCACTGAACCACAACAGTACGAAAGACATACGTGCATGTAATTTTTTTGTCATTCACATTAATTGCATTAATAAAATCTGGAAAGTCATGCCGCAACGCTGGCAGAGATACGTTCCTGTTAATGCTAGCATATACTATAAAGCGTAGTTATAGAAAAGTACGTCTGGCGCATTCGATACAATAGGTCAGAACATAGTCGACTTGACTCTACGGGTAACGCAGAGTTAACCAAATAAAATCTGACAATTATCATTTCAAGGGCGCTAGTGAGAGCCTCAACACGGTAAGGGCGTCACAGTGGTATTTGGTATTTCCTAATTTTAATTTAGATGCCAAACCGTTGGATTTTGTTGGGGTAAGAGAAACTGAGACACTGCAAACATTACAGGACAAAGCTATGCGGATAATATTAAACAAATTATTTAAGAGCGATATTTGTGAAATTCATTTCCTGGGATGGGTTGATGTAAAACAACATTGTGAAATTCAAGCATTGTTGTTTATACATAAAATAAAACTTGGACTATTGCTTAAATATTTCGATAACATCTTAAAGAAAGTGACGTACATTCAACCATATGACACAAAATATCCGCATATTTTTTTGCAGTGGCGTATATGAACGTATTTAACAAAGAAATAAAAAAATACTATATATGTGAATTACTCCGAGTTCATTTATTTCAAAACTTATGTATTTATAAAGAAAATGTATATAAATATACGATTTTTCAATTCTCAAATTGGAGTTAATGATTTTCAATGAAAATAATATCAAACTCTATCTCCAATAAATAGATATAATAGATATCTCCAATAATTATTGGCAAGGGATGCCTTGTATAGGACGAACTCAAATATTTACCAAATATGCCAATGGTCGAATGAAGAAGTGTTTGGACGGAGCTGTGAATTATATATTTGGATTTCACGTCGAAATCAGTGTGGCTCGATGGCCTATCTGGTTAAGGCGCTTGGCTAGAAACGATGAATTCGATTCTGGATTCCATTCCCGGTTGTGCCCGAATTTTTCATTTAATTATTGGCATGCATCTATTTATTGGAGATAGACTTTGAGATTATTTTCTTTGAAAATTATGTATTTATGTTATTATTATGCTTGCTGATTATTGATTATTATTCGTGCTTATTATTACTGGTTATAAATTTGAAACTGTTGAATGGATTAAGTATTAACATTATCATGACTTTATATAGTTTATAAAACCAAATCAAATTTATTATATTAAATATATTAATTTATTATATTAAATATATATTCCAATAGATGCTATAAAAATCTAAAAATTAGAATTATAAAATTTAACATAACAACGAGAGAAGTGCCGTGGAATCTCATATCCAGCATTATTTTTCAATGGGAAAGATCTTAATTGATAAGATTTGCCGATTTACTAACAATATTGTCTACAAAACTTGTGTAAACATCTCGCATTGGGGTTATTTGAGCTCACGAATGCATTAGTTCTGATAACCGTCAAATACGAAGGCAAATCCTCACGCCATCTTGTCAGTGACATGTCCTTGAAAACGCTGGTGAACGATTTACAACTATTTTTAACAGGAATCATAGTTTGAATACAATTAATGTGAACGACAAAGAAGTTACATGCACGTATCTTTTGTCTTATTGTGGCGCGACTCGAATATTTTCTTTTAGTTTTTGAATTTTTCGTTTGAAACAATTTTTGTAGTGCGTTTTATCGTTTTGGGTGTTTTAGACAATTTTTAATTGTTGCTTTTGCTTTAGTTCTAAAAAAACTGATTTGTAGTTATTTTCGGAACTAAATTTAGTAGAGCAGCCATAATTTTGAATTATTAGAATTTCTTTTTATTGACTATTGTTCCATAATTTGATCTGCAAAACTATCCGAAGTTTAGGTTGATAACTCTATAAATAGCTGCAAAAACATAGTATCCTAAATTAATTATTAAAAAAAAATTACTAATCAAACTGATTCAATTTTTTTATATCTTGTACAGAAATATGTATTTTATTTGTGTTTAAAATTTAAAGTCATCAGATGCAATAATTTTTATAAAACGTATATTTAAGTTGATGGTATCAAAAAACGTACAAAAATCCGTGCTTTTTTAGATATATTGGAAAATATACAATAAATATACAATATTGGAAAATTAAAGATGTAAAAAGTATAAAAAAAAATTACATACATGCACAATACAACTCAATTTCAGTTTTTTTTTTAATTTTTTAAAATATGCCAAGTATTTCAAAATATGACACTTTAAAAAAGAGGGTTAAAACTTATTACTCCGATATGTTACTTATTACTCAAATACGTTTTTTGTGGTGGGTTCATGATTATGCACACGATAATATGAATATTATACCACTGAAAAATTTCAAATAATTGAAGAAATTAAAAAAAGGGTTTTAACAAATGATATTGTATGTGTAATATAATATAAACTGAACTATGTGTAATATATAATGTAGTGTAATTATAATGTAAACAGCAAAAATGTTTGAAAACGAGATCCTTGCAAAAATCTTCTAAAACATATGTAATGGTGTTATATATTATATTAAACACATACAATCGTACAGACAAATTTTATTATAAAATCAGAACACTAGTAAAAATACAATCAACATAATATGAAAAGAAATTAACAACACAAGACTCCAGCAGATACTTAAAAATACATATATGTTTACAATGAAACTTAAAGACCTTATTTAAAATCAGCTGTTTATCTGTTATATAACCATTTCTCCATTTTTAATTTTTAATTCTTTATTTTTATATTTCTTCCAAATTAAATATCCACATATAACTAGAATCAAAATTAGCGCGCAGCTACCGATCAATAGTTCGAGTTGCCAGAATTTTTTTAGTATTACTAAAGTAGATGCCGATATTTCTAAAATAAAAAACAAATTAAACAAAAAATTAAATTATACAAAAATAGCTATTTATGCAACCAGTTAGGAAATGCATTTTTTTGTGTAACGAGCGGATTTCTGCGGGACGAGCGCAGCGAGTTCTGCAAAATAACGCGAGTTACACAAAATAGCATTTCCTAACATGTTGCATACAAGATTTTTTCTAATTTTTACAAGAACCTTCTCAAAAAAGAGTTTTTTAAACTTATGATATTAATAATTTAGTGAATTTTATCAAAACAAGTAGGCTTTATTCGGAACTTTTCATCACCAGTTGTGAAATATTTTTCATTACATCACCAGTTGCGTAAAATGTGCCGTTTGCCAACTACAATCGATTTTGAAAAGTCACATTTTACATGCCAAAATTAGAAAAATATAATTTACACATACAAATATTAATTGGCCAATAGAATATACTATTTTAGTGCACACTGGTTAGATATGTTCATGAAATACACTGGTTTGGTATATGAAAGTTTCTGCATAAAATAAAATAAGTGCCTCAAAACCTCTTCGGCAAGTTATAAGTGCGCGACTTGATGTGAGCCATAGAAATAAAGTTTTTTGCATAAAAAACTATTATATAAAAAACCTGGAGGCACTGAGGGGCGAGAGAAAATTTTCAGATAAAACTGTGTACTTTTTTTTCACGAAATATTTTCAAATCTTTCTAGAAATCGAATAAACTTTTAAAACTCGGAAGAAGTCAGCGATTTGTGGAATATGGAATATCCAGAAGTACTGTGCAACGAGTTTATACACGTTTTTTGGAAACTGGTGGAAATACAGAAATCGCCAGTCTACGGCTGTAGAAATCAGAAATAATCTGCAACACATCCGGAATGTAAACATAAGCGAGCGGAAAGTTAGACGAAGACTTGGAGAAGCAAATCTTAAAAGTTGCAGACCTGCTACAGGTCCAAAACGTCTCAGACATCAACGGGTAGCGCGATTTGAATTTGCCAAGATTTACATAAACTGGGGACGACACGAATGGAATCATGTTTTATTTACAGACGAGTCCAGGTTTTCTCTGCGATCTCCAGATGGTCGTGCAAAAGTATGGCAAAGACCAGGTGAGCGATTTGCAGAATCTACTTTTAGCCCAAGAGTCAGTTATCAAGGAGGATCAGTTATGATCTGGGCTGGAATTTCTTTAACGGCATGTACAGAGTGGTATATCGTTCCAAGAGGCTCCCTGTTAGCTCTCCGGTATGTTAATGAGATTATTGAACATATTGTGGTTCCATATGCTCCATTTATTGGAGATGACTTTCTCTTGATGCATGATAATGCAAGACACACCGCACGACTGCCGCAATGGCCAGCAATAAGTACAGACGCCAATCCAACTGAACATGTTTGGGACATGCTTGGTCGAAGAATTCAAAGTCGTATTCCTGCTCCATTGACTTTAAATGAGTTAATACCTGCACTTTTAGGAGATTGGGAACTTATTCCTCAGGAAGACATTGCACATTTAATTTTAGGGTTACCCCGAAGAATGCAAGCAATTAATAATGCACGTGGAGCGAACACGCTATTCAAGAACTTATCCTGCTTGTTAGATCGATGTTTGTTTTTAGACAGTAGTTTAAGTATTTTTTTAAAAAAAGTTTTTTTTGGCTTTTTCTAAATTAAAACTTAGGTGGCCCGTTTCTCGTGCCGGTGAGTCTAGTTTTTTACTTGATGAAAATATACGCAACATATAATCATGCAACATCTACATGTGTTAATGTTGAAAAGAGGCGCAGAACATAATTATACAATCACAACATACCTGTAAAATTCGATCGTAATTATGTGTAGCGCCTCTTTCCAACATAGAGTCCCACATAACCCTGTAGAGAAATACTTATATACACGTTTCTACCCTTAATATCCGCGAAATTTTCATAATATTTCAGCATAATGAAGCGTGCGCTGGTTACCAGCATTGAAAACTATGCGCAGTGCAACATGCTGCAGTTTTCTTCTATTTTATCTATAAAGCATGTGTTGTAACAGTGTATACTGGCAGTACTACATGTGGTAATGTTGGAGAGAGGCGCTACACATAATTACGATCGAATTTCACAGGTAAGTTCGTTTGATCATATAATTTCTTATAAAAATAATCAATTAAGGGCCAACAAAGTGTGGATAAAGTACAAGAATTGGAGATACCCGTAAGAAATACCCGTTTTCTTTGATCAGATTCAAAGGGTGTTTTATATTGGATTCTAGATTTTATATTTATTTTTTATTTTATATTGGATTATTTTTTATTGTACTCGCATATAATGGCAATTATTCTCTTAGGTGATTTGCGATGTGATATGTATGTATTTGAATATACCGCCACAACGGGCTCCTACTAATGCTACAGAGAAGCTACCGCGCGTGAGCGATCGAGTGGGGGGACCGTTGGTGAGCAGCGCAATAAAGGCAGCCAGTCTGCACCTGATACTCATCTAATATACTTTATTTACTTTCCTTTACACTTGACCAATTTATTAATATTTTAATAAGACTAAATATTACATGGCGCAGTCGGTAGGATTAGTTATTGGTTAAAGTAACAATTATAGTGTTTGTATGAGATTTACAATATTGAAATGGAATTTGGTAATGGAAATGGATTATTCCCGGAACTTCGAATTAGTGCCAATATGGCGGATGAATGGACCACGTGGAAACAACGTTTTGAAACGTTTCTGATTGCAACAGACCTTACAACGAAGCCACAACCTCGTAAGTGTGCTTTACTTCTTCATTTTATTGGGGAAGAGGGAGTCAAGATATACAACACTTTCGATTTTGCCGAAAATGATAAAGTGACCTTGGCAAAAATAATAGAAAAGTTTGACAATAGATTTTTACCATTGAAAAATCTAACATACGAAAGGCATAAATTTCTTACATCAAAGCAAGAAATATCACAGACAGTCAATCAATTTGTGACGTCATTGAGAATGTTAGCCAACAAATGTGAATTGGGAACACTTCGTGATGACCTCATCAAGGACGTGTTAATTTGTGGGATCCAATCGAACAAAATAAGGGAAAGATGCTTACAAGAAAATATCACGTCGCTAGAAAAAGCTCTAGAAGTATGTTCTAGAATAGAAAATGCAGAGAAGAGAAGCAAAGAAATTTCAACCACATCAAATAATGGTACATCGAAATCGGTCGAGAATGAAGAATTTGTGAATTTTGTGGGAAAAAAGAGGTCATCGTTCAAGCCACCATTGACAGATAAGTCAGATTATTTTTTTTCAAAGAATGTTAGAGATAAACAAAAGTTTGTTAAAAATTTTAATAGTAGAAATAACTTTAACTCAAGCAATTATAATCAAAATTTTAACAATAGAAATTATTCATATAATAATAATTCGTTTATTTGTTCAAAGTGTGGAACAAAATGTTTAAGAAATAGATGTCCTGCATTAGGAAAACAATGTAGTTATTGTCAGGGATATAATCATTTTAGAAAATGTTGTTTTAGGAGTAAAGATAACATAAATTTTGTTTCAGAAGAACTAGAATCGGAACCTTGGGTCAATAGTGTTGAGGAATGTGGTGGGGAATCGTACTTGGAAAATGTTGACTTGGATGGAGTACAAGTTCAAACGCAGCTGGACACTGGAAGTGTAAGTAACATCATTCCTATGAAGTTGTTAAAAATTTTGAAAATTAAAGAAAGTGAATTACATAAGTCAAACATTCAATTAAAATCATTTACTGGTAATAAGGTACCTCTCATTGGTCAATGCTTTGTGAATGTAAATACAGGGAGTCAGTCTGGTAGATATTTATTTCAAGTAACTAATTTAAACAAAATACCTATTTTGGGGCGTCAGGTGTGTTTTGAATTAAATATTTTAAAGAAAATAAATCACACGGAGAATATAAATCAAATTTCAAGTGAACCACTTTTAAGACTGAAATGTAATGAGTTAGTTTTAAAGTTTAATAATTTGTTTAAAGGAGTTGGTCTTATGAAAGAACCTTATCGAATAGAACTTAAAGAAAATGCGATACCGGTAGTTAATTCGGCTAGAAAAGTACCGTTTGCTATTTATGATAAATTAAAAGAGACTTTAGATCAACTTTGTAGTAATAAATTAATAGCTAAAGTAGAAAATGAAAGTACAGATTGGGTACACCCCATGGTAATTGTAAGAAAGCCTGACTCTTCTTTAAGAATTTGTTTAGATCCAAAAGATTTGAACGATTCCATTAAACGACAATATTTCCATATTCCTACACTAGAAGAACTAACTGCTAAATTATGTGGGTGCAAGTGGTTTACAACTATTGATGCAACACAAGGATTTTTTAATATTCCTTTAGATTTGGAAAGCTCAAAAATTTGTACTTTTGCAACTCCCTTCGGTCGATTTAGATTTTTACGGCTTCCATACGGTTTATCAAGCCGTCCGGAAGTATTTCAAGCTAGAATGGCACAAATTTTTGGAAACATACCCGGAGTAAATGTATATATAGACGACATTATAATAGCCGCGAACAACATACAAGACCATGACAAAATTTTAGAAAAAGTATTTAAAACTGCCGAAAAATATAACATTAAATTCAATAAAAACAAATGCAATTTTCTGAAAGAAAAAGTAAAATACATGGAGCACTTTATAAGTAAAAATGGACTAGAAGTTGATGGTTCAAAAACACAAGCAATCTTAGATATGCCAGTACCCAAAGACAAAACTGACTTACAGAGATTTTTGGGTCTAATGACATACGTAGGCAAATTTGTTGAAAACCTATCAGAAAAAACGTCTAGCTTAAGATCGTTGTTAAAAAAAGATTCGATATTTGAGTGGCAAGAAAACCATAAAATAGCATTTAACAATTTAAAAAATATAATAACAAAAGCTCCATGCTTAAATTTTTTTGATGTTAAGAAAACAAGTACAATAAGCGTAGATGCATCCAAGTCAGGGTTAGGATGTACACTATTACAAGAAAATTCCCCTTGCGCACATGCATCAAGAGCTTTAACAAACTGTCAGAAAAACTACGCTCAAATAGAAAAAGAGCTACTAGCTGTTTGGTTTGGAATTGAACGGTTTAGACAATACGTATACGGTAAACACTTTGTTGTAGAGACAGACCATAAACCCCTGTTAGGAATTATTAACAAAAATATTAATGACTGTCCGGCTAGGTTACAACGAATGTTACTACAAATAAGAAAATATGATTTCACTCTTGTGTATAAACCCGGAAAAGAATTAATAATTGCCGACACATTATCTAGAGCATTTTGTAACAGTACGTTTGATGAACAAGTAGACTTTGAAGTTGAAGCTCAAGTGTGTCTGTTGACCGAAAACTTAAATTTAACAGCAGAGAAACGAAACGAATTAATTAATTATGCAAGAGTTGATAATGAGCAAATAGAACTAAAAAAGGCGATTAAAGAAGGGTGGCCCAAAAATAGTAAAAATCTACCAGAATGCTTGAAAGTATATTACAAATATAAAGACGACATTTTTCAAGTAAATAAATTATTATTCAAAAACAATAAATTAATAGTACCAAAAAGTTTAAGAAAAGACGTTCTTAATAAGTTACACTCTAGCCACGCTGGCATTAAAAAATCGATTGATAAAGCTAACTCTTTATACTATTGGCCTAGTATGACTAAACACATAGAAGACTATGTGTCCAGCTGTCCAGCTTGTCAATTGACACAAAAAGACAACCGTCCCGAACCAATGAAGCCACACCACATTCCAAGGCACCCTTGGAACAAGGTTGCGACTGACGTATTCCATTTTGGAAAAGATTCTTACTTGCTAATTGTCGACTATTACACAAAATTTTTTGACGTAGTTAATTTAAACAATAATCTTACTAGTGACAATGTTATTGCGGCTCTAAAATCAGTATTTTGTAGACTGGGAATACCTTTAACTTTATATACCGATAATGGACCAGAATTCAGTAGCTTAGAATTCACAAAATTCGCAAAAGAATGGGAATTTGATCATAAAACATCATCACCTAGGTATCCCCAGTCAAGCGGATTTGTAGAGAGAACAATACAAACAGTAAAAAACATTCTAAGAAAATGCAGTATAGAGAATAAAGATCCGTATTTAGCTTTGCTTCACCATAGAAACATTCCAGTTTATAAAAATTACACACCAGCAAATTTGTTGTTTAATAGAAATGTTAGAGATTTGTTACACAACAATAACCAAAAAACTGGCCGAAATAAGCAAAATTACAATCAATTCTTAAAGAACAATCAGGAAAAACAAAAATTTTATTATGATAAAAAAGGGGTACGCACTTTACAACAAATCTCAAACAATTCTATGGTAAAAGTCAAATTAGATCCAAAAAGCAACAATTGGCTGGTGGGCAAAGTAGTTGAAAAAGTAGGAATCCGCTCATACAAAATTTTGTTACAAAACAACAGATCAATTGTTAGAAATAGAAGATTTATTCAAATGTATAAGTTAAAAGCAAATAGTAAGAATGTACTAACACCCGAAAGGGAGAATGTTAAACCAAAATTCGAGAGTAATCACAAGATTAAAATAGTTAGATATAACCAAATATTTTTTGAACAGTCAAGTGAGAAAATAAAGGATGTAAACTTACTGTCAGGTAATAACATAGTCAGAAATGAAGTTGTACACCCTCTTATAAATATAGAAAATAATAGTAATCTAGTTAAACAAGAAAACATCGCAAAAGACTACATAACTAGAACGGGTAGATGTGTTAAAAAACCAAGTAGGTACTCATAGAGTAATAATGTAAAAGAGAACCATGCTAAATTGTTTTACTTTTTTAACACCCTACAGAAGGCAAGCAGACTATAATACAAACCAAGGATTACATTTTAGCATGGAAAATCTAAATAAGTACAAATAAGAATTTGTTATAACTACAAATGTGAAAGGTGTAAATTAATGTTAGTTATGTTAAGTGTTAAATGTATATTGTATATGTTAACGAGATAAACCTGTATAATTGAAAGAATCCCGAAAAGGGGAGATGTGATATGTATGTATTTGAATATACCGCCACAACGGGCTCCTACTAATGCTACAGAGAAGCTACCGCGCGTGAGCGATCGAGTGGGGGGACCGTTGGTGAGCAGCGCAATAAAGGCAGCCAGTCTGCACCTGATACTCATCTAATATACTTTATTTACTTTCCTTTACACTTGACCAATTTATTAATATTTTAATAAGACTAAATATTACATGCGACACATGCCTGCGGCTCGTGTCGCAAACTTCACCTGCGTGAATAATTGCTATCATTATATGCTTGTTCAATAATATACTATTATTTTATTTATGAATTAATTTATAAAAGCGTAGAAGTTTTTTATGAGATCTACCAATATCATATAATACCATCTATAAAAAGCATGCACAGTTTTAGAATAATAAGTATTTGTAAATTTAGTTATGCCTGAAATTTGTAAAAATATTTTAATATTAATAAAACTATAATTACCTTTTTTAGAAATTGATTGATTTCCGCTAGAAGCGAAAAGAAATTCTACATTTGACAAGTAAATTTTAATATTTCGTGTCAAATTGATTATTCTAGATTTATTTACTATATTAGTTTGAAGTGGAGGTAAAACCACGACGGCTTTACTTAAGTTCAACATTTGCTTTTCTAAAAATAAGTGTAAATTAGTTTTCTCTTAAAATAGATAAGAGTTTCGAACAAACTATTTAATATCTTCAGCTGTATCGCATTAACGATATAATTCTTGTAGTTCGTGGTTATGTTCAATATGAGAGAGTTATTATTTAAGTCATTTTTGGATTTCCATGTAATGTGGAGTTGATTGGTTTGATTTTTAAATACCAGATAAGCGTCTGATGGAATAAAAAACGTTGAACCCTAAAAATAAATTCGATTACGATTTATTGCAAAAATTAATTACGAATGCAATTCTTAATTTTATATTTATATTATAGAATTGTTAAATTTGTGGCACTATAGTCTACAGTTCAATTTAATATAACAATTTAGAATTGTTGCGAATTCTACTGTAGTGTAGTGGAGTATTTGCAATTGTGCTATATTAACTTACATTATTCACGATTTTAACACTAAATTTTGCAGTGTGATTAAAAACCTTCCCAGAAACAAATGCCGGGATATTTTCTTTCAATTTTGAAGCGTTGCTTTCAGTTTCCATTTGTTCTTTGTTAGTACTCGTAGTGTTTGGACAGATAATCGAGGGCGATATTTTTGTTAATACATTTGAATACTTTGCAACAGTTTCAGGGAGGCTCATCTTTTCTTCACAAGTAATTTTCTTTTGAGTTTTATTATGTGGTTTAGTTTCAATTGATGTATTATTTTCCGATTCTGCGCTCCTATCAATAAAACCAATTGTATCATGATTTTTTATAACTTCAGAATTGAAGTCAAGACTTTTCTTTGAATTATTTTCAAATACACTGCTTTTGTGTGTAATTGATATTTTATCCATTTTTGTACTTGATAAAAGTTTCATCTTATTCCCCTCAATTTCTTCAAAATTGCGCTCTTGGCCTGGCAGTGAATCAGTACTTCTACTCCTTGTGTTAGAGAGTATATCCACATCTAAAAATTTTCTTTCGGCTGATCTCACAGTTGATGTTTCAGAAATCATTAATTCCTTTTTCATATTTGTTAAATTTGTGTTTTTTAAATAAAATTTTGTATTTATGAGATATTTGGTAGTTTCAACTTCAAAAATGTTTGTACTAGTTTCGATGTGATTTTCAATAAATTTTCTAGTTACTTCTTTGGTTTCCATAATAATGTTCTCAGTGGTACTTTGATGGTTAAGTTGGTTATCAATCGTTTTATTACTATTAGTTTTAATGGCATTTTTAAATATTCTTTCATTTACTTTAGTACTCGGGTTTATTTCTGTTTCATCATTCAACGATTGAACCATTTTTTCATCACTTGTTGCCATTTCTGAATTGTTGGTTTTTTCTTCTATTACTGATAAATATTCGATTATTGGCTTGAAATTACTTTTTTCTACTTTCTCTTGAATTACGTTTTGTTCAGTGTCTTCATCAATTTTTTTTGAATCCATATTAAGCAATTCAGTACTAAAATTTGTGTTGGTTATAGCGCTGCTTAAATAAGGAATTAAAATTTTTTCATCTTCAGAAATTCTTGCGGTAATATTTGTGTTTTCGTTTACTGGTTTTTTGGTTGCATCCTTATCACTCACACTAGTAACATTAGAGTTAAATGTCTGTTGGCTCATTATTTCTGAAATATTTTTCATACTAATCTCAATTTCGCTTTCAATAATATTTTCTTTGATGTCAAGTTTTGGATAAGGTGGTTCTTGAAGTATTTGTTCTTTTACTTTTTGAGTTACATCGGTAAAATATTCAGTAGTAATTGACATTTCTTCAAGTAGTTTCGAATTTATTGCTTCAGATACCGAATTTGTAGTAAAGTATCGTTCGATAATAATGTTATTAATTTTATTTTCTTCTGCTTTAAATTTGACACTATTTTCCGTTGAGTCGGTATTACTTTTTTCTTGCGCATATTTATGTCCTAAATATAAATTAGTCGTGGCAATAGTTAAAGTAGTGGTTTGCTCTGTAGTTTCTTCAGTTGGTAAAAATTGTTCAATACTCGGTTCAATAACATTTTTATTGCTTTGATTATTCATATTTATTTCGGTTTCGACCAATTCTTTGTTGATTAGTTTTCGATCTGCTTTAAGCGTTGACTTGTTGGTTTTTTCTTTCTTAACCTCATTTAAATCAAATGCAATAGCATCTATAGTTGTACTTTCAGACATTTGATTATACTTTTTCGTATTCAAAAATTCTGATGTGTGTCTTCCTAATAATGGCAAATTAGTAATTGTTTCTGTAGTATTATAAATGTTTTCAAATTGTTCGCGTTCATCTATATTTTCTTTGAACGGATTGTGTCGATTTAAAAGTTCAATAAATAAGTGATACTTTTTTAAATCGCTTAAAGTTGTAACTACTTCAGTTGTTGTTGAGAAAACTTGGTTACTGTTACTATTAAAAATAGATAAAATATCATCTAGTTCTAATTCATTTTCCGAATGTTTGTAATCTTCTGTTACAGTATTTAAAAAATCTTCATCCACAGTGAGAAAATTATCTAAATCGTCAGGTTGTTCTGAACTAAAAATTTTATCTTCAGTTAACAGATATTCCTCATTGAATGTTTTTTCTAGATTACCATAATTTTTACTTTCATCTAAAACAAATCAAATATATTAATTTAGTGCGCATTCAAAGTTCAAAATAAAAAATAAAGCGTAGCTGAGAGTTGAGCTTTACAGTGTTACACACGAATACCAGTAAGATTTTTGTTTCGTTTTTTGAAGATTCTGATAAATTATTATATTATTTATTTTGTAAGATAAATTTTTAACAGTGTTTTGACTGTTAAAAAACTGCAACTGCTAAAACTGAAACGGCTTTACCAGTTTTTGAGATTTTTCCACGCCTCTCGATCTTTCCTAATGTTTTCGGCTAAAGCTCGTGGCAAATAAGTCAGATCATGATCCATCTATTCTTTATCAGATGTCGCGAAACTTGCAGTGAATTTAGATAAGCAAAACTATGTAGATTCGCTAGGGACCACAGCGGCTATATATGTAGCGGTTTCGCCCCCTTAACAATTAGATTCAAACCTTCTCACTCGATTATACACCACACAGTTTTTTTTTTTTTTTTATAAATTTGTTAAAAACATTAAAATCTTTAAACTAATTAATATGTTCAGATTAAAAAATGTCATTAGTTTAATTAGTTCAAAATTTTTGATGGCTTTCTAAAAATACCATTAGATTGCTTGTACATTGGTTGATAATACAGATTTTGGAAAAGTTAGAATAGCTTACTGTGCATTTAATACATTTACGCACAACTTGATACTAATTGATTGTTTACAGCCTATTTACCGAGTCGGTAACTAAGTGTTTACAATATGCGGGCTGTAAAAACTACAAAAAGCTCGTAAAAAAAGCCTGTCCGATAAAATGAACATTGAATTGAATATATTGGATATTTATATATTTAACTATAAACTTGTTATAAACAAAACTTAATAAATAATTAAACAATAATACTATTAATTAAGCAATAGCTTCATCAGCTGCAACGACAATATCTTCTGGAATTGCTTGCATTGAGTCTATTTCGTAGTTTGACGTTAGTATTTTATTGACAAATAAATAGATTTTTAACAACGTTCTATTCTTGTTTCAAAGCCACCTAGTTTTTCTCTAGTTAGGACTTTTAGCAAAAATATACCTTCATATCATTTAAAAGATGCTACAAATAATTAAGTTGTGCGTAAAACGTTGTACGTTCCTCTGGCCAAACAAAAGATTACACCCTTATTCGAAAAAAGGCCCTGGCTGCGCGTCGGGCCTCAAACTTCGACTGCGGGCGTAATCTTTTTGTTTCGGCCCTCTAAACGTAAATAACTATTAATACATGTCACGCAAACCCACGGTGTTTTACGGCTATATATACAACAGTGAAACTCCGTCCTTAAACATAAATTTGGATAAAAAAGAAAAGTTTGATATGAAGATTCTGGGTGCATCCCATTACTGATCCACGACTAGTGAAAGGACAATTTGAATTCATATACCCTAATTTAACAGAATACCCAGATCAATACCCAGAAAAAATTCAATCGTTTTACTGTTGATAGTTGATATTTGGCTCTGTTGACTAATGACTTTGCCTACTACTTCATAAATATATTTTTAGTTTTTAGAGTTTTTTATCTCTGAGTTTTCTCATAGTAGCATTGTAATTAAATTAAATCAAGATAGTTAGAAGGGGATCGAGCGAGTGTTTGAATGAAATATACTTCGAATGCGCATCGAATGCGCCAAACATACGTATCCATTACTACGCTGTGCCAGCACATTGAAACATATCGTCGGCACTATGACGAAGTGGCGTAACTCCAAAAATTGGGATAACCCCGGTATTTAGTAAATTTACAAGGGCTCTACACTTCCACCAAATTACACATCATTATGTCATTTTGTTTGGCCGTGGTGATATTCCAGTAGATCGACGTATCTCAAATTTGTTATAATAATAATATAGCGAAGTGGCGTAACTCAACTTACGCCACTTCGAGAATTTGTTGTTATTACAAAAGCAGATGTATCTCAATCTAGCTACCGTGGCTCGCAAAAATCAAATCAATCAAATTGAAGTTTTAATGTACCTGATAAATAATTGTAAAATAAGGGTGAAAGTATAGTGCAAGACTGTTAGAAATGGTGTTCAAAAGTACTGACTTTGATTCTTCAGATGATATTCCATTAAATCAGGTTCTAAGAAACATTGTCATCGATAATCCCAAACAAGATAATGTATTAAAAAAAAAATTGATGTTTGCCGAAACAGAAATGCGCAGTGCTTTTGCATATTCCGATGATGAAGAGGATCCTACCGGAGCTGCAATGTGTGAAGCGCCTGAGTGTGGATTAGAAATCTTTAGTTCATGTCACATTTGTTTAAAGTTACTATGTTTTCATCATTTCGAAATTTCCGGAGCCTCTTGTGCAACTCACAATTCTAAAATAAAACGCCAGCAGGCCCAGCGAGTTAACTTTGTTGTTGAAAATGAGTCCTCCTTCAGCCATAGAATACATCCAGAAGAGTATGCGGTAGAAGGGAGCATGAAGGAAAATAGTGATTCTATAATTTTACGTTGCAATAAAAAAAACTTGCTAAAACATTGCGCGATCAAGTGAAAGAATATGTAAGTCCAAAAACAAATCAAACTGTACCTGCAAAATGTATGAAAATCCGCTGCAATGGTGATCTCTGCAAGAAGAAGGGGAAGGAATGTTTTGCGTTTAATGAGGAACAAAAACAAAAACTTTTTTCATCATACAATGGCTTAGGAAACCTAACACGACAGCGTGAATTTATTGCGAGACATGTTCAAACCACAAAAACAAAACAAAGGACCTCAAAAAATGAAATATCCAGACGGAAAAACTCGAATTGGTACTACTTAAGTAATATTGGAAAACGACATTTGGTATGCAAAACCTTTTTCCTACATACTTTAGGCATTTCAGAAAAAACTGTGAGAACTGCAATAAAAAAAATTGATGAAAATGGCATTGTCGAAGGAGAAAGAAGAGGTGGCAGAATGTCAAAAACAATCGTCGAAAAAGACAAAAAAATGCGTTTGGCTATCACCCATCACATAAATAGATTTCCTAGGGTTGAATCTCATTACTGTAGATCAACTTCATCGAAAGAGTATCTGCACTCGGATTTAACTATTACAAAAATGTATCAGATGTTTTTGAACGATTTGGACAATGACCCAAAACCAAGATTTGAACTGTACCGTAAGATTTTTCGAATATAAACATTACACGGAAATAGTTATTTGCGCTACTAGTAGCGGTAAGTAAACTTTTTTGTCCGAGGTAGAAGTTTGTGTACCGAGGCGGAGCCGAGGTACACAATCTTCCGAGGACAGAAAAGATACTTACCTGCGTGTTGCGCATTACGTTTTTCTCACTACCAATTTGAAAATCATTAGTAAACTCTACTAAATTAATAAACTGACATTCCATTTATATCTATCAAAAAGTCGCGGCACACTGGTTTCGTGTTTATATTTATAATATTATAAAATCTAGTCGTCTATGCTGAATGGTTGCTAAGGCAATGTATAATTTGAACAATAATTTTGCACATTCATTTGGGTGTTGTCAGTCCAAAAAAAAAACAATGTTCCTTCAATTACCCTTTCAAATTGTTCAAATTGTTCTGTTAGTATTAATTTTAATAAATAAATTAAATTATTTTAAATATATTCCTCATTCGTTTGGTATATTTTTAATTTTTAGACACCCTAGCGCGGAAAGTGTCCTATCGCGGAAAGTGACCTAATGCGGAAAGTGACCTGCCGCGGTAAATATTGTTTTTACATAGTTACGGCGCGTTGTTAAGGTAGCTAGGTGTTCTACTTTCCATTACATTTGATTTTTTATCAATGTAATGTCAATTTACCTATATGGTAGTGAGAAAAAAGTATTGTTCGGATAATTAAAGACGATTGTAAAAATATGGCTGCAGTTGACAATACTTTTGTATGTGCATATTTTCATCTACAGCAGGTTCTAACGGTGCCAATTTCAAACAAAAGTGAATTATTTTACAAACGCCGCTTATCCAATTATAATCTTACATTTTATGATATTGGCGATACAGAATGTTATTGTTTTACATGGAATGAAGGTATCACCAAAAGGGGTGCTGCCGAAATAGCTACCTGTGAATACAAAGCTTTACAAATTTATGATGCTAAAGGCCTTAAATCAGTAGAATTATTTGCAGACGGTTGTGGTGGGCAGAATAAAAATTCTATTGTTGCTACCATGTTACTTTACTCTATAGTTCACTCTATTAATATCCAAGAAATTTGTTTACATTTTTTTGAAACTTCTCATGGACAGAACGAAGGAGATTCGGCACACAGTGCAATTGCTACTGCTATGAAACGCGCAGGTGATCTTTTCGTGCCATCACAATTGCACCCTATTTTTCGATTTGCAAGACGCAGGAAGCCCTATAAAGTAATTGCACTTCAGTACCACGATTTTTTAGACTTTAAGAAGCTTGCTTCAAATATTCGAATGTTTTCAATAAAGACAACGTCAAAAGGAGAAGTAAAGTGGACTAAAATGATGGAATTGAAAGTTGAGAAGAATCAACCAATAAACATTTTTTTTTTAAAACTAGCCATACACACATAGAATACAAATCGTTTCAATTAAAACGGCAGAAAGTAGATTTCCGAAATCAAGTACTTCAGCCTTTAAACTCTGCACCTAACAAATTAAGCGCAGAAAAGTTTGCTGATTTAATGTCTTTGTGTAAAGGTGATACACCAGTTATCAACCAACTTGAACACCAGCAATTTTATTCTTCACTTTCCCACAATTAAATATTTTTTTATCAATAACTTCTAGTGAGATAAGTTTTTTTAAATGTTTCAAGTTTTTTTAAATTTATGAAATGGAATTTAATTGTAAAAATTTATTTCAATAAAATTATTGGTTGTAAGAAAATTGTTATTTCATTTTATTTGAATTAGTATTCATTATATTTATGTTTTGTGCTTTCAGTACGTTAACGTAACTACAAATATCAAAAATTATTAATAAAATATTAATTTTACTAACTGACGTAACTGAATTTAGCACCATGTTTGTACGTATTTTTGTACATAAATATGTTTATTATATATTACAAGATACTATTGTACCTTTCTTCACAAATTTCTGAAGTTGTTACTTATTTATCCGTATTTGTTTTAATATGATATTAATTAATTTATTCCCCAAGTCTTCAAAATCGTATTGTGAAAATTTTGAAAAAGTGAGTTACGGTAGTTCGTCATAGTGCCGACGATATGCTCGACTACCCTGATACGTATGTCTGTCAAATAGATGTATAAAATGTATAGATGCAGTCCAACCTATCTTATGCTTAACAGTCTGCTGTGACATCATCAGTGGGGAAAATCATGTGGGATGATGGACAAAAGTGGGTGGACAATGCAAGCATTTGTTCTGCGCTTGCGTCAAATGAAGTGCGAAATTCAAATTTCTGTGAACTAGCGTTTTTAAATTGATACACCGGTGCAAACTAAGTGCATCTGTCTTTATTTAACTTGTTTGATAACAAAGTATAGATGCACAAACTTTGCACTAATGTCTCAAATCAAAAACGCTCTAAAAGGTAAACAAAGAATATTATGAATATAATGTCTATTCTTCAAACTACCTTAAAAATTAATAGTGCCTTATTAAACGATTATTTTTTCTATAATGGGGTATTGGTGCTAAAAGTGCATGTACAGGACTCGTTAGATTTTCAAGAATTCGTTACCGGGTAAATACATCAAAATAAAAACATCAATTTTCTAGACTAGGTAGAACTATTACACGTCCTTCGTTGCTCATGCGCAGTAAACACCCTTGCATTGTCCTAAATTTACATGCCTCACACCAATGTGTGCTGTGCGCTGCATCTATACATTTTATACATCTATTGTCTGTCAGCGTTGCGACATAACCTCAGAGTGCAGTGTCAATGAATGACAAAGAAGTTACAAGTCAATGAAATACAAACAAGAGTGGCGTTGCTCGAATATAATCTTTTAGTTTTGTGACTTTTTCGTTTGCCATAACGATTTTTGCAATGTTAACTACAATTTTAAGTTAACTACCATCCAAATTTAACTACACAAACATGTAATGATTCTTTTGTTAATATTTCAGATAATCTAACTCATTCGATAAGCATAGTTACAAAAATTTTGTTCAAAATCCTCCCACAACTAAATTCAAGATCAACGAGTTATCATTTAAGCAGGTTCGTGAAATAATTAACAACCTATGTAACAAAGAGAGTAGAGAACCCTAAAACAGGAATTCTAAAATTATTAAAACTCTAAAGAACTTAATATTACTTCCTCTTCCAAACTAATCAACAAATGCATTAGGGAATTCACCTACCCGGATATCATAATATTAGCAAAAGTCATTACTATTTACTAAAAAAAAATTATATAAATAACGCATCAAACTATAGGCCTATTTCGCTTTTGCCTATAGCCCAGAAAATATTTGAAACTGCTATCAAATTACAACTACAATTGTACTTAAACATCAACGATCTACTTAGTCAATGCCAATACGGTTTTAGAAGCAACCTGTCTACTACCTCCGCAATAATTAAGCTATCAAACCTTATATTTGATGGTATTGAAAACAACCAATACGTCATGACAAACTTCTATTACCTTACAAACGTCATCGACTGTGTATCGCATAGAATGCTTGCTAAACAAACTTGCCTACTATGGTTTCAAAAACTCTAGCTTTTTCCTTCTGGAATTGTACCATACAGATGGATTACAATATGTACATTTTAATTCTCAAGATTCAACAAAATTAAAAATCACACATGGGGTACCTCAAGTGTCTGTGCTTGGACCAGTCCTTTTCTTGCTGTATATAAACGACATCAAGAACTGTGACCCAAGTACATTTTTGTCCTATTTGCCGATGACACTACGGCAGTAAGAACTAGCCATAACAAAGACGAAGTGACTAGAAACATGCTTGAAACACAGTCAAAAGTTGTAAGCTGGTTTCAAAAAAACCACCTACATCTAAACATCAGCAAGTCCCAAAACGTATCTTTCACCCTTCGCCCATCTGATGATACTGACAATAACAATGGTACAGCATCTTTCCTTGGAATAACCGTTGAAAATATATTGACGTGGAAACCCTATGTCAATGTTCTGTCACAGAAGTTATAAAAAAAATGTTTCTGTTACGATCCCTTAAAGAGCAAGTGTCCGACCAGGTGTTATTAATGGCATAGTTTGGTCATATTCAATCTAATATAGTATATGCAATTCTTAGTTAGCCTCACTCTCCACATTGCGATAAAATATTTTCCATCCAACGGAAAGTTGTTCGAATTATGGCTAACATTAGGTACTCGTAGTACCAAGCCGACTGCAAATTATTTTTCACAAAGTTTGGTATTCTGACGGTTCTCTGTATTTTTATTCCTGAGTGTCTCTTATATGTCAAACAGAACCTCAATGCCCATAATAGACTTAGCCAGTGCCACAATCACCAAACACGGTACGCAAGTCAGATAAAACATGGTGCTTTGAGTCTTCAAAAATCCAGGACTGAACCAAGATATTATGGCATTAAATTCTGCAATATACTTGTAGAATCTTAACAAAGAAAGCTTACTATGCGGTAGACGAATTTATATCTGATAAACACCTTGTAATTTTGTAATTTGATTTTTAGTCCTTTCTAATGTGTACTGATTGTGTTGTGATATTTTTAATTTACTTTTAAATTATTTAATTTAATTTACTCTCCAAGGAAGATAGATAATAAGGAATGGAAAGCTAGCGACTAGACGTACCATTTTACGGAACCCATTAATAGTTATCGTGATATTAAGTTTATAGTTATTGTTTGAGTTAATTTTATTGTAACAGTTACTAGTTTAGTTAATATGTTGTGTTTATTCCGTGAGTTATAGTTATAATAAAAGGATATAATCATTGCGATGTTAATAAGAGTTACAATAACAAAAAGAAACTGCACGGAATTATCTTATATTACAAAAAAAAAAAAAACAAATATAAGTGTGGGATAGAAATTTTCAGTATTAATATCCCTAGGACATTGATAATTACGAAATAATTTAGGAAAGTTTCAGAAAGCACATTGCTGATCATCCAGTTAATTATCAATTCGATAACAAGCCAAAGATAGTTTTCAGTTCAAGTTTGTTTTAACCGGCACACATGACCAAAAATAGAGCGATTTTATTGACATTTTATGTTAAAAAATTTTCTTTTTCTTTTCTTTTTTCAAAATAATTTTGTTTACAGAATAATTATAATATATTTTAATTATATTACAGACATTTTTTTTTACATCGGATATTTTTTGATTTTATTACTCAAACGAGGTTTCCTTTTGGCAATTTGACTCATCAAGCTGCCATGATAAAAACGCTCGTTTTGCGGACTCGCGTTTTTATCATGGCAGCTTGATTCGTCAAATTTCCAGGCAACCTCGTTTTCGTATAAACTAAAAAAATATCCGATAAAAAACAAGTTCTTGTGCAGTTGCATACGATTAATACCTAAACACCTCTGTAAATCAACCAATCAAAATTGTGCATTCGGTTTTTGTTGCCTGGCAACTTGCCATTTTCGGCGAGTAAAAAGTTAGCATCAATTTTCAAATCGAATAGTACACGGTATTTAAAAAAAAAGTAGGCCTTGAGTTTGACTTCTTCAAACAAATTTGATTTGTCAGAACAGAAAAGTAAGCAAAAAGCAAAATGAATGATATAGAACGTTTTGGAAGCGCTTCCAAAACTGTAATTATAAATGCAGTTCAAAATAGTGTACCGAAATCTACTATTCAATGCCGAACCTCAATTTGGAAACAGCTTGAGGTATTTTGCAAAACTCGAAATTATGTTCTTTCTCCATTTTTGTCTTTTTTTTTATTTCTTTATTGGTTTGTAATTTTTTGTTTATTAATTGCAAATAATAAATTTGTTTCAGTTGTTTATTAATCTTCCTAAATAAAATACACTCGAGATTCAATTTTAATCAGGATAATTTTATTTTAAATTTACTCATAGTTTGTTGCTTTGAGGAAATATCGCTCGCAAAAAAAACAAAAGAGAAAACTTTTTTCATTTGTCGTTGTCAAAATGTTACAAAAATGCATGTTGAAGACCGTTTTGGTCTAAATAAATAGTGTTCTTTGGCATTCTGCAGCCTCTTTATCTCTTAATGTAAGTTTAAATGCCGTTATAGGCTATTAATCATGGATTTATCCCCATAAAATACACTCGAGATTCAATTTTTATCAGGATAATTTTATTTTAAATTTACTGAAGATTTGTTTCTATTTAGAAATATCGCTCGCAGAAAAAGCAATAGAAAAAACCGCTCCAGCTACGCTGTCGCGGTTTTTTCATGCTTTTTTTGCTTGAGATATTTCCATAGCAACAAATCTTTCGTATTAAAATAAAATTATCCGGTAAAAATTGAACCTCTTGTGTATTTACTTCCGATAAATCTATTCTTATTTTAGTAGCCAATCAAAATGCACACATTTTCACATTTGAACCAATCACGTCCGATTTTTAGTGAAAAAAAGAGCTCCGAAGGTGTGAAAAATCGTAACTGATGGAAACTTTTTTCAGTTGTCGTTGTCATGTCAATCATTCTAGTGACATTTTTGTTGGATTGTAAGACAAAATTCTTGCAATGCAGGCTGAAGATCGTTTCGGTAGTTGCTCACTTTACAAATATTGACAATGCAATTAATGAGGCAACTCCAATCAATACGAAAACTAATAAATTGTCAATCTGGAAACAGTTTGAAACTTTTTTTGTTGAAAGACATTACGTGTTGGAAGAAAACACAACTACAAAAGAAATATCAGATATACTAACAGATTGGGGTTTTAACATGAAGAAGACTAATGGAACAGACTCTAAAGAAAGCGTAATTAAAACCATGTTTAATGTTACCGCAAAAATGGTCCAAATGAAATATTTCACGGATTATGGAAGAAAGTTTGATCCATTTAACGATTTAGAATTTAAGAAAGCAAGAGATTCTAAAAACGCAAATAGAAAACGATTGCAAGATATTTCTGCAAAACGGAAACAAAGTTCATTGGCGCTCGAAAATCAAACCATACATAAAATTATAAAATTATAGGACGAAGACACTCCTGAAGGATTACTATTTTTTTTATCATATAGCGGCATTTGAACTCACCTGGAGAGGTGGAAAGACTGCTAAATGCAGAACAGAATATTTTAAATTCGAAAAAGGCCCTTCTGGAACATTAACGAATCGCATATAGTCAAATTGCTTACGTGCTGGTCCCTGGTATCGAATGCGCTAGACGTACTTTTTTATTGCTACGCTTTTTTATTGCCAGCGCATTACAGTATATGCTAACAATAACAGGAACGTATGTCTGCCAGCGCTGCGACATGACTTCCCAGATTTTATGAATACAATCAATATGAATGACAAAGAAGTTACATGCACGTATGTCTTTCGTCTTGTCGTTCAGTAGCGTCGCTCAAATATTTGCTTTTGGTTTTGTGACTTTTCCATTTTTCCAGTGCGTTTTTCTCTATTTGAGTATTTTGAACACGTTTTAATAATTGCTTTCGATTCTGTGAAAAAAATCAGTTCTTTTCAGAACTAAACGGCAAATTAAACTAAAAAAGCCGGGCAGTGATTAAATTCGCAATCAAGGGGCATGATTGCCTCTTTAATTCATTATTTCACCCCGGAAGAAAGGAATCAAGGTCGTTTAATTTCATATCATGCTGTTGTAGAGGTAAGTTGTAACATGTTTGATCCCTATCTGTTTGACACGGATCCTTTTGATTGTTTTAGCGTGTAGCGGCGGCTTTAAAGATTAGCAAAAGCACTGTAAAACGGATAAAAAAAACGCTTACAAAATAACGAAAGTCTTGAAAGTCCCCCAAAAACTAAAAGTCACTGATCACCGAAATCTGTTGATTTGCCCATCGGGATACCATAAGAAAGCTGCTGATCAACTTACAGTTCAAGTACAAAACAGATGACAACAGAAGAGCATTAATGGAGAGAACGAATGTGGCGATAATGAGGATCGACAATCCCGTACAATTTAGATAATTTTCAATACACAAATGACAAATGCTATTTGTTAGATTACTCCCTGAATAAATTTGTAATACAACCAATTGTTGTCTGATTAGTCTATTTTAAAACGGCCACTAATCAGAGAACTGGATTTAAAATCCCGAGCATCTAGATGTAATATTGAAACTTGGCAATAGCATACTAGATTACAAAGACCTTATTATGTTAAGATATTAAATAAAAAGTCACTAGATTTTTTCCAAAAGTTTCGTTGCAAGAAACTTTCAATGCAAGAACTATTTCGCAAAATCTATAACTTGCAAGTTCTTGCCAATGGCACAAATTTCGTGAAATATTTAAAGTGCACATGCTTTCAAGGCAGATTTTTATGAAAATTCTTGCATATTGCCCCATATAATGCGGCCTTTAAAATAAAATTATCCAATAAAAATTATATCTCTTGTGCATTTACCCCGATTATTTTTTGACATGTCTGATTAAATTTTGAGTTACTATTGTTTTTTGACACACTGGATTTTTTTTTCATGTATTTTATGGTAATTCTTGTTGGGTTTGCATGTTTGTAGGAGCTTCTGGCAGGGGATCTTGGCAACCGTATAAATATAAATGGCAAACGGGTTGATTTAGTTAGTTATCAATTTCCTATTAAAATACTTATTAATATAATTATAATATTTTATATAATTGTTTTATAAAAAAAATTATATTTTCAAATACCATTTGAGGTATGAATTTTTTTGGGTTAAATTTCTCAAACTTCTTGCACAGCAACTTCAAATCGTACAAATTTGCCAGTTTTTTTTTATGTTTTTATCAACCAATTATTTCGCAGTATTTTTGATTATGTGGTTAATTCGTGTGGGCAAACCGAGCCGATGGTTGCTTGCGTCAAATATGCGTTAAATTCTTATCTAATTGGCTTGTTTCATCAATATTATCAATAAATATCAACAAATATCAATAAAAAATAAAAGCCGTCAACTAAATGTACGTATGTCAAATAAAAATTGCAGATTGTAACAAAATTTAAAAAAAATGTCCAATAGAAATAGTGTAATGTACCTAATGAACCCTTCATAATCTAATGTACTTTAAACCAATACTTATCATAATCACTTATTTATTGTTATTGTTATTCATTCTGTCTATTATATTATTTACCAATATTATTTGCATGTCGTTGTTCAACATCCATTAATGATAACTATTAAGTCCAAAATAATATTTACGATCCTAATCTTAAAACGATTAGGGCCTGTTATAAATACTTGTAAAACTCAAAGAAGTTCAGTTGATGTTAAGTTATAGATCCAGACCTATCAAATCTAGATTACTAAATAAAGTGAATAAATGACCAATTAAGCGAACGTTATTTACAAAAACCTTCACCGTCCCATTACAAACTGGTGTCAGAAGTGGGATTGCGTTTACATCCAACAACAACTATCGTCTTCGAAGTCAACTCAGAGGTCCACCCCGGGAAACTTCAAGCGATTAGAAAACGATCTGCCTAAAAAGGACGAAAACCTGCAGACAAGTTTGGGATCGAAGGAGAAGAGATGCGTTTAATGGTCGTCATTTTATTAGTGTAAGCCAAAATAATTGATTACCGTAGAAAATATTCGTAATATTTTATACAATTAAAAGAACTACAGAATAGTTTCCTCAAGATTTATATATACTATTCTATAATTCATTCACTTTACAATGCCAGTAGAACCCTCAACGAATACTGACATTCCAATGTCAACAATCTTAACCCTAGTAAAGAACTTTAATGGCAACAAAAATAAATTACACGAATTCATAGAAAATTGTGACAATGCCAATCTACTAGCATCTACCAACCAAAAGAAAACTCTATTCATATTAATTAAGTCCAATCTAACGGACAACGCGAGATTAGTAACTCGCAATAGAAATTTTGATGACTGGGCAACCCTCAGGACCCATTTACTAAACACTTACGCGGAAAAACGCACAACAAGTCAATATCAATTAGAACTCAATTCTTGCAAACAAACACCAGGAGAAAATATCCTATCATATTCTAACAAAGTTGAAGATTGTTACTTCAAACTTATTAGTGCAATAGACGACGGATTCTCGGTAGAGGAACGTGATGGCTGTATCAAACTTCTAAAAGAAAACGCACTAGCCGTATTTCTAGCTGGGCTAAATAAAGACCTAAACATACTAGTAAAAAGTCAAAATCCAAAATCTCTAGAGAAGGCGATCTCAATTGCTATAAACGAGGAAGCAGAAATGCTTTCAAGAACCGAAATTCACAAGTATCAGACTATAAATAATTCATCAGTTAGGTACTGTAACATATGCAATAAACCTGGCCATACGACTTTCTATTGCAGATACAACAAAACAAACGAACCTAACATTAGAAATATTCAAACTAATAGTTATTCTAGTAAGATTTGCAATTATTGTAAAAAGACGGGACACTTAATAAGTGACTGTCGAAAACGAGAATACAACAACAAAAATAAACCTCCAAGAAATTTTCACAATCAAAATAACTCGAATTATTCAAGCTCTTATAATAATAATAATCCTTCAACCTCAAGATACCATCAAACTTCTTATAACCAAAATCACCAAACATCGTATAATCAAAACAACCAAACACCCTCATACAGTCCTAATCAAAACCAAACACATAGTTCTCCAAATTTAAACTCTCAGGGCACCGAGCAGGAATTGGCTCCTTCCCGGTCAGCCCATTCAACTCAAGCCACATTCATATCATAAATAACACTGTTTCAACATATATTAACCTCAAGAGTCCTCAACTAAACAATATCAACAGATTTCTGATAGATACGGGCGCAGAAATATCCTTAATAAAATTATCATGTTTAGAAGGTGACACACAATGTTTTGAGGATAACCCTGTCGTTCTTAAAGGTATAGATCCTAACGTCACCGAACCAACAAAAACAATTTGTTACGCCTATATAAACTTTCACTTCAATTCTTTAAAAATAAAACACATATTTCATGTAGTACCAGACGAATTTCCAATTAAATATGAAGGTCTAATAGGAAATGACCTATTAAATAAATACCAAGCCCTAATTAATTATCAAAATAACATGTTATCACTAAAAAAGGGAGAAATACAAATTCCTCTTTTCCATAATATTACTACCTCGAAACCAAACTCTAACTCGAATCAATTTCCTAACCAAAATCAAGATACAAACTTAAATCAAAATCTAAATACAATCCAAAATCAAAATCTCACTCAAAACCCAGAACACATCGGAAAATCAATAGCTGAAAACACCATAATTCTACAACCTCGAAGTGAAACAATAGTGAAGATTACTATAATAAATAACCATATATCGGAAGGTATTTGTCTCGAGACCGAAATTTTACCAGGTGTCCAACTATGTCCTAGCATAGTCAAGGTAATTAATAATGATTACGGAATAACATCCGTTATTAATACCACGGATAAAACTGTGTCAATTACACATCTCGACATTCAATTAGATCCAATCGAAACAACCGAACAGATAAATTCTACACAAATACTATCAATTACTAATAATAACAACTTTGAAGCATCTCGATTAAATGCTATCACCAAATTACTACGAACAGAACACCTCAACAAAGAAGAAAGATTATCATTAGAGGAAATTTGCCATAACTACAATAATATATTTTACCTAGAGGGTGATAACTTATCTCACACTAACGCGGTTCAACATACCATTCCTACCACATCTGGTAATTCCATAAACACTAAAACATATCGTTACCCACATATATTCAAAGACGAAGTAAACACACAAATAAACAAGATGTTAAACGAAGGAATAATCGAACCATCCACGTCCCCTTGGAACTCTCCTTTATGGATTGTACCAAAAAAGGAAGACGCATCCGGGAAAAAGAAATGGAGGTTAGTAATTGATTACAGAAAATTGAATGAAATCACTATAGGAGATAGCTACCCACTTCCTAATATATCAGAAATATTAGACCAATTAGGCCATTCAAAGTACTTTACCACAATTGACTTAACTTCTGGTTTCCACCAAATAAAAATGTCTCCGAAAGACTCAGATAAAACAGCGTTTTCAACACCTACAGGACATTACCAATATTCAAGAATGCCTTTTGGACTGAAAAATGCACCAGCAACTTTTCAGAGGCTAATGAATAATGTTCTGTCAGGCATTCAAAACGACCGCAGTTTTGTCTATTTGGACGACATTGTAATCCATGCGGACACACTTGAAAACCATAACCATCGACTAATCGAAGTATTCGAAAGACTATCAAAATTCAATTTGAAAATCCAACCAGATAAATGCGAATTTCTTCGCAAAGAAGTGATGTATCTAGGCCACCTAATCACTGAAGACGGAGTCAAACCGGATCCAAAAAAGGTTGAATCGGTAATCAACTACCCAACTCCTAGGAACGTCAAGGATATAAAATCCTTTCTCGGATTGGCAGGATACTATAGGCGATTTATACAAAATTTTAGCTCATTATCACAATGTTTAACAAAACTTTTAAAAAAGGATACAGAATTCATGTGGACTAGCTTACAACAAAAGGCATTCGAAGAACTTAAAATTATTCTTAGTCAATCACCACTCTTACAATATCCCGATTTTAATCAAACATTCATTCTAACAACAGATGCAAGCAACTTTGCTATCGGTTCCGTATTATCTCAAGGCATAATCCCAAACGACCTACCTATTGCATATGCTAGCCGAACCTTAAACCGAGCCGAATCAAACTACACCACAACCGAAAGGGAACTTCTAGCCATAGTTTGGAGCGTTAGACATTTCAGACCTTACTTATACGGTAGACCATTCACTATTCTCACAGACCACCAACCACTAACATGGCTCTTCAACTGCAAAGACCCTGGATCGAGATTAGTAAGATGGAGACTAACCTTGGAAGAATACGAGTACCAAATCGTCTACAAACCTGGAAAACTAAATAAAAACGCTGATGCTTTAAGCAGGATGCCAACACTAGAACAAACCTCCGAAATTCCAATCAACCACATAAAATCACAAACCACAGAAAACTACAGTGACTTTCTAAAGGCAATGGAGACATCACCTATCCTCAACAACAATATAACCGAATTTCCTGAAGATCTTATCAATGCTAAAGACAACCTATTAATTTTTATAGCCACAGACCTCGAATTCATAGACCTACCAATAGAAATTAGTGATGAGCACAAACAAACACTACAGCTAAACCAACCAACTTATAAGAATATAGTTCCATTAGAAATAAAAAACCATAAAACATATTATGTATTTTGGAAGGAACACTACTGGAATTCAATGAACTATGAAGAATTGTTCCAACTAATTCAAAAACTACGAGACCATCTACTGGAAAATAACATCACTAGCATAAGCCTTGCCAGAATATCCTCGCAATACGACAAATTAAAATGGCATAAAAGTAGACTAATACTCCGTTATATTTTCAAAGAAAGCAATATTAAGGTAAATATATATCACCACCAACTAATAGAACCAAGAAATGACGAGATCCCAACAATTCTAAAGGAAAACCACAATAACCCATCCTCTGGACATTCGGGCTTCCACCGAACCTACAACCGGATAAAACAACGATATAAATGGCCAAAAATGAAATCCGATATAAATACCTTCATCAAAGCTTGCGAATCATGCCAAAAGAATAAATTAGTAAGACACAAAAACAAACAACCTATGGAAATCACCACCACAAGTTCAAAACCATTTGAGAAAATATTTCTAGACGTGGTTGGACCACTTCCATTAACCGAGGGAGGGAATAAGTATATCCTAACCTTACAAGATGACTTAACAAAATATTCACAAGCATATCCAATTCTTCAACACGACGCTAACACCATAGCACATAAAATAGTCGAAAACCTTATTTGCAAATTTGGTATTCCAGAAGTAATAGTCACCGACCAAGGTCGAGACTTCACATCAAATCTCCTGAAGCAAATTGCAAGATTATTCAAAATCAAACAGATCAATTGTTCTGCATACCATCCCCAAAGCAACGGAGCATTAGAACGAAGTCATCAAACATTAGCAGATTACCTGAAACACTACATTAATAACGAACAAACTGATTGGGATAATTGGATCGAATTTGCTATGTTCTCATATAACACTACCCCACATTCAACTACCAAATTCTCACCTTTCGAACTCATATTTGGTCATCAACCTAATCTACCCTCTAGCATTACAGCTAAACCTGAATTTAAATACACATACGATAACTATATAGACGAACTCACACTTAAGTTAAGGAAATCACACGAGATTGCCAAAGAAAATTGTACTCACTCTAAAGAAACAAACAAAAAATATTACGATCAGAAAATCAAAAATATTACCTATGAAATTGGAGATGAAGTATTTCTCATTAACGAACAAACCAAAATAGGGAAATCTAAAAAACTAACCCACCACTATAACGGACCCTATAAAATAATTGAAATCAATTCCCCAGTTAATTACACTATCCTTGTCAAAAATAAGAAACAAATAGTACACTCCAACCGATTAAAGATTTGTAATCAAATTCAGACTCACCATAATCAAACCTAGAAAGAAAAAATCACCAGCAATCACACAACATACTCATCGAAGATAATATATTTTAGGTTACAAATACTATGGCTTGCCTTTCATCTGTCAACGGCAACTTTTATAAACCAAAAATTAAACACATCAAGCATCTACTACGAAAAAATCGCTTCAGCACAATTTACCGAAAACACATGGGACCTAGTCACACATATTAATCTACAAGACTTTGAAAAGAAAATCGACTTCATCAATAAAATATTCGAAGAAACCAATGACTATTGTAGAATCAACATTTCAGCCTCCTTTTGTGAAACACCAAGAAAAGTATTGAGTCTATTAATTCCAAATCTATACAAACAAGACCTCTCATTAAAATCATTAACTAATCATCCCATTCGTCAAAAACGCGCATGGCTAAACATTATAGGCTCCGCTTTTAAAACAGTCTTTGGAACAATGGACCAAAATGACGCTGATCATTACGACAATGTTATCAATCATGTTCACGAAAATGAAGGTCAACTCATCGATCTATTAAAACAACAAGTACAAGTTGTTAAAACCACAATAACAAATTTCAATAATACTATAACTGATCTAAATAAAAACGCGGAAATCTTTAACTCTAATTTCATAAAACTCAAAAATTTCGCTCAAAACGCAAGTAACAAATTTTTCCATCTTGAATTAAAACAAACAATAGAAGAACACTTTACCTTACTAACTCTACTAACAACCGAAGTAGAAAACGAATACGCTACGTTAATTAATACAGTATTATTTGCAAAATCGAACTCAATCCACCCTTTCGTCATTACTCCAAAACAACTTACCTCAGAACTAACAAAAACATTACCCTTCTTACCAACAGGAACCTCCTATGTCACTTCTCTAGAAATACAAAATACAGAAATCCTACAATCGCTTGCAAAAATAAAATGCTATTTTTCAAATAATAGAATAATATATGTCATCTCAAATCCTTTAATCAATCTCAACCTATTTTCAATTTACAACCTCATTACTATACCAATCTACTACCCAAATAGTAATTCTTACAACTTTATACTACCCTCTACTAAATATTTAGCCCTATCGGAGGATAAAAACACATACCTTACCTTAGAAAATTTAAAAGATTGTCAAAATATCAATGAAAACAAGACCATATGTTTTGTCAACAAACCCTTCTTTAAAACTCATTTTAGACCCATATGCGAAACAGAAATCCTCTTCTATCCCGAAATTATTCCTAACTCTTGCGACACTCGAAAAATTAGAACTATCTCAGAAATCTGGCATAAATTAGATAAATCAAATAGTTGGATTTATGTCCTACCCAGAATAACCGACGTTACTATTAGTTGTGTCGATAAAACTCCAATCAACGTATTCCTCAATAAAACAGGAATCTTAAAAACTGACAATAACTGCAAAATTTATACTAGTCTAACTACCTTAACAACGAATAATAATTTTGAAACCAATTTTGATGCTATCATCCCACAAATTCAACTTGAAGACGATTGCTGTAAAAATAAAAAGAAAGACGGAAAAATTCCAATTGATCTAAATCTCATACAAATTACTAATCTAAATAAAGAATCATTAAATATAGCAAGTCTAAAACTTGACCAAATCCAATCAAATGCTGATGAGTTGTTCGAAAAAGCTAGTACTTGGAATCAAATAACACAAAACTCATATTTCTCCTACCTCGTTTGTAGTTTACTAAAAATTTTAGCGATATACGCTGGATATAGAATATTTAAAGTCCTAAAACAAAAATGCCGAAAGAATACAAGACCATGTCAAAGTATAATGAATACCCTTGCCCTAAACATTTGTAAAAAATCTAATAAAAATGAACCTACCATAGAATTAGAATTTGATGATAGCGAAAAGACTGAAGAAATTCCAATAAGAAAGAGTTGCAGAATCGCTAAACTTAAAGATAAAATATAATTATTCTTTCAATTACATATAACTTTCACATTATAATATTATTATTGTATTCTTAATATAAATTAGTCAATTTATTTTATATTGTATATCCTTATATAATTCCATTATATTACTCTAATATGTATTTTATTAACCAATATTTCATGTTAATCTTGTTCTTTATATGCTATTATACATTAAAGGGTTACACCTTTAATTTTCCTAAGGGGGGAGGTGTAATGTACCTAATGAACCCTTCATAATCTAATGTACTTTAAACCAATACTTATCATAATCACTTATTTATTGTTATTGTTATTCATTCTGTCTATTATATTATTTACCAATATTATTTGCATGTCGTTGTTCAACATCCATTAATGATAACTATTAAGTCCAAAATAATATTTACGATCCTAATCTTAAAACGATTAGGGCCTGTTATAAATACTTGTAAAACTCAAAGAAGTTCAGTTGATGTTAAGTTATAGATCCAGACCTATCAAATCTAGATTACTAAATAAAGTGAATAAATGACCAATTAAGCGAACGTTATTTACAAAAACCTTCACCGTCCCATTACAATAGAAAAAGAAGTCTTAAAATAAATACGATCAAATGTAAATACGACTAAATTTCGCTGTAATTTCATTATGGTAGTGTAATGTGTTTGCGACAACTATACCATAAGTAGATTTCTGTGAATGTTTCGCTATAATACGCCGTTCTATTCGATTTTTTTAAGAAAAGTACCCCTGCAAGAGTTATTTCAATCAACTTTCTCACTGAAATATCATAGAATTTGTTAATTTATTCAATTTAAAGAAACAAAAATTAATTTAAAAGTTATTAAAATATTAATATTTTATGTAAAATATTAAAATAATATTAAAAAAAACCTAGGTCAATATTTTAGTATAAAATTTGGATTTTTTAACAGTTCATAGTCCCTTAATTTATATGGATTATGTAGAACTAGAGCCTAAAATGTTATTAAAAATATAAATTTTACGTCACCCTTATGAAGAAGCATATTTTCTGAAATCTTATCAATGGAAACATTTTTGCCAGATGGTAATTCAGAAACATGTGTCAAATTTATGGCATGCTCAGAATTCAATGGGGTCGATTTAGATCCTTCTTGTTTATTTACGTTACTCAAATTTTTTGTTATGTCAACATAAGTTGAATAATTTTTATTCTGAGTAGATTGAGTGATTGTTCTTGCATCTGAAAAAAAATAATACATTTGATTTATTTTTATAAGCACACTTTGATCTTATATGAGCTGTCGAGTGAGATATACGTGTTACGGTTTGATTTTCTTTCCCCCATTCATTCTAAATTTGAAATCTGTTTGAGATTAATTGTATTGTTATACCCTTGTAAACTTTTCTTACAAAACAAACATTCGTAAAGTGATTTTAAAGATAAACATAACTGGCATATTTGAATTCTTAAATTTGACTTATTTATAATTTTTCTCGATGGTGAAAAAATAAGTGTATAAACTTAAATTTGTTGTTAAAATAAAATATAATAATTAAATGTTTGCAAAAATATTTAACTTTATTAAAAAATATATCATAATACTTCAAAACCTAACAACAAAACATGTAAACAAAATTATAGCACACGAAGCCGATGAATAACAAACCTTTGCAATAATATTTTACATATACATTTTAAAAATTAAAAGAAAGTTAATATTAATAATTTTAGATATTTTGTTAATTATTAATGAAATACTATATTAAAAATTGTAGGTGTTCAATCAAGTTAATCAGGTGCCCACTTCCACAACTATACTAAATTTAAAATTAAAAAATCTAAAAGTTATGGTATAACATACGAGTACATATTTTTTTAATTGAAAAATAGTAATTACTGACAGTAGTAGGTTTATAAAACAGAAATATATTTTATGTATTCGTATTATTATTACTTGACTTTTTTCAATGTTTGCCAGCTCTAATAGTAATGCAATTAAATTTTCAGTTGAATTGAAGTGAGATTTGTATGGCAGATTTTATAATATCATTTTTAGTGAAGTAAGTTTGACAATATTTAACGTATTTATACCATTTGTAAAATATTAAACTATATTAATATAAAGTATTTTGGCAGAAAGAAGAAAGCCTTTCAAAGTCTTTTCTGTGCAATAATAATTTTATTAATAAAATTAATAAATAATTAAAAAAGATAATAATTTTTTTAAAACCGTAGCTGTTAAAAAATTTAAAAACATATTTTGAAACGTGAAACAAATCGTAAATAAAATTAAGTTTGGCATAAAACTTACATTTGCTTAAAATTATCAAAATAAACAACTCAAACACATTCATTAAAATCATTTTCTTGCACTAACTCACTTATTTATAATAAAGATGCACTTAAAATTGAACCAAACGCTTTAACGTGTAAAATGCATCTGAAGTATTTCCCAGAAATACTTATCTTTATATAGAAAAGATACTGGGACTTACAGCATGGATAATACCCTTTTTATGAATGATTTTATTAAATAAAATATCCTTTACTTAATTAGTTAATAGCTTTTCTTAATAACATTTTGTATTGATCTGTTAACATGTTGCTGCAAGTTTAGTACTTTTATAGAACAATTAAATACAGATAGGCCTCAACTTATTTTGTATTTTATTTTTAAATATACAGCACAAGGTGGGCCTTTTAACTTGATAAAGGGGTGTATCTCAAAAATAATGCGTTTTATCAATTGGGAATTTGAAATAAGTTACTTGATTTCAAATCAGAATCGAATTAGTTTGGATCTAGAGCTCTACGTCACTAACATGGTCAAACATAGTAGAAATTACAGCAAAATAGACTTTAACGATACTACAGTTACGGAGTAGATATATTTACATTTGAGACAAATTAGGTTTGTTTTATGGGTTTTACTACCGATACATTTTGAAATCATTTTATACCTATAATTTACCATGGTGCACAACGGACTAACTAACCTTGCCACCATTTTAATGAACTCGAGACTGTTGAAAAAATTAGATATCGAAGATCAAACAAGTTGCTAAATCTAAAGCACGAAAAGTTGCTAGCTAAAATTAATCTACGAGTAGCTAAAATATTTATATTTACAAGAACAAAAATTGATATTATTTTTAATGTTTAAAATAGCAGTAATTAATATAATATATATCTGAAGGTGGAATAAACTTTCCTACGCAAATATAACAAATGTTTACATTTTCCTCGACATTTTCAAATGCATCTAACTCAACTTGTGAGAGTGGTAACATCTCTTATTTGTCTGCATATATTTCTGCTACTTTAACTGTAATTGCATTTAATTTTGATACAAACCATTCAATGCAATCTTCGCCGCTATATAAATCTCATTATGAACTAACCATCCAACTATCATCAAAGTTACATTTTAAATAATATGAAATACTACAAGGTATATTTTTTGATAAGCATTTGTGAATTAGCAGGTTTGCATATATTTATGGGTAGAATAAGACATTCAAGATCTGCATACATGACAAATGGGTACATTTCTTTATTTTTATAATTTTGAATATACAGCTATTTAGTGGATTCGTTTGGCATAACACATTTTACAGGTGAAGAATTTGAACAATCAATTTCATATTGAGTAAATTTTATTAAATAAATAAATAAATACATACCAGCTTTTTCAGTTGTTCCTGGCTCATTGCAGAGTGAACCAGCTATCATAGCGAATTTAACATTGTGTGAGCCAAATACCACAAATATCACTTCTATTCTCGCTGGTTGAAATGACTAAAGCCATGAACAAACTTAGTACCTACGTTTATATATGCCAAAAACATGCCAAAATGTCAAAATTGGTGCATCGACTTAACCTTCTAAAGTTGCTTACCGATTTTAACCAAATATTGAACATATGTTTTGTGCACCCCCAGTGGTGAATGCTTTGAAAAAATCTGGAGTTGTTTTGAAAGGTTGAATGAAAAAACATATAAATTTTTTCATTGTGAGTAAACATTACTAAAAAATATTATTATATAACTTATAATCAGGAACAGAACAAGTACAGGAGCAGGAACATAAGAAGAACCGCAACATTAATCAAGAACGGAGTAACAAAATAGCATGAACCATACCAGGAACAAAATTTACAAACTCAAAGAAACTTCTAGCACACAATCATTGAAATGACAAGAAATTAAACGATAAGCAGCAACATTATTTATTTGCATGAATTTTTGCAAATGAATTAATTTGCAATTATTAGATGAACTTTTCATCTTTCAATTTTATGTAAGTAGGTAACTCAAATCCAAAAATAACAAGTCTCAACTTTTTATTGGGCTGTAAGTTATTATTTTTGAAAGTCATAAAAAAAGTTATTAGAAAAAGCATTTCAGAAAAAAATTAGTTTTCCAGTGATGTATTATTTTAGAAATCATCACGAATTGTTAAATGCGTTGCGACGCTGAGCGTCGCTTGGATTTTTAATTTTTTTTAGGACAATTTATGGCCTACCCAATCCCCAACAACATACAGTTTTTCGAATGTAATATCACAAGTGCTCAAATTTTATCGATAAATTTTTGAAAAATTTTTTCGAAATCGTTTTTTCCGTGTAATTTAAAGAGTGGCAAAATCGGTAGATCCACTTAATCTTCTAAAGTTACGGGTCTATTTCGACCAAATATTGAACATATGTATCGGGTATAGCCCAAATAGTAAATGCTATAAAAAAATCTGTTTTTTAAAGAATCTTGTTTTTTTTTTTTGTAACGTGAATACCTGCCAGGAAGAATATTTTATTTAAACCAAATTTGGCATACATATTAGGAACACATTGAAGAAAATGCTGGTGAAAGTTTTATCCCCTAAAAATAAGCCCTTGTTGGTCCTTTAAATTAATTGTTCAAAAATTAACATTGTTTTGATTCATACATGTCAGCATAACCCACCATTTTCAATCAGTAATTTTATATATATTTACATAATGAGTGATTAAATAGCTATTTATGCAACCAGTTAGGAAATGCATTTTTTTGTGTAACGAGCGGATTTCTGCGGGACGAGCGCAGCGAGTTCTGCAAAATAACGCGAGTTACACAAAATAGCATTTCCTAACATGTTGCATACAAGATTTTTTCTAATTTTTACAAGAACCTTCTCAAAAAAGAGTTTTTTAAACTTATGATATTAATAATTTAGTGAATTTTATCAAAACAAGTAGGCTTTATTCGGAACTTTTCATCACCAGTTGTGAAATATTTTTCATTACATCACCAGTTGCGTAAAATGTGCCGTTTGCCAACTACAATCGATTTTGAAAAGTCACATTTTACATGCCAAAATTAGAAAAAATAATTTACGACCGTAACTACACACCCCCACCCCCACAAATATGCAACTTAGTCATATGGATCGGATTTTCTTCATATTAGATTTCTACTTTTTATTTAAAACAGATTTACGAATAATCTAAATAAAAATAATATGCGACCCTTATTTTACAACTTCAACCCTAAATATACCCTTTACAGTAAAAATGCTCAAATTTTTTTTAAATTTGGAGTAGTAATTTTAACTTATTTAAGTTAGCATTATTTAGTTAATGAAATTGAAATTAAGCTAGGACCCAGATATCACAATTGCAACCCTTAATGCACCCCTTACAGTTCGATTTGTCACATTTCTTTCAAATTTATTTTCTATAGTCTGTCCGTTTATGATAGGCTATTACGTCATCAATTGTATATGACGCAATCTAAAGGTATATTCCGATTAACCGGCGGTTCCGAGTCACCAGCGGTTTTTTATGAGTTTGTTTTGAGGCCCCTGCAATTGGCAGGTCTTTGTTTTTGGGAGCAGCCACTCTATTAACACTCGTTAAACTTATTTTAAGTGCATTTGCCACCAAAATTCGCCGAGCAAATTTACAACCATGTTTTTCACTTCACTAAAAAGGCACTTTTGTACTGGCGAATGTGAATTATACTTTATGCGTGACCAACAAAACGTTGGTAATAAACTAAATGTCACTAAAAATAAAATCTTTCTCGCCCATTTTCTCAGTTAATACCTCATATTATCGCCTAATTTTTATCGCAATATTAATATTATTAATTACTAACGGATTTATGCCTAAAATTAATTGGATTCTATCGTTTTAATTTTTATTTTAGCAGTTGGTATAGACTACGTCATAACTGCTAAGCAGTGACGTAATAGCCTATCATAAACGGACAGCGTATAATAATAAATTGAAATATAATTTTAACTAGTTTATTCAAAAATAGGCTAGAATCCTCAATTCATGGCTTTAACCCTTAACACACCCTAGTGCTAGGATTACACTAATAGTGCTAGGATTTACTTCAAACATTGATTTATATTGGTAATTTTAAATCTTGCTTCAAATAGTTTCATTAAAATAAAGTACCTACAATACATTTTTCATTGTTTAATCTCTTCATACACATGCTTCAACTTTATCGCATAGATTTGTTTCAAATTTGGTTCCTAGTTAAAATTTAAAAAGCATTTTTAAATAACCCGATAATTTTTTCTTAACAAGATTTCTCCTCGAAATTCTAAAAATTTAAATAAGAAATTTTAACGTAGCAACGAGAGAAGTACTGTGAAATCTCATTTCCAGCGAATTTTATATCCAAAAATGTTTATGCGTGATCAACTCATGCAGACATTTAGAATTTTTTTTTCTGGTAAATCGGCTCCTTGAATAAAAAAATACCAAGAGACAAAATATTTTTAATCTTAAATAAGTTAATCAAAAACAAAATTTGATGATCATGGCGTTGACAGAAAAAGAAATATGGACCAATGTTCACACTTAATGTGACTTATAGAACCCTTGGATGTCGTTCAAACCATTCTAACATCAAAAAACGTTCATTAAAAGTGTAGGCTCATAACCAAAAAATAATCAAAATCGGTCAAAACGTTTTCCAAATATTTGAAAAAAATATATTTATTTTCAACTTTGAATCCCTCTAGCGGCAAAACTAAGCTTCTTCGGATTTAGGTAAGTTAAGTTAAATGAATCTATTTTAAGCCACAGAAGTTCTGGTCTTACGATGCCCACGTATTTCCGGGACACCCTCTACTATATGCGAGGGAAATATTCAGATTTATTTTATCTTTTTTCGCGAGTAATAACCCTTCACGTGAAAATAGACATTGTACCAGTTATTTACTGTGGTAAAATGGTTGTAGTGTGTTACATAATAATAAAATCAATTAAATTGTAGTTTTCGAGAAAGTAATCCATGATGCTTAAACTGTTTAAAGTGAATTGCCATGGGGCAATTATATTGGGCTTTAGTGTTTTCTTCCAAAATTTACCCGTAGTCCAGTTAATTGGTGTGTGATGGATGAACGCAGTGTATAGTACACAAGTTCAATAATCTATTAACATACTTGGTACACTTTGGTACCGATTGTTGAAATAGCATACGCAGCTATTTCACCATAGTCCAACACAGCTCATCCAAAATATATGACAATAAACACATATTTTAAGTAGTTCAATACCTTTATGTTCACTCAGCACTTAGCTAATGCTAAGAGGTACCATAAGAAGGTATCGTCAGTATTGATTGAATAAACGACTTAACCAGGCGTACTGTTTAATTCTACCTTTAAGAACCCCGCGACAAACTACCCCAAGTAGTTTATCACATGGCGATCTTGCCAACTGAATAGTTAGGCGCGGTAGAAATGAAATACAATAATCTGAAGGAGTAGTGAAGTTAAATTAAATCGGAGAGCCACGAGAAGTGAAAATTGACAATTAGTGGGAATAACTAAAAATAAAAAAGTGAAAAGTGAGTTATTAGTGTTACAAAAGAAGATGTTACAAAAAAATCTAAAGATAGAAGAGAAAATAATCATTGCCCAAACGGGAAATAATGGAGGAGCTTCAGCATCAGGATCAATCCCAACAGGCACAGCGGACAACCTCAACCAACATCAGTTCTCCACCCTCGGTCTAATTGGATTAATAGCATTGGCCGTAATATTCGCAGCAGCGGTTTGGTGGATGGTCTGTAGATGTAAGAAGATGTTCCAACGGAAGATCCAACAGGAAATCGCAAGAAGTAGAGAGCCAATTTAAGTAGTGAGTACTAACAATAAAACTGTAGAAAAGCGCGTGTGCGGGAAATAATTAGATATACAAAGTAATGTTAGTATGTTATGTAAAAGGTTGTAAGGAAAATAAGGAAAAGCTATAGAAATAATTAGTTAAACTATTGTACGTATAAGGGGATGATAGAATAAAGTAGTTTACAATATTCAATGTCTGGTATGGGAATGAATTTAAGTACTTGTATGAGGAATACAAGTTTCTTTGAGAAACACAAAGAAAGACTCCCAGGATAGACGCGTAAATAAGGAGATTGTTAAAAGGAAGTTCAGTAAAATAGATCAGTTAGAGGAAGAGTTTGCAGAACTTAAAGATTCGTTTAATTCTAGTAATAAAAATCCAGAGCTAATTAAAACAGTGAAAGCTTACACAGAATGTATTGATAAGTTTATAGTAGAAAGTAGGCAAATTTATTTAGAAAGACTACCGAATTGTTTAGACATTGAAACGATAGATAGAACATTAGAAGTAAGATTAGTAAATATGGGGGAAAAATTTGAGCTAAGGACCGCTGCCAGCATGATTCCGTCTATGATTGTCAGAGAGAATACTGTGAAGCAAATGATAGATGCCATTGAATTATATGATTCACTTTAAGACAATAACGGGAAAAAATTATTAACTACATATGTATTAAAAATACAGTTGTCACAAAACGCGAAACTAAGGCTTAATAGAGAATATGCAGATAATAATGAACTCATAAGGGATATAAAAAAGAATTTATTAAGTACTAAGTCGGTGGTAGCATTATCAGTGGAGCTATATAGCGCAAAACAGCACCATAAATCGGTTGAAGAGTTTGGAAAGCAAATCGAAGAACTCATGGTGAACTTAACCTTGGCGCAAAGCGATAGTGATGAAGCGACCGCAAAACTCTTATCAGGTAATAACGAAAAAATTGCGGTAAATGCTTTTGCGAATGGGCTGAGGGATGAACAGCTAAAAATTAGTGTTAAGGCTAGATATTACAGTAAACTAAGAGACGCGATTATATCGGCAAAAGAGGAGGAAACAACAAAGGGTATAGGACCGCCACAGAATTTATTTTATATGCAAAATAGAGGAAATTTTAGAGGGAATAGACCAGGTAGAGGCCAAGGGTCGAGTAGATACGGAAGCAATTTTGCAAGAGGCAATAGACAATTTGTTAACAATAATCGAAATGAAAACGATTATTCGGATTCCAATAGGCGTCATAATTATCAAAATCATAGCCAATCTTTTAATAGTCGGGGAAACTTCAGAGGAAGATGGCAAAACAACGCAAGACATCAAAATGATAGAGCTAGAGCATATCACTTTAGAGATGCCGAAATAGATAGCGGAGACCGCCAGTGACAGCAGCAAGCGAGTCCAATCGGCAAGGGATAATCGGTTTTTTCGGAAATAGGAGAGAATGAGTTAATATTAAGTATGAATGCACTAAATGTTGTACGAGTGAGTACGAGTGAGTGTACAACGTACAAATGTTGTACGTTGTGAAATAAATGAGTCACAGAAAATAAAAATAACTGGCGTTGCAGGTTCAATGTCAACGATAGGTACTACTAATGTTTCAATTGAGATAGGTTAGCATTTGTTTTGCTATAATTTTCATGTAGTGTCGGATTTTAATGTTGAAATGGATGGTGTAATAGGATCGGATTTTCTTAAAGCTCATGGAGCGATAATCGACTACGAAAAGTTTCGATTGACGTTGGGAGGAAAAGATATAAAGATACAGGCTTCGTTGTGTTCCAATAATCGAGGGAACACAAAAATGAGCCCGCGGTGCGAAATGATCCATTATTTTGAGGTTGAGAATGATAATGAATGTGTAGTGATGTCAGAGGAAGTATGCGAGGGAGTTTATACAGCGTGTACGGTAGTTCAGCTGTAAGGTGAATGCGCCTTTAAACGCATTCAGCGTTAAGTAGAAAGGCGCCTTAAGGAAGACGACACTTGCGACACGACAACTGTCAACAGAAGATAGATAAACAACTTGACATTTAACTTTGTAATCTTAAACAATAAACTAACGTAAACTAATTGAACGCTTGGTTATTTCAATAACAATACCAATCGTTTACATGGTGCCGAAACCTAAAAATTAAATCGAAAAGCAGAACCAGAAGGAAAAACCCAGCTGAAAAGATGGCATCAGCAAACTTACGACCGCCGAAGCAGTTTGTAATAAATCATGCAAATTATGTTCATAAGGAATGGGCCCTGTGGTTAAAACAGTATAACTACTATGAAATAGCTACTCAGTTGAATACGAAAACCCAAGAAGTGCAAATCGCAACGTTAATGACATGCGTTGGACAGGACGGAATAGAATTGTACAGTTCGTTGCCCGAACCGCTGCTGGCTAGTGGCCAAGAATTAACAGTGGACATAGTGAAGCAACGTTTCACCGATTACTTCGAACCAAAGATAAACATAACATTTGAGAGATTCAGGTTTCATCAGCTTAAGCAACAAAAGGGCGAGAAAGTCGAAGAATTCGTTGGCCGTTTAAGAGTTCAAGCGAAGAGATGCAATTTTCAGCACTTAATGAATGAAATTATACGAGATCAGTTAGTAATCGGAATAGAAAGCGAAGACGTGAGAAAAATACTTTTGGCCGAAGACTTAGCATTAGATGGAGCGTTAATGAAAGCGCAATCCAGCGAAAGGGCTTCAAAGCAAATGGAAGAAATGATACATCAAACAGACTCAATAAAGGTAGCTGCAATCAAGAAACGGTTTCAGAAAGACGAACGTAACGATCCAAGTGAGAAGTTTTTGTGTAAGAAATGCAGTAAGACACACGGTTATCGCGAGTGTCCCGCATTTAGACATAAGTGCGCGAAATGCAATCAGTTTAACCATTTTGAATCGAACTGTCCTAATGGCGCAAATTTTAGCAAACAAAAGCATTGGCGTAAAAATGCGAACATAAATCAAATCGGGGCAGAAGACGAATCGGACTCGGACGAACAGTTGTACGTGGGTGCTATAGACAATCTAAAAAAAAGTGACGGAAAGTGGGCAATTGAAGTGATAATTGGATCGCGAAAAATCAACATGAAGTTAGACACCGGTGCACAATGCAATGTAATGTCACTAAAGGATGCCGCAGCATTGGAACTAAATTTGACTAAGTCAAACACTAAAAATTTACTATCTTTTAGTAATCACAAACTATCAGTAATAGGCGAAGTATTACCTAAATGCCAAATTAACAATAAAAAGGCGCGTGTGGTGTTTAAAATAGTACGAGAAGAGGTCGATCCAGTATTAGGTGCTAACGCGTGCGAAATACTGAATTTAGTGAAACGGGTAGATCAATCGAATATATTTCCGATCTTTGACGGTTTAGGATGTGTCAAAGACTTTATTTACGACATCGAACTTATTGATAACCCAAAATTTAAAATTTTTCCCGCTAGAAGATTACCGAACAAAATTCGGGATGAAGTAAAAAAAGAAATCAACCGTATGGTTGAAATGGGAGTAATCGATCCAGCAGAAGAAGCAACTCCAGCGGTTTCACCTATAGTAGTGGTGTCGCGCAACAAACAAATGCGCATATGCATAGACTTAACAGATGTTAACAGGAACATTTTACGAAGGCATCATCCACTCAAAACGGTAGAAGAAATTGCAGCTAAACTGAGTTCAGCTCGTTACTTCACAGTGTTAGATTGTAAAAAGGGATTTTGGCAAATACCGGTAACCGAAAGAACCAAACGAATTTTAACATTTGCTACGCCGTGGGGACGTTACTCCTGCAACCGGTTGCCATTCGGACTGGCGTCAGCTCCCGAAGTGTTCCAGGCCAAAATGCAAGGTTTGCTGAAAAATATACCTAATGTCGAAGTAGCAATAGATGATATCATGATATACAGTGCAACCATTGAACAGCTTCGTGATATCACCACAAAAGTAGTAGAGATACTGAAGAAAGCCGGAATGACATTGAACAAAGAAAAGTGCCAATTTGAAAGACAAAAAATCAAATTTTTGGGCCACATATTTTCAAACAATGGAATGGAAATGGATCCGGAAAAGATCGAAGCCATTAATCGCCTTCAATCCCCCAAAAATAAAAAGGATCTGCAAAAACTCATGGGAAAGTTTACCTACCTTAGTAAGTACATTCCAAACTACTCGTTAGAAATCAAAATATTTAGGAAACTTTTAGAAGATAAATCTGAATGGAAGTGGGGTGAAAAAGAGGAAAAAGTTTTTGCAAACATGAAGTTGATAATTTCAAAACCGCCAGTCTTAAAGCTGTATGACGTAAATGAAAAAGTAAAATTACAAGTAGATGCAAGTTCAACAGCAGTGGGAGCAGTTTTGCTACAAGAAGGAAAACCAGTGGCGTACGCTTCCAAAGCGCTCACTAAGAGCCAGCAAAACTACTCTCAACTCGAGAAAGAAGTATTTGCTATATTTTTTGGTTGTGAAAAATTTCGCGAATACGTATGGGGGAAAAAACTGACCATTGAAACCGACCACAAACCATTGGAATCAATATTCAAAAAACCAATATACGGCATACCTCTACAAATACAGAAGTTAAGGACAAAACTTCTCACATATGATCCAGTAGTAGTGTACGTCAAAGGCGCAACAATGTTTCTGGCAGACCCGCTGAGTAGATTCTGTAAAAATGAAGTCCCGGAGGAAGGAAACGAGACGGAAAAACTAATAAGTACTATCATGTCTGTTTCTGAAGAAGAATTAGGACGATTAAAAACAGCAATGAAAAACGATCCCGAAATGCAACAGCTGCAGCAATACATTTTACAGGGGTGGCCAGAGAAGAAAGAATTCATTCAGGAAGAATTAAAATGGTATTGGAACTTTAGAGAACAGCTTTCCACTAGCGAAGATTTGATAATTTAACGTAGAGAAAATTGTAGTTCCAGCTGCATTGACTACACATATGTTAAAGTATATACACGGTGGACACTTTGCGTACGAAAAATGTATCAGTAGAGCTCGAAGCTTACTATACTGGCCAAGGATGCCTGAAGATTTACGAAGATATATTCACGATCTGTCAAAAACACCAACGAAGCAACAATAAAGAAACGGTGATAACAACCGAAATCCCGAATTATCCGTTCGAAATTGCTGCTACAGACTTATTTTACTTTCAAGATAACAGCTTTATTGTCCTAACTGATAGCTATTCGGGATTTGTGGAATACCATCAGTTGAAAAATGCAAATTCGTTCGAAGTAATTACATTCTTAAAGTTAATATTTTCAACACATGGAATTCCTAGAAAGTTGTTTTCTGATAACGGACCGCCATTTAGTTCAAGGGAGTTTAAGCAATTTAGTCAACAATGGAAATTCGATCATGTAACAAGCAGCCCATACCATCCGAGAGGTAACGGACTAGCTGAACGAGCAGTGCAAACTATCAAAAACATACTTCGGAAATGTGCTGACGATAAAACAGACGTAAGATTAGCTTTGCTAAACCACAGAAACTTGCCTCGAGGTGATCTGGGCTCACCAGCTGAACGATTATTCAGTAGAAGCTTAAGAGGTCTCATCCCGACTACGGAAAAATACCTAAACAAAAAACATTTGGATAACATACCTACCAAACTTCAAGAGCAGCGCCAAAAGCAAAATGAACAAGCGAGTAGAAATGCTAGAAAAGACCCGCATTTCAACAGGGGGGATGAAGTGGTAGTGAAATCCACAAACAATAAGTACTGGAGTCCAGCGACAGTTACCGGCCTAGTACATCGTAGGTCCATAGAAGTTACAGACCAGAGAGGCAAAACGTTCAGGCGTAACTGCCATGACGTTAAGAAGACGGATGCCACATTCAATGAAAGAATCATACAAAATCCACAGTTTGTCGAAAATGCTATCAGTGAGCCGACACTACTGCTGCAAGAAGCACAGACAACTAGCCAGCAGGATATCCGGTTACCAATAACAATAGAAGCCAAGCCAACCTCAGAAGTGGTTACTACCAGAAGTGGGCGTATAGTCAAGCCGCCCGACCGCTTGAATCTATGAAAGGGCTAAAAGGGGAAGATGTAAGGTGAATGCGCCTTTAAACGCATTCAGCGTTAAGTAGAAAGGCGCCTTAAGGAAGACGACACTTGCGACACGACAACTGTCAACAGAAGATAGATAAACAACTTGACATTTAACTTTGTAATCTTAAACAATAAACTAACGTAAACTAATTGAACGCTTGGTTATTTCAATAACAATACCAATCGTTTACAAGCCAAAAAATAACAAAATTCCAGTGCGATTGTTAAACGTGAATGATAGAGAAGTTAATATTCGAAATTTTAAACCGACCACAGAGAAACTTAAAAATTTTGAATTAGTTAAGATTGGTAGAAATAACTTAAATGTAGATACGATAGATCGGTTACTAGATTTAATAAAAGTAGAGAAACTAAACAAGAAGGAAGTAAAAGCGGTACACAAAATTTGCGCTAAGTTTGCCGATGCGTTTTATTTAGAAGATGATCCATTAACGGTAACTTATGTATGTAAGCAAAAAATTAGACTGCAGGAGGAAGCGGTCCCAGTATATGTGAAACCCTATAGATTACAGCAAGTACAAAAAACTGAAATTCATAAGCAAGTGGAACAAATGTTGAAAGATAGAATCATAGAACCGGCAGCTTCCGAATGGCCGTCACCACTATTAATTGTTCCAAAGAAAGCGGATGCCAATGGAAACAAGAAATGGAGAGTAGTAATTGACTACCGGTTGTTAAACAAATGCATAGCAGATGATAAGTTTCCACTGTTGTTTGGTCTATTTAGACGATTTAATTGTATTTGGCAATAATTTACAGAATCATAACAAAAACTTGATCAAAGTATTAGGTAGATTAAGGGATGTTAAACTAAAACTTAATCCGAGTAAATGTAAATTTTTACAAAAATAAATTCTATATTTAGGACACTTCATTTCAGAGGATGGCGTAGCGCAAGATCCAGAAAAAATTTGTGTTATGGAAAAGTATCCGGTACCAAAAAGTGCAAGTGAATCGAAGAGATTCGTGGCATTTGCAAATTACTATAGAAAATTTATTAAAAACTTCGCGGAGATAGCCGTACCGTTAAATCAGTTAGGGAAAAAAGAGGTTATCTTTGAGTGGACCTCAGAATGTCAAATAGCATTCGAAAAATTGAAAGACGCGTTGCTCAACTTACCAGTGTTGCAATACCCAAATTTTTCAGAAGAAAACCAATTTATTCTTAGAACTGACGCTTCCGGTTTTGCTTTAGGTGAGGTATTGTCTAATGGAAATGACCGACCGGTAGCGTATGCAAGTAGAACACTGGGAAAAAGCGAAATTAATTACCACACCATAGAAAAAGAGTTATTAGCTATCGTTTGGTCAGTAAACAAATTTAGGCCATATCTGTTAGGGCGAAAGTTTACCATTTATACAGACCACCGGCCATTAGTTTACTTATTTGGAATGGTGAACCCAGCTAGTAGGTTAACTAAATTTAAATTAAAGTTAGAAGAATATGACTACGAAGTACATTATGTCAAGGGCAAGGAGAATGTTACAGCAGATGCTTTGTCCAGGATTATAATTACTTCAGAGGACTTAAAAAAATATGTGTAAGGAAATGCCAGAGAAAATGTATGAAACTACTAGGGCACAGGCCTGAAAAGTGACGGAGGACGTAGAAACACCGAGCCCAAAAGACAGAAACGATATCGGGCTTGATCACCCCGGAATTGTTGAAATCTTAAAGCCTTCAGCAGATAGTGTAGTTACGCAATTATCAAAAAATGAATTCGATGAGATAAATAAGGAAAGTTGCAACTTTAAAATTGAAAATGAGAATATAGGGAATAAGGAAGATTGTAGTGTAATTTATGACAAAGAGTTAAAAATAATTTATTCAAAACAGGACACTCGATCGGCGTTAGCACTAGATGCATCGTTGAGAGTACTGAAAAAAGTAATTGATTGAATAATTAGGGAAGTTTTGATTTTACTCATCGTATATGTTTATTGGGGTGCTGAACACGAATCCGGAGCTTCCCACCAAAATTTCTGTACGCAACATGGTCAAAATCGGAAAAAACTTCAAAATTTTTTGGATTTTTTTTCATTTTTGACATATAACTTGAAAACCGTGCATTCTAGCTAAGACAAAGCATTAGTAGTAAATTAAAGAGCATAAAATTCTGCGTCGATTGACATATAATAACATTTAGTTTGGTTCAGTGGTATGACCACAATCAACAGTAAAAAAAGTCAATTTTTTTAACTTTCCTGAAAATTCCGTTAAGTTCACATTTGAACGTTAATAATTTGAAAACGGCTAGTAATACTAATACTAGCCGTATTAATACTAATATTAGCTAATGCATACTACTATACATACTAATACATACTAGTACTAGCCGCACACACCAGTACTAATATAGTAGTAGTAGTATAGTCCAGGAAAAATAAACAAAAATATAGCCTAACTAGGAAAAAATTTGTAACAGGCTGAATTTTTGTATGCACGTTAGTGTGATACATGCCAACAATGTGTGAAAGTTCCCCATCGATTTGATTGCCGCTAGCTTAGTTATGCGAGGTCAAAGGTCGCAAAAAACTTTTGAACTTTTGAAAACTTTTGAAAATATTTCAAGAACGGCAACTTTTCCGGAAAAAGTTATGGAGAGTTACTTTGTAGCTTAGTTGTTTTTCTATAAATTCTTATCATGAAAAAAATTTGTAGGTGTTACCGTTCATGAGATATGCAATTTAAAAGTTGTGTATGTAAAAAATATTAGAAAAAACTCCACCTATAGAGCTCAAATATTGTATCAGATATGTATATCGCATCGCTTATGTGTATATTGTATAAAATGGAAGCAATTTGTTTTATTTGTGGTTTTTCGTTGTCGGAAAGTAATATTTGCACCGTTGATCGTGGATTAAAAACCTTAATTGATTCAAGTGTAGAAAGAGGCGATGAAAAAGCCGTTTATTTAAAAGATAAACAATCTGTGACTGTTCATCGTGAGTGTCGAAAAGACTATACTAGAAAAAGCAGTATTGTTTCATATAAAAGACAGAGATACTGTGGAATCCAGCACATCTGTTAGTCCACCGTGTGTACGAACAAGGTCTAGTTATGACTATTTTTCCTTTGAAAATTTGTGCATTTTTTGCGGCGAAACTGCTACAGAAGAGAATGAGAAGAAGAAAAAGCTTGAGGTTCGTCATACAATTCATGTATCCACATCTTCGTTTCGAACTTCCATTTTAGAATTTGCTAAAAAGCGTGGTGATAATTTAGCTCAGACTGTTACCAACCGCTTAGAAGTTGTGGACAACTTAATTGCTGTGAATGCCAGGTATCACTTGAAGTGTTGGATTTATTTTATGCGGTTGCCTACGGAAGAAAAAAGAGGTCGTCCAGAAAATGAAAATATTCTCATTGCAATGGAAACTATATTTTCCTATATTGAAAATAATGACGATTGTCAATTCACTGTGAATGAGTTGAAAGATGCTTGCCAGGGCGAACCTCCAACAAACAGAATCATTAAAAGTAAATTGAAGGAAAGGTATGGTTCTCGTATTATAATTACCGAGAAGAAAGGAAGTTCTGCTATTATTTGTTTTAATGATATACAGCATGATATTTTGAGCAAGTCCTGGTACAATAATCGGAAACAAAATGAGAGTGAAGAACGCTTACGAATTGTGAAAGCAGCCGCTGCAATAATTCATGAAGACATAGCTTCTACAATAAGTAATAATCAGTGTTATCCTCCACCAACCCAAATGTTTGATAGTATAAATGATGAAATTCCACATTCTTTGACTTATTTTTTAGAAGAATTAATTTTAAAGAATAAGCGTTGCAACTTGGAACGCTTGAAGTTGTTATGCACTGCTGTCGGCCATGCTATTATGTCGGCAGTTCGCCCCAGGTCATTCATTTCACGACTGCAACTAGGCCTCGCTATATTTTTCATAGAAGATTTGGCAGCAGACGTCTTATTGATATTATGTCTTCATTTGGTTTGTGTTCATCGTATCAGCAAGTTACGTTATATGAAGATGCAGCAGTTCACCAACCTGAGCCTCAGATTTTACCACTGGAGACAAGAACTTTCGTTCAATTTGCCGCCGATAATGCTGATATAAATGTGCATACAATTGATGGACATAACACTTTGCACATAATGGGCATAATTCAAATTGTCACTCCAAAAAAAGTCGTTGTCGCAGATGAGCCCATTCCACGTGTCAAGTCCAGACACTCCGCACAGGACTTTACAAATAAAGCAGCAGTACCATTAGAAACATATGAGAACACAGGTGTAGCAGGTTTGAGTAAAATTAGTGTCACAGAGTTTCAATATGAGGCGACGACTAATGTGTCATTTTTGAAAAGATGCATTATGGATGTATGGTAAATTTTGTAACATACAAAAATTGCCAGGATGGCAAGGATATATAGAATACCTAAATAAAAATAATTTTCGCTTTGAAATGTCTCAAGTCCTCTTTATGCCGTTTATACATTATCCAGCTAGTAACTACAACACAATTTATACAACTTTGTTAGAAGCTATAAAAAAAAAACAAGAGTTATGGCCACAACACATGCGTCATAACATTTGATCAACCTTTGTATACCAAAGCCAGAGACATCGTTGCTGCAGCACCTCCAAACTCAGACTTATCACGAATTATTGTTATACTTGGAGGATTTCATTTGATAATGTCTTATCTTGGAGCAGTTGGCTTTATAATGCAAGGAAGTGGACTCAAAGAAGTTTTGTCAGTCATTTACGCCTCCAATTCTGTTGATAAAATGCTAAACGGTCATGCATACGCCCGAGCAGTCAGGGGTCACACATTGCTCCATCTTGCTTTGGCAAAAATAATGCTAAAAGAAATTGACATTGATAAGGATACTGATGACATTCTTCGAACTACAATTGAAAACGTAATTGAAGGTTCTCTGTCATATGATGATATTGAGAAAGGTGATGAGAGAATTGAATTTGTGCTACGTAAAATAAATGAGACGCTTCAACAATATCAAGATCGCGGCCCAACTGCAAAATTATGGGTACAGTATTTCCAAATGATATCTATTGCTAAAGAGTTTATCAGAGCTCAGCGAATGGGAGACTGGTACTGTCACCTTAATTGCATAAAACAAATGTTACCATACTTCCATGCTGCTGGACATCATAATTATGCAAAATCGGCTCACTTACATCTCCAAGACATGATGCTACTTGAGCATTCCACTGCACAAAATGTTTTGGAGAGTTTCAAAAACGGACAATTCACCGTTAGACGATCTAATAAATTTACTTGTGGTACTTGGACTGATATGACTATCGAACAATCGCTCATGAATTCCATGAAAACAGATGGAGGTGTTGCTAGAGGCAGAAGTACTAAAGAGAGTGTGCTAAGCAAATGGGTGAATGGCATGCATACCATGAATACAGTGTGCGAACAATTAGAGAACATTTGTAATATAAACTTGGACACATCCGATCAACATGTAGATGCTAGAGATTCACGAGTACAGCGGGATACTACTGATGTAACAAAAGTCTTACAATGGTTTTCATGCCACGATCCTTTCCCTCAGCTTCCCCACATTATGTCAATATCAACTGGAGCCATCGGTGATGACAAGATTAATTGTTACCAAGCACGAGAAATTGGGCTTCTTTCTATGGCAAGCATGACAAACTTGACATTCGACAATATTAAATTGAAACGATCTAACAAAATAAATTCTCTTTTGACAGTAACCAGCTCAGTTAAAATACAAGGTGAAAAAGTTGCCATTGATCCACTATTACTGTTTCAGCGAATCAGTATTACCAAGGAGTTTAAAGACAATATTCGACAATACTTCAAGTACGAGTTAAGTCCATACCCATTATCACTATTTAGTGAGACTGGAATGCGTAAAAATAAAAAATCGTCTTTGTATGAATTACTGCAGCCAGTCAATGATGATATTGATTACACGAATGTAACATACATCGTCGATGGCGGATACCTTCTGCATCGGGTAATATGGAATCGAGAAAGCACGTTTGATACAATTTTCGATAGCTATGTAACTTATGTAAGAAAACATTTTGGCCACAACGTTATTATTGTATTTGACGGTTATAATGATACTGAAAATAACATCAAAGCTTTAGAGCAGCGTCGTCGTTGTGCTTCAGTTTCAACATCCACTAATATTCTCTTTGATGCATCAATGACAGTGCCGACGAGTCAACAACAATTGCTTGCCAATAAAAACAACAAAAGTCGATTCATTTCTATGTTGTCTGAAAAATTTGAGGCTGCTAATATTATGTTGAAGCAAGCAAAAAATGATGCTGATGTTCTGATCATCAAAACAGCGATAGAACAGTCGAATACAAGTACTGCTATTGTTGTTGGCGAAGATGTGGATTTGATCGTCATATTGATTGCACAAACTCCTCAGGACAAAACATTGTATTTTCAGAAACCTGGTAAAGCAAAAGTGGAATCAAAAATGTATTCTTCTCATAGTTTAAGTTTGTATCCTAAATGTCAGTCCCATATTTTATTTCTTCATGCAATTTCTGGCTGTGATACGACTTCTGCTCTATTTCGGAAAGGAAAATTGAATATCTTCAAACTGTTTGAAAAGAGTAATGATATGGTTAATTACGCCAAAGTCTTTTCAACCACCAACAGTGATCCCAATATTATTTTTGAAAATGGCATACGGTTTCTGTTGGCAGTTTATAAAGCAACCAAAAAACAAAACTCCATTGATGAATTGCGATATTTCAAGTTTGTTCAGTCGACCAAACTCAATACAGCTGTGCAATTGTCGACGCTTCCTCCAACCTCTGGTGCTGCTCAGCAGCATTTTTATCGCGCGTATTATCAAGTCCAAATATGGCTCGGCAATGACAACATTCATCCTGAAAACTGGGGATGGGTATTAGAAAATGATGTTTTAGAGCCAGTTACCACTCTGCTTCAACCCGCTCCTGATGAATTACTGAATACGGTATTTTGTAACTGCAAGAAAGGTTGTGGTCCTAAGTGTGGTTGTCGCAAATCAGGGTTAAAGTGCTCTATGGTTTGTAGCCAATGCCATGGCAACACTTGTTTAAACGCAGTTAAACTGAATATTGATGATGACTTGAACAATGATGACATAGATTCATTGTTTCTTTCTACCCAAAATGTAGAAATGGAACAACCAGACTCCGAAACTGAAGAAAACTAATATTATCGTATGTATGCCATTAAACTGAATTTTATTTACTTATTATTAAAAAACCATTATTGACTTTGTTGAATGATAATTCATAAAAGCAAAATGTCTTCGTTAAATAATAACGCCTTATACTTCAGTATATCTTCAGATTAATGATTATTAGTAATACTCCTTAATTTAGACGTCGATTTGTGGGTACTCTACGTTTTCAGTTTTATAAAACGCCATATCTCGTGAACGGTAATACCTACCAATTTTTTTTCTTATAAGTTTTTATAGAAAATTGTCTAATCTACAAAGTAACTCTCTATAATTTTTTCTGTCAAGATTGACGTTCATGAAATATTTGCAAAAACACGTTTTTCACGACCTTTGACCTCGAATAATTAAGCTAGCGGCAGTCTAATCGATGGGGAACTTTCACATATTATTTGGAGCCATCACATTACACTGCATACAAAAATTCAGCCTGTTACAATTTTTTTCCATGTCAATGCCTATTTCTCCTGGACTAGTAGTAGTGTGTGCCTTACTTCAATGAGTAAGACACACACCGAACAGGCGATCAGTGCTTCTGCAGTTCAGTTGTAATTTCCGCATGTTAACAACTTACTACGTTCGAAGCCATCTTATTTAAAAGTGAATAAACTGTGTGACTAGATTCATCATGAAAGAAAACGTATGTTTTATTTGTGATGAAGTGCTGGATCCAGAAAAATTAAAAGTGACTACCGTGGGAGATCGTGGTTTGGAAAAATTGAAGGAGGCTAGCAGGAAAAGAAGGGATGGAAAGCGTTTTACGGACAAAGTGTCTATTCAGGTACATGAGAAGTGTAGAAAGTCCTATACCAATGAAAAACTGATTGCTGCTCATATCAAGAAGCTGGAACAAGGTGAATTTAGACCAAAAACACGTTGTAATGTACCTTCATTCTCGTTTAAAACACACTGTTTTTTGTGTGGCCACCGCATAACAGCAGAGTTTTTGGCGGAGGAACGAAGGAAGAAAACCAATCGCAACAAAGTTAGGCAACAAAGTTAGATATAGTAAGACGTCTTGCCGATATTAGTGATTTGATAGCCAGTGATAGACAATATCACCTCCATTGCATGAAAAAACTGTACCATCGAAAAAAATCTGAACCAAAGGATGTAAAAAGGGGCAGATTCGATAATGAACTTCTAGAAGCAATGGACGATATTTACAATTACCTCGAAGACACAGGTGATAAATTTCAATTTTCCATGGAAGAACCAATTCCATATTGCCCCAATGTTCGGACAATAAAAACTAAGCTTCTCGAACGTTATGGAAGCGATATAATAATCAGTTCTCCCCTTTTCAGCCAGAGGCTGGCCACTGTCTGTTTTAAAAATACTGGCTATAAAATTTTCACTGACGCATGGTATCAGCGGAAGTCTGCTGCTGAAGAAGAAGAGAGACTTCGTATCGTGGAGACTGCAGCTGCTATAATTGTCGAAGGCATACAAAGCCAATTCTACCAAACAACACAATATCCTCCACCAGATAACTTTATGGCAGGTAGTCAAGAACTCATTCCTAAAAGTCTTCGTATATTTACGGAAAAAGTGATATTCCATAAAAAGCGTGGGGACCCTGAACCTTGGAAAAGAAAGTGTACTGCTCTTGCTCACACTATAATTTTGGCTGTGAGACCAAATTCATTTATCTCTCCAATACTGTTAGGATTGGCTTCATTTGTATACAGAAAGTTTGCCTCAAGAAAACTGGTTGATCTCTTATCGTCCCAGGGATTTTGTGCATCTTACCATGAAACTGTTCAGTTTGAAATATCAACAATAGTGACACCTCCTATGCAAATACAATAGCCTTGTTTTTCTCAACTGGTATTTGACAACGCGGACTTCAATGTTCAATCAATTAATGGTCTGAATACTTTTCTTGTGATCGGTGGTGCTTGTTGCCTCACTCCCAAACATGCTATAGCACCAGATCAATTCATTCCTCGCCTAAAAAAACTACCATCTGCCGAAGTCATAGGCGATTTTGGAGCAGTTAAACTCATGCATTTTGAGAAAACTAATGCTGAAGGTTTGGCAGCAATCAAGATACAAGACCTCAATAAATGCTCTACAACTTTCTTTGCATACATTGCGTATCAGAAGCCGTTTTTAAGTTATTGACGTTCAAATATGGCCTTAACGAAATTTTAAGGAAAGTTAAAAAAATTGACGTTTTTGACTGTTGATTGTGGTCATACCACTGAACCAAATTAAATGTTATTATATGTCATCGACGCAGAATTTTATGTTCTTTAATTTACTGCCAGGTTTCAGCTAGAATGCACGGTTTTCAAATTATAAGCCAAAAATAATAAAAAAATCCAAAAAAATTGAGGTTTTTTGCGATTTTAACCATGTTGCGTTCAGCAATTTTGGTGGGAAGCTCCAGATTCGTGTTTAGCAACCCAAAAAACATATAGAATGAGTTAAATCAAAACTTCCCCAAATATTGCATCCCCAAATCACCAATTGACTGGGCTACTGTTATCAGAAGAAAAAGTCACCAACACATCTGGTGTACGACGTATTCCAAGAAATCTTCCAAGCAGCCAATTCCAAACTACTATTATCTCGATGAATGATTGACCCGAGTAAATATATATTAAAGAATTATTCATAAAATTTTATTCAGAAATAAAAACAAAATACATTTTATATCATATTTGAAATATAAAAACAACAATTAATATCCTACATTTGTGCCCACACGATCTCTTGGGATTAACCGCAATTCAGATCCATGTTTTAAAAAAACATTACCTGCAACATAAAAAATATATAAATATATTGTTTCTAAACATAGTAATGGCACTATACTAAGAAATTTAATTTAGTAACCCCATGTCGGTCATGTCAATACAGAAACTTTTAAAAACATATTTTTTGCAATTTGCGATTAAAATGACATCTTTTTAGTTGCCATTTTTGATGTTGAAACAGCCTACTTTTTTTTATTGTTCTAAAAAAAGCGTGAAAAAAAGACTTTTTTTCACTCTTTTTCTACTTTTTTTCACTCTTTTTACTTTTTTTCATTATTTTGAAAATTGCTAAAAACGTGGCAAAAAGTTATAAAACCGCAATGTTTTATTTATTAACAATATTAATTGTACAATTAGTAAGAATATTTAACTAAACAGAAACATATAAGCAACATTTCCATTAAATTTGAGTTAGCAAACACTTCTGTTCGATTTGAATTATGTGAAGGAAGCTGTTTGATTTTTCGTTCCTAGGGGCGATTTCAATTGTTTTATCAATGCTTGCTTTAATTAATAACAAATTAAGCTTGAATCAAGCAACCGATTGTCATCTGATTATTAACTAATATTTAATATTTATTATTTTAATTAAAAATTGCAAAAAATAGTGTATACAACACGAGCAAAATTAGTTATTTTTTCACTTCTCGTATTGTCCAACTCGGCTGACGCCTCGTTGGACAAATTTACGACTCGTGAAAAAATAACTTACATTTTGCTACTTGTTGTATAAATAACTATTTTTTGCATAATTATACCATTAAATCTGAATTCGTATGCATTACTAGACCATAATGGTCTGGTAGAGTTCAGGATAAAAATCAATGGTGGGAATGCGCGGCAAGGCGGAGTCAAGTCCAGATCATAGTCCATTTCAATATTATAATATTAATAAGCATTTTTTTTAACGATTTAATGCCAGTATTGCAAATAAATACGATTGTATGAAAATATTTGAATAACATTACAAACATTACAAATAATTTTACACACATGATTTTTTTTAGAAATAAACCTAACCTGCAGTTTGCTGTGGATTAATTCCAACCCCATCATCGGTAATAATAGCTGAAGTAGCAGAAGGGACTTTAAATTCTTCGGCTGCATATTTTAATACTGCTGTAAATGGTGTAGCTTCGGGAACACTTAACCTAAATAAATAAAAAATCAAATCTGAATAGGTAATATTAATATATTATAAATTACAAAAAATTAGACATTTATCTCCAAATACGACCGGAATTTGAAGATGGTCGTCCAACATAAGGTACCCAAAGCAAAGAACTCATATACACCAAGAAGCACACTTAGGCCAATTATAGCGTGCGAAGTCATTAGATGGCGCGAGACTTGTATCGGCAACATAATTTTGCATCTACCACTATTTTGTATTTGTTTCTGCGATAGAAATAGAAAAGTTTATGATTTACGTCGTTTCCAATATTCTAATTTTTTTCTTTGATAACACAAATCAAATTCACTGTCAAGAAAGTTTTAACAGCGCCATCTTATCGAGGGGGTAACACAACTTGTGTTTTGTTACCCAAAAGTGGCACACGCTGAGATCAAAGGATTTTTATTGCGAGTGCGTTTCTTGGTGTATATGAGTTCTTTGCCCAAAGACATTCAAGTTTTTTATCACCCAACACAATACATCTTCATGTCAAATTTTAAATATTATTGGCAAAGACGATCACAGAGAAACACGTTTAAGAGGGGCGATCAACAAGGTAGATGACCCACATTACAGTTTTATTTTGTAAAATTCAGTTGCAATTGGTAAAAAGTTATTAGTGCAATATTATTTTTCAAAAAACAATGGACAAGACAAGTACCAGATGTATTTTGTTTGTGAAATTGGATCGTAGATACTTAGATATTGATTTCTGAAGTTTAAAATTTATTTATTACAAATCAAGTTACTAAAATGATTAATCACTTAAACAAGCATGTTAGAACCACTAAATTTTGAAACCATACTTTGCACTAATTGAAACAAAAAACAAATTGTTCAATTTTATTATTTTAATTTTAATTATCTGCAGTACCACCTAAAGTCAAGTCGACTACGTTCTGACCTGTTGTATCGAATGCACTAGACGTACTTTTTTATTGCTAGGCTGTGCCAGCCCATTACAGTATATGATAACAAGAACGTACGTCTGCCAGCGCTGCGACAGAACTTCCCAGATTTTATTAAAACAATCAATGTGAATGACAAAAAAGTTACATGTACGTATGTCTTACGTCTTGTTGTCGTTCAGTGCCGTCGTATGAATATAATCTTTTACTTTTGTATTGGCATGTCGCTGCTGCTGGGGAGATATTCTACGCTACTAGTAAAATTTTTACATGGCCTTCAATTGACTTGGTACAGGCGGAATCCGCTGAGAGCCTACAGGTCAGAACAGAATAGGAAGCACTATATTTACATATCTCAATTAGCATCAAATTATCACCAAGCATTTCTAAACAAGTATTTTTCACAATTCAAACTTTGGTTGCGTGTGTGGTAGGCCTAGCCATGCGCTTCGCGCGGCTGCCCCACTCGCCCAAGGTTGACGTTAACGTCGGACGCCAGGCATAAGTCAATAAAACTTTACGAATTATTATGAAAATCCCACAACTATTTAAGCAACCAATAGAATGGCCGCATTTAAGCTTGTTGCTATAGTTACAATTGATCAACACCAATATTTTTTGGAAATATTTTGAAAATATTTAAAATATTTCCGATGTCACAATGAAAGGTGTTGTCAAAATTAATTTATTGGAAAAATTGGTAACATTAAATGAATCCAACAAATATATCCGAAAAACTAATTAAAATTAAAAACACAGTGATTGTAAGTAGTTTGTTGTTGGTTTCCAACGGAAGCAGAAGCGGAAGTCGAGTAAGATAGATGAAAAACTAAGATAGATGTAGAATGGAAATATCTAGTAGTAAAATGTCATTATAATTTATTAAATATTTTATAAAATATAACATCAATTAAGAGTTGTGCGATTTTCTTACCGAATACCATTCGTACAAAAATTAATTCCGAATTTTTTTTATCGCTTACATAAATAATTTGTGCACTTATGGTATTACATGTGATAATATTCAATAACAAGTAAAGGTCAGGTACGTGTATTTAAATCGTTGTTTTCGTATTATTAAATCAGAATGATTAACACAGTTGATAGTAATAAATCGAAAGTACATAAAAAAATAAAAAGTTCAAGTGCGAAAAGTAGAAAAGTGGTCGGTCATCCAGGATATAGAGTGCCTGGGTATAATTATTTGGGTCCAGGAAATTTCGTAATAAATGGTGATCCCGTTAATCAGACGGATGCTATTGCACAAATACATGATATTGCATATTATCGAGCAAGGAATCAAGAAGATATTCGACGTGCCGATAAAAAAAATTTAAAAGATTTTTTTGAAAAAAAATTTATAGTCATACTCCTGGGGCGGCACTTGGAACAGAAGGAATTGGAGATAAATATGCATTAGAGTCTATTACTGGTGTTTTATATCCACGTACATTTAATGAAGGTGCTCCACGAGAATTTTTTTTTTTTGTGGAGCTCGTCATTATTCTATAAGTGCCGTATAGCATAGAGTAAAAAGTGAATGGAAACAAAAAAGAAAGACTTAGATTATATAGCGAGCACAGCAAAACGGAAGATCAAACACCCCCAGTACCAGTGGATCCGGTGACTCCGGAACCGCAGGTACTTCCAGTATGTCGCTAGAAAAGTTGCTCGAATTTCTATCAAACGACGAGTCGTACACGATATTATTCGTGGACCCAATACCGGAGGATATTCTGAAATTGTTATACCAAACGCACAAGGAAGAATTTCAATGTTCAATTTCTGTGTCATCTTCACCCATGGAAACAACCATATCCACGTCATTCACGACTGCTCCTACCTTACCGACAGGTGTAGGTGCACAAGGCTCAGGGAAATCATGCGAAACCGTTTCATTGGACGAAGAAGAATTATTTGGGGAAGGGACTTCGGCAGCGTCTACATCCAAAATACCATTTCGTATTCAGAAAAGGACAACAGACAAATTAATTACTTGGAGTGCGGAGGAGAAATCTGGATACGAGGTGATAAAATTAGATCTGATGCCATTCTCAAAATGTTCGGTGACGGACAAGAGAGATTGGTGGCGGAACGCCAACAGACGAATACAGTTTGTGACTTCATCGAATGTGGATCCAATCTACATTCACCTAAACAAATATCTGTCGATCCTCAACAAACGGATGCTGGAAAAGAAGGACAAACAAAAGGAGGAAAAGGACGCCAATTCGAAGTTTGGTTAAGGAATCACGTTAGTAGCCCGTTAGTATATATATTCCAAACTAGTTTTTTTTTTAATCAAAATATAAATATTGGCCAGTTAACAAAAGCTGCATTTCAGTTCCATTACGACCAATAAACACAAAAGTTCAAGACATGTCAATTAGTGAACTTGAAAGATATTGTGAGGAGGTCGATAATTGTATTTTTAATGCACGTTTAGGTAATTTGCCGGAACATTATTTTGATGTTCCGTTTTCTTGTAAAATTTTAGAAAAATTATTGCAACAATTTCAATTTTTTAATGATGTTCATCTTGTTAAGTCCTTTGTGGTAAAACTTTGTTCAATCATTAACAGATCAAATGGAAAACAAAATACAATTGTTTGTGTTTCGGAACCAAGTGCCGGTAAAAATTATTTTTTCGATACTGTTTTACATTTTTGTTTAAGTATAGGTTATATTGCACATTTCAATAAATGTATTTCTTTCCCTCTTCAAGATTATGCAGGAAAAAGAATATTATGTTGGAATGAACCAAATTGTGAGCCTGGAGCCTGGGACACTATTAAGATGTTACTTGGAAGAGATAATTGTCCAGTTAGAGTTAAATATGTGGATGATCAACAAGTTACAAAACTCCAGTTATAGTTTTAACTAACAAAGATATTTTTTCAAAAGAAGTACTTGTGCTTCTAGGATATATAAAGTAACTTGTCAACCTTGTCCTTTTTTAAAGAAATATAATAAAAAAAAAACCCATCCTTTATGTTTTACTATGTTATTAAGGAAGTATAATTGTTTGCCACAAAAAACCAATGAAAAAAATGTAAATAATTTAAGTGAATTAAGTGATGAGGATGTAGAAAGTAATAGTTATAATTCTCACGACTTTTTTTAATATTTAATAAAAATTAATACAATTTAGTTATTTTTGTTTTCTTTTTTGATATATCAATATTAGAAAATCCACTAATGTCCGAACCTTCTTCTGATGTTTGAGAAGTACTTCCGCAAGCTGACAGAATCATTTCTGAGATTGTTTCCGACCAACTGATGTTACCACTACTAGTATCATTTACTTCAAACAGTTTCTCCATTCGTAAATTTCTTAGTCTCATTTGGATAAGACACTAGATTCCCTTTTGTAAATGCACTATTGTGATTTACCGACACATCCAATTCACATTCAATATACCAATAGGCAGCAGAATTTAAGAAAGTAGTACTTTCAGTCGCTAGATTCAATTGAGGAGTAGCTAATAATCCAACATGTACTTGTGGTTGATGAGTTGTTGAAATTGATCCATTTAAAGGATGATGCATTCCATAAGTTCTAAATGCTGACTATGATCTGCACTGACGTTACTTATTGTTTCCTTCGTTACTTTTTCTTTAGCAATTCCCAAACGTCCTTTCATAATAGCTTTATCAGCATCTTTATAATATTAAATACTTTCCAATTTTAACAAGGAGTAGCTAAATAAATATCAGCTTCGTTTCTACTAAAAGGTATCCAATGTCTTTTTGGTGATTTCAATGCACCAGCTTTAATATTATAAGAGTAATCTATTACTGTATCTCCAAGACAATTATTAATCATAAAAGTGTTTACGTTCTCGTCTTGACAAAACCTTCCCTCGTTATGTAGCACGTAGTCAGTGGGAGCACCTCCTGGAGTACTGCTTTTATTCTATTCATGCACCCAAAAGTTTGAATTGCTTTATTCAAACTTGATATTGTTTAAGTTGACCGTTAGAGTTCTTTGCGTATGAAATATTTGTTTTTGGTTTTAACCAACAGATGACGCTGATACCTGTTATGTGTGTCATGTACCTTGTTGACCGCAAATCTTAATTGCACTCACAAAAGCAAACAATATAAAGGCCTATAGACGTACTCTTTTTTTAAGGTTATGCTGCGTTTTTATATTTTTTCAAATAACCACTACAAATACAGTTCAAAGTTCCAAGCAACACTTTAAAATCACTAACCTATTAATATGCACCAATAACTAATTCCATTTGCTCGTGAAACTCATGTAGATCAAGGGATTAATGTAGATCAAGGGATTAATATCTTAAATTTTAAATTTAGTGATTAGTATCGTATTTTAGATACGCCACTTGCCGATTTTCACAAGCTTTTGGACGTCATGTTAGGCCGTGATATGCCTTGAAAACGCTGTAGAAGTTGGCAAGTGATCGCAACAATAGTGAACGCTATTTGTGTGAAAAGTGTATAGTTAGATTTTTCAACGATATTTGAATTCATTTTTAGTGTTTATTGTGTAATTTAGTGTAGTTAGAGATATCGACTTGAGTATAGGTTTTATTTAAAATAATGGAAATGTATAAAGTATTAAATATTTAAATATATAATGGTGAATAGTAATGGTGAATAGTAACACTTTAAAATAGATAGCTTATGGGTTGTGTGAGATAGCATACATCGTGTAGGCAGGCTAGCGTGGTCATGGAATTTCCCTATAAATGCATACGACCTTGAAAACGCTGCGCAATTTGGCAAGCGGCGTGCGTAGAGTAACAACAGGGCACAGGAGTGAACAATTTGTGGGAAGTTACAATTAGTTATTACATATTATTAGATTTTTGAAAAATATTTGACTTCATTATTAGTGTTTATTGTGTAATTTAGTGTAGTTTATAAGTAATAGGTACATTTTTAATCTTAAAGTGAACCTTAAAATAAAATAAAAATAGATACATCTATGATTGTGTTGTCATAGTAATTAGAACATATAAGGCTGTTTTTGTGCTAGATTATGATTGTAATAGGTAGATGGTAGACTTTCACTAAGTTATTAATTTTCGAAATATAAACAAAAAAGTTTACCATGTTAAATATTTTACTTAAGTATGTACTTATTATATTTCGGCCTCGTTTCGAAAATAATACTAGGTAGTTCCCTCACTTTACACCAGATGTCCACAATCTTTAACTTAAAAATTCTGCCACGGATATTGCTATGTCACTGGCAGCACCTCATTCTTTACTTTTGTGCCAGATCAAACACATCGGTTTTTTGTACTGTTAGTAAAAGTAAAAGTGAATAAAAAATGCCAAAAAGCTCAAGAAAACGCCGACACCATCGTAGTGGTTCTCGTTCTTCTTCCAGAGATAGAAGTTTAAGAAGAGAACTGAGAGAAATTCGACGACAATTAGCTGAATTGCAGAATGTGCCAGCGGAAAATGGCCGCTTTGTAACAAACGCACGTGATGCTAAGCAAAGTGACGACCATACTTATGGAAATGGCTTACCCGACATGGAAATCGAAAACAGTTGTAAGTTTACTTTACATGTTTTTGGTGTGCAGTAGAGTGCAATCAACGGCTCATCTTAGTGTTGGGTCGTGGACCCCCCGTTGCACCATTATTCCAGGGTGGGACTTGGAAAAATTGATATTTTAATCTGCCTGTTTGTGAACACAGGATTGTGATTGTAATTGCTGGACTGGTTTTAAATGTACCAGATATACTATTTGTTTGTGAATACAGCGAATAATTGTTAATTTGAAACAATTTACCGACTGTTTGTGAACACAGTTGTTTGTATTATGTTGTCGCTTGTGATAGCGCAAGCAATTTTAGTCATGTACTTTCATAATTTTTTGTGATAAATACATTCTTATATGAGAAGCCAATCAAAAGTCCAATATTTTCAAATCTGAACCAATCACGTTCGTTATTAAGTGATAAAAACCGCTATCAATAGGTGGAAAAAACGATAAAAACCCGTATTACTATTTAATAGGGGTTGCCATGACAATTATCTAGTATGCTTTGCTATTTTTTGCTATTAATGTCAAATTAATGTTACAAAATTGAAAAATGCAGGCTCAAGAACGTTTCGGTAACTGTTCACTTCTAAATATTGAAGATGCAATTAATAAGACAATTCAAGATGCAATTAATAAGACATTAGCCTCAATCATGTATTTATCTCCCTAAAATACATTCGAGATTCAATTTTCATCAGGATAATTTTATTTTAAATTTACTCAAAATTTGTTGCTATTTGGAAATATCTCTCGCAGAAAAGACATGAGAAAATCGCTCCAGCTGCGCTGTCGCGATTTTCTCATTTCTTTTCTGTTCGAGATATTTCCATAGCAACAAATCTTTCGTATTAAAATAAAATTATCCGGTGAAAATTGAACCTCTTATGTATTTACCCCCGACAAAAATTTTGAAATATTGTTTTCTTTCTGTTAACGCTATTCAGCAATAATCGAAAATGCCGATCAAGATTTCGCAGCCCCAGTAGAAAATGACGAAAACGTTCTACCTGTAATGGAACTAGAACAGGATGTTTTAGAGATTCTCGGTGATGACGTCACACCAGAAAAAACATTCGGCCCTGCTCTTCCCAAGAACATTGCGGCTCGTTGGACAAGCATTTTAAAAAACGGCCTCAGTGACGAAGAACGCCAAGCATTAATTAAAATGTATCCTTCACCGGAAAATTGTCAACTTTTAGACGCACCTAAATTAAATGTGGAAGTTTCCACTGCAGTTGCAGAATCTGTGGTTAAGCGTAATGCTCGTTTAGCTCTTCTCCAGGCTCGGATAGGAGCAGGTGTATCCGCCATGGGCAGAATTCTAACCTTAATGTTGGAAGAGGAGGGGGGTGGTAATCGAGAGTATATCAAGTTGCTTAGTCATGGAACTCGTCTTTTTGTGGATTTACATCATTCGGAATCTACCTCTAGAGATTTATTTTAAATAAAGACCTCAAAGACACGCTTAACAATGTTACTGTCGATGGATTGTTATTTGGGGACAATTTAGGAGATCGTGTGAAGCTGCAAAAAGTCTAGAACGTTCAGGACAGGACTTAAAACAACAAAAGTTTAAACAAGTAAGGAAGCCTATTCAATCGCGAAAGAATTTAAACTTCCGAGGTCCACCTCGAGCTGCACAGGGAATGCGTCAAGGTGGACAACAACAACAACAGCTGCGAACTCCCTCTTTTCGACACCAACCTCAACGCCGCCGAGGACTGGAACGCGGGCCGACAACATCCCGATTCAAACCTCAAACACAGGAAAGACGACGATACTAGAGAACACGATAGGAAATTTTGCTGGCCGTTTAAAAAATTATTTGTTTAATTGGCGTAGTATTACGTCCAATGAAACAATTTTTTCTTGGTTAGTTGGTTCTAGTTTCCCATTGATAGAAACCCCTTTTCAGGCTTTTTGGCCTAAAGAGACTAAATGGTCTTCTAGCGAGTTAATTGACTTAAACCATTCGGTTAAAAAGTTGCTGAAATTAGGAGCCATTAGTCAAGTTGTGCATTGTGAAGGGCAATATATCTCTAACATTTTTCTTGTACCGAAACCTGACGGAAGTAGACGAATGATTTTAAATTTAAAATCCCTTAATAAATTTGTTAGTTTGGAGCATTTTAAACTGGAAGACCACAGAACAGTAGCAAGAATTATAAAACCATTTTGTTTTATGGCAACCTTGGACCTACAAGATGCTTATCATTTGGTGCCAATATTAGAATCTCATAAAAAGCTTTTAAGATTCAGGTTTAATAGTGCTCTGTTCGAGTATAACTGTTTGCCCTTTGGTTTAAACTGTGCTCCTTTTGTGTTTACAAAGCTTATGAAGCCTATTTTAGAATTTTTAAGGAAAAAAGGATATATTTCTGTTATATATCTAGATGATTTTTTATTGTTAGGGAACACCTTAGCAGAGTGTGAAGATAATGTTTTACATACAAAGGATTTATTACAGAAATTAGGTTTTGTTATAAATTTTAGTAAAAGCCATATTATACCTAGGCAAGAGTATTTATACCTTGGTTTTGTTTTTAATTCTATAAATATGACAATTTCTTTGCCTGATAGAAAACGTTTAAACATAATTCGAATAATAACTAAACTTAAACTAAAAAACAAATGCAAGATTAGAGAATTCTCAAAATTTTTGGGAATTCTAACTTCGGCTTGTCCGGTTGTAGAGCGCGTACAGTATAACAAAAAGCTTGACCTTTAATGACCCTGCGCGTACGACAATACAGGATGGGTACAAGTAGGCAGTCAGAACGTGTGCGCAGCATGTGGGGAGAAACTGAGGTAACAAGGCCAAGCTGTCGCAAATTATTCCGCCAACTTTGTAATCATACAATTTTTGAATGTTCGCGCCTTGAGGGTGAAAGTAGTGGCGCCGCGAGCGACATTTTTTATAAAGACTCACTTACTATATAGTTGTTCATTGACATAGACGCATTGAATAAACCAAATAATTTGAACAATTTCACTAGTTTTATTAAAAAGAAGGTGACACTAAAACACATCAAAACACCAAGCTTTTTGTTAAGTTGTACAAACTCTACGCTATGGCTGGCTCTATACAAAATTATTTGAAAGAGCTAAATTTCTTGCTTTAAAAGATGTTTCGGGAGATTATGAAGCGACAATGAAAATTTCGTCCGGCTTGTTTGCCGATTTTGAGTGGTGGTTAAAAGAATTACCCACGACAAAGAATTTTATTAATTCTTATACTTTTTCACTAGAGACATATTCAGATGCTTCGACAACCGGGTGGGGGGTCGCTTGTAAAGAAGATAGAGCTCATGGTTTCTGGTCAGATTCTGAGAAAGAGTACCATATTAATTATTTGGAGCTGTTGGCTGCTTTTTTCGGGCTTAAATGTTTCGCGCATAGCTTATCAAATACAAACATCTTATGTCGAATTGACAATACAACAGCTATTGCGTATATTAACCGCATGGGCAGCGTGCAGTTTCCGAGGTTGAACGGTCTTACTCGAGAAATCTGGCAATGGTGCGAGCAGAGAAAATTGTTTATTTTTGCTTCTTATATAAGTTCTGTTAATAATACAGAGGCAGATAGAGAGTCGCGCTCACTCGCTCCAGAAACAGAATGGGAGTTAGGATTTTCAGCTTTTCAAGAAATAAAAGAATTATTTGGGGATCTTGAAATAGATTTGTTCGCCACCAGAAACAATGCTAAGTGCAGCAAATTTGTTTCATGGCTGAGAGACCCGGACGCTATAGCGATAGATGCTTTCACTATATCGTGGACTGCATTAAATTTTTACGCATTTCCTCCCTTTGCCATAATTTTACGTGTATTGCAAAAAATTATTAGTGATAAAGCAGAGGAAATTGTCGTTGTACCCTATTGCCCTGCTCAGCCATGGTTTCCTTTATATACTGCTCTTTTAGATTCGAAACTTATTTATTTTCAACCTAGTATAAGTTTGTTATGCTCTTTTGATAGGAGGCCGCATCCACTTTGGAAGACATTTATCCTGGTGGCAGGACGCTTATCGTACAAGCGCTTCGCAAACAAAACGTTCCAGAGTCTAGCATAGACATCTGTCTTTCATCAATAACCAATTCTACGATAAAGCAATATGACTGCGGTCTGAAAAAGTGGTGGTCTTAACAGCAAAAAATTAATGTATTTGCGATTTCCGTTCCGGACTTATTGGAATTTTCAACGTTTCATTATAATAGAGGAGTTGCATATGGTACCCTAAATTCATATCGCTCAGCAGTGACTCAACTATCAGATTCGCAAATTTCCCAAGATGTTAGGATAAAAAAGTTTTTTAAAGGAGTGTACGGTTTGCGTCCAAGTATACCAAAATACAAGGATATATGGGACCCGACTATTGTTTTAAATCGGTTGCGCAATATGGAAAATGATTCTATATCATTAGAAGACTTAACCCACAAGGTGGTGGTGCTTTTTGCTCTTGCTACCGCTCAGCGGGTCCAGACCTTGTCATTAATAGAAGTAGCTAACATTGAACGCGGAGCGGAGGAAGTGAAAATTAAAATTCCTGCCAGAATAAAAACATCCAGTCGAAATAGATTGCAACCCACTCTAGTTTTGCCATATTTTAGAGCAGATTCTGGAATATGCGTCGCCACTGCTCTTCTAGTATACGTAACCCGAACGGAACTACTTAGAGATTCTTCGACTGCAACGAGCAGGTTATTTATGACATTAAAAAAGCCTTATCATAACGCCGGTACTCTATTAGTCGTTGGATTAAGTTGGTTCTTGGAAAATGTGGCGTGGATATTAGCCGCTTCACCGCGCATAGTACAAGACATGCGGCGACTTCGGCAGCAGCCAGAAAAGGGGTTAATATAGACAATATTAGATTGGCCGCAGGCTGGTCCGAAAATTCAAGAACATTTGCGGTTTTTTTACCAAAGACCATTGTTACAAGACAACAACTTTGCTAGTGTTGTTTTGGGCTCATGAAGATTTTTCTTATATACATATTTGATATTTTTATATTTTGGTTCGATAAATATGTATAATACATGTTTTATATTTTTTTCTCAACATTTTGTTTTATAATATTAATTTGTTTAAATATTTAAAAAGAGTTACAATTATATAATTTTTTCTTGGTTGTTGCAACTATCTTTGAACAACTACCTAGTATTATTTTCGAAACGAGGCCGAAATATAATTACTAGATCAAACGAACTTACCAAAGTGAAGTTCGATCTGAATTATATGTAGGCCTCGTTGAAGGAAATAACCCGCCCGATCCCTATAATAAATGCCCCAGTAGTTGCAACAAAGATCGCTTTAAAGAAGAATGAGGTGCTGCCAGTGATATAGCAATATCCGTGGCGGAATTTTTAAGTTAAAGATTGTGGACATCTGGTGTAAAGTGAGGGAACTGTTAAAAGTAGTAATTTCAGATTATTAATATTGACAAATAAGGTTGCGACTGTTAGGCAACCCTTAATACATTTTGTATATTTTGATACTTTTGAAGAAGAAGAGAAGAAAAGATATATAACCAAAAAAAAAATAACTGCACTGTTGACTGTTCGATTTGTCGTTTCGATAATTTCTGCTTTTGTTAATTTAGTATAATAAAACTTTCGTTCTGCTTGAAATATAATTTTGTTCGTGATCCCGATATTAAAATCAACAGGTTATGGGCCCAGTTGAGTAAAAGCTTAGCGGGATTGTTGAAACAAGTACGGATTAAAAACAAGTGAGGTTAAAAAGTAAAAAACTAAAACCGCGTGTGTGAAAAAAGTAACATCGATCGAAGTAACAATGGCAATAACCGCAGAAGAATTGACACACATAGTAAAACTTACAGATCGCGAAAGTTTTAAAATTTGGAAATTTGAAGTTGATATAACTTTGAAGGCACATGGACTCTACGATATTGTGACCGGCAACACCATCCTAACAGCGACGAGTACAACTCAAGAAAATGATGATTGGAACAGGAAAGATGCTAGAGCTCAGCGAGTGTTAATAACAACAACCGCAAAGTCGACATTAACACACATAATGAACTGTAAAACGAGCAAGGAAATGTATGACAAGCTGAAAAACATTTACGAAGGCGAAATCGAGCAACGTAAATGCTCATTAATGCAAGAATTCTTCAACTACCAATTCAAGAAAGGAACAAGCATCGCAGTATTTTTGAGTGAGTTGGAAAATCTAGTATACAAACTAAAAGGTATTGATAGCAGCATCGATGATGAAATGATGATTTCAAAAATCTTGTCAACATTGCCTGAGCACTTTAAATATTTTGCAACTGCGTGGGATTCAACTTCGAAAGAAAACAAAACTCTGGAAAATCTAATGTCAAGGCTACTGTCAGAAGAAATAAGGATGAAAGAAAAGGGAAACAACGATGAAGCTGTGGCGTTTAACACAACTGATCAAAGAAGATGCTTCAAGTGCAACCAACCGGGACATCTAGCGGCCAGCTGTAAAAATAAGAAATTTGCAATGAAGTGTAACATCTGTAAGAAAACCAATCATATTGAAAAGGACTGCTTCTTTCGTAAAAATAGAAGTGAAAATAACAAGCCTAGAAGGAACGAAGTATCCTTTTTGATTGACAACTCAAGCGACAGCGACTGGATAGTTGACTCAGGATCTACATCACACATGACGAACAACAAAGAACTCCTGGAAAACTCACAACAAATTAATTCCGTAATAAAAGTGGCAAAACGAAGCAACACGATGGAAGCCGAAGCAATTGGCACAGTAGTATCAAATACATGCAATCTTGATAATGTTTTATATGTTCCAGACTTAAGCAAAAATCTTCTGTCTGTCAATGCAATAACAGAAAATGGTGGTGAAATCAAATTTACCAGAAATCGTGTCGTGATCTACCACAACAAAAAACCAGTTTTGCAAGGAAATAAAGAAAATGGCCTATACAACATAAAAATAAGTGAAAAATTTCAAGAAGATGAAGTCCTACTAACAACAGAAAACTCAAGTAAAATTTGGCACCGAAGATTGGCACATCTGTGCAAGGAAAACCTAAAATATCTCTCAAAACTCTCCACTGGAATGAATATAAATTGGAAAGAAAATGTAAACTTGGACGAAATCTGTGAAATATGTCTACAAGCTAAACAGACAAGACTTCCATTTAACACAGAAAGATCAAGAGCGAAGAGACCATTGGAAATAATTCACTCAGACGTCTGCGGACCAATAAATCCAGCAACATGGGATAACAAGAAATACTTCATCACTTTTTTGGATGACTATACGCATTTTTGTATGGTGTATCTTCTAGAAAACCGTCATGAAGTCGAAGAAGTAATGAAAGAGTTTATTAACACTGTGGAAGCGAAGTGGAACCTAAAAATTCACAAATTCAGGTGTGACAACGGTGGAGAATATGTGAGTAAAACATTAAAGAATTGGTGCAAAAATAGAGGAATTGTATTCGATTATACAATTCCGCATACTCCACAATTGAATGGAAAAGCCGAAAGACTGAATCGCACACTGATGGAAAAATCGAGAGCTCTAATTGCCGACGCAAATCTGCACAAAGAAATGTGGGGTGAAGCTGAAAGAGTTGCAGCATACTTGACAAATCGAAGTCCAACGAAGTGCATTGAAACGACACCATATGAAAAATGGAACGAAAAAAAACCTGATCTGTCAAAATTAAAATTATTTGGCTGTGATGCTCATGCTAAAATTTTGGGACATTTGAAGAAATTGGACGATAGAAGCGAAAAGTATGTTATGATTGGCTACAGTCCGAATGGATATCGATTGTGGAATAACAACAGAAGAAACATAACAATTCACAGAGATGTTGTATTCAATGAAGATAAAATCACGAAAGTTACCGAATATAACGAAGTAAAAATTTTAGTAGAACAACAAGATACGGGTCATCAAGAAGAGGACAATATTTCCATAAACGAAAACGAAGACACTGAAGAAGACGAAGAAGAAATTCAAGATGCAATTGAAATCCAAAACACGCCCAATAGACCAAGTCGAATAACGAGGGGAAAACTTCCGGAAAGATTCAATGATTATGCTTTATTGACGTACGAGCAAGCAGTGAATAGCGCTGATAAAGAAAATTGGCTAAAAGCTATCGAAGACGAGAAAGAATCTTTAATGAAGAACAAAGTATGGGAGCCAGTGAACAGAAATGAGGCGAAGAATAAAATACTCAGCAACAAATGGGTCTTCAAAATAAAAAGTAATGGTAAACACAAGGCGAGGCTAGTTGTGAGGGGGTGCGAACAAGAAGAAGGTGTGAACTACAACGAAATATACAGTCCAGTGGTAAGCAGTGCATCGCTAAGAGTAATTTTTGCAATTGCGGCTGCCAAAAATTACAATATTATCGGATTCGACATAAAAACAGCATTTCTCTATGGAGATCTACAAGACGAAATCTACATGACAATGCCAAAAGGATATGAAGAAACAAATAAAATCTGTAAACTAAAAAAATCGCTTTATGGCTTAAAACAAGCTCCAATGATTTGGAATAAAAGTTTTACAGATTTTTTAAAACTATCCGGACTCGAACAAACAAAATGCGAACCTTGCATATTCAGGAGTAAGCACGATGATCTTTTGTTGGCAATATACGTAGATGATGGCATAATAGTCGGAAGAAATCAAGAACTAATTGAAGAATTACTGAAGAGACTAACAAAAGAATACGAGGTAAAAGTGTACAGTGAAATTAAAAACTTTCTCGGAATGGAAATTGAAAAGTCTACTAGCGGAATTAAAATTTCACAAGCAGAATATTCTAAACAAATTTTAAAAAAGTTTCGAATGAGTGACGCGAAAAGTGTTAAAACATCTATCGACTCAATAGACACTGCAAACGACAACAAAACTAATAATAGTGCGTTTCCTTATCGCGAAGCTATCGGAAGCTTGTTATATTTGTCGAACAAAACAAGACCGGACCTAACTTATGCGGTGAATCATAGCAGTCGTTTCGTAGAAAATCCGAATGACCGTAACATAACAAACTTGAAACGAATCTTAAGATACTTGCACGGAGACATAATGTCGGGTTTACATTACAAATCCACTAGTGATATAACAACTCTAGACGCATATTGCGATGCGGACTATGCCGGTGACGTAATATCACGAAAAAGTACTTCCGGCTACGTAATATTCTTTGGCGGAGCTCCAATCAGCTGGTGTTCCCGACTTCAACCGATCGTGGCCCTCTCCAGCACCGAAGCAGAATTCATTGCGGCAGCGGAGTGTACTAAAGAATTATTGTACTTAAAAGAACTAGTGCATGAATTAACGTCAAGTGTAATAAAAGTGAATTTAAAAATTGATAACCAAAGTGCAATGTGCCTAATTAAAAACGGAGTGATGAACCGAAGAAGCAAACATATTGATGTGCGCTACAAATTTATTTGCGAAAAGGTTAATGAAGGCATAATAAACATAATGTATTGCCCAACAGAATATCAAACTGCGGATATTTTTACAAGCCGTTGAAAGTTGTAAAGTTTGAAAATTTCAAAAATTGTCTTTATACTTAAAATATGTATTTTTGCTTATTATTTTATAAATGTAAATTTAAATATTAAGAAATTAGGAAGTTGTGTTAAAAGTAGTAATTTCAGATTATTAATATTGACAAATAAGGTTGCGACTGTTAGGCAACCCTTAATACATTTTGTATATTTTGATACTTTTGAAGAAGAAGAGAAGAAAAGATATATAACCAAAAAAAAAAATAACTGCACTGTTGACTGTTCGATTTGTCGTTTCGATAATTTCTGCTTTTGTTAATTTAGTATAATAAAACTTTCGTTCTGCTTGAAATATAATTTTGTTCGTGATCCCGATATTAAAATCAACAGGAACTACCTAGTATTATTTCCTTCAACGAGGCCTACATATAATTCAGATCGAACTTCACTTAGGTAAGTTCGTTTGATCTAGTAATTGTACTAGCCAGTAAAATTTGTGTTTTGGAATATCAAATTATATCATTAATTTTCACAAATTTCAAACAAATTCAACAAGTTCTAATTCAAAATTCATTAACAAATTCTACAAAATCCTCGAACCTTGTACTCCAATTCCAAGGATCAGTTTGCTCCTTGTTCGATACCATAGCTCGTAATCAAAAAAGTCATAAAAAAATAGTTACATTCAAGTATGCTTGGGTATAGTTGTCAGCTGGTGTTCAGTTGCGTCGTTTTATTGGTTTGCTGTTTTCCGTGATTTCAGTGTTCCTTTCACTGCTTTAATAGTTCAGTTACTGTGTTTTTTCGTACTGAGTTAATAACAATATTAATTCCAATATTTTATTCAATAATATAGTTCCAAAACCATTGCTATCGAGTCACTCGATTTAAAAGCTAAACTTACTTTTAAAGTTTTAACTCTAGTATTAAAGGTAATACCGTTTTCGATTCAATGCACTAGTGCACATTGAATATAGTTCTATCTTATCCTAACTTATAGTCGGGAATCTGAAGGCACAAATTCGATCATGGGGTGTGCACTCGATGATATATGGTTTTAAAAATATGCATATTATGTAGAATGATTTTCCGGATCTGACTATGGGGTAGGCCCGTTTTTTCAGGATTGCAAAAAGGCACAAAAAATTATTTTCACATTTTTTTTTTGGTATTGAAAAATGTGAAATTTTATGTTTACACCGCTACAGCAGGAGTATTACTCATCTCATTGAAATGATTTTTAAACCAATAAAAAGCTCAATTATTTCACGTTCACACACCGCAAATTGTTTATCAAAATTCTTAATAATAATTGCTACAGAAATTGTTTAAACAAACCGCGCACAAAAACTGCATTATAAACTTCAGCATCGAGGTATTTTAAAAACTATTATAGATAGATGCATACATAATTGGTATGAAATGTGCAAAAAAGAATGAAGAAGTTTTTAGTGAAAAAATTACATAGATCGATTCATTTGTGTAAAAGTTATGATTTTTTTTATAACGCGCTTTGTTGTTTTCCGCTGAGCGTATGTACGACTTTAACACGAAGATGGTCTCGCACACATTATTTGATCAGTTGCGTTACCACTGCACATTACTAATTATATGAATAAATAAATTCTATCTTTTGTAATAATTTCAAATTATACATAAACTTGAAAATTTATTATATATTAAATTTACGACATTGACCCTCACAATAGCAACCTATTATACACTGTAATCCAACTTTGTTACACCTGCAATTTTTGGTACATTTTTTAAATTTACATTTACAAAACATATTTTCGGACGATAAATTTGGACGAGCATTTATAGTTATCAATTTTGGTATAAGAATATTGTCTTCTAAATTCCATCCAAAGTCAGTTGGATTCGGAATTTTTGGATTTAAGTCCGTAGCTTTTTTCCAAATAATTATTTGAAATGCAGCTCTCAGAATGTGTTGATAAAAAGAATCCTCGGTCGGTGGTAAGTTTCTTATATCAGATTTACAAGTATGAAATAAATGTGCACGTAATTTATTCAAATCTCCAGTAAATAATGGTCGACCATACAAAACTTTGAAAAAATATCGCGCTGAATTTCGAAGAAAATTTATATCGTTGAAATCATTTCCAGGGTAGTCTATTAATCCTTGTAGTTCTTCATCTCCAGTAAGCTTTAAGCATTGTTTTACAACGTTGCATTTTCCTTTTTTAAATAAAAAGCTAACTGTATCACAGCCAGTTATACAATAAGTACACAAGAATAAATTACTTAAATCTAATTGCGCTTCAATTGTTTTGTCTGTAGTTAACTCTCGCATGGTATGATGTATTGGTATGAAAACATCAAATCTGCGAAACCACAATTCCTTCAAAGAAGCTAATCTACATACAAAATATAATCCTAACACAAAAATATCTGTATCTGTGGCTTCTATTATTATGCGACTGTATTCTCTCATAGATAAATATCGAATAATAGCAAATATTCTAGTATCGGCTTCATTGTGATGGGAAAATTGCAACTCTGGTATATTTTCTATAGTCCTAATTGATGAAGATATAGTAGTAGTACTACTAATATCTGCCATTCCAGAAGTCATTATCGATATATTGTTTGGGAGACGTTTATGTTCTTTGCATAATTTGTTGGAAATATATTTTAGTAATCGTGCTTTATTGTTATTGTTAGAGAAAAAATGTTGCCAATTAGGAATTTCAATGTTATCTTGAACTTCAAATTCTTGACTTGTCACACCAGACTTTTTTCTTTTTATCCTCTCCATTTCTTTGGCGGAATTTATCCTATCATCATATCTATCTCCAACAAGTACTATCATATCACATAATATCGGTGTGTTGGTAACAATAACATTGATATATTTTTCATATAATTCACAAAAAGTTTTGCAATTTTTGTATTGGTGTCGCTGTATAAAAGCCATCATGTCAATGACATAAGCAATTTTTGAATCAGCTGCAGAAATAAACTCTTTAACTTCAATCCATTTGTCTTTCAGTTGTGACTTAATAGTGTTGAAAAAGTCAGCTTTGTTTCCTTTCCTCAAACTGTACCCAGAAAAATTTGGTTCGCTGAGAGATGGAGGATAGTTTAACCATTCATGACTAAATACGTCTAATTTTTTGTTTTGATCTAAGTCCCTAGCAAAATACATACTCCGGAGAACCATTGCCTCATCTTCATAAAGTTTTGACTTGATTTCAACAGAAGTTTTGGTTTTCACTGTTTCGGAAAACAATTTAATTTTTACAGGAGGTATTTTTTGGTAGTTATTTTTTCTGCTTTTTCTAAAACATCTAAACCAATTTTTTTTGCATCACTTAATTCTGTAGAGGTGCATTTGTATCCTGAATAAATATTCAGCAAGTGATTTGTTTTAAAGACAAAGGGATTTATTTTTTGTTGTATTACTTGTTTTACACGTTCTCTTGCTTGTAGTTCATTTAAATTGAATTTAAAACTGTCGTTGTGATGACTGCTTTCTTTTACATAACTATTGCCAAAAGTTTTTAGAAATTCATCGCTTAATGAAGTCAATACTGGTAAAGCGTACAGATACTTCTGTATCGTTTCTGGATTCATACTTATTCCACTAAATAGTTGCGTTTTACAATCTTTATTGTATGTCTGTTCCAATGCCATGTCTGTCCAAATCCCGTTGAAAGTTCCGTTTTTTAAATGTATGGTGAATTTTCCACTTTGAAACTCTTTATAAACAGAGGGAGCAGTTGACTTTAACTCTTTCATACATTTTAAATAGTGAGGTATATATGATACGTACTTGTAATGCCCTGCGGCAACCAAGTATGGTAACATTTTTTCAACACTTGCTAAATGTTCTTCCCAATTTCCACTTCTTTCTGAATAAATATACCATTGGGCAATTGACATCATTTCCAGATACATTAGCCAAAATTTTGATGTTGGATTTTCTGATATTGATTTTTCAAACTGTTCTCTAAGAGGTTTGATTTCTGTCATTAATGAGGCTGTGTTTGAGAAAAACATAAATGATTCATCCGTTTTAACATTTAGATTCATGTTGTTTTGCAAATGTTTTATTGCATCTATCAAAGTATTAAAGTTTTCGATATCTGTAGGGTCTATGAAAACGTCTGCACATCTAACATATGCTTCAAATGCTTCCCAATACAAATCAAACATTGCAGCATGAATCAAAGTATGACTTCTTACCATTTGGTAATAATCTTTTCCGCCTGTTACAATTTTTTTTGCAGTTCCTTCTAATAAAATGCGTCCAGACACCAGTAACTCTTCCAGTCCAGAACAAGACATAAGACGCCCTATTGCTCCCAAAAAATTCAGAATTATATGGAAACCACCCATTCTTGGAATTACTCTTGCGTATTTCATTGGATGTTTTAATTGAATTGCGAGAATAATTTCGTATATTGCCTGGTCAGCTGTTATAATTACATGCTGCTGATTTAATAAATTTGCCGATGTAATAAAATAGTCTAATGAATTTTGGACAACAGAAGGATTGGTTGGCGACTCAGGAACAAATGGGCCATAACCAATAATAGTTTTACTCACTTCCTTGGTCGAGAGGCACTTAAAAAATGAACTCCATGACAATGGAATAAAGTCATCTGCATCTACATTATGAGACATCATTGAATATAAGTTCCAAACCGAGCTAATAATGTGATTATTATTTTTGGTTGAAAAGGTTAAACTAACACCGTTGAGAGATCTACTTTTCTCTCTTTCTACTTTGGATAGACTTGTTTCCCTGATGCATAGTTTTTTAGGATCAAGATTTTTCTTTGTATGTTTTAAACAAATCGTATTAAGATTGTTGTCGATATTGTCTTCTGAATTGTGCTGATATATAATGTGTGTTGTACCGTGAGTAGTAATGCCGTCTTTAGATTTTTCTTGAAAATCTAAATTGTCTAGAGCAAATTGAGTAAACTTGTCACATTTTATATTAGTAGGAATGAATACGCCAAATTCGCCAATACTATCATCAACTTTTACAGCTATGTCATGTAAGAACCTTTGAGCATCAGTATAACTCACGCAATGTCCTAACTGATTCAATTTTCCGATCAAAAATTTTTGTCTGGAACGTAATTAAGGACAAGTTAAATATTTCAAGAAAGAAACTTATTTCAAATACAAACCTTTGCTTTAGAAGTAACAAAGAAAGACCGACACTTTTTGGGGTTTTAATTCCACTAAGAAATAAAATATCCTGGCATAAACTAAGTACTTCATTTCTCTCTGATTCATTGCTTATTAAAGACCTTCCCTCATTATCAAATTCAACGTTGTCATGATGAAGTAAATAGTGAATAAAGTTGAATAGTCTTAGAGGAATTAATTTTGTAGCTTCATCTTTTGAAATAGTAAGTGTACTCTCTGTCATCGTTGAGGTTTGGGATTTTGAATTTATTATATCTCTTCGAATAACTGTAGCAGTATGATAAATATTGGCAACGTCTTCGTGGGAAAATGTAGGCAATTTAAGTTTTTGTTGTTGTAAATTAGAATCAGAATCAAATTGTTCAATATCACTATCGCTTGATGCGTCTACAATATCCTGTACAATATGCTTTTTCAACTTAACAAAAATTGATTTAACCGAAAAAACCACTGACGAAAAGCCAACTTCATTTGTTAGAATTACAACTTTTTTGCCGAATTTTGATTTTAACTCTGTTATAATTTGTTTTGAGCGAGGATTTTTTGAATTATAGTAAACATTATCAACCGCAGCTTCTTCGTGAATTTTTTTTCTTATCCAACTAATTGAAACTCCTTTGCCTTCCACAAAAAGAATATTTTGTAGCTCATCGAACGGATAATAGTTTCTACTTTTCTCGGCTGATAAAGAATCCACATTTATTTTTTTGTTTAAATAGTGGTTTAAGCAAATGTTATGATATTTGAAATTATTTGCTATCATGTCTATGCATGAATCCCCAAAACCTTCAATATTTGATAGCATATTCATATCACTCAATACTTTTGCTTTCCTCCAAACCTCATTTTGTCGCTTTACTGTTGAAATTAGTATCAATCTTCGATTGCCTTTCATATCTCGATCTCTTTGGCATATGAAGCAAAAACCTATTTTTATTGTAGGTGTACTGGGAGGTGGGTGTGTACTGCTGGAACTTGTAGTACTTAATTTCATCTTTTTCGAAACTTTTGTAACATAGTTGTCCGAAATATATTGTTTTCTTGTATAATTTCGTCTACATTGAGCATGAAAAACTGGATTTTTCTCTAAAAACTTGTCTTGGTTTATGATTTCAATTTTCAGTAGTTTTGATATATTATCAAATTTTGTTTCTGCTGCTTTTACTACAGTTGGATAACCTAATTTCGTCAATTTTTGAAGAGCTTCAGAAGAATTTTCTTGGCATATTATGCACAAGTTGTAATTGAAATATGCTGTGAAAGAATGTTAATATAGGGCAGTTACAATATATTAGTACTTATTATTTTACTTTTTATGTGAAGTTCAGATTGTTCCATTATTTATAGCATCAAATGAAATCTTGCACTATCTTAGCTAATATTATAAAAATACTGAGATGTTATTACAAACGTAACTGATCAACTAATGCGTGCGAGACAGCCTTACCTACTGTTAAAGTCGTATGTTAGTCAGCATACGCTCAGCGGAAGACAACAAGGCGCGTTATAAAAAAAATCATAACTTTTACACAAATGAATCGATCTATGTAATTTTTTCACTAAAAACTTCTTCATTCTTTTTTGCACATTTCATACCAATTATGTATGCATCTATCTATAATAGTTTTTAAAATACCTCGATGCTGAAGTTTATAATGCAGTTTTTGTGCGCGGTTTGTTTAAACAATTTCTGTAGCAATTATTATTAAGAATTTTGATAAACAATTTGCAGTGTGTGAACGTGAAATAATTGAGCTTTTTATTGGTTTAAAAATCATTTCAATGAGACGAATAATACTCCTGCTGTAGCGGTGTAAACATAAAATTTCACATTTTTCAATACCAAAAAAAAAATGTGAAAATAATTTTTTGTGCCTTTTTGCAATCCTGAAAAAACGGGCCTACCCCATAGTCAGATCCGGAAAATCATTCTACATAATATGCATATTTTTAAAACCATATATCTCCCGAGTGCACACTTCGACTTTTAAACAGCGTCTTTTCGGAGTCTAGATTCCCGACTATTATATTGATAACACATGACAGAGTTATATTGAATTTGCACTATTGCATTAAATCGCATTACATTAAAAATTGTTTAAAAATTGTTGTTTATGAAAATTTCATATAATGTCAAAATTGACAAGTTATGCATTTTAGTATATGCAATAGTTGAATTAAGCAATATTACTTGTCAAATTAAGAGGCAGAAAACCTCGTTCCGCTTGATTTTTACTTCTCTCGTAGAGGAAGTATTGTATTCATAAAAAAAAAAATTCTCCAAATTTCTTTTTTCTACATTATAGAATGCGTAGATTACGAAATCATATTCACTAATTTCCGTCTGTCGGTCTGTTCGTTTCTTTAAACCGCTATATTTCGGAATCTACTGACCCGATTAAAGCAAAATTTGCGTCCTTTTTTTCTACCTGCCCATTGATTAAGTCAAAGCAAAAAAAGTTAGGAAATTCTCAAGGACCTGCGCATTATTGGCCAAAAACATGCCAAAAACAGCAAAATCGGTGCATCCACTTAATCTTCTAAAGTTGCAGACCGATTTTGATGAAACATTGAACATATGTTTTGTCTATACCCCAAGTGGTGAATTCTTTCAAAAAATCTGAAGTTTTTTTAAGAGTTAACTTTTTATTAAGGTTTGAAGGGTCAAAAAGTTGTCAAAATGCATAATTCGTAACGTGAATACCTGCCTGGAGGAACATTTTATTTGAACCAAATTTGGCATACATATTAGGAATACATTGAAGAAAATACTGGTAAAAGTTTCATCCCCTAAAAATAAGCCCTTGTGGCCTGTTAATCCTTTAAATTATTTGTTCAAAAATTGACGGTGTTTTGATCTGTATTTGTCAGCATAACCCATTTTGCATCAGTAATTTTATATATATTTAAATAATGAGTGATTAAAAATAATTTACGATCCTAACTACACACCCCCACCCCCCAAATATACAGTTTGAGTCATATGGATCGGATTTTCTTCATATTATATTTCTACTATACATTTGAAGCAAATTTACGAATAATCTAATTAAAAATAATCTGCGACCCTTATTTTAGAACTTCAACCCTTAATATACCCTTTACAGTCAAAATGCTCGGATTTCTTCCATATTTGGATTCCAGTAGTAATTTTAACTTATTTAACTTATCATTATTTAGTTAATTTAATTGAAATTAAGGTAGGACCTACATATTACAAGTGTAACCCTTAATGCACCCCTTACAGTTTGATTTGTCAGATTTTTTTCAAATTTGTTTTCTAATAATAAATTGAAATATAATTTTAACTAGTTTATTCAAAAATAGGCTAGAATCCTCAATTCATGTTTTTAACCCATAACACACCCCTTACACTGATAGTGCTAGGATTTACTTCAAACATTGATTTATATTGGTAATTTTAAATCTAGCTTCAAATAGTTTCATTAAATTAGAGTACCTACAACAAATTTTTCTCTTTTTAATTTTTTCATACACAGGTTTCAACTTTATCGCTTAAATTTGTTTAAAATTTGGTTCTTAGTTAAAATTTAAAAAACATTTTTAAATAACACGATAAATTTTTTTCAATAAAAGATGCCTCAAAACTCTAAAAATTTGAATAACAAATTTTAACATAGCAACGAGAGATGTACTGTGGAATCTCATTTCCAGCGAATTTTATATATATTTTAATTCCTTGCAATGCAATAATCTTATATATAAGATCCAAAAATTTAAATAATTTCCATTTCGTTTATCATATTATTTATAATTATTTAAATAGGTTAAATGCAAATATAAACTCAGCTTTATGAATAAGGCTGACCAGAATAAGAAAAATGTAAGTATATAAATAATAGAGTAAAGTAAACCTTATATTAAAGAGAGACACAGTTGATTGACTTTAAGACTTCTTTATTATATGTAAAGAATGTTGTGTTTTTACGAGGATTTTTAGGTGTAATGTTTTTATTTTTATGAATTTAAATAGAGCATTTCAGTAACTGACCTGCACAATTAAAATGGCGACCAAAGAACAAAAACGTATGTTTTCAGCGTTTTTACAATCATTTTTTCGACTTTTGCACTTACTAACACAACACACTATTGACATAATTGCAATTGAATATAACTAATCGCGATTCCAAAATAATAATAACAAACGGCATAGACAAACACTACGATATTAGGTTATTTGGTCGTACTGCTATCTTGACAGTTGAGATAGAATAGCATCCGCTGATCAGTGGCAGGTTCTTGAAATAGTCTATTGACTTTATAAAGAAATATTCATAAAATAGAATATCTTGCAAAACATGAATTCAAATTTATCGTCTGGATGACGCGTTCCCCCGTTCGCTCAAAAATAACGTAGCAACCTTAAGGTGGCGAATCGGCTACATATATAACCGCTCTGGTCGCATGCAAATTTACATAGTTTTCGTTATCTAAATTCATTGCAAATTTCGCGACATCTGATAAAGAGTAGATAGACCAAGATCTGACTTATTTGCTACGTGTTTTCGCCGAAAACATTAGGAAAGATCGAGAAATGTGGAACATTCTCAAAAACTGGTAAAGCAGTTTGCGGCTTTCTTATAACCCCTAGAAAATTTTCAAAGCTACCGAAAATTAGAGAAAATAATTCTTATATTTTGACGCAAGATTTGTTCGAATAGCCATTAATCAAGTAAAATATGAATAAAAAACCTCGATTAAATATTAACCACTCGCTTGCTAATTAGCGGAAAAAGATAAAACAAAATCCCATCCATTTATTGCTACATCTGTTCTCTCTCTAAATCTACCATTAGATATTTTCTAGGATAATTCATAGTGACTGAAACTGCTTTTCCGCGTTAAATTCCATGAGCTCCCAAGCAAGGTAAATTTGCGCACATAAATTTGCAATTTTATGCGTAGAATCTTGGTCTATCTATTCTTTATCAGATGTCGTGAAATTTGCAGTGAATTTGGATAAGCAAAACTATGTGATTCGATAACGACCAGACCGGCTATATATGTAGCGGTTTCGCCACCTTAAGGCTGGGTTAAAAATGGGCTTAGCCACTCTTAGCAAAGAGCTGAACAAAATGAGAATAACACGAATACCATACATATCTACATTTTGTTTTAAAAAAAAATTTTACAGCAAAATTCAATATAGTAGATGACAACGTTAATTAGTTATTAAGATTTCACAGTATTTATTTTAGTTCTATCATCTGATCATAAATGGCCAAAATTAAGTCAAAACACTGTTAAAATGTTAATAACTTATTAATGTGGCACTATATAACATAAAATTTTATCTTACAAAATAAAAAAAAATTTATCAGAATCTTCAAAAAACTAAACAAAAATCTTACTGGTATTCGTGTGTAACACTTTATGCTCAGCTCTCAGCTAAGCCCATTTTTAACGCAGCCTTAGTACTATTAAGAAACCTAAGAAACTAACTATGGTGCATCCAAAATAGTAATTTAAAATGCAATTTAAACTTTTCAAGCAATTTATTTGTTTATATTTTATAGATAATATCAAAATAATTAACATAAATAATAATTAAACACAAATCAGTTTTCAAATTTAATTGTACAAACAAATATCCTATTAGGTTACCATGTGATGATGTGACATAAAACAATCAATCGCAAACTGAATTTATTTGTCGAAAATAACTAAAACTAGGAATGACACATGCGTAAAAAAAACTAAAATAAATTTGACTAAATGTATCAACTATCAATATAAACATAATTAAAAAAAAAATAATGTTTCAAGATTTTCAAGATTACAATTCTTTTAAAATTACATCCCATATTTCCGAATTAGTTAAACGTTTTGCTTCATATAAACGTTTTATAACAAAGTTTTTAAATGTATGTTCATTTGCAATTATTTTGATAAAATTCAAAACATCTTCATATTGAATTTCAGGACAAACTGAAGTATTTAAATCACATTTCCAAATGTTGCCTTCATTCAATTCCATCATCGTACCAATAAAAACAATAAAATTAAAAAACGATAACAAAATAGAGTCATATTTCTTGCAGGTCTCCAAAATTAAAATAAAATCAGTTTGTTTGAAAATGGCTACCCAAAATTTTTTACTTAAAATACTCCGATCTAACATTTTATTTAAAAGTATTTTATGAACAATTATTTGCACAGATTGTTCAAGAACACTCACTTCATTTAAGGATAACATTCCGAATACCAAATATATTTCTTGAATATTATTTAATAACTTATCTATCTCATTATGTAAAAAATTGCCATTTTCAATGTTACAGCCAAGATTCTGCAATTTTAATCGAAATTCCAGTTCAGATTTCTTAATCAAATCCTCAGTTAAAACAATATCAGCAATTACTTCAAAAGAAGTAGATAACAAAATCATTTTGGATAAAAAAGCTTCAAAACGCTCTTTTGAAAACAAAGAAGTATATATTCGAACTGCGGTTTCTAAAGTAGTTTCATTAATATATTCATTTTTAAAAAATATTTTTAAGATATTATCACATGCCAATAAGCAAGTTTCTTCATCGTAATATACATTTTCTTCGTAACAGTTACAGTGCCAGTTATTAAAACTAGTGATGAACTCAGATATATTCGAATCAAAGTTGTCGATGGCTTTTTCTATAAAATGTGCTAGTTTGAAAGCACTTTTAATCTGCTCGGTGTTGGCGGTTTTAACCCACTCCGAATTTTCATAAAGATTTAAGTAAGTTTTTATTGAAGTAAACACTTTTAACAAGTTCGTCTTTTCATCAGACATTTTATGGATATTTCAGCTACTTACAACCTGTCAAAGAAGAAAAATGATATAAGATGATATTTTTAAAGTATTTAATTGTGCTTTTCATTTATTGATATAGTATGTAGGAATGTATGTACTCGTAAATAATGTCCAAATGATTTTATTCACAAATTATTACCCCATTGAATACTAACAGTACAACCCACAACAGTATACTACCCATAACAGTAACTTAAAACTTAATTATAGTTTAGTATTATAGGTGGCAGATATTAACTAAAGGATAATTCCTATCGATTTTAACACTATCTTGGCAATGTAGAAAATAAGTTAATGCACGACGTACAGTTTCCAACAGCTTATGGAAATTATCTCTGGTTGCAAAACATAGATTTGGGTTACATATAATATGTTTTTCATCTAGCAGATTTTTTTTTTCTATTTTTACTTCTCTCGTAGAGGGAAGTATTGTATTCATGAAAAAAACAAAATTTCAAATTTCGCTTTCTCCGACCTTATAAAATGCGTAGATTACGAAAATCATAGTCACTAATTTCCGTCTGTCGGTCTGTTCGTTACTTTAAACCACTATATTTCGGAATCTACTGACCCGATTTAAACATAATTAGCGTCCTTTTTTCTACCCGCCCATAGATGACATAGAAGTAAAAACCTTAAAAAAATTCTTAAAGACCTGCGCGTTATAGGCCAAAAACATGCTAAAAATGGCAAAATCGGTGGATCCCCTTAATCTTCTAAAGTTGCGGGCCGATTTTGACCAAATATTAAAGATATGTATCGTGTATAGCCCAAGTGGTAAATGCTTTCAAAAAATATGGAAATCTTTACAGGGTTGAACTTTTATTAAGGGTTGAAGGATCAAAAAGTTTTAAAAATGTATAAGTTGTAACGTGAATATCTGCCAGGAGGAAAATTTGATTTGAACCAAATTTGGAATACGTATTAGGAATACATTAAAGAAAATGTTGGTGAAAGTTTCATCTCTTAAAAATAAGCCCTTGTAGCCAGTTTGCCCTTTAATTTAATTTTTCAAAAATTGACCGTGTTTTTACTCTTATATGTCAGCATAATCCACCATTTTCCATCAGCTATTTTATATATATTTACATAATGAGTGATTACAAATAATTTAAGACCCTTACCGCAACCCCCTCCCTCGTAATATACCGTTTGACTTATATATATATATATATATATATATATATCGATTATTTTCATATTTAATTTCCACTATAGATTTAAAACAGATTTACAAAAAATCTAATTAAAAATAATATGCAACCCTTATTTTATAACTTCAACCCTTAATATATCCTTTACAGTAAATATGCTCGGATTTCTTTCAAAGCATTTTTAAATAACCCAATACATTTTTTCCCACAAAAGATGCCTCAAAATTCTAAAAATTTGAAACAGAAATTTTAACATAGCAACGAGAGAAGTATTGTGGAATCTCATTTCCAGCGAATTTATATTTAGTATCAAAAATTAGATACAAATTCTTAATTTCCATTTATATCAATAAAGAATCTCCTCCATTTGTATCATATTGTCCATATCCCCAAGACGTAGGATATCAATTAAAATACCCTGTACGATCACTTCAAAAAGTATCGTGAGTAAAAGCCATAAAGCCAAGCGAATTTGATCCTTATATAAATGTCTTCTTAGAACTTGAAAGTTGTATCGTTAAGGTCCAGTTTCCCGTAATTTCGACTATGTCTCAACGCCAGCCATAAAACTTGAAACTCCAATGGTTCAATTAAAAGCAAGGTAAAAAATGGTCAAGCTAAAGCTGTAAATAAATATGATATTTAAACATGCTCAAGTTAAAAGCCGTAAAAAAATAAAAAAAATATAATATTAAAACATTTTTTTAAAATATAATATTAAAACTTTTGCGCCCTCGATTTTGAACTAGAGTCTGTTTCATATAAGAATGCAGTGCTTATAAGCATAGGAGCCAAAATCCGGCTCTGTGATAGGCTAAAACCGGAGCCCGATTCACACACAAAATATCGAAAGTATTGATTGCGTAGTGCAGATGGCATGGTCGCCAACATAACGTTACTTGGTTTATGTTGGCGACCTTGTTCTGACTAACTTCACTTTATACCTATTTGTATTTTACTTCATTTCTGTTTTCATATTTTATCATTTTGACATTTGACAAGTATTTGTATTTTTATAAAGTTATCAATCAGTCCTAATCAATCAATCTTAAATCAGTTATAGTTTGCAAATCGCCAATAAAGAAAACCAACAACAAATCAGTTGATAAATTGTGATTTTTGTTGTTGTGCTTTTAATTTGATCTGTAAGTATAAAAAAATCGCAATATTATGCCAACATATATCTAAATATATTTTTATATTAGCAAATCGAAATGGCCACAACAATAAAAGAAGAATATTTGTCAAAAGACGACGTTTCTGTGCCCTCAACAAGTAGCGCTGCCAAAAATGCTCAAGGACAATATATTCACCATGGGCAGAAACAAATGGTGTATAACGACTACCAAAAATATCTTGAAGACGGCAAATCCAAGATGCAGAGCATTAAAGCAGCTGCCGATGATACTAAAATTTCGGAAAGGAAAACTTGGGACATAGTTTCCGAAATGGAGAGCACTGGACGTGTTAGTTCGCCCCCAAAACAACGACGAAAGAAAAGCTTTTGTGAAAGACTGAATGAAACCCAATTGAGTTTCATCAGGCGCATGGTCCATACTTTTTTTTGAAAAACGAACCACCAACATTGCTTAAAATTCTCGAAGCTCTCAAAGACAACAAAATTTTGCCAAAGATGAACAAATCTAGTTTATGGCGGCTTCTCAAGAAAATGGGATTCAAATAGGAAAAACGAGGTAAAACATTTAATATTATTGATTATTTCATTCCTATCACAATACTGTACTTGAAATCACAGCTTTCTATATATTAGTCCGACAACAACCCGTTGCCATTTCTACGGGGCCTATTACAGCGATAACACCTCCCGTTGCTATAGTTACTTTATATAGATGATAATAATTGTAATGTACATTTTACTTTTAACCTATTTAGATATCCATGAAACAAAATATGTAAACAATATATTAGCTATTGAACAAATCTGTCATCTCAAAAATGTCGAACAGACGATTTGGAGAGATTAAATAACGTTAAATAATAACGTTAAATAGTATAGTCAATATTAATAACGTTAAATAGTATAGTCACGAAATAATCTTTAAAATACAACTCGGGAAAAGATTATTGTTATCGGTAATTTTGCATTTTAATGCACTCAAACTACGTTTCCTAAAGCAATTTTACTTGTCAAATTGGCAGACAAAAAACCTCGCGTACCGCTCGGTTTTTTGATCCTTCAATTTGACTCGTAAAATTGCTAGGCAACGTAGTTTTCGTATAAAATTCAAAATTACCGATAATAATCTTTTCCCTTGTTATATTACATATGAATAAACATTGAATATTATTATTGAAACAAATGAAACTCAGAAACAAGGTATTCTGATTACATCATTTTTATTTTTGCATTATGCATATTGTGTTATACACTGCTCAAAAATGAAAGTGTCACCCCCTAAAATTTGGACTGCTTTTGAAACGTAATAACTTTGGAAACCCACAACGGATTTTAATTCGGTTTTCGAAGTTCGATTGCGCCATTCGTTATTTACAGGTCGTAAACTTAAAAAATCTTAAACATTCTTTTTACATGATGGTATATAAAGCAGTGTAAAATTGGTCTGAGTTCAACCATCTCCCGTTGGCGTAATAATATTTTTTTATGAATTTCAATATAAAAATCTAAAAATTTGATGTCTTATCTCGAGACGGTTTTGAGATTTTTTTATTTAAAAGCCTAACGACAAAGAGGTAATTATTTTTAACACCAAATGCATTTTTAACGTAAGAGTGGTCACAGCTTTGTTAATTTTAAAGATAAGTTCATGCAATTGAGCACAATTATTCTTTGAACGGTTCTTGACAATTTCAGATGGAATTCGCTTGAATTTATAGGTAAATGATTTGACAATATTTTTTTTTCTATTTTTTTGGAAATTTCAACAATAAAATGATATAAAATTTCAATTTTTTTGCTTAATACATTGTTTTTATGGTTTTTAATAAAAAAATCTAAAAGTTTGATGTCTTATCTCAAAACAATTTTGAGATTTTTTTAATTAAACATCTAACAACAAAGAGGTGAATATTTTTAACACCAAATGCATTTTTACCCTAAGAGTGGTCAAAGACCTGTTAAATTTAAAGATAAGTATATAAAATTGAACACGATCACTCTTTGAATGGTTCTTGGCAAATTGATGTGCAACTCGCTTCAATTTATAGCTAAAAGATCAACAATAAAATTAAAAAGAAATGTTATAAAACACAACAATTAAAAATTATAAACATTTTAACAATATAACAATCTTTATTTAACAATATAACAACATTTATCTTTTAACTTTTATTTTCAACATTCAACCTTTAATACAAACCACAATTGAACCACTTGTCTACCGGGTTTAAAATCTTTTATTAAGTGCCACTAACAAAAAAACACAACAATTAAAATAATTAATATTTTAATTGTTGTGTTTTATAACATTTCTTTTTAATTTTATTGTTGACCTTTTAGCTATAAATTGAAGCGAGTTGCACATCAAATTGTCAAGAACCATTCAAAAAGTGATCGTGTTCAATTTTATATACTTATCTTTAAAATTAACAGGGCTTTGACCACTCTTAGGGTAAAAATGCATTTGGTGTTAAAAATATTCAGCCCTTCGTTGTTAGATGTTTAATTAAAAAAATCTCAAAATTGTTTTGAGATAAGACATCAAACTTTTAGATTTTTTTATTAAAAACAATAAAAACAATGTATTAAGCAAAAAAATTGAAATTTTATATGATTTTATTGTTGAAATTTCCAAAAAAAATAGAAAAAAAAATTATTGTCGACTCTTTACCTATAAATTCAAGCGAATTCCATCTGAAATTGTCAAGAACCGTTCAAAGAATAATTGTGCTCAATTGCATGTACTTATCTTTAAAATTAACAAAGCTGTGACCACTCTTACGTTAAAAATACATTTGGTGTTAAAAATAATTACCTCTTCGTCGTTAGGCTATTAAATAAAAAAATCTCAAAACCGTCTCGAGATAAGACATCAAATTTTTAGATTTTTTCATTGAAATTCATAAAAAAAAAATATTACGCCAACGGGAGATGGTTGAACTCAGACCAATTTTACACTGCTTTATATACCATCATGTAAAAAGAATGTTTAAGACTTTTCAAATTTCATACCAAGATGACCTGTAAATAAAGAATGGCGCAATCGAACTTCGAAAACCGAATTAAAATCCGTTGTGGGTTTCCAAAGTTATTACGTTTCAAAAACAGTCCAAATTTTAGGGGGTGACACTTTCATTTTTGAGCAGTGTATATTGTGATTATCTAATTTAAACTTTATACCATTTACTTTGTGAATAATAATCCTTTTTCTAACAATAATTGGTAGACTCATAAACTTAAGCTTAACTCATAAATCGGTAGACTCAAAGTAGGTTTGAAAGGGGTGAAAAAAAAAATTAGGTTAATGTCTATATTAAAAAATGCTTGCCACGGGTCAGACGCATTAAGCGGCCCTGCACCATCTATATACCGTTGAACAAGCAGACCGGGGCACCGTAAGTCCAAACGGAATGATAATAAAACCAACCGATTGGGCTCCATTACGAGCCTTAGATCTGCGCCCAACGGATCGCAACGTCCTACTAGAGGAAAGTGCAAAACGGAAAGTGTAAACTTTATACCATTTACTTTGTGAATAATAATCCTTTTTCTAACAATAATTGGTAGACTCATAAACTTAAGCTTAACTCATAAATCGGTAGACTCAAAGTAGGTTTGAAAGTGGTGTGTGAAAAAAAAACTAGGTTAATGTCTATATTAAAAAATGCTTGCCACGGGTCAGACGCATTAAGCGGCCCTGCACCATCTATATACCGTCGAACAAGCAGACCGGGGCACCGTAAGTCCAAACGGAATGATAATAAAACAAACCGATTGGGCTCCATTACGAGCCTTAGATGTGCGCCCAACGGATCGCAACGTCCTACTAGAGGAAAGTGCACGCATTCGAAACCATTTGAAAAAATGCAGGCGCCGTAAGTCCAAACAGAGTGATAATAAAACCAACCGATTGGGCTCCATTACGAGCCTTAGATCTGCGCCCAACGGATCGCAACGTCCTTCTAGAGGAAAAGTGCACGCATTCGAAACAATTTGAAAAAATGCAGGCGCTGGTACACAATAGCTATTTGTGTATTAAGAGCGCAAAGTGATACTTTGTCGCGCGAGCCAGAATGTTGTCGTGCGACGCGATAGCGGAGCACGACAATCTGGCGAGAGCGACAAAAACACTTTGCGCTCGAAATACACACAAGATTTTTCCTACAATCGATTTTAAATTAAATTTTTGTTGCAAAAATGTAAAATTAATATTTTGACAACAAATAAAAATGTGATTATATCATCGGTAACCAAGAAACGCTCATTTCTAAAAACAAAAACTATTGTTTTACTGCATTGTTTTGATTTAGCGAGCGGGAAAATCAGCAAAAAGATCTAGAGCGGTAAAGTGACAACTCCTCGGAAAACGCCAACTTTTCGTTGTCAAATGGAAGCACAAAGGCTTACTTTTATATGCGATTGTAGGAAAACGAATTTGTCTCCTGTCGCACAGCAACATTTACATTAAATCGAGACACGATTGAATTTCCCCTTTCGAACTTTCGGGTTTCTCAGGTTTACCCCTGAACGGTTTCACGTACTATTGAAGTCTGTCTTCAAAGTGGTTTTCAACTTTCCCTCAAGGTACTTGTTCGCTATCGGTCTCGTGGTTATATTTAGCCTTAGATGGAGTTTACCACCCACTTAGGGCTGCACTCTCAAGCAACCCGACTCTGAGGAGAGATCCTCCCGAAATCGGCAGCAGTTACTACGGGCCTGACACCCTCTATGGGTTATGGCCACGTTCAAGAAGGACTTGGACACGCAGCACAATCTCGGGATAAATGGATCCACCCTAACACCACATTTCCCAGCGTCCAAAACGGCCGCGGAATTCAGTGCTGGGCTTTTTCCTGTTCGGTCGCTGCCACTAAGGAAATCCTAGTTAGTTTCTTTTCCTCCGCTTATTTATATGCTTAAATTCAGCGGGTAGTCTCACCTGATCTGAGGTCGCATTATCAAAAAAAAAAAAAACATTTAATAATATTGTTTAATGCACTTACGCACACTCGTGTTTTCTACTTTAAATATATAATATTGGTATTGCAAGCATTATTTAGACGCAATTTCATAAATGAGACAGCTTATCTATTTTATATTTTGGCATACGTTCTGACGTCGATTCGACAAGATTCTCAATTTATACTGATCAAAATCAGATATAAGCTGCGTGAAACTCAGACACGACAAACGTACACACATATGTATTTTATAGTATAGTGCATAATGATCGTCAATGTTACAAATTATATCAATATTTTAACACTTGTGGTGTGGTGTCGTTATATCAATATAATAAATTTTGCAAGAATACTAGAATATAAAGTCTGTTAAACTTTTCTTTCGTAATTCTGCCAATATTAAAAAACAAAAAACTACTATTAAAATACTAAAACAGAAAACTGTAATTGATGTAATTTTTCCTTCGTAAACCAGGCTCTTTTAGCTCCACCCACCACTGCATTCTTATATGAAACCGACTCTTTTTTTAGGTTGGTGAGAATTGATTACAGTTAACTTTAATAGCAGGTAACTGCTCATGAGAACATAAGATAAACGCGAGGATAAAAGAACGACACCTAAACCTGCATAAACACATGGGCACGCAGCACATGATATTGTTTAGAAAACGTACGTACTTAAGGCCCGAAACGGTAATGTAAATTTTCTAACCCCAACTAAATCTCTACAAATCTGTATGATTGGTTGCATTTGCCTTATAGTAAGGATTGCAAAAGAAAAGTAGTACACGTGTATATTTAGTTGCCTAACTTATTTCCAAAGATTGAGTAGTTTAAACTCGCCTGTTAAAACTGTGAAGAAGAAAACTTTTTTACAGATTTTATAATATAACTTTTAGGTTATGGTAAAAATGTAGTCTTTAGATTTGAAAATTACGATAATTATAGTAAATTTAAATAAACCACAATTTTTAAAATATTAAAGGATGGTTGAATATTAATTAGACTGGTGAAAGATACAAATTTAAAAAATGTGTTTCTGTCAATGCTCACAAAAATTAAAGCAATTACTTTTTTTGGTATCGGACGCTATCGAGAGCTACCTACATGGTTTTACAGCAATAAATTTTTTCTTATGCTTAAAAATCATGATCACTGTTTTCAATTTGAAAAAAAATATTTACCTTTTTTCTATGAATACTTGGCATCATTTGTTTCTTCCGAGTTTTTTTATTTGTATATAAATTTAATTAATAAATTTTAATATATATTTAAATAATAAACTTTCTTTTATTGTTCGTAATTTTTTATTTTATTGTTCTTAATCACCAAATTATTTCGTCGAATTACTCTCGACCTTTTTTTAGGCAGGACGAGTTTATGCTTTCAAACTTGTTGATTTTTAGCAATTTGACCAGAAAAAATGTCACCGACAAAATCGCGAGATCGTAAGTCGAGCGAGACGTCGATGACATTTTTTCTCGTCAAATTGCCAGGCAACAAGTTTTCAAGGGGTGAAAAGTGAACACTTTCCACCCCAGAGAACAGTTTACAACCCTGAATTTCCATAGCATCAACACAAAAAAACAAAATTACCAGCTTAATATTGATCGAAATTTTGTTTTAATGTTGGATTGATGGTTCATAACTTCAGAAATTTAAATGTATTATGACTTATTTTCGGTTTTATGTATGATTGTAAATAAAATTGTATACAAACCTCGGCGGAAAGTTTCATTACTATCATGAGATGTAGTTGACCTTGGCGCTTCGCGCCTTGGGCAACTATATCATCTCTCGACAGAAGTGAAATACTTTCAACCTCGGTTTGTAATATACTATTCTAAAAATTAAATTTATTTCTGATTAAATTTTGAGTTGATATTTTGTTTTTTTGGCACACTGGATTAATAGATATTATGAATTGATCTAGATTATTATACATTTTATAGATTTTATGAGTATAATTTTTGGGTAAAATCTTCACAAGGTTGAAGAACACAACACGAATTTTTCTAAAAAATACCAAAAAGAATAAAGTTTTGTTTCATTCTCGGATTCATTTCTTTAAATTTGTATTTTTCACTAGTTAAATTGACGAAGGCGAGTTTAACAATTACATATTCACCAAAACTTAAAAATTATATTAGACAGTGACCTGGCCTTGAAAACGTTGAATACCTGTAGAATGACAGTAATTCCATAGACGAGTTATTACTTACTTAAGTTATTACTTATGAACTACGCCGAATTACACAATAAATACTGACAATGAGTTCAAATGTCTTTCAAAAATCTAACTAAAGTCAAACCGTTTTCGTTGTGAGCTGTGTGTTCCCAGCTGATTGCGCCTGCACCAAATCAATTGAAGGTCAAGTAAAAAATTTACCAGTAGCGTAGACTATCTTCCAAGCAGCAGCGACACGCCAGTACAAAAATAAAAGATTATATTCATACGACGCTACTGAACGAAAACAAGACGAAAGACATACGTGCATGTAACTTCTTTGTCATTCATATTGATTGTATTCATAAAATCTGTGAAGTCATGTCGCAGCGCTGGCAGACATACGTTCCTGTTATTGTTAGCATATACTGTAATGCGCTGGCACAGCGTGGCAATAAAAAAGGACGTCTAGCACATTCGATACCAGGGACCACAACGCAAGCAAGTCGACTATTATACACTTGTTTCACAAAAATTGCGTTCACTAAACTGTATCCTGTTATTCACTCTACGCACGCCACTTGCCAACTTCCACAGCGTCTTCAAGACCACGACACTGCCTAACAAAGCAGTGGCATGACCTTAAAAATCCTGAAGAATGACAATAATTCCATAGACGCACGAATAACTCTTTTTTTAAAGGTTATGTGCGTGTTTAAATTTTTTCAAATAAGATCCACAAATACAGTTCAAAGTTACCATTAACTAAACTCAATTTTCTTATCAAACTCAATACTAAAGGCGATTTCTGTTGAGAATGGTTAGTGTGAATATAGATAACCAAACCATACCATTGAATAATTTATTGAAAAAGTGATGTCTCTCCACAATTTAAAAATAAATAATAAATGTCTCTCCACAATTTATTTTAAATTGTGAAGAGACATCAATTTTTTAATAAATTATAAATAACTCCACTTCAAGAAATGGACCAACTACTACATATCATTGAATTTCAGTTGGAAACAATGATATCATATTTGAACATGAATAGAGTTTGGTATTTCAAAGCTTTAACTATTTTCGAACGTTCGTAAGCACGTGTAGTGTGCTCTTTCTCTCTCTGACAAATAAAAACATTTTGAGTTTTTTTGAATGTTTTTAAATAATGGAAGCATTTTCAGTGTTTATTAACGATAAATTAATCCATAACGTCATAACTGAAGAGAGACTGTAGTGCTACCTACAGTTTGTACTGATCCGATACGTCTTTAGAAGGAGACACTAAATAAGTGAAACTTTAAAGAAAACAGCAACAAATGGTCACGTCTGTTCTTGATCCAGTTAATGACGCAATGGAACATATTCAGCGTCCAGAGTCTACTTATGAACATACGATTTCAGTTGTGACAGATATGACGTCATACTTTGTTGTAACCACACTTGACCAAACTAATATTTGGCAGACCAAACACTGACTGCAGTCAGTAGTTCAACAGAAATCGCTTTAAGGCTGCGTTAAAAATGGGCTTAGCAATACTTAGCAAAGAGCTGAGTAAAATAAGAATAACACGAATACCATACATATCTACATTTTGTTTTTAAAAGATTCGAATAACTGATTTTTTTTCGATTTTTTAGTGCAAAATTCAACATAGCAGATGACAGCGTTAATTGGTTATTAAAATTGAACAGTATTTATAAAAGTCACATTTTACATGTCAAAATTAGAAAAACTTATTAATATAAATAAAAATTATTTATTTATTTATTAATTAAGCAACAGAAATGTATAATAACAACTAAACAGACCATATATAAGTGTTATTTAGGTAATAAAAATATTTCATCTAAGGGCGCAGTTGATGGTAATGTTCCCATAACACTAGCTGCATTTCCCCTTTGTATCGCCAAGCTAATTCGTTGAATAAGATAATATTTAGAACGAGAATCTCCATTGGCAACATACATTTTTTTCCCCAAAATTTCAACAAAATTTATCGCTTCTTGGCACCATGGACCAAGTGTTTCTACAGCAAAAGCTACAAATATGTAACCTGCTTCAATTATCTCGTTATACTTTCTTTTTTTCATTTTTGCTGCGTTGTTAGCTACTTCTGTATTGGATTTACTTGATAATGGTAAATGAGAAGGAGCTAGTGTGTCGACACATGTTGCATCCCAAACTATATGTTCGCCTTTTGACCAGGGAATTAATGACATTCCGTCTACTCTTTTGCCATCTTGTCTAAATAGATCAATTGGCTCTAATATTGATGGGATATTAGCAGAAGCAAGGGCTTTCTGGATAATTGTATTAATTTCATGATGGCGGGATTGACGTCCAGCACTTCTTTTGCAAGAAAGTCCATGAGTACCTAGTCTATCTACTTTTTCACCGCAAATACAACGATGGGGCTCACAAATGTTGCATCCTAAACGTAAGGCTACTGATATTCGAAATACATTATCATTCAAAAAAGTACCTATATTTTTACTAGGCAAAACGTTTAACCATGCTCCAGAAAAAGGTGTATTAGCTGCAAAAAATCTAGCCTTATCAATATCATTTTCAAAATAAATTCCATTATATATTCTTAATGTGTTAATTTTGTCCCAATTTTTTTGGAAATTTAGCTTCACTGGAATATCATGATTTATATTTTTCCATTCCTCAAGAGATTCACTGTAACCACTGATCATAGACAAGTTCTCCGTTTTATTGGGGGACATAAAGGAGAATACTATGTTTGAACAAGTGTTTACAGAAGATAGGAAAGCAGCAAGGTAAATATCTTCAATTTTTCTGATACCAAGTCCGCCATGTTTTATGGGCAAAGAAGCAATTTGCAGCTGTTTTTCGTTCAGTTTTATGTTAATTAATTTTTCAAGGGTCTTAAATATTTCTTGGTCAAAAAGTTTAATAATATCTTCAAAATTATTTAGTGGAGATGTTCGAAGTAAATACGATAGTTTTGGAACTGCTAAGCAATGCCTTAAAAGATAATAGGCCACATGACTATTCAACAATTCCAAGTTTTTCAGTAATAGTTTTAGATTTTCTAATTTTTTATCAAAAATAAAATTTGTTGATTTTTTTATTAAAGGTGCTCCCAAAAGATTGAAATTTTCAGTAATAATTCGAATTCCAGGACAAACATTTTCAAATGACTGTGCTACATCTGGATCATGAGAAGAGCAAAAAAATATTTCACATTTTTGTGGGTTTAGTTTTAGACCTAAATGTTTGCACTTATCAATTAATTTCTCAAAATCTGCTAAGACCAAATCAGGAGATCCTCCAAGGGTACCATCATCAAGATACCAAGCATTAAATTCGGAAGTTAATTTAGAAATAATTGGTTGAATTGCAAGACAAAATAACATAGGTCCTGCCGGATCTCCTTGTTGTGCACCAACTTCAGATAATATTTTCTTTAAACCAAATGATAAAAAAGAAGAATTTTTATAACATTGAGACAAAAATGGTAATATTTCAGGGGCAATTTCTTTTATCTCATTAAGCATAATGTCACGTTCAACTGAATTAAATGCGTTTTTGAAGTCAATTTTTAAAATCACCTTATTGCTCGATTTGTTCTTTTCAATGTAACTGCGGGCACTATGTACAATTGCTTCACAGCCACTTTTCGTTCCAAAACCAACCTGACATGGACGAAGATAATTACCAATTGATTCTCGTACATTTTTACAAGCTAATTTAGCAGCTAATCTTCGGTAAGTTGTTCCAACAGCTATAGGCCGGATTCCACCATCTTTTTTATTCAGAGCACATAAGCAAGCTCCATAAAGGATGCAAGTTATATTTGGGTTAACTTCTCCTGATAACATTAGGTTTAATAGTCTTGTGCAAGAATTTAAAAATTTAGTGCCTGCTTCTCCAAGACTCACAGAAATTAAATCTTTCATGTGCTGTGGTCTTAAGCCATCAATGCCACCTGCAGAACCATTATGGAAACTTAAAATTGCTTCTCTCACATCATCGTCAACTACAGAAATAGGCTTTATGCTAGAATCTAGCTGATGAAACTCAAGAGTTCTAGAAGGCGTTGGATGTATAAGTTTTAATTTAGATAAGGTTTCTTGATTTTGAGGGGCTAGCGTATCATCTGATGACAAAATGGTAATTGCACCACGAACATCTCCATCAGAAATTTTAGATTCAACTCTTTTTGATATTGAAATGTGTGCCATTTTATTTTTTGAAATATTTAATGGTTCTTTATCTTGAGACGAATTTGTACAGTTTTGTTTTACTAAAGTAGCTAAGCTACCTTTAGAATTTCTTTTCGGTATTTTTAAAGCTGTATAAGGGAACTCTAATAGATTTTTCCAAGAATCTAAATCATTATGAATGCTACAACGGTCTATTAAATATGTCAATCGTCTTGCCACTGTGTTGCGAGCACCTTTAGGAATTCTTTTAAGAATAGGAATATTAGCTTTCATATTTTTTTTTTCTTTCACAAAAACCAACTCAACATGGCGGATACTTCATGTTTTATTTGCGAGTCCGTTTTTGATGATGAGAAAAAGCGTATAAAGTGCACTGGGTGTTCGAATTATTATCATGGGCGGTGTGAAGGTTTAACTGATCTTCGCGGTCATAATATGAGAAAGGGCTGGAAATGTAAAAAATGTACCGAAAGTGTGGTTAGCGGTGATTCCCAGTTGACTCCAACTACTGAGATTTCTGGTGCATCGTTTAAATTTAGTGCTGGTGATTTCAGTGGTGCTGCCAGGAATAAACGCCCTAGGTCGGAGAATGTGTTGCACAATATGGAAGATATTTTTCAGCTACTTGAGGAAATTTTGGCTAAAAATGAATCACTGGAGCGTAAAGTTGAATCGTTGGTGTCCGAAAACAAGGTGCTGCGGGAGGATGTGCAATTCATCCGAAATAATTGCGTTGTACCAAAGGCAAATACCTCGGCAAATACCTTCGCTTCTAAGGTTAAATCGCACTCCGTGATCATAAAACCGAATGACGTTGCCCAAGTTTCCAATGTGACCAAAACTGCGTTGCGTCAAGCCATTAATCCGACTGATATCCCTATTACTAATATTAAGACCGTTAGTAATGGTGGTCTCATTATTAGCTGCAAGTCGAAGGAGAGTACCATGGAATTCCAGAAGCGAGCTACCAAAGAATTATCCGCTAAATATAGCGTTAAAGAAGTTGTTGCATTGAACCCCCGTGTCAGAATTGTGAATATTTCCGAAGAAATGAATGAAGAAGTGTTTGTAAATTATCTTAAGTCTCAAAACACTGAAATAATTCTTGATTCTAGTAGTTGTAAACTAATTTCATTCAAATCTATTCGCAGAGACAGCAAAGTTTTTCAAGCCGTTGTTCAACTCGACATTGAAGCGTACAATAGGATTGTATCAGCAGGTCATGTATGTATAGGGTACGACTACTGTCCCATTTTCGATGCCTTTGATCTTAGACGTTGTTTCAATTGCTGTGGATTTCACCATTTGGCGGTGAATTGTAAGAGGAAGGCATGCTGCCCTAGGTGCACGGGTGAGCATAAAGTGAAGGACTGTAAACTTGACGGTAAATCTGAATCGCTTACCTGCATTAATTGCGCCACTCACAACAAACGAACCAATGCAAATCTTGCTACCGATCATGCTGCCTGGGATATATCGAAGTGTCACTGTTATGCTGTGGCACTAGAGAAATTTAAATCCACTATTATTGGGTCACAATAGCCACTAAAGTCACGCACTAAAAACTATTCGACGTGTGTATCTTCATTGAATTTAACGTGTTATTATCAGAATGTTAGGGGTTTGAATACCAGAATTGCTGAATTGTTTACAACGTTTTATACTGCTCATCTATCATATGATTTGATCGCGTTCACTGAAACCTGGCTTTCTGACGCGGTAAACAATGCTGAAGTTGTTGATTCTAACCTATATACACTTTTTAGATCTGACAGAGATTTTGTGAACACTGGCAAGTCGAGAGGAGGGGGCGTACTGCTTGCGGTCAAGAATAATTTAAACGTTTCAAGACTGAATTTGAACACCATCTGTGATAATTTCTGTGATTTAAATCCTATTGATATTTTAGCTGTAAACATTAAATCTAGTCATAAATCTTTATATGTTATTGTCGTCTATGTGCCGCCCCAAGTTAATGTTAATTTATATAATAATTTATTCGATTGTATTGCATCAATACACTGCCTCTTTGGCAATAATCTATTAATTGTAGGTGATTTTAATATTTCAAATTATTATTCCACTTTAAATTCTCAGCATTGCAGTAATCATACTTCGAGTACTAGTGCTCTCGTTAATTTCTCTAGCCTTCTGGATCTTACTCAATTCAATGAAGTTTTAAATGCAAATTCTAGACTGCTGGACTTGGTACTGTACAACAATAGGTGCACAGTGAATGAATGTATTGAACCATTAACTACTGTAGATTCGCACCATCCACCATTACTGATTGAATTGAGTACTATGCTTGAACCTAAACGTTGTTTTCCACATACTCCCTCGTCCGAATTTAATTTCAAGAGAGCGGATTTTATTAACCTTTATCAGGATCTGGCACGGACTGATTGGTCAAAAGTTACCCAACTTGTTGATCTGGATTTAGCTATTGAAACAATGTACGAAATTTTAACTTCTTTATTTATAAAACATGTACCTCGTAAAAGACATACCAGTAGATCGTATCCGCCATGGTTTGACGGTACTATTATTTCTAAACTTAAGCATAAGAACAGAGTTTTTCGAAAGTTACAAAAAGACCGTAATAATTTGCTAACTTTATCAGAGTTTAAAAAAATGAGATCAGAATTAAAGCTGCTTACTTCTAATGCATATCGAATATATATATATCCAAAATGGGTGATTCGTTGACTACTGACCCTAAGAAATTCTGGTCGTATGTTAATGCCAAAAGACACAACTCTAATATCCCGTCATCAATGTGTTATGAGAATTATCAGTTAGATAATCCTGTATCGATTGTTAACGCATTTTCTAACTATTTTTCGCAGTCATTCTCTAAACCATCAGATCCAGAAGTTAATAATGTTGATGCAAAGCAAACGTTTAATGGTGCTCTACAATGGTGTTCAGTATCAGAGAATGATACTTTTAAAGAATTGCGTAAGTCGAAAAATAAATTTACTATGGGTCCAGATGGCATACCAGCATTCTTCCTTAAAGATTGTGCTTCTATTTTATCCACTCCCTTGACGTGTATCTTCAATCTTATTATTCGAAACTCTCAATTTCCCCAAATATGGAAACTTACGCGTATAACACCTGTTTATAAAAAGGGTGATAGAGAAGATATATGCAATTATCGTCCAGTTGCTATTATGTCAAACTTCGCCAAGGTCTTTGAGTCGCTAATGCATAAGGTCATATACAATCATACCAAAAACATAATATCTGTTAATCAACATGGCTTCATGTCGGGTCGCTCTACTGTAACTAACCTGGTGTGTAAAACCCAGTTCCTTAGTGAAGCAATTGATAATCGCTGTCAAGTAGATGTCATATACACCGATTTTACTAAAGCCTTTGATAAACTTGATCACTGCATTCTGCTTCTCAAGCTTGACTCCATGGGCTTATCTCATTCACTGTTGAAGTTGGTTGAATCATATCTTAGTCGTAGGTTTCAATTCGTGCAGTGCCACGGATTTGATTCAAAGAAATTTGAACAGTTTTCAGGTGTTCCGCAAGGTTCAATTCTAGGACCTTTATTTTTTAATATATATATTAATGATATTGTGAATTGCCTTACAGTCAAACATTTGTTATATGCTGATGACTTGAAGATTTTATCGATTATTAAGAATGTAAATGATACTGTGATACTTCAGGAAAACTTGAATCAGATTCAATCCTGGTGCTCGTCTAACCTCCTTCCGTTAAATTCAATGAAGTGCTTTGTTATGAGTTATTCTCGGTCACGAAGTCCTATAATTCTGGACTATAAGTTGGATGAATTTGTACTTGCTAGACCTGATACTGTGGTTGATTTAGGTGTTACTTTTGATGCTAAATTGTCATTTCTGCCTCACATTCAGTTGACAGCTTCGGCTGCGTTTAGACAATTGGGATTCATCATCAGAAATGCATGTGATTTTGTTGGTTCGGATGTGTTGAGTGCGCTTTATAGTGCATTTGTTAGATCCAGACTTGAGTATGCTAGCTGTGTCTGGTCACCCCTGTACCAAGGTCAGTGCGCTGTCCTTGAAAAAGTTCAGCGCAGGTATTTAAAATATTTAGTTTTTCGTGACACGGGCACTTACCCTGTACAAGGTTTTCCGCAAGGTGACCTGTTAAATTTATTTAAATTACCTAGTTTGTTTGATCGCCGAAAGTTTGCTCTAGTCGTATTTCTATATAACATAGTGAATAATATTATTGATTGTCCGGAATTACTTGGTCAAATTACTTTTCATGTACCTAGACTTGCTGATAGATCACCTGTGACGTTTTACCAGAATGTACCGAGATCTAATGTACTATTAGCCTCTCCTCTGCTGCAAATGTATTCGGCATATGCAGGCATTGCAAACTCGTGTGATATTTTTTGTTGTAATAGATCTGATCTGAAACTATTGTTATTAAATGTTTGTTAGTCTGTATTATTTATATGTTACCTATGTTTATACTTTTTAATTAGCTCTATTCTGTCAAGTCTATTTTTGTTAAGTTTTAAAACTTGTAATCTGTATGTTAAATGTTTATACCGTTCTTACTTTTTGAAGTTATAATGCGCTTGTGATATTCATGTATATCTATCCACTTACTTTTGTCAACCTCACCTATATTTGGAGCATGCTCTGTTGGGTGTTGCAATACACAAATAAATAAATAAATAAATAAATAAATATTATTCAATTCAAATATCAGTTTTTCAACAGCATTGTCTCCATCAGTTTGGGATAGTAAGGCTTGATATTCTATTTTGTGTCGACAAGACATATGGCGCTTTATTCCACGACGATTAAAATGTATTAAACAGAATTGGCATTGAACTCTATCTGAATTTTCTGTATTAGTTGCACTTTCAAGGATACATTTTTGACAAAACCATTTTGTATAAGGTTGGCTAAGAATTTGAAAATCATCTGAAGAAATTCTTGCGCATTTTTTGTGAAACCAAGTTAAGCACTTATTACATTGTATCTGAGCGTCATCGAGCTTAGTATTTTTGCATATACATGATAAATTCGCCATTATTAAAAATTTACTACTGCAAGGTGGAGCAACTTAATCAATTAAATCACTCGCTTGTAACTTTCTTCCCCACAAGTTAAGTTTTCAAATCCAGTTACCAAATCAAATCCAGTCCATATCCAATCGTTTTCCAGTAGCAAATCAAAGAGAAGTCCAAAAGTATAAGTAAACGTCAAAAATATTAAATTCCAAAATGTCAAAATTTAATTTTGAAATAAAAACGTTTCCAGACAATCCGCAGATTAGAGTTATATATTATTCGATGCAAAAGCACTTGCAGACTATGCAAAACACAAAATATATAATTGTTTGTATAAAATTCTCGAAATAGAGAGCAAATATTAAGGAACTTTAGTTTTATGATATACAGCAGTTATTGTTGCTAGGTTTTTTTTTAATATAAATAAAATACTTTCTATTTTATAAGTTAACACAAATAATTACTAATATTTGCACGCCAAAATGAGTACTTGTTGCTAAAACAATAAATCTTACAATTTCAACTGAAACTAACCAAGAAACTTTCGCTATCTTGGTTAGTTTGTATACTAACTAAAGATAATGAATATTTTGTGCCACTAAAATAAAAGTAAATGCTTTAGCCAATCGAATCTAACTAGTTTACAAACTAGCCAGAATTCGCGGATATTGTATTTACTTTCATTTCCGTAACTAAATTAGCCAATAATGTTGGTTAGTTTATAAATTAGTCAAATGTTTGGCTAAGTTAGCAGAAAATTGACGTAGAAATTGAACGAATTCAATTCAACGAATTGAATTAACTAACGAATTGGTTAGTTTATATTCTAACTAGCTAGTATATAAACTATCCAAGTATAGACTTTAGCCGTAACATATACACAGCATTAAATGTTCCCATCAGTAAAAAAACCTATAAAATTCCTATTACAATGTTATTTTTATTATTAAATGCAATTATTAATAACGATTAATAAACGCTAATCAATATAATATTGTATTTAAACAACAAAATAATGCTATAGAATCATACTCAAAATGATATAACTAGTATTAGCGAGTAAAGCTAAGAAAGTGGCACCTGTGATCAAACCTTGAACTCACAATGTTTTGAGTTTCAGCACAGATTATCTGTGCTGGTGAAAACCCCAGCACCTTATCTGTGGTTTCAAGTGTCAGTCACGACCCACAAAAAACGAATGCTTAACTTCACAATTATGCATATGTCAAACAAGAAATCAAAACAGACTCAAAACAAACGGCATGCAATGGCGCCTTCACCGGTCTTATGCGATATTACCTTCTTACGAGCCTTCTTATTATATTAAATTAAAGTTATTAAAAAATTAATTATTGTCATTAATTTCTTTCATGTAGAAAGATTATAAATGTATGTTAAATCAAAGAATCAAACTCGAATATATAGTTCAAAATATCTATTAATTTCAAGCACTTATCCAAATAAAAATGATCGAATTGAATGCACCCGTTCTGTCGTACAGTCTGATCAAGAATAATCCCGTCTTCTTCCTTTTGAGTATATTTGCTCTTTCCAACGCTAGGTGGCACGACGAAACTTATACTATAGCTTATATTATGAACCGATAGATGGCTTGGCGTGGTGCCAAATTCAAATATGGAGAATTATTTCTAACACGTCCATCCTGACTCATCGATGTCCTCATCGACTGTGATCTAGTTAGTAAAGGTACTGACATAACCTAAAACAGAATTATAACCAAAAGTTCGGCTTTCCTGACCCAAGCTGCATTAATTTAACAGATCAGGACGAACTTCAATCTTCAACAGATAAAAGTACCCAATTTCAATTTGACGAATGAAAACACCCAAATTTCAAATGACAGATGCAAAACACCCAATTCAAATTGTCAGATGTAAAACACCCAATTTAAACTGACAGATGAAAAACACCCAATTCAAACTGACAGATGAAAAACACCCAAATTTCAAATTCACAGATGTAAAACACCCTATTTGAAAATGGCAGATGCAAAACACCCAACTTAGCCACAGCGACTCAACAATTTTTGCAACCTAATCGCTTTCGTGCCAAACCATGAAAGGAATCATTCGTTCGGCTGCATAAACACCACTATAGTGTTTTTGGGTTCTACATGAGCCTGGAAGATCGGCCACTTTATACCGATCTCCCTCTAATTTTTCAACGATTCGAAACGGTCCTTTCCGTTTCGGCAAAAGCTTCCTACTTGAACCAGTACCAACAATTGATGAAATTTCGACCAATACCAAATCATCCACCTCATATTCATGTGGTGACATTCGACACCGATCAAACCGTTCCTTTTGTAGTTTCTGGGACTTGGCAATTCGATCACCAACCTCTCGCCGCAACTTCAGCACATCTATGGTTGGGTCGCTAACAACTTCGTTCAAATTATTACACACGCCGGTTCGGTATCCTAGCAAAATCTCCGTCGGTGTACTTCCCAAAGCAGTATTCACAGAATTATTAATTCCCAGTTGTACATTCAGCAAATTATCATCCCACCTAGTATCATCACAGTTTGCTCCCATAATTGCCAAACTTGACAGGATAGTTCGATTATATCTCTCTACCTGACCATTTCCACGGGGCATCCCAACCGCGTTTTTATGATGATGTATCTTGAATTTATCACAAAAATCAGCAAAAGCTTTGCAATCAAATGAAGTACCACTATCAGTGATAATTCGCATAGGTGGGCCAAATATTTTAATCACGTCTGTCAAACGATCCAAGACAAGTTTACATTTGGTACTTTTGTCACCATAGATAAAACAGAATTTTGTGAACGCGTCCACAATAACAAGAACCTGCGTATTACCACTTTTACTTCGGACAAATGGCCCTAGGTGATCCAGATGAATCGTGTGAAAGGGTCGTGGATACTTTGCGATTGGATGTAAAAAGCCCTGTTTTTTTCCACTGGCTGATTTATAGAACATGCAGGGGATACAAGATTGCACATACTTTTGGATAAACCGTCTCATGTGCGCAAACCAGTATTTGGAGGAGATTTGATCATATACCTTTTCCACAGCGAAGTGACCTATATCGTCATGATTCATACGAACGATTTGCCATCGGCAAGCTTTTGGAATGACTGCGCGGGGGCCATGATTCGTTCGTCTATATACCTTTTCTCCTTTACAAATGTAATTTTTAGATATGTCCTTGATACTTGATCCATCAGTTAGAATTTGCTTTATTTCTGCAATTTTCACATCTTGTCGTTGAATTGCCAACAGCCAATCATCGTCTGACACCGTGACTACATTCAAAGTATGATTTTCAAGAGGGGGATTTCTACTCAAGGCATCGACATGATTCATACGATTTCCTGGTCTGTGTGAAATGTCAAAATCGTATTCTTGCAAGGTTAGTGCCCATCGTCCAATTCGTGGATTTAATTCTTTCTTTACAAGCGCTGATCTAACCGAACTGCAATCCGTAAAAATTTTGAAATGAATGCCTAGCAAGTAATGTCGGAAACGTTTGACAGATGATACGATAGCAAGGGTTTCTAGTTCGAACGAATGATATCTTTGTTCGACATTACTAGTATGACGGCTGTAATATCCCACCACACACTCCCTTTCTTGAACCTTCTGTACTAAGATACCACCTAATCCAATACGGCTAGCGTCAGTGTACAACATGGTTTCCCGTTCCGGATGAAACAATGTTAGAACGGGTTCTGTTAATAAGCTATCTTTGAGCGTCTGGAACGCAACACGTTGCTCGTGACCCCAATTCCACTTAGTGTCTTTCTTCAGCAAATTTGTCAAGGGACGTGCTTTTTCGGCAAAATTCTCGACAAATTTGCGGAAATACCCTACCAAGCCAAGAAACTGACGAACCTGATGAATGTTCATAGGACTAGGAAATTGTTCAACCGCTATCAGTTTCTGTGAATTCGGTCTGATTTCATTTCCCGAAACATGATATCCCAAATATTGGATACTAGTCTGAAAGAAATTGCACTTTGCCAAATTTAGTACAACATTATTCTTCCGAAATATCTCTAGAACTCTGACAAGTATTTCAAATCCTTCTTCAACGGTCTTGGACGGTATCAAAATATCATCAAGATATACGATCACCCTAGTAAATCGTAAGTCTCCAAGGACATTATCAATCGCTCTTTGAAATGCGAACGGGGCATTACATAATCCAAAAGGGACTTTTAAATACTCGTATTTTCCATCGGGAGTAATAAATGCAGTACAAGCAATTGAATCATCAGCAACTTTTAACTGATGATAACCACTGAGCATGTCGAGTGACGTGTAGAACTTGAATCCGGATAAGCGATCAATTAACTGTTCAATGCGCGGTAAGGGATAGGAATCACGAACAGTAATCTTGTTTAAGGCTCTATAATCTACACACAGCCGTTGCTGATCGTTTTTCTTGCGCACCAAAAGTGCCGGACTCGAGTACGCGGACTCTGAAGGGCGGATTATTTTACTAGAAAGTAGATCTTCTACAATTGCACGCATAACATCTCGTTCCTTATTTGCCAGAGGAAAAGGGCGATGACTGACCGGAATGTTATTTTGAAGTTTAATGTGCAGTTCGGAATTTGGAATAGTCAGAATGGATTCGGTTTTATTTGAGAAGCAGTCGCGAAATTTTGATAGAACACTATCGAAGACTTGTGATTGGGCAGTTGTAAGAACACCTACGCATATACTTTCGGTAGACTCGACAACAGAATTAATTGCTTTCGTAGAAAGATTTGAAAACGTCAAAATAGTGCCCACGCGAGAATAAGCAATTGAAAGATTTTCAGTGAAGTTCTGACCAACCAATACACTCGTATCTTTCAGGCAATCTTCCACTACATATAAATCGACTTCCAGCTTAACACTATCGATTTCCAACAAGCACCTGACATATTCAGTCACCTTTAATTCATAGCCACCAAAAACAGTCAACTTGACTGGAGCATGCAACCTTAACATTGATAGTTTCAACTTACTCTGAACAGCTTCGCGTGTGATCAAAGAACACTCGCTTCCAAAATCTATGTAAGCGTTCAATACGACTTCATTGACTAAAACAGATTTGTAAAACTTACGGTTCTGGTTTTGATCACTCACAAAATTGATTTTGGTGGCTCTAGCATCTGGAAATGGCTTCTCTTTGTAATCACCTTGCTTGCAATCTCTCGCGCGGTGTCCTTGTTTATGGCATTTGAAGCACATTACTGGATGTGGACAGTCCCGCTTTACATGCCCCGGCTTTTTACAGGCATAACAGATGATTTCACCAGACCTTGCCTGAGGTGCTCCTTTCGACGTATCTGTTGTTGGTAAGCTTGACGACGCTGCTTGCATCCCAATACCTGGCGTTCGGATGTTGTTACTTTTGGAACGTGCTAGCGGATTGACTTTATAAGTGTTCAAAAATCCCGCCAACTTTGTCGCATTCTTGAAACCCATTCCACGAACGGTGAGCTTCAAAGAGTCTGGTTGCAAATCTCCCACAATTAAACTAACTTCATCCAGCCCGGACAGATTCAATTCCATTTTTCGAATCGCTGCTAATTTGTCGAAACAGTAAGTTGACAGATTCTGACCTGGATTTGGTTGTATTGCTTGCATATTGGCGACAAGAGCATGCAGATCTCGGGTAGACGAAAAAGTTTCACGGAGTATTGTTTTCCACTCGTCCCATGTAGTGGGCACATGTAATAGACTGTTGTACCAAGTCGTAGCATTGCCACACAATTTATTTGCCGTAACATGACAAACATAGCGATCGCTCCACTGGTGTAATTTCAGCAAATCGTCCAAACGCCCAATCCAACGAGTCACATCATCCGTAGCGGGATCAAACTTTGGTATATCACGGTCGTGAATTGACACGGTGTATTTTGAGTCGCCGGATCTCATGATCTGTTGGAACATTTCGGGAGTGAGTATTAAATTCGTGTTACTCACTGTGGACTGCATTCTGCTGCTGCTCGGTCCAGGCGCATCAACACTTTCTACTGAGGCCGGCGGTACTTCTCGATTGGCGTCGCTGCCTTGACCAGAAGAATTATAGAAATGTCGTTTACCTCGGTAGTCTTGCGCTTCGTCTGAATCTGATTCGTCTGACCAACCTCTTTTCCTCATTGTTTGTTCACCCACGAACGATACAGTAAAAAAAATGCGTCCAAATCTCGTACACGTGGTTAACCTCAATTTGATTTTTTCTTTCTTCTCGTCGATAGCACGTATGGGTTATTAATTTTAGATTTATCCCACTTCTGATGTTAAATCAAAGAATCAAACTCGAATATATAGTTCAAAATATCTATTAATTTCAAGCACTTATCCAAATAAAAATGATCGAATTGAATGCACCCGTTCTGTCGTACAGTCTGATCAAGAATAATCCCGTCTTCTTCCTTTTGAGTATATTTGCTCTTTCCAACGCTAGGTGGCACGACGAAACTTATACTATAGCTTATATTATGAACCGATAGATGGCTTGGCGTGGTGCCAAATTCAAATATGGAGAATTATTTCTAACATGTATAATAAGAAGTCTTCAAATCTTTCCACTGAAGACTTCTTTATTATAAAATTTACTCCACTTCAATGTAGTTTTGCTTGTGATCGATTTGATCGAATTTCAGTTTGACACTATTTAATATATTACTCCCTTAGTCGAGTGTTTGCAACCAGTAATGCACCAAAAAATGTAATATGAAATAAATTTATATTAGCGTTTGTCGATCGTTTGTTATCAAAACATGTTAAAAAAAAAATAAAGATATACTTAGTGTGCACTAGTGCAACTTATTGAAAATCTTCATTATAGTTTATCGCGTGCAGGAACTAGGAAGTTTCATTTCGCTAAAAATTTATCAGTTTTGCTTGTATTTCACTTTTATTTTTTATCCGATTTTGATGTGTGATACATCAATGGGTTCAGAAAGCATGTGCCTTTAAAAATAGAGAAAAAAAGTCCTTTAACATAATATATATTTAATAAGAAATGGTTGAAACCTAATGAAGTTCATCTATTAAACTTCAACTATTTATTATTAAATATACATTATTTTAAAAGACTTTTTCTTTCGTTTTTCTTAAAGGCACATGTTTGCTAAACCCATTGATGTATCACACATCAAAATCGGATAAAAAATAAGTGAAATACAAGCAAAACTGATAAATTTTTAGCAAAATGAAAATTCCTAGCTTTTGCACGCGATAAACTATAATGAAGATTTTCAATAAGTTGCACTAGTGCACACAAGTAAATCTTTATTTTTTTACATTGCTTAGTGCATTACTGGTTGCAAACACTCGACTAAAGGAGCCTTAAATCTACATTTTTTGTTGTGAAAATATAACGGAAAATGTATTTTGAGTTATCTACATTTTTCGATATATTTTCACAACAAGAAAATGTATTTAGACTTAGTAATATATTAATGGTGTAAAACTGAAATTCGATCAAATCGTTCATAAGCAAAATTACATTTCTTCTGTGGCAAATAAAAAAAAAGTAAAATACAACCAGCAAGTAGAGAATAAAATTGTTACTTACACTTTGAATGGCAGTTTAGGATCAGATGTTAAAATGATTTTGAACGTGACTTTGGATCTGCAATATGATTAAAATATATGAAATAGCAACTAGTTTAAAAGGATATGTGGTCTCACCCCATATTGTCAAAACAACAGCTTTTAATGCGTTTGATGTGTATATGTATGGCCGTAGAATGGAATTGTATATGTGTTAGCTTAAGGTTTCGTTTTCTTCACTAGTTCTCTCAAAAGAATATAATGTTGCCAATGCAATATGTGAAATGTGGATACAAATATGTCTCAAAAGTGTGAATTCGTAAACTGTAAACCGTAAACGTCACTTTCTTTAAGGTTAAGGTTAGCTTGCCAAATGTAATGACAAATGTCAAATCCTTCCCCAGTTACAGATACCTATAAATACTTTTACTTTTATATCAAAAAGTTCCTACCGGTCGGTAGGTGGCGCTGTTTTAATTTCCCGTTCTTATGCAGACTGCAAATGCAAATGCAACCAATATTATGGCCAGCTGCACCAACCAACTCGACTAAGACCTACCTACTTGAAAAGTGACACGAAGTCAGCGACATACGTCCTATATTCAATATAAAACAACACTTTGGGTCTTTGCTATTATCCATAAATATGTCTACAAAAGTAAAAACCGTTCATTAATATTACTTAAAAGTTAATTTCACGTGAAGCAATAGAATGTGGAATTTTATTAGAAAAATTCAATCTTGGTTCCTTGTCTAGATTTGTAATTGGCCGATGGTTTCCCGCGTTTCCAGCGTTTCGTCGCATCGATAAGCTAACGGTGCATCGACCGCAGCGATCTGGCAAGGGAGTGGTGCATTACCACCAATACACAACCAGCCTTCTGTATAGTGCGTTGCGACCATTGGTCTACAATTTGTCGACCAATCATTGAGAAAGTGCAAAGTGAAAATATCCAATGTAAGTTCACAAATTATCAAACATATTCCTATGAAGGGGGTTGAACCGGCAAAATACAATTTGTTTATTGTTAAACTCTGATTTAGAATAATACGTTTGATTTTAATGACGACAGTTCTAATGGCGACGACGTTTGAGAACGCTTTGTTTGGCAACCACGTACCTAATTCATTTAATTCAGAAACCAAAACACAGCATCAAATCAAAGGAAAATGCTTACGATAAGCTCATTAGATTTTTAGTTATTTAATCGTAGCTTGTAGAGAAGATGTAATGACCTTGATGACATATTGGCAATCATTATCATTAGTTTTCTTCGTAATGCAAGGTTCTTATAAATTCTTATTCGATATTAGGTAGGTTGAATGCAGTCAACAGTCATTGATACTTTCACTGCACTGTGTTAATGTTCTTGCAGTCAAAATGGATTTGTAGTACAGTACGTCTTACTTAACCTCAATCTCTGATGTAAATTGTAAATAATGTTGTGGATCTGTGTAAATATTTCATTTGTATAAAATGGAATTGTAAATATGTAACCTCTCTATTGAAAACTAATCATAAATTTTTCCACTAATATCGTAACCTTATATTCATTGTGATTTTTGTTATTTTGGTCAATCGTAGGTACATTATCAAATTTACTCGCAAACGAGTACGTTGTTGGTAGAAATAAGATTTCAAATTAAATAGCGGAGACAAAAAGTAAACATTCATAGGTGCTTGCTTTCAGTTTTATGAGGCAAAGCAAAACCTTTTTATTCTTGTCTATTCTTTTACATTTTTGTACTATTTTCTAGTTTTTTTGAATACGGTTTGCACTCGGTTTTGCACCTCGGTTAGTTATGTAAAATATCAGTACGCTGTGAAAGTGTGAATAACTGCAACATGCGATACGCAGAATCGCAAACAACTCACTTTAGTAATAAAGTTTTCTACTTATTCTATTTGGACATCTATTAGGTTTCTGGCATGAATACTTTCTGACGATTTCTGAGTGGTTGCAAATCGCAAAAACAGTGGCGTATTGAGAATTTAAATATCTTTTACGCCCTCTAGATCCGAACTATAGTTGGATTCACTTTAATGCGATTGGTGGAAATCGAGGTTGAAATACATTAAGTCGTTTTCGCAACAACAACGCATACAATATTATAAACGCAACAAATTTTAGAATTATATACTAAGTTAGTATAATCTAAACAGAAGCGCAAGAATTTAAAAAAAAATAAACTTCCTGGATATTGTTGTTGTGCCACAACAAAACACATGCTTGGCCTTTAATAACATTTCGCCTTCGCGTCTGCTACGGGAATTCAGGGTGGAATCCATAAATATAAGTTCACACAATTCAACACAAACCGAAATTCAACATAAGAAAATTGCAGGATAAATTAACCGCATGATATAAACAAACCATAATGAGTCATAAATTTGAATTCTCAAATCCAACTATTGTTCAAGATTTCTCCGCGTGAGCGCTTCTCAGAAGGAGCGAAACGGTAATTTAAATTCTCAATAATCCTGAATCCACGACAAAATAAGTACTCAACATTTAGTTTGCCAGAACGCAATCCTTCAGAATTCTACGAACAAAAAGCGAGGAACTAATAAGCTATTATCATAATTTCTATTTATCAGTATTTTACAAAATTAGTTATTTAGATGGTGAAGTAAAAGTTGTAAGTCGTTAATGCTCCCTTAGTCGGGTGTTTGCAACCAGTAATGCACCAAAAAATTTAATGTGAAATAAATTTATATTAGCGTTTATCGATCTTTTGTTATCAAAACATGTTAAAAATAATAAAATCTTCATTATAGTTTATTGCGTGCAGGAGCTAGGACTTTTCATTTCGCTAAAAATTTATCAGTTTTGCTTCTATTTCACTTTTATTTTTTATCCGATTTTGATGTGTGATACATCAATGGGTTTAGAAAACATGTGCCTTTAAGAAAATAGAAAGAAAAAGTCCTTTAAAGTAATGTATATTTAATAATAAACCATTTCTTATTAAATATATATTATGTTAAAGGACTTTTTCTTTCTATTTTCTTAAAGGCACATGTTTTCTGAACCCATTGATGTATCATACATCAAAATCGGATAAAAAATAAAAGTGAGTCCTAGCTCCTGCACGCAATATACTATAATGAAGATTTTCTATAGGTTACACTAGTGCACATTAAGTTTATCTTTATTATTTTTAACATGTTTTGATAACAAAAGATCGACAAACGCTAATATAAATTTATTTCACATTACATTTTTTGGTTCATTACTGATTGCAAACACCCGACTAAGGGAACCTTAAGGCTGCGTTAAAATAGGGCTTAGCTGAGCTTTATAGTAAATAACACGAATACCAGTAAGATTTTTGTTCCCTTTCTTGAAGATTCTGATAAATTATTATTGTTTGCTCTATATGTTATATAGAGCAACATTAATAAGTAATTAACATTTTAAAATTTTGACGTGTTTTGACTTAATTTTAACCATCTATGATCAGATGATAGAACTAAAATAAATACTGTTAAACGCTTATTGACGCTGTCATCTACTATAATGAATTTTGCTCTTAAAAAATTGAAAAAAAATCAGCTATACGAATCTTTTAAAAACAAAATGTAGATATGTATAGTATTCGTGTTATTCTCATTTTGCTCAGCTCTGCTAAGCCCATTTTTATCGCAGCCTTAATGATGCTATACGGTATTAATATTGACTATAGGTGGCGTTATATCGAAATGAGGAAAAATGGGGACCACCGTGGCGCTGCGGACGCTGTGACAGCAGATCGCTTGAACAGCTGATCGCTGTAACAGCTGATCAGCTCGTACCGCTGCTTATATTTGATCCTGTTGTTTTAAGTTTTTCTTTCGTGTTTTTGTTTGTTGGATTTTGTAAGATAGTGACTTTTTGAGTGAAGTTGTTTAGTAAATTCTTAGTTTATTGCTTATTGGGCAAGTAATTTTGTTTATTTATATTGAAAAAAGGGTTTTTTGGGAAATAGGTTATGTTTGTTTATTTGTTATTGTTTTTAATTAAAAATGCTCAGTTTCTAAATTAAATCTAAACTTTGAATGAACACATTCGGTTACTATTTATTTGTATTACAGAATGGAAGGACATTTAAGATTAGGTGAAGTTTTGAGGTATCTTTCTGCTTCTGCAGATAGCCGGTGTTTTGTTGAGGCAGTAGGTTTGCTTAAAATGTTTAGAGCACACTCGCATATATTTATTGGATAATTTTCCCAATAATAGCAGCTATTCCCATGCCAACAATTTCTCTATATTTTGCACCACTTTGTTTGTAAATAAAACCGAACCAGACAGACGTTGAAATGCACTATTTCCGATTTGTCTGCACTTCTCTTGGACGCAGAACCCCGAACAACACAATTGGTTTTGCCTTTTTTGCAAGACATCATGAATTTGTATGATTAATTACAAAGAATACTTTAAAAATGTTTAAACCAAACAAATCGAACCGATCAGCTGACACAATCAAATGTAAAATACGATCCTCGAGTAGTTTCAGGTTTTGCCACCAGATGGAGAGCATTTCAGTTCATTTCTGAGTCTCCAGATTTTAGTCTTCGAAGTGAGATTAATGTCACAGTAAATGTACCTATTTGATCTAGCTCAGATGTTCGTATTGTATCGCTACTTCATTTACTTTTGCATTATAGTACTTGAATACAGGAGTACGTATGTAGGCCAATACGCATGTAGGTTCAGAACACTCACACGGGTGTTGAGCCTTGGATCAAGCTTCGAATTAGAATCTCAGCTTATATAACGTATACTCGAACATAGGTATACCTCGACATATACAGATAAATTTATCGTCACTAACCTCTCTTCATTTTTTTTTTTAATTTGCATTTTCGTCTGCTCATTTTACAAATATTTGTAAATTAGGCTTCTCTAAAATTTGCAGTCTTATATTTCCATCTCCAATAATATTTCTGCTTTTCACTTTTCCGCGAGCTTTTTCGTTTTTCTTTTCTGGGTTTTCGTTGGTTTTTTTGTCTTTTTGGAATTTACTATTTATTTCCGCACAACACTTTCATTTTGTTTATTAAAATACGATCACCCAAAGAAAATCTATTTTTTTTTTACAAAAAAGGACCATAATATGCAAAGTGATCTTTAGTATCAATAATTTCGGAGACTTGTTTGAGCAAAAGCTTCCATGTTGACAATGAGATCTTCAGATCATTACAATACATTTGTCCAAATTGTGAAACTCGAGACATTTCATAATTAGAGGTGGTACCTTAGTGCCATTATTTTAAAAAAAATATTATCCGCCGAAGCATCACCACCCGCATCACCACTAGTTTCGGTTGCCATTTTTAAACAGTAATATGAACGTACAAGACGAGAAAATTATACTTGTGAATTTGAAAATACTTTTCGTTTCGTTTTAAGAACAACAAATGTCCTAAAAACTCAAAAAAAAAACAACTAGTCTGGAACTCGCATAGAAGACAATAGCAAAAAATGTGATGTGTTGATTACAAAAAACAAATCTTACATAAAATTTAAGCAAAACTGAGTTTGAAACTAAAATATTTTATTTAACATAAAATAACTAGTAATAACATAATACATAAAAATGAATTATTCCTCGAACCCTTCTTTTCTTATTCTTTTATTCCTTATAAATTTAAGCTTAATTTTCTGATTAAACGATTAAATTATGCTGTTTGATATATCTTTTAACTCGTCTTTTAATAACAAATATAGTTACATGCAATTCCTCGTGAAAGTATTATATTATTTAGTATTTTATTTTCTTATGACTTTCCAAGAAATCTCTGATTTTCCAAGAATTCCTGTGATTTTCCAAGAATTCCCATGACTTCCAAAGAATTCCCATGATTTCCTAAGAATTCCGGCCCGAATTCCCAATAATGTACACTGATTTCCCATGAAATTTACCCCTCGGGTTTGTGCATAAATTCTTTGAGCCAAAAATGAATTACGCTGAGCTTCACCGAGAGCGTAGATTATGTTTAATTGATTCTTCTTTTGTGAAATTCATTTTAGAACTTATGGTTGATTTTCTTAAACGATTTAGACAAACGATTTACTAATGAAACAGACTTATCGTCTCGTGAATAGACTCGATTTGGAATGTCTATTCACTTAACTCGCAACATTGTTTTGTCATAAAAAAGCTAGTTTTTGTAAATACTAAATAAAAACGCTTTAAAATTCAATAATTTTTTTATTTTAATTTTTGTCTTGATGAAAGTTAATATTTTTAGAAAGGCAATTTAAATATCTATTAAATAAGCCACTACAATACTGGGTGTCCCATTTAAAATTTCAAAGTGATTTTGCTTTTAGCAAACGCTTTTATTTCATCAATAAATTATATGTAAAATTTGGCCATAAAAGAATGTTCTTTTTGATGCAATATTCAATTTATTTCGCGTCATTATCTTGTGAAGTTTTCCCGTAATACATTTTTGAAAGTAGTTACTATGGAGCAGTAAAATGCAAATATTTCAAAAACAAACAAAAATCGACCAATAAAACATTATCTTTAATTAATTGGTATTAAAATTTACATCAAAAAATTTAATAATATACTGGGTGTTCCATTTAAAAAAACCCAACTTTGGGTTGTCCCTGCTTTATGGGCCACCCTGTAGTGTTAAAACTATTTTCGAATTGTACTACTCAAAATTGTCTACAACTTTTATAAATACTATTTTGTTGTATTTTTATGTCTACTAGCCAATAGTCCACTTTACCCACTCGTTTGGACACTCTGTATATGATCGTTTTTTATAATAACAAGCGAAAAACGATACCCTATATTTATTTTATTGGAGTTAGGACATAAATATTAGCATGATACTAGAATTAGAGTATATTTGCATGTGTTGAAATAAGACGCAAGAAGCTATCTTGCGTTTGAGCGTCCATATAGCCGTCTACCGAGCACTCTAACAGGCACTCTAACCGATGATTCTCGTTCAAAATATGATACAAAAATTCAAATCGGGTGTAAGGCAATCTTAAAAACTAAAGAATCAATTTTCAATATTTAAACTGATATATAATCTGAATTGATTTATCTACGATTGCAATGGACAAAAGTATAATTTCTGTTATTTTGTATTTGAAATATCAACTATATTAACTTTGAGTAGCTGTATCTTGTGTTTACAATGAATTATAAAAACCTTGTTCCATTAAAAGCATAGTTTATTGTTTCTAGAATGTATATCACTTTAAATGTATAAAATTGATTCAGTAGTTTTCCTGTGGGCCTAACACCGAATGGCAGTGATTTTCCAAAAAAGTATCTACGTTACGTTAACGTAAATTTAATACATATATCATGGATACATTTAATACACATATTTAATACATAATATTGAATTTAAACCGACAGACCTTCTACGTCTTTGGGTTAAATCCCAAACTGTTTAGTTGTGCAACTTTAGGTATGCATCCAAGTTGTGTGTGTGCGGACTCTCGTTTAATTCTATATATGTCGCGTTCACGATAAGCTGTATACAGTTATACAAACTCGAGTACGAATGCGAATGAGGCATGCGGAGGCCGCATGAGTATTCGAATGTGAGGATATAGTGAAGCGGAAAATCTCAAATCGTACGTCATCGGGCTCGGCTCGATTAAATTGCTGGCGGTACATCAAAGGGAGGCACTTTTCGTAAAAGCAGCAAAAGAACTAAAAGCAGGGAAAATGAAAGGATTGTGATTTCAATTGTGCAAACTTGATTGGTTATCACGTAGTTTTCTCGCAAAATAAGCTTTTAATTTTAATAGTATTAACATGTTTTCGGAATAATTTTTACTACTTTACCAACCATACTATTAATCGTTTACCGAATTTACTATTGTATCAGTAATTATGTATATGAAATTTAGCTAATGAGATGGTACTATGTCACATTCAATCTCCCCTCACAACTAGTACATTTTTCTTGTACATTTGAATTGTTTTGATAATGTGAAAGGACTGTCACAAGTTTTCGTATATTTCACTTTAGATATTTTTGAGTTAAGATATTTATGAAGTGATAACGAAGAGTTTGTATAACTTCTGCCTTCATGCTGTGCGCACTCTGAACTATCGTTTCCACGTAGTCATAAGTTCATGATTTTTCATACATTGAATTTTCATCTACAGATTGTTCTTAAGAGGAGGACTTTTTAAAGCTAACCGTAAACGCAAATTGTGGAAGCGACAAACGGTACCCTTCATCTCTTTTATTAGAGTTAGGACTCAAATATTAGCATGAGACTAGAATTGGAGTTTATTTCCATGCGTTGAAATGAGACGCAATCAGCCATCTTCGAAGCTATCTTGCGTTTGAGCGTCCTTATAGCCATCTACTGAGTACTAGAACAGGCACTTTAACGATAATTTTCGTACAAATAAAAAAAAATTCAAATCGGGAATCTTAAAAACGACAATCTTAAAAACTAAAGAATCAATTTTCAATATTTAAACTGATATATAATCTGAATTGATTTATCTGTTATTGCAATCGACAAAGTGTCATTTATGTTATTTTGTATTTGAAATATCAGCTATATTAACTTTGAGTAGCTGTATCATTTTTTTTTACAATAAATTATAAACATTTTGTTCCATTAAAACAGGAGATTAATGTTTCTAGAATGTATATCACTTTAAATATTTAAAATTGATTCAGTAGTTTTCCCGTGGGCCTTACACCGAGTGGCAGTGATTTGTCCATAAGAATAGCATGCGTTCCAGTTAGACGCGCTGAAATAGGAGCTCAGCCGAAATACTCCTTTTAAGCCGCAAGATTCTTGAAGTTTATAACCAGACAGTCCATCCGATCCATTTGAAATTCTTAACTAAATATCCAAATAATTCAATCTAATTGAAGTCGTAAATTCCGATATAAGCTTAGACCAAAAATTATATTCACTTTATTCTAAAGCAGTATTAGCCTGCCTCGTAACCTGTCTAATGTGCGTATTTTTATTTCAGATATTGAATAGTACAAGAATATTTTAATTGGCAAGGATGGAACAGATCACCACAGCTGATGGTCAAGTGGTCATCCAACCGGTGCAAGGTGTTAGTCCGCAACAAGTGCAAGTGATGCAAATGAATACTGGACAAGTAATTCAGGGAGCAAATGGGCAACAAATTATGGTTCATGCCGTACCACAAAATAATCAGATTCAAGTGACACCTACTGCGCAAGGATTACAACAGATTCAAGTGGTACCAGTCAGTAGTTTGCAACAGGGACAGGTAAAGTGATATTGAATTAAAAACGAAATAAAAATATTGAAAAAATGAATTAGCAATAAATCGATTTTTGGAAGTAGACAACAAACACGCGTCAATTTGTCGAAATCCGTATCGCTTTGATTCCTCGAAATTCTAAATTTGACCAAACAGAGTCGATCAATTGCTTCTGAATTTTCGATATTTTTTCTCGTATTAAAAAGGATTTTACAAATTGCTTGTGGGTTGTTGATATTTGACATTAAAAAAGCTTGCGGTTAAGTAATATTGTTGTACAAAATTACGTGCTCACGCTTGCGCAGCGAAATTTCTTCCAAAAGTGATATATTGTCAGGATAAATGTCCACTCACGATAAATGTCTTATATGGTACCTATGGAGGTACCATTTAAGAGATTAAGACCTAAATCATACGAGAGATATGCATGCTCAATTTGGGCTAGCTTCTACTTCATTTTCAGAAACCAGTTTGATGCTTCTACCGGCATTTTCTATATTATTTTTTTACGGTTTTTATATATTTATGTGTAATGACTTCTATTCTTTATTAGGTGTTGGTTCAACAACAGCCACAGGCACAAATTGTACAAACAGCCGATGGACAGACTTTTATTTATCAACCAGCAATGACTATTGACAATGGTGGAATTCAACAGACAACTCCTACAGGTAATATAAATTATTAAGAGTGGGGGTTTTACTGTATTATTATATTATACTTAAGGGCACGAAATCACTGTGCAAATTTATGCGTGAAACGTTGCTTAGCAGCTCAGGGAATTTAACGCGGAAAAACTGTTTCAGACACTATTAATTATCCTAGAAAATATCTAATGGTAGATTTAGAGAGAGAACAGATGTAGCAATAAATGGACAGAAAGTTTTTTCTTTTATCTTTTTCCGCTAATTAGCAAGCGGGTGGTTAATATTTGATCAAAGTTTTTTTATTCATAGTTTACTTAATTAATGGCTATTCGAATAAATTTTTTGTCAAAATATAAGTATTTTTTTTCTCTAATTTTCGGTAGCTTTGGAAATTTTCTAGGGGCTATAACAATGCCGCAATCTGATTTACCAGTTTTTGAGAATTTTCCACACCTATCGATCTTTTCTAATGTTCTCGGCTAAAGCACGTGGCAAATAAGTCAGATCTTGGTCCATCTATTCTTTAACAGGTGTCCCGATATTTGCAGTAAATTTAGATAAGCAAAACCATGTAGATTCGCTAGCTACCAGGGCAGCTATATATTTAGCGGTTTTGCCCCCTTACTATATATGTATTGCGCGCGTACTCAGGCAGCTCATGCTAAAGTTTCCCAAATACTTTATTCTGAACCGAATAAAAACCTTAAAAGTTCATACACGGTTTTAGCATAAGCAAACTTTTTTATAAAGCATTTATTTTTTTCAACAATGAATCAAACATTTTTGAGTACAGAGGATTTTTTTAATTTTTTTTCACTAATTAGTTATAAAACCTTATGTATCTATTATTTTAAATGATCACTTACTAATTATTAAAATAGTTATTTATATTGCAAGTGCATGTAAATAAATAAAAAAAAAATGTTCGAATGATTGTACAAGCCATAAGAAAAGTCCGTGTCATGCTCCCCTTGAATAATTCATATATTTTACAATGATACATGTTACAGTAAACCCCCTGCAAAATAAAATTATATAAAGCCGATTGTTCCTGTGCCAATAACGATTTAATATTATATATTAAATATACATACTTTCATTATTGTTTAACTAAATTCTATAATTTTATTTTAGTTTTGAATATCAATGGAAATTTAGTTCAAATTACGGGATCAGCACCAGTAAGTGGAGCCAGTACCCAACCGAGTGTTTCAACCCCAGGCGCTCAAACAGTAGTACCTCAAACATTGACATCTGGATCTCAAAATCAGCTGGCTATGTCTAACGGAAATTTAGTCATGGTGAGAAATACTCAGGATGTACGTAAGCTAAAATTTTCTTAATAAAAATTATAGTTGCATATTTAGCAAAAGAAAATGAAACTTTATCTCTTTAATCAATGTGAACTTCGTATAGTTTTGCGCTTGAAACTTGATCTCTACGTCACGAATTCAATAAAACTTAATTAATAAGCAACACTGTCGCTGTGACGTAAAGCTCAAGATCCAAGTGTCAAACTATACTGAAAATTATCTTCTATCCCAATCATATCTTATGATTGATTACATTCATGTTAGTAAATTTCCAAAAATGTGAAATTTAAATAAATTTTTCGATTAATCGAATTATGGATTTTCTATTAGATGGTACCGAGTACTAGTGGAACACAATTTCAAAGAGTACCTATAGCAGGGACAGAATTCCTAGAAGAAGAACCTTTATACGTAAATGCAAAACAATATAGACGGATATTAAAACGACGACAAGCAAGAGCTAAATTAGAAGCTGAGGGAAAAATTCCAAAAGAACGACCTGTAATATTTGTATTGGTCAATTTATTCAAGTTTTGTAAATCTTTATATTTTTAGAAATATTTACACGAATCAAGACATCGACATGCAATGAACCGAATACGAGGTGAAGGGGGCCGGTTTCATTCAGGATCTGTAAAAAAGCGAAGGTACTATCTTACATGTTTTATTTTATATTGAAATCCCATCAAATATCTTAATTTGTGGTCACGTGTGCTAGGTCGATAAATTAGAATAGTGATAACTAACCTGCTAATTTGAATTGGTCATATAAATCACGTTCTTCAAAACGGAAATATTTCATTGGAGTTTAATACATTTCAACGTCATCAGCTTAGTTTCTGTCGGTTGAATATTTGAATTACCTAACCAAAAATTGTCAAACAACTTTTTTTAATCGAATACCTCTCGAACATTGATAAATTCTTATAATTTAACGCGTTTCCCCAAGCACGTTATACTGCGTAAAAGCACAACCTACCGGATATTATAGTTACTATTCTAGCGCCATCTAAGAAAGCTCACGGGAGTAACAAATGGCGCACCAAATCCTTAATTTGGATTTTCAAAATTTTTAAATTAAATGACGAGCCCCGATTTAGATTTGCGCTCGTAAATAAATTAAAACAAAATGTTCATTTTAGTGTCATTCTTTTTCAGTTTGCAATTTTTTTTATTTGAATTGAGTTAAAATTAGTAGCAAGTTAGGATGGAAGTTAAATAGTTATTTATACAAGAGTATAACTAATTTTGCTCGTGTTGTATACACTCTTTTTTGCAATTTTTGATCAAAATAAATAAATACTAGTTACTAATCAGACGACAATCGGTTGCTTGATTCAAGCTTAATTTGTATAAAGAGAGCAAGCTTATTAATTAGAACAATAAGCATTGATAAAACAATTGAAATCGCCCATAGAAACGAAAAACTAAACAGTTTTATTCACATAATTCAAATTGAATAGAAGTGTTGCTTATATGTTCCAGTTAATCAATAACACATTGTTGTTTTATAACTTTTAGCCAAGCTTTTACCATTTTTTTTAAAATAATGAATAAAGTAGAAAAAATTTACTTTCTCAGCCTTTTTTTAGAACAATAAAAATAGTGTTAACAAGAAAAAATAGTGTCAATGTTGCCTAGCAACAAATTCATTTTTTTACTGTATAAAAATTGTCCACTTTATTGACAAATAGTATTAGTATTAAAATTGAGCTCTTTTTTTGACGGTTGAAAAAAAAAAGTCTTTTTCTCCAACCGTCAAAAAAGAGCTCAATTTTAATACTAATATCTGTCATAGAAGTGGCCAATTTTTAATACAATAAAAAATGTATTTGTTCCTAGGCAACATCAATACTTTTTCTCCTAGGAGAAAAAACTACCTATACTGTATTAGTAAAAGATTTGAAACTACTTCTTTTGCTATTAGAGCCACTTCAGGCGGCGTATTTGGTAGTTCTTCGTCATCGAGATCGGACATTGCCTTAATAATTGCAGTGCGAATGATGATCTGATTTGACAGATCAAATAATATGTCAAGAGTCATGGCTACCTAATAATTACAGTACAAAATGTCTAGATAATTTTTAAATGAATGATTTGATAATAATTTTCTCGGTTGGAGAAAAAATAGTATGTGTTATTCGGATTAAAAGTACTTTGTTGGATTCGCAATATTTGCATTAGCTTGGCTACGCTTCGCTTCGCCTCGCACGCAAACATATTGCTCATCAAACAAAGTGACACTTTTATTCGTAATAACACAATATACTATTTTCTCATTATTTTAAAAAAAATGCTAAAAGCGTGGCTAAAAGTTATAAAACAACAATGTCTTATTTATTAACAATATTAATTGTACAATTAGTAAGATTATTTACCTGAACTGGAACATATAAACAACACTTCTATTCAATTTGAGTTAGCAAACACTTCTATTCAATTTGAATTATGTGAATGAAACTGTTTGGTTTTTAGTTTCTAGGGGCGATTTCAATTGTTTTATCAATTCTTTCTTTAATTAATAACAAATTAAGCTTGAATCAAGCAACTGATTGTCGTCTGATTATTAACCAGTATTTTTTTATTTTTTATTTTAATCGAAAATTGCAAAAAATAGTGTTGGGTAGTATAGTACACAACACGAGCAATAGTATATTATACAACAAGCATATAATGATGGCAATTATTCATGAAGGTGATGTTTGCGAGACGAGCCGCAGGCAAGTTTCGCAAATCACCTGAGTGAATAATTGCCATTATATGCGAGTAGAATACTATTCTTTGTCCACACTTACCCTTGAAATATATAAAAATTTATATTGTACTTTCTGTTATCATCAACAAATCATCAAGTTATCGTATTCTTCTTCTTCTGTTTTAAATGACGAAAACGTATAGAGAGAAAAAAAAAATATAATATAAAAAATATATATATATATATATTTTTATATAATATAAAAAAAACGTATATAAAACGTATATTTTTCAATGACATTTCATTATACACTAGTGCATAATGAAAGTTATACACTAGTGTATATTTAATATAATTATACTTGAGAAAACACTTAAATAATGCATATATTATTCTATAAGTGTGGACAAAATTAATTATTTTTTCACGAGTCGTAAATTTGTCAATACATTACGACGGACAATAGTACGAACAATATTACATACGCAACGTTGTATGCGACAATACGCAAAACTACATTTTGCTACTTGTATAAACTATTAGGTACTTTCATTTTTTCCTAATTCATTTTTTTTAATGATCACTTATTATAAAAATCATATGGTGAACTAATTTTATCTAAACGTTTTTTGTTTTAAGATCGAACAATGTGTACAGAGACGAATTAGAAAGGCAATCACAAATACAACAACATGAAGTACAACAAAGGAGCATTGGAGTTGCCTATAATAATCATCTTGAGATGCAAACACCGATTTTAATTGAAGTAAGATTTTTAAACCTACTAAATTATGCTAAAAGTTTGTATTTGAAACGGGGCAATTGGCCATTGCGATAAAATGAATGACAGATTATACACTGTCGCGATATGATACTATTTTTTCTTCGACCAAAAACAGTTTTTACATTGGGCAATAATTAAAAGGTAAATTTCTACTCTAATTAGCCTTACATTTTAATTATTGTAAATTTAACGGGATGGAGATGCACGGAGTACGTAGTAGTACAGCTTACCGAATTTGCTTAGCTATTGACTATTATAGTCAATAGCTAAGCAAATTGACTATAATAGTCAATAGCTCAGCAAATTCGATAAGCTGTACTACTACGTAAAATAGTACTACTATTTTGCGCAGCAAGGTGATAGTTAGTTAAGGTGCAAGTTAGTATCGATACTAATCGTGGAAGCCTCATTAATTAAACAATAATTGATATAAGTTTGTTGATCAGAGATTAAATGCCTTTTTTGGCCAGCATAGAAAATTCAACCAAACATACACAAAAAAATATCAATAAAAGAACAGCATGTTACAGTTTAAAACAATTTTTCTCAGTTATTATTGGGAGCATTTGTAAGCTAAAAGTATCAGTAGATTCAGAAAAAAAATCTCTTTGGGGTGCCGTTGTCAAAATTTCAATACTAATTATCCTAATGTTTTTATTTTACAGAACGTTCTACCAGATGTTATTAAACCTGATCCACTGTAGAGATTGTGCTTCAATTAAGTTAATTTTTTTTATTTATTGAAGAAGAATGTTGAACATTATTGTAAATATTATGTATTTTTTTATGGTTTTAAGTATTTTGTATAAAACAAATTATTACCTGTTATTATATTAGATATTATTGTATTAATTTAGTACCGAATTAATTTGCTGTATATTGTACAAGAATTTTTGACTGATCGATTTTTGTAGTTTAATACTAAGAATAATAATACGTATTAGAATAATTATTTTTTGTATTTTATTTATGATTAATAGAATATTGTACACTATTATTTGATTTATTGGATTGAAATACATGAGCAGATGTACATTTATTAGGAATGCAATATAAACTGTACAAATTAACAATTCCCGTCTTGAAAGCGCCACCTATTATCAAACGGTTGAGTAGAACTTAGCGAGGAAACCACGCTAAGTTTGACTTGTATAGTGAAACCGATTTCGTTCTGACCTGTGGGTTCCCAGCTGATTGCGCCTGCATCAAATCAATTGAAGGCCATGCTAAATTTTTACCAGTGGCGTAACGTAGAAATTTTTTGTTTCGGTAGTATTACAAATTTATTCAGGGAGTAATCTAACAAATAGCATTTGTCATTTGTGTATTGCAAATTATCTCAATTGTATGGGATTTTTAATTAGATTTCATTAGGTAAGGATATAAATAATAAGTCTGTTGACTTTTTCAAACTGATTTATGTTAACTCGAGTGTTAACTATACTACTAGTGCATAATAATGATTTATAACCAAATATATAAATTAATAATATTTAATATAACTAAAATAATAAATTATTTAAAAAAAAATAAGAACTTAACAAATTATAATAACAACTGTAAACTATTTAAACTGACATCAAACATGTTACAACTTACCTCTACAACAGCATGATATGAAATTAAAGGACCTTGATTCCTTTCTTCCAGGGTGAAATAATGAATTAAAGAGGCAATCATGCCCCTTGACTGCAAATTTAATCACTTGCCCGGCATTTTTAGGTTAATTGGCCGTTTAGTTCTGAAAAGAACTGGTTTTTTTCACAGAATCGAAAGCAATTATTAAAACGTGTTCAAAATACTCAAATAGAGAAAAACGCCCTGGAAAAATGGTTCTACCAAACGAAAAAGTCACAAAACCAAAAGCAAATATTTGAGCGACGCTACTGAACGACCACAAGACGACAGACATACGTGCATGTAACGCCCAATTTCATAATGCAATTTAAAGTCTCCTTTAGTAAAACTGACGTTAGAATGTGACAGCTATGCCTAGCTAAAGCGCGCATATTCACATCCTAAATGCACTTTTACTAAAGGAAACTTTAAATTGCAGTATGAAATTGGGCGTAACTTCTTTGTCATTCATATTAATTGTATTCATAAAATCTGGGAAGTCACGACGCATCGCTGGCAGACATACGTTCCTGTTATTGTTAGCATATACTGTAATGCGCTGGCACAGCGTAGCAATAAAAAAGTACGTCTAGTGCATTCGATACCACAGACCAGAAAGTAAGCAACTTAACTATAATTGTTTTGGATTATCTTTGTTAATTTTGGAGCTACATTCTGCGTTTGACTTTCACAATTCTCTAATATTTGTGTACTTTTCTACTTTATTTCATTCGTAGAAGAAATATTGTAATAATGAAAAACTTGACATATGAATATTTGATTTTTTTGACATTTCAGAATGCATACATCACGAGAATCGCATTCACTAATTTCCGTCTGTTTGTCTGTTAGTTTGAATTTTATACACTCGAAAATTACTACATGGATCGGGACTAAATTTTCAATCTTTTTATCGTCGCGTAAGCGAGTATTCTAGCTAGCAGTGTGGTTAATGCTATTCCCTCATTATTCTGATCATCTACCTTCCCTTTTAATCTGTTCTTCGCGCTGTTTTCTGTTTTCTGCTAAACCGTAACTGCTAGCCTTGTATGGCGCAGTTGTCATATGTTTAATACCATTCCTTTGAAAAATCGCTCTATTTCTTCGGAAATAAGCGACGGACCGTTGTCCGATACTATTGTACTTGGAAGTCCATACTTCGCAAAACAGTCGCAAACAATTAATAAAAATTGTTGGTTAAACAAAGTAAATAAATCTATATGTACCGTATTAAAAGGTTGGTCTATTTTTGGCCATGTTAATATGTTTTTTGGTGGAGCAGATCTTGTGACTAAACATGATTTACATGATCATGTTCTCAATTCCACGAGCAATGTTTGGAAGCAAAAGATATGATCTTGCCAAAGCTTTAGTGCGAACTATACCTTGATGGTGAGTACTGTGTAACTCGTCTAGTGAATGTCTAGTGCCCGCTCAATACATGACTTTTTTAGGAACAATGATTTTGTGCGCATGAAATATGCACCCGTTTATGATTTGCAAATTATTGGGAATTCTATAAAATGATTTTAGTTCCTCTTTGACTTTATGCGGGCAAGCTGATTTTGTGTATTGAATTACTAATTTTAATGTCCGATTGTGTTTCATTTGCTATGACTTGATTATTTAAAGGTTTTTGTTCATCAAAATTCATAAAAAATATTTTATCGTCCCCATCGTTATCATCCAACGGCGTTATAGGGCAGAAATAAGCATGTTATATGTAAACTTACAGAAAATGTTAAGTATTTAAATAAAATTATGAACATTTTGGACACCGTATAATATAATATTGATAACTTAGATTAAAATAATTAAAGTTGTTTTTGTGAAAACTTATAAGTCTTCAACTAAATTTTCATCAAACTCCTGGTCTTTTTGTGGAGGGCTATTCGTGCAGCTTTCCTCACAATTGCCACAGACCAAAGTGCATCTTATTCCAGCCCTACGACAACCGCATCGTACTCCACAACCAGCTATACATTTTCAACATATGGTTTTCATAATTGACTCAGGAGCTGCAGTGTAATTGATCATGATATTTTCGAGGAATCCATCCACGCCTCGTTTCCATCTCCAGGTCTCAGGTGTGAGCGAATTGCCCAACCATTTGCACTTGCAGAAAAACTCTGTGGGCATGCTGCTGGGCAGAGCCTCTTGTTGGTGGCAAACATGCAAGGTCTGGCTTTAGCTTGTTTGCTGATTTTAAGAAAACGGAGTACCTGTGTCGTAGGTTTGACGAGCATTGTGCATTTTCAAAAACATTCGCTCACCCGCTTGTGAAATCTCCTCAGGGGTGGATGAGTGGTTATAAAAAACATCTGCAATGGGTGTGGGGCTTTTTTTTCTCAAACACTTTAACAATAGTTGTTTTACCTTTTCGGTAGATTGATGAGGTGGTGTCGCACCCACTGAACCCATGAATAAAGAGAATGCTTTTTGCAAATTCCGGCTCCTGTAACTCCAAGAAAGAATGGTTTAACGAAGAGTATATTACATTGCAGTGGAGCTAATGCAATCAACAAGGCCAGTAAATCAATGTCTTCGCCTATTGTTGCTATCTTGTTTCCAAATAATGCTTTGTCAAGGTCACATCGCGCAATGGTAGTATCAGCACCCCCCTCAGCTGTTGTTGTTTTAATATCCCCTCTATTCAATTTCTGACACAGCATATCAACGAACTTAATCTTATTTCTTTCCTTAGTGAGCAAAGTGTTCGTGCTGAACGTTCAATGTCATATCTGTGTATCCATCAAACACAACAGTACACTGATTAGTAGTGTGCTTTAATATAAGCCACGTACTGGTTGAATATGAAGGAGGCAGTGGAACCTGCGTTTCACTTAACGCGATGATGGAGAAGTCCACCGTCAATCACATTTACGCTGAGCTTGAGATCTGCTGCTTTCTCATCAACAAGAAAAGCATCATATAATGCCGATTACTTTGTTTTTATCATGCTAAATTCATTAAACAGAGTTAGTGGGAAAGGTGCCAACTCGTACTCCAAAAGGTTCTGCAAATCAGTCTCACTTTTCTTGGAAATTACTATTCTTTGGAATATCAGGAAAGGGTCCACCACTTCGATTACTTTATTAATAGTAACAGTGCTGCCCATGGAAGCCAAGAATATTGCTTTATCCTTTTGGGCCAGTTTGATCTCGCCATCCAGAGCTTGGAGGCAATTCACGTTGCTGTTTCCAACAATACCACTTGCAAGAGATACCAGTGAAGGATGTTGTGGAAAAGGGGGATGGTGAATGAACCAATCAAACAGTTTCTTCCTGTCTACTGAATTTCTAGTTTGCCGTGATGTACGATAGTCTACATACTGCTCACTTCTTGAGAACTGCAGTCAGGCAAAATCTTCCAATCCGAAACAGGTTGTAATCGATAGGGCTGTCCCACCAACCCACTTTGCCAGCACAGAATCAGTGATCCTTTTCCCACTTGTCAATCCTTCATGCGTCTTCATGCCACGCATAAGAACTTGCTCTATTGTCATATCAGACCAGTTTCCTGAGGCAGGAGAATCTGAACTAGCTACAGTGAAGTAGCTGTTATGAGTAAATTCTTGGACATGAAAGGAGTGAATAGTTGGAAGAGCGCGCATATCTTGCAGATTTAAATGAGCACATTTGGAATACTGCAAGTGGCCACTTGCATCAAAAAAGTGTTGCTGGACAGAGCAGAGATGCAACTCCCAATCACCTGAGCGTTCAGCTTTAATAAACTGTTTCATGAGAGAAACCATGTAAAAATATTGAACCCATAATGCAGCAGTTAGACTATTACTTTGTAAGGAGATTAACTGGTTAGGCAATTTTTCTCGGAGAAAAGCCACTTCGGAGTTTTGCCTCATTTTATCTAGAGTCAATGTCTCGCCTTTGAACTGGGACAATAATTCGGTTATTGCATTTTTCTCTTCATTGGAGACGTAGATACAGTTAAGAATAATTTTGGCTAACGTAGTCTGGACACGCACATGACCCCGTACTGCTCTGCAGAAGGCGTGTCCAGTCAGCATTTTATCAACTGAATTAGCGGCAAACACAATGGTCAACTTTAGTGAGACCGCTACCATAGCCATTATGTGGCCAATACATCCCAAAAATGATATGAGTAGATGAAATCCGCCTAGTCTGATTACGACAGACCTCAGCAATGGGTCGTTTTGACATGAAGCCACAATTTGTCGTTCCTTTGTATATAGTGGCTGGTCAAAAGTTAAGTAACAAGTCTTCATTTCCTGCTGTGTGGCTGTATACTTCAAGGTTGTATAATTTGTGTGGTGGACGCTGAGAGGTGCATTGACAAACGGCAGTGGCACAATAGCACTCCTTTCTGGAGAATTTCCTTCATAGGAGCCCGCATGTAACTCTTCCACTCAGGAACTCGTTCGGTCCCGAGCCACTTACCAGCAATATATAGAACATCAGAAGCTTGGAAAAAGGAACATCTGAAAGTGGGTAGCGATTGTACAAGACTTCGACTTTTATAGCTTTGAGTCCCATATCACCAATGTTTTCATAAGTCTCTAGTGGAAGCACCCCTAATGTTCCTACAGTCTTGGCAGAGGGAACTGTTGATAACTTCTGTATTGGCTGTGCAGGAGGAAGCTTTCGTGCTGGAGTTATGCACTCAATACCGCCCATGCTCTGAAATGTTTTCAAGCCGTCCAATGTAGCAACTTTGTAATCTGCATTGTCAAATACATACTGGCTAAATATCCTTGATGGTCTGGATTGTACAGGATGGTTAATAGCAGACAACTCCAACATCTGAGCATCGTTGTAGGAGGCACCGAATCCTAAATTTGTTACCAAGTTGATCAAATTTTTAGCACCATATTTTCTGTAAATAAAAAAGACAAGACCATGTAGAACTGGGGAAATAAAAGATCGAGGACAAAAAGCGTGTATGATGGCATGGGCGACAGCAACTTCTTTTTTCTTTGTTATATGTTGATCTCGTTTCTTTGAACTAAAAAGTGTTTCCAAAAAAGAGAAAAGTGTTGCTGGAACCATTTGCTGCACTTCATAAAAAAACTATAATTTTCTGGGTATTTATCAGTTTCATACATTTGAGACTGTATGTCTTATTTTATTATAGCAGCAAAGGTGCAAACCAATCTCAACTTATCATCTTTTTCGTTACAACTCTTTGAGTTATACCATCAATCCGTCAAAATTTTGTGACCTGTTGGTCACAAAATTTTGACGAAAACAAATCGAACCTCGTCTGCTGTGCAATTGAGTGACTACAATACGATCACCGTACTTTTTAAGCAGCTTTGCTTTAAGCGTTTTTCCTTAGATATCACGTTCATTATCTCGTCAATGGAATACTGACATTCGTGATTCTCCTCAAGAAAATTGTAGATTTCCTCCATAGCTTCCCATGTGTATTCATGTTCGTCCTCTTTTTTGACTGGTTGAGTCGATGCAATTTACCATGATAAGTGCTACAGAACATTCATTACCATCCAAATGCGAATGTCCTGAATGATGCAATTTACCATGATAAGTGCTATAGGACATTCATTACCACCCAAAATGAATGTCCTGTAGCACTTATCATGGTAAATTGCATTGACTGCTGCCAAATTACCGGCAAAATTGATCCGTCTTGAAACATCTTCGACCCATTTACCTCCACACTTAGCTGCACTTGCCATAACGTTTTCCTTCATATAGTCGCCGCGAACTTTGTAGACTATGTAGTTATCGTAATTCGAGTGGTTTTTCTTTTGTTTTACACGAAACTCATCATCAATGGTCTTAATAAAAACAATAATAAAAAAAATTAATCAATCAATTTATAATAACCAATAAATTAAATTAAATTTTTTTACGGTAATAAAAACAATTGCTTTTAAAATAAAACTTGATTTCACTAGAGCGTAGGGACCCCTAAGAAGTTAGCCCCAAAACTCAGCCCTAAAATCTTAAATTATTTATAACTTTCTTGTTAAGCTAGCTACAGATCTGAACTATACCTTTTTGGAAAGCTGACAACAAGGCCTAAATATAAAAGTATCAGAAATGACCATGAAGCAATTATAAATAAAGTTATTAAAACTTTATATAATTATAAAGCTTTTTTTATAATTAAAGTTATTAAAACCGGACATTTGCTATAATTAATAGGTGACTTGTTTTTTTAATTTTTTTTTAACATTTGTGTATTCGGCGATAGATAAACTTTCGGAAACAGTTAAAATTTTTATCCTGTGTTTAGTATTAACCGAGATATCATCAAAAATTCGATAAAATTTGTTATTATTTCAATGTAATCGGACTCGGACATTCTGAATAATATTTATTTCAAAAGCCATTTACAAAAAAAAATTACAAATTACAATAGAAGAATAATGCTAAATTCAAAATCCGTTAAATTTATCATTCTACTCCAACTAATAAAAAAGTTATTAGCAATCGGACATTTCCAGCCCCAAAACTTATAATTATTAATTATTTTTTTTATTAATTGTCGGATTTTATTCAACGAGGTGTCATTTGATAGATATTGACAAGTAGAATCCAAATTCGTAACAAGTATTATTGTGAGAGAATTTTTACACGAGTTATTAGCAATCGGACATTTCCAGCCCCAAAACTTATAATTATAAATTAATTTTTTTATTAATTGTCAGATTTTATTCAACGAGGTGTCATTTGACAGATATTGACGAATAGAATCCAAATTCGTAACAAGTATTATTGTGAGAGAATTTTTACACGAGTTATTAGCAATCGGACATTTCCAGCCCCAAAACTTATAATTATAAATTAATTTTTTTATTAATTGTCGGATTTTATTCAACGAGGTGTCATTTGATAGATATTGACGAATAGAATCCAAATTCGTAACAAGTATTATTGTGAGAGAATTTTTACACGAGTTATTAACAATCGGACATTTCCAGCCCCAAAACTTAAAATTATAAATTAATTTTTTTTTATTAATTGCCGGATTTTATTCAACGAGGTGTCATTTCATAGATATTGACAAGTAGAATCCAAATTCGTAACAAGTATTATTGTGAGAGAATTTTTACATGAGTTATTAGCAATCGGACATTTCCAGCCCCAAAACTTATAATTTTAAATTAATTTTTTTATTAATTGTCGGATTTTATTCAACGAGGTGTCATTTGATAGATATTGACAAGTAGAATCCAAATTCGTACAAGTATTATTGTGAGAGAATTTTTACATGAGTTATTAGCAATCGGACATTTCCAGCCCCAAAACTTATAATTATAAATTAATTTTTTTATTAATTGTCGGATTTTATTCAACGAGGTGTCATTTGATAGATATTGACGAGTAGAATCCAAATTCGTAACAAGTATTATTGTGAGAGAATTTTTACACGAGTTATTAACAATCGGACATTTCCAGCCCCAAAACTTATAATTATAAATTAATTTTTTTTTATTAATTGCCGGATTTTATTCAACGAGGTGTCATTTCATAGATATTGACAAGTAGAATCCAAATTCGTAACAAGTATTATTGTGAGAGAATTTTTACATGAGTTATTAGCAATCGGATATTTCCAGCCCCAAAACTTATAATTTTAAATTAATTTTTTTATTAATTGTCGGATTTTATTCAACGAGGTGTCATTTGATAGATATTGACAAGTAGAATCCAAATTCGTACAAGTATTATTGTGAGAGAATTTTTACATGAGTTATTAGCAATCGGACATTTCCAGCCCCAAAACTTATAATTATAAATTAATTTTTTTATTAATTGTCGGATTTTATTCAACGAGGTGTCATTTGATAGATATTGACGAGTAGAATCCAAATTCGTAACAAGTATTATTGTGAGAGAATTTTTACACGAGTTATTAACAATCGGACATTTCCAGCCCCAAAACTTATAATTATAAATTATTTTTTTTTTATTAATTGTCGGATTTTATTCAACGAGGTGTCATTTGATAGATATTGACAAGTAGAATCCAAATTCGTAAGTATTATTGTGAGAGAATTTTTACATGAGTTATTAGCAATCGGACATTTCCAGCCCCAAAACTTATAATTTTAAATTAATTTTTTTATTAATTGTCGGATTTTATTCAACGAGGTGTCATTTGATAGATATTGACAAGTAGAATCCAAATTCGTAACAAGTATTATTGTGAGAGAATTTTTACATGAGTTATTGGCAATCGGACATTTCCAGCCCCAAAACTTATAATTATAAATTAATTTCTTTTTTCTAATTTTGGCATGTAAAATGTGACTTTTTCTAATTTTGGCATGTAAAATGTGACTTTTCAAAATCGATTGTAGTTGGCAAACGGCACATTTTACGCAACTGGTGATGTAATGAAAAATATTTCACAACTGGTGATGAAAAGTTCCGAATAAAGCCTACTTGTTTTGATAAAATTCACTAAATTATTAATATCATAAGTTTAAAAAACTCTTTTTTGAGAAGGTTCTTGTAAAAATTAGAAAAAATCTTGTATGCAACATGTTAGGAAATGCTATTTTGTGTAACTCGCGTTATTTTGCAGAACTCGCTGCGCTCGTCCCGCAGAAATCCGCTCGTTACACAAAAAAATGCATTTCCTAACTGGTTGCATAAATAGCTATTTCAAAATCGATTGTAGTTGGCAAACGGCACATTTTACGCAACTGGTGATGTAATGAAAAATATTTCACAACTGGTGATGAAAAGTTCCGAATAAAGCCTACTTGTTTTGATAAAATTCACTAAATTATTAATATCATAAGTTTAAAAAACTCTTTTTTGAGAAGGTTCTTGTAAAAATTAGAAAAAATCTTGTATGCAACATGTTAGGAAATGCTATTTTGTGTAACTCGCGTTATTTTGCAGAACTCGCTGCGCTCGTCCCGCAGAAATCCGCTCGTTACACAAAAAAATGCATTTCCTAACTGGTTGCATAAATAGCTATTTATTAATTGTCGGATTTTATTCAACGAGGTGTCATTTGATAGATATTGACAAGTAGAATCCAAATTCGTAGTATTATTGTGAGAGAATTTTTACACGAGTTATTAGCAATCGGACATTTCCAGCCCCAAAACTTATAATTATAACTTAATTTTTTTTATTAATTGTCGGATTTTATTCAACGAGAGGTCATTTGATAGATCTAAATATATATAGATAGAGTAGAATCCAAATTCGTAACAAGCATTTATGTGAGAAAAAAATGACAAAATAATGTTTCAAATAGTAAACTTTTATAAAAAATAAAAACATATTCATAAAAAACATACAATATAATAATGTAATAAAACGAAACATATAATAAACTTTTTTTTAAAAATATAAACAAATTTCTAAAGTATATTCAAAATAAAAATGTAATAACAAGGAACATGTACTTGTAGATATGTATATTCACATATATATATGTAGGTATTTACTATATCATAACAACATACAACTTTGTCTAATAAACTTTGGTAATAACTATAAATCTAATAAACTTTTATAAAAAAAATACTAATTTCTAAAAATAAAGTAAAACATAACATAATAAAAATAATAAAATGGGTTTATATAAGTATGAGACTGTTTTAGCTTGAACAGTTTGATTTACAAATTTCACATTCAAAATTACGTTGGCTCGATTTTGGCTCGATTTCTGCATTGTCGATATTTAATTTTAAACATTGAACATGGTACTGTTTCTCACAAATGACACATTTTATTTCCAAATTTTGACTATCCCCACAAAATATGCAGAATGGTGGCTCAGTGTTTGTATGAATGTAATTAACAATTTGTTGGTAAATACGTAAACGATAATCAACAGGAGAAAACTGTGGTACGTTGGTTAGGTTTGGGTTATTCAAAATTGTCTCAGCAAAAAATATAACAAAAATTCCACAATTATGACTATCTTTTTGTAACGGAACTGACATATCGATAACATTTTTGTTACTGTTTTTAAATAGTAATTCAACTTTTTTTAATATGCATTCTGATTTTAGTGAATCTAAAATAAAAACACTTTTGTTATTTACATATAACAAGATCCAATGATTGTCTATATGAAGTGGTGCGATTGAGGGCATATTACTTTCAGCTTTTTCTAAATTTTGTTTCAGACTGCTTATGGTTTGACTTAACAATACATTTAAATTATAATTATTACTTAAAATACATTTTAAGTAAAAATCAATCAGAAAATTATCTAACCACATTTCTAATACATTTTCGGTCAAGAAAACGGTTTGAAAGCTTGAGTAATTCAAAATTTTTTTGCCTTTTTTACAAACGATGTAATCTCGATTACATTTTTTTGGAAAATTAAACAATTTGATCTTTTTTGACTTGCTAAAAATTTTTTTTATTGCAGTTGCTTTAAAATAGTTATGTTTGTTTTTATTTTTTTTATTCCAGGATTCCTTTTCCAGGCTTTTTCTAACTGGACAGCATCGAGATCTGGGGATGTTACGTTTTAGTTCAGCATGAACTCCCATAACATGTTTCCGTACCTTTCTTAAAAACCGCGTTGGTTTAAGATTAGTTTGACTTTTTAAAATATTGTTTTTTACTAATCCAAACCAATTTTCCACTGCTGCGTTAGACTTCCGATTATGCAATAAAGCGGTCCACATTGGTAAAAATGGAATAAATTTTTTTAACAGAATTTCTCCAAACTCTAAATTGAAAAAACTATTATCCTCATCTATTACATCGATGTTATTTGGTATTATTTCAAATATTTTGTTAAAATACTGATAAAACTTTGATTTTTTGTAAAATGAATCTTCAAAATGCAAACTTATCTCAGTAATATCCATAGCTTTATATTTATCAGCAAATTCTGGGTCAACCTCTAAATCCAAAGTTTTGCAAGCAATAAAGTTTGTGAGGTTTGATTTTGCTTGGTTAACATCATTAGATAATATATTAATTTTTATCAATATAAAAAGGTTTCGGAAACAAACATCAATTTCCCTAAAATCTTGAATATTAAATAAAGTTGCCATAACTTCTTTCAAAAATGTTTTAGTATTACTGTCTTTGTACAATTTGTTAATATCCGTACAAATGATTTTCATAAAGTGAGCACAGCACAATTTTAGTACCACAAAGTTTGTCATAGTAATAGTTACGTTCAATACTTTAAGTTCAAAAATATTATTTAAATAATCTTGAAGAGAAGTTTCATTAAAAGACTTACATGCTGCTTTAATTATTGCTAAACTAAAATCTGTAACCACACATTTAAATGGAGGATATTTGTGAGAAACAATAACATACTTTTTAAATTCGTTTAACCAATTTTCTATAGTGATTGCATCATGATTTGCTGAGAGAAACTCCAAAACAGGTAATATTCTGTCATTTTTAGTCTGTATTACTCCGGCGTAGTAATATACTCGTTTTCGATCTTGTTTTTTATCAAATTTTGAGGTTCTCACAACAGACCCTGTTGCATCCAAATACAAAGTAGGCAGTTTATGTTTTGGATACAAATACAAAACATCCATTTGTTCTTCACTTGAAATAAATACAAATAATGAATGACCTACAAATTGAATGAACTCTGGATGATCCATTTTCATTTTTATTAAATCTGTGATGTCTTTTGGATCTCGATCATTTTTTGCGTTGAATTCACTTTTGATTTTCCTGTACACAGCCTCTGATTTTACTTTTTGTAAATTTTTCGTAAAAGTTATTGTTTTTGAAGTCGCTCTAACATCTTCCAAACGCACTTCTAATGGTTTAACATGTTGCAACCGATTACCCAATAAACAACGTTCTACTCCTCGAACTTGCCTAGTCAAAATACTACCATGAGAAAATTTTTGCGACGAACTCAAAACCGAAACTATAAATCCCATTTCGTGACAAGTACAAACGATCTTAAAAGTTTTGCAAAATGGATGTGCGCAATAACAATAAATTGACAGTTGCTGTTTACGCATTGAATAATAATGTCTTTTTATGTTTATTACACAAGTATTGTTAACTTCTTCAACTTTTTGTTTCAAAAAGAAATTATAAAATCCAAATTGAAGAGTATTGGTATGTTGGTCAAAAATCGTCAAAAATTCCCTCCGAGTTATTTCAAATGTTCCTTCTAGGTAATTCCAATCCAAATTGGTTTTATCAATAATTTTATCAGGAAATATATTACTTGAATTTAAAGGACGAACATTTTCACTAAACTGTTTGTTGTATATTGTTTCTAGGTCTTTATCAACGGGTACGCTTTCAGATGAAACATTTGCGATATGCCAAGAAATATTACTTGATTCTAATTTCACATCTAACTTAACCGCCGAGGTATCACATTCTTTAAAATTTAAGTATCGTTTTATAATCCTCAATGCTTTTCTTCTGTTTTCATAACTATTTGATTCATAAAGCTGTTGCGAAACCAAATGTACTATTTGGCACGATAGAGTCAATTGATTTTCACAATTAAAATCAAAATTATTCTCTTTCAAAACAAGAGACACTATTTTCGAATACTGATCCCGCTTCATTTTATTAAATGCTTGTATACTTTATTTAAATAATTATTTACCGAATTATCGTCAAAATTGAACAATAGAATTTAACACAACACATTAAACAAGATGTTTTTAGTTTTACGAACGCATGCGGCATAAACAAAATACAAAAAAGTATTGTTTTTGGGGGAATCCCATAAATTTCTGATAAATCGGCAAGACTCGGAAACTGCCGGAAAGGTTTTGCAGGTGCACAATGCACCTGTCTTTTAGCTAGTTTTGTAAAATTTTGAGTTTATAGTATGGTAAAGTATAAATATGCTTAAAAATACAAATTTTGAACTTGCTTAATAATAGCTAGTATATACATCGTTGAATAAAATCCGACAATTAATAATTATTAGTTTTGGGGCTGGAAATGTCCGATTGCTAGTATCTCGTGTAAAAAACATCTCACAATAATACTTTTTACGAATTTGGATTCTACTCGTCAATATCTATCAAATGACACCTCGCTGAATAAAATCCGACAATTAATAAAAAAATTAATTTATAATTATAAGTTTTGGGGCTGGAAATGTCCGATTGCTATAATAACTCATGTAAAAATTCTCTCACAATAACACTTGTTACGAATTTGGATTCTACTTGTCAATATCTATCAAATGACACCTCGTTGAATAAAATCCGACAATTAATAAAAAAAAATAATTAATAATTATAAGTTTTGGGGCTGGAAATGTCCGATTGCTAATAACTTTTTTATTAGTTGGAGTAGAATGATAAATTTAACGGATTTTGAATTTAGCATTATTCTTCTATTGTAATTTGTATTTTTTTTTTTGTAAATGGCTTTTGAAATAAATATTATTCAGAATGTCCGATGACGTTGAAATAATAACTAATTTTATCGCATTTTTGATGATATCTCGGTTAATACTAAACACAGGATAAAGATTTTAACTGTTTTCAAAAGTTTATCTATCGCCGAATACACAAATGTTTAAAAAAAATTAAAAAAACAAGTCACCTATTAATTATAGCAAATGTCCGGTTTTAATAACTTTAATTATAAAAAAAAAACGATTTATTATTGCTTCATGGTCATTTCTGATACATTTCTATTTAGGCCTTGTTGTCAGCTTTCCAAAAAGGTATAGTTCAGATCTGTAGCTAGCTTAACAAGAAAGTTATATATAATTTAAGATTTTAGGGCTGAGTTTTGGGGCTAACTTCTTACGGGTGGCGTAGTGATGGTCGGCTTCTTGGTACAGGTTATTAACTCTGTAAAGAAATTTATCTTAAATATTTTGCTATTATGTCTGGTCTGATGTCAGATGCGCGACACGACGCATGAGAAACTGCACAGGTTTTATTCCTGAAACGGTCCTGTTCTCCATCTTTCCTTGCAATACTCACTTAGAGTAACCCCTGCATTTCTTTTTTACCAACCACACGCCTGTCACTCACAAAATCCTTACCACAAATCTGACACTACTCATTCATTATATGGGAGCTGTAACAAAAATGGTAAATACGACAACCTACTGTATAAATCAGTTTTAATTACTTACCACAAAAATAACAATACCAAAATTAGAAAAACACTAAATAAACTAACAGCACCATAGATTAGAAAATGGATAGATGCGCCACTCAGCGGAATCTGCTGAAACCACGTTTGATAATTCTGACACCAGTCGAGCGATGGCGCCACATTAAAATTTCGTGGGTTTGGCCGGATATTTAAACTATACGATTTGGCGGGAATTTAAATTTAAAATGAAGGATGACAACTATGATTATTTACCAGTTTTTCTCAATATTTTCATTATTTTAATACATTACTGACTAAAAAAATTAAATTATTCTGAAAAACTGTTAAATAAACATAATCTTAGTAACACAATACAAACAAAATACTATTAAACAATAAATATAAATATATATATTAAATTAATTAATTAAAAATTAAAATTATAACTATATAAAATGATTACAAACTATAATTAAAATAAAAGTATATACAAAATTGTATGAATTATAATAAATATTATTTTCGGGTGTATGCATAACACCATTTGCTATACATTGAAAATTTTAAAATCAAATTGTATGATAAACGACAATATTACTAGAATATATAATAATTTTACAGAAATAACAATATTATTTTTATTATATATTATTATTATATATATAAATATTATTTTTATATACAAATAAAAATATGTTAAAAAATTATATATTACTATTACATATTCATATGAGAAGTAATCTTATAGCGGAAAAGTATACATTTTATTGCGAAAAATGAAATTTACTAATTAAACTAATTGTTTAATATTTCTGGTCGCTTTATTTTTTCCACGTTGATTTTTTCCACATATTATCGTTTAAATTTAGATGTTGGTGGCCATGTAAAATATTATTGATAATTTTAACCCACATAAACAAAAAACAATCAATAAACATATTGGAAAAAGATTCAAACAGATTGTGTTCAGCACAAGCAAAGTTTGTTTTTTCAATATATTTATTTAATTTGATGCATACTTATGATTTCAGGTCAAGTGATGCGCATTTTTGGGCCACAAAAAAATGAGCAATTTGTAATGCCTCACCAAAAACTAATAAATAAGTTTTAGTTGGGCGCAACAGCCCTGAATCAGATGCATACATTCTAGCATCAATTAGTGCGTGTTCATCTTGTCTTTCACTGGAAAACAAGACATTTTTACAAGATGAGCGAATTTTTTTTCGAATTTTTTTTGGGTAGATAACCGCAAATATTTGCCTGGTTTAGAACATCTAAAGATTTGTAATTATTATCAAATTTAAAATTATCAGTATCATCCTCTACAGTGGGGTTGACAGTGGCGACAATATCACAATTTAAAAATTCTCGCATATTAGAAAGGGCCCCTTCACTATGATCTTCTTCACAATATGCGCCTGGCGAATGAGTCGACATAAAATTATTTATGATCAAAGTCTTAAATGAAGCCTCAAACGCCACGGTGGTAGGATTAATATTCCGCACTCCTTGACTGCGGACACAACCAAAAAAGTTCTCTACCGGGTCCTGGTTAACGTTCCGTGCCAATCAAATATTTAAAACCCATACCTTCAAGTTTTTTCCACAAGTATTTGAGACCACGTAGGGTTGATTCCCAGTTTGGTATTGTAATCGGTCTAAACTCTGAAGGTACTCTTCGTTTTCCAGGATTTTTGCTTTCTGTCCGCCTGACAAATTTTATGGATCTCAAAACATGGATTGCTTTGTTCCAAAATTCAATGTGACCCGATGTGGCAGAAACAGCGCATCGTAAGGCCTTTCCATGGTCAGGGTTCAGAGTTGAACCATTGCAACTGTCGAATAGTTTGTCCACAAACATCAAAAAAATTTGCGGTTCCTTGCGATGTCGGTGGAAATTCTTGTGGTGCAAGGTTGGATACACAACGCAATGTGGATGAGACGCGATGGGAGAATACTTGCGCCGCAATTTTCACCTTCATTTTTTTTATTTGAGTGAGCATCAGTGATTTTATTCAGCATCCTCGTGTCGGGACTACCCACATCGTACTCATGCAAATGCGTAATGTCGCCCCACGACGCCACTTGATCTTTACCATTAAAGTTGAATTTTACATCCATTAGCATATTATTTCGAACACATTTCAGCATATGCGGAACATCAAATAAGGGAATAATTTCCGCTCCGTCAACTGAAAAGCCGAACATGCGGTTTTCCTTTCCTTCTCGTAAGTGTTCCTCATTTGTCTGTTCCCGAAGATTTTTCATGGCTTTGATGTTGGTTCGATGTTGGTCGCAAACACAAGCCACAACCATTAAATTGATTTCGTGAAGAGCTTGAATTACATTCTGAATGTTTCTGACGAGGTCATTTACATCCATGCCAAATTCATTGAAAAAATAGCAGATAGGTTGCTTCCATTTTCGTCGAATGCCCCTGGCCATAAAAACAATTGCATGATCCGCAAAAAGTGATTTCCTTCCCTTCTCGGCATCGGCAAATCCTTCAATTGTCCCGGATTTTTTTTATATGTCAGACAAGTATCAATTGACATTTTATCAAATAGTAGGCAGCACACTCTATCCAATGGATCCATTTTTGCAACAACTAATTTTAAGTCATCAAGTACGGCCTGATTAAGACCTGAACCAAGTGGAACTTTCTGAAGTAACCGCATCAAAGTTCGACGGCTTGGAAGAGCAAACGTTCTTCTTAAAAGCCGGTATCCCTTTGCACTTTGCTTCATCAAACTTAAAGCGAAGACTTTGTCATCCAAAGAGAAACGACATCCTCTGCTGGTTTTTAATTGTTGAGTCACTTGTGACATCACAAATTGAAAGCTTGTTGGATTCAGCTTGGTCCGGAGATAGTCTTGAGTTTTTGTGTACTGGTTAAATTGGCTTTAATTTATCATAAAATTGTCCATAAATTAATTATTAATACCTAATTTAATACAAAAAAGTAATACTTACTTCGGCATCCAAGAGAAATCGATGCATTTGATAAATTTTATCCGTACTTTTCGATGTACAATCAATCACAGCACAAGAATAACCAATTTTCAATAAAAATTAAAAACTTTAAAAAAAAATTCAAACCACAATACAAACAACTGACGTTTGTTTAGAATGATTATAGATGGGTGACTTACATCTCAATTTATAGCATGACAGTTCGACACACTAGCGCCTTCGGTGACTGGTGTAAGTACTATTAAACAATGTTTCAGCATTTTAATGCGAGTGCCTAGAGTCTGTATAGAACATTTCTAACGCATGCGCATGCGTCAGAAATGGTCTCCGCTCAGTCACGCTCAATTATCAATCGCGGATATGCGATTATAGGAAAAATATAAAGTCAAAAATATTGATTATTTATTTATTCATTTCGAAGTCGTTCTAAACTGCAAGTGCATGCGCATTACTACTATACTGCCCACGCAATTGTCTATCTTTGTTTGGCTAAATGGTCACAGATGCAATGACCTATTACCTCATTCAAAAAAATCAAAAATTTTAATTAGTGCTTTTTAGCACAGGACGATTGCTTGGCGAAGTGAGATGTATTATATTTAGGTCATAAGCTTTCATTTCTGAAAATTTCAGATTTTTGTTTAAAAGGAAAATTTCAGCTTTAAGGCCCTGCGTGTTCGTTGTTCACTGTTGCACATTTTAGAAATAAACAAACGCATTTTTTGCAATTTTTTCATAATATTGATTAATAATACTTAATATTCTTAGAATAAAATTTCCATTTTATTCTAAGAAATTAGAAACTCGGTACTATTTTGATAATATATATATGTTCCGATTCAGATAGGAATTAATTTATATATCATGTTACTCATTTATTAAAATAAAACATCAGTATATATTCATAGTTTATGAATCAATATTAGTATTACGAAGAAAATTTGCCAATAAGCCGTTTGTTTATTTATTTCTATAAAGAAAGAAATAAAGAAGAAATAAAAACTAACAGTGAACCGTAACACAATCCCGGCTGTGTAAAAACAAACAAAAATCAACCTTAAAAGATCACTGTAAGGTGCTCTGAATAAAATGTATTAAAAACTACTGATTGACGGTAATAAAAAAATAAAAAATGATTTGAAATCCTGAAACTTCAATCTTAAACTGGTATTATTGTGTATTTTTTTAATTAAATTAACAATAATGGAAGAAGAACGGTGTAAAGGAAAATATTGCTTTGGCAATAAGGTACTGTTCTCTACGGTTCAGAGCACGAGTGGCCAGGCGCTTAAAAATGTATCTGCAAAAATTCGCAAACGCCAATTTATTAAAGCTAGCTGCCAAGCAACCAAGCAAAATTTAGTCGACTTGAGTGTACCAATTCAAGTTCTTATCTAAAATAATTCCCAAAAATTTACACTGGTTTTGTATAGTTATTTCACCATCCGAAATAAATATTTTATCAGGAGTTTCAATTGTTGACTGACACGTTTGAAAAATGGTACAATCAGTCTTTGCTCTATTAAGACATAGTTTGTTGTGTACACACCATTTTTTTATAGTGGGCCATACAGCGGTTGTCCTGGAACATGTTTGTTCCAGGGTCTTACCCGTGATTAAGAAATTACTATCAGTATCATCAGCATAGTTATATTCTTTTATTTGCCTATCTGAGAGTATGTTAGGCATAGCATTTATGTAAATTACAAAAAAAAATAGGTCCAAGTATACTTCCCTGAGGCACTCCCATTTGTGGGCACTTTTCTTCCGAAAAGTATTTTTTTCCATCTACAGACAAGTGAACACTCTGACCTCGGTCTTGAAGAAAACTTTTTATGAAGGCAAGTTGCTTACCTCTTATTCCATAATCACACAGTTTTTGGAGCAACAACTCATGATCCACACAATCAAAAGCTTTGTAGAAGTCCAGAAATAGTCCTAATCGTATTTCTTTCTGCTCCAGGGCTTTCAAGATTGCTTGAGTAAATTCAAAAAGTGCTGTTTCTGTATTTTTTCTTTTTATGAAGCCGTGCTGGCTTTGATTAAGAATTTTGAATTTATTTAGGAAGCTTAATAATCTGTTGCAGAATAGTTTTTCAAAGATTTAAGAGAAAGATGTGAGCAGACTTATTGGCCGATAGTTACCGAGGTCTAAATGATTACCTTTCTTATAGAGCGGTTTTATAACTGCTTTTTTAGTATACTTGGAAATGTTCCCTCTTTAAAAGCATTATTTAGAATGTGACATAATGGTTTTGAAATAATCTGGATGGATTTCTTTATAACTGATATTGGAATTTCATTATATCCCACGCTATTTTTGTTTTTAAGAGTTTTTACAACTGATCAAATTTCAACCTCAGTTATATCAAACATAAAAAAAGTATTAAGCGAAGGTTTAATCTTTTTATAAATTGACTTTTTGGTAGATTGTTGCATAGATCTGATGCGGCATTTGTAAAGTTGTTTGCAAATTTATCAACTATAATCTGAGGGTTACCATCAGCAATTCTAGGTTTAGAATCGTTTTTGCCAGTGATAATTTTAACTTCATTTGCTACTGTTTTAGATATATTTTGGGACTTAGATATTTTTTCTTGTAACTGTTTTTGGTTTATGTCAGTTATTGCAAAGTCGTTAAGCTTTCTTTGATCCGGATTTGTTGCCCTTAAAATATTAGCTATATCAAGTAATTTTTTAAAATTGTTTATTTCTGGTGTATTATAACAGCGTTGTTTATTTTTTGGGGTGTTTAAAATATTTTTATAGGTTGAGTGGAAATGACCCCACTGGGCATTTACGTCCTCAACAGAAATACCAAACGTGCTTCCGATCAGTTGTTACATGAAAAACAAAAGCATTTCCCCCAATCAGCATTTCTAAGATCGTTCAAAAAATTTGACAAACCACGTTCGGTCGAATGAATTTTTTGCTTTTTGGTAGCAGATTGGCATTTAAGTTGAAAGTGCAAGTTTGAGGCAAGTGGTCTGATAGGTGAGATTGTGTTACTTTTGTCCTACCATTTAGATCATTGGTTAGGATATTATCTATACATATTTTGGAATTGTTAGCCAATCGGGTAGGCTCTTGTACTGTTATGTGGACATTGTAACTTTCTAATAGTGATAAACAAAAATGTTAGTATTGTTATTTTTTTTTAAGATATCAAAGTTAAAGTCACCAAAAATATAGTAAAGTGTATTGGATTTTAAAAGAATTTGCAACAGTTGCGTAAATTTTTCAAAAAAGAGATCTGCGTTTGTTGAGAGAGGTGTTCTATATAATGATATAATAATAATTTTTTGGTTATCGATTTCAACTTCTACAGCTGAACATTCAAAAATATAAACTAAGCTAAGTGATGTTAAATCAGTACGTTCTTTGCATTTTAAGACTTTAGAACAATATAATGCCGTACCTCCATATCCTTCTGGGCGACAAAAGGACGACACTAATGTAAAACCTGGTATTACATATGATATTAATTCTGGATATTTCTTCCAGTATTCAGCTAAAGCTACAAATTGACATTTCTCCTTGTTAATATAATCCTCCAATCTATTGCAGGAATTACTGATAGATTGTAAATTTTGAAAAAATAGTTTAAAGTTTATTAAATTTTGAGTTATGGTTTTTGAAGACGAAATAAAAAATTGTTTATTCTTACTCCTTTGGGACACAATGTGGGTTTTTTGACTGCGTCGAGGTCTTCATGTAATATGGTGACATTAAAGAAAGACATCTGGGCCCTATTTCATAAAACTCGATAGGTGACAATTCGACAAGTTACAATTTGACAAACTACAAGTCGATAATACGACAAGTCAGATTTCATAAACAGCTTCAAAACTGACAATTATTTTTACTAATGCGACAATTTTGTCAATTTGTCAAGACATTTTATAAATTTTTGTTTCATAAAAGTTTGTACTCGACATATGACAATTTCCTTTTCTGATAATTATTTCTACTAATTTTTGACAATTTAATAAAACAATTTGACATTATAATCGAGAAATATTTGTATATAAACAAACTTGTAAACTTGTTTGCAATAAATTGACACATGAATCAGTTACTGTCGTGTGGATAATATTTTATATGAATACCGTAAATGATGGAATTGAATGTGCTGCGTTCTAGTTCTAGTGATAGTGATAACTCAGACAATGGTTATATGCAAAGGCAGCCGCGAGTTTTTGAATCAAGAATTAACTTTCATATTAACTATTTCACTGATTTTGCCCTTAAATAAAAATTTCGCATAAGCAAAGAATTGGCGGAATATATTCTTAACAGAATAGGAGCCAATTTGCAGCACCAAACATTAAAAAATTATGCACTGCTTCCTCATCAGCAACTTTTATGTGCTTTACATTGGCTGGGAAGTGGATGCCAATATCATGTTTGTGGTGATGCACATGGAATATCAAAATCTAGTGTTCATCGTTGCATATAAAAAGAGTATATACAGTATTAGTACAGATACTTTTAGGAGAAGAAGTTAAGTGGCCAACTGAAAATGTACATTGCATTCCTCAGCGTTTTATGGGAGCTGCAATTTTTCCAAAGGTAGCTGGTATTGTTGATGGGTCTTTAATTCAAATGGATGCACCTCGTGAAAATAAAGGGTCCTATGTAGATAGTGATGGAAATCATTCGATTAATGATATGTTTGCTAGTGCTCGTTGGCCAAGATCTGTGCATGACGCTAGAGTACTTAGAAATAGTTCACTAGCATTGCAGTGGAACAATGGTTGGAGACCATTCCCTAATGCAATTTTACTAGGCGATAGCGGATATGGATTAAAACCATGGCTCATAACTCCAGTTCTTCCTGTAGCAATTCCAAAAACACCCGCTAGAGTAAGATTTTTAAGATCACTTAAGTCGACGAGAAGAATGATTGAAAATGCATTAGGGATATTGAAGGAAAAGTTTCCATGCTTGAATTATTTAAGGGTACAACCAATCATTGCATGCAACATAATTTTATCATGCGTTATTTTACATAACATTGAAAAACGCCTAGGATCCATAACTTATAAAACAATTGACAATTGCGACTGACAAAATCTGACAAATTGTAAAATAGTTAATTCAGACTATTTAGAATTGACAATAAATTATAATTGGTCGGTAGTAATTGTCACGTGTGTCAGATTTTCTGAACAAAATAATAAATGTTGCGACACGTTCGACAACTAATCGACTTGTCGCACTTGTTAGACTTGTCAAGTTTTATGAAATAGGGCCCTGGTCTATTTGATACAAGTTTTTGGCACTTGTACTTTTTCAAGTTGTGTTTTTCTAGATGGTCCTCAATAATTTTTTCTGTCATATCTGGGTGCAACTTGCATATATGTAAATAAGCATTTTCGGTGATGCCTTTCAATGAATCAGTTTCAGATTCTGCTGAACCGATAATTCCGCTTATTTTGCGCTTATTTCTCTTCCGAGCCAGGGTAGTAAATTCTTGCTCATTAGATTTAATATTACTATTTATGTTGTATGATGTATCTTGTGGTGATGGTTTGACTGTATTCGCAGCATTATGGATATCGCTGTTACCTGGAATATCATTTCCCATGCTTGCTTTTACTTCAAGGGTCTTCCAACAATTTTACGTTTTGCAAGTTTTTTTGAGACTTTCCTGATGAGGTCAGTTAGCTAGTTTTGGTTCGATGTTTGTGCGGTTATGATTTTGAGTTGTGATTTTAGCTGCTTCATTGTATCCTTTGGTTCTTTGTGGTGAGACTTCTGACGTCCCCATTGTGATTAATTTACTGGAATTTTGAGTTGAGAGCTCATTTTATGCATGTGCATTACCAGTGTTGCATTATTACCTTTTATTTCTTCATTCAGTGCTATAAGTAACTCATTTTTTTCAGATAAATAATTATTTATTACTAGTATTTGCTTCACTTGTGGAGTGCAACTATCGCCGAACCATAAAGTGCTTCTTTCTTGGTGCGCTTTTACGATGCTATATTTTACTTGTCCACATTGTGGATGTATTTTGATTTTACAGTGGTGGCAAATTACCCATTTACTAGTTACCACAAAATTTTGGTTGCAGATTGGACCATTTTTTACATGTCGATCGAGTGTTTTATTTTCCCGGTATTTGTAAGTATTAAGATTAAGTAGCAAACAGCGGTTCATATCACTTGATGGCGAGTTTTTTGTGCCACATTCAACTTAGAGCACTTTTTCTTTTGTAGATGATTTTTCACTTTTGATATTAATAGTTTATAATAATAGAAATTTACACTCAAATGCAGTTATTATTCAATTACACTACAGCCGATTGGTAATGCTATTAATAAGCCACATTTTGGTATAAGTTTAGAATTTTATCTTTGAGTTTTCCGAGTTAAAATTGCAATTTAACAAGAGCGATTGTCGTGCGTACTATTGCTGCGACAACACCTATGCAACGTAATAGTAAAAATAGTTTATGCCTACAACAGTTCAATCAAGAAAATTAAAAATCATTCATTGGAATATCAGAAGTATCCGCCCGAATAAGCACAATTTACTAGAAATAATTCATAAAAATTCACCAGATATAGTGTCGATATCAGAAACATGGTTAAAAGGTAACCAATTCATTAATATCAACGGTTATTCATCTATTTTTTACAATAGACATGATGGTAAAGGGGGTACGGCCTTACTGATTTACAAATCTTTACAATTCAAAGAAATTTCTGTAAACATTCAATTTCCTTCTAAAATACAATTTAAACTTATTAAAGTCCACCAAATTATGATTGCTAGTATGTATGTTGCTTCGGGATACCGAATTAACCATCAATTTTGGCCCAAATTGTTTGGTGAATTAAATTATTCTTTCTTGCTGGTGTGATATCTTAATCTCACCATAAATCTTGGAGAGATAGTTCATCTAATTATAATGGTAAAACATTGCATGCTTCAATGGAATTAGAATAAATTGTTGTTTTGAATGACTAGCAATCTACATACTTTTGCCTATCTTCTAATAGTGTTATTGACCTTGCACTATGTTCACCCGACCTACAACTCTGTAGTGAATTTAAAACGTTCAGTGATACATTTGGCAGGGATCACTTCCCTATAGAATTAGTGCTCTCTCTAAATAATATGAAAGAAGATCGTTTAAAAAAGCTAATTGGGCCCTTTTTGAAAGCGAAATCGAGAAACATATTTCTAATTGTGGATGTTATTTAGACTTTGTAAATTGTTTAAAAAATGCGGCTAATTAGGCAGTTCCACTTGTCTCACAACGCAGACATCCTATTTGCGTCTGATGGGATGACGAATGTAGAGAAAGTGTCCAAGAAAGAAAAAAATTCGACTCCTGGAGATGACTATATTACATATGGCATGATTTCCCATATGCCTTATACAGGAAAAGTATTTTTATTAAAATTATTTAATGGTATTTTAAATGGCATGTGTACCATTCCAAACTCTTGGAAGACTCACTTTTTTTCAGGATTTAGCCCTTCTGGGGCAAGGCGATTAGCTTTCGCCTTTTCGCCTGTACACATACAAACATATAACTTTATTCCCCGTTTAACTGTACTTCGTTGTGAGAAAATATCTCACATCTGTCATTAGTACATTACCTCATCGAGCTACATTAGCAATTAACAACGAAAAAACCGAAATTCTGCCACAAATTTCAATCAAACACTCAGGTCATTATGTCGCATATCAAGTGTAAATTTTGCTCCGCAACAATTGCGAAGAATTCAGCAGCGATAAAGTGCAACACTTGCAGTGAATGGATCCATGAGAAGTGCTCCGGCTTAAGCAATGACGAATTTGCTTTAGTCGCGGCTCAAATTAAGAAAAACGGCGTCGAACAGATATATGTAAGAGTCTCACTTAAAAATGAACACTTAGTTTTTGGCGCAGTTTATATTCTTCCAACATCTCAAGAACTAATTTATTCTCAACATACACACACGGTAGAATCAATTTTTTCACAATATCCCAGTGATTGTTTTGTGGTTTGTGGTGACTATAACTTACCAAAGGCTAATTGGTCTAGGTATGACAATAACTTATTCGTAGACTGCCCTAAGTACTGTACTTCTAAAACTGTGTGCGAGAGTTATAATTTTATGAATATGTACAGTGCCGGTCATTGAATTTCGGGCAGAACTTTCACTGTCAGTTTAAAATTACATTGTATTACAATGCTATAAATGACAGTGACAGAGAAGTTTGCCTGAAATTCAATGACCGGCATTGTACCAGCTAAATTCAATTCCTAATGATCACAATGTTCATCTTGATTTATTATTTTCACATAATGATCATATAATGATTCAACGAGCATGTGATCTGGTATTGCCTAAAAATTATCATCATATATCATATGAGTTCATAATCCCGATAAGTGGGGCTAATAAAATTAAACAACCTGCGGTTTCATACTTTGATTTTCGCAATGCCGACTATGTTTTGTTGAATGATTACCTAGCTTGCTTTCATTGGAACAAATTGTTGAGTGATATTGATGTTGACTATAGTATTGATAAATTTTATAATATTTTGCATGAAGGTTTTAGGTTATTCGTCCCTTTTCGAACCAAAAAAAATTCTAATTTACCCGTATGGTTTAATGCTAAGCTAAAACAATTAATCTATTCAAAAAAATAGCTCATAAAAAGTATAAAAATTCATCTAGAATGAGTGACTACTTATAGAATTCTGTAACTTACGCGATAAATGTTCCAAACTTAGTAGTAAATGCTACAAAAACTACATTAATAATCTAGAATCTGAATTAAAAATCAATTGTAAATTGTTCTGGTCCCACGTGAATAATGTCACTAAATCTAAAGAAATGTCTTCTACTATGCACTTCAATAATAAAACGAGTGATAACTTTACTGTAATTACTGATTTCTTTGCTGAGCTCTTTTCGTCAGTTTATGTCGATTCTAAGGCTAATAATACCATGCCATCTGGGACACCTAATTCTGCAAATAACTATTGCATTGATATGTATTCATTTTCTGTCACAGATGTGTTGGATGCACTGCTTAAATTAAAGCCTAGTCTATCTTCTGGTCCGGATGGAATTCCTTCAGCTTTTTTATCGAGTTGTGCATTTACTCTAGCAACTCCACTGCATTATCTATTTAACATATCATTAAAGAAAAATTATTTTATTCACAATCGTTATTGTAATGTTGTGATTACCAACGATTTAGAGGTCGGGAAGTTGAACATTACATACCTAGGTTCGTAATACTGTCAAATAATAAATATGATTGTTTGACACTTGCAAGAGTAGAATTTACACAAGTATTTAATGTATTTCGCTATTTCCACACTTTTAATTACATTTAAAGATTAATCTAGTCCAACAGCACAACAAATTAATGAACTATCGTAAAAAACAACACGCAACACTGTATTTTTGTTTTGAACTGGAGTTTTGACAACTGCAATTTCACTCCAGATTTGCTGATCGAAAAGTGCATTTCCACCACGGTCGAAAATGTGTTTTTATTCATACATTTTTAATTATTTTTTTGATAATAAATTGTTCGATTGTGAATAAAATAGTATACATACCTCGGTGGGAATTTCATTACAGCCTCGCGCTTATATCTGACCTCGAGGCTTCGCCTCTCGGTCAGATATTAGCCCTCGGCTGTAATGAATATCATTCCCAACTCGGTTGTAATATACTATTCCAATGTCTTAGAAAGAAAGCTTTATCAAGCCTATTTTTAAATCTGGTAAGAAAAATTAAGTAAAAAGTTACAGAAGAGTTTGTATTCAATCTGCTATACCTAAACTTTTCAACAAGCTAATATCCAACTTTTTATCCTGGGATTTAAACATCTCATCATAAATGAGCAACATGGATTCCGTAAGGGCAGTTTCAATCAAACCTTCTGCGCATTCTTGATAAAAAATCACAAATGGACTGCTTGTATACCGACTTTACTAAGCCTTTCGACCAGGTAGATCACAAGTTACTGATGGAAAAGCTTAGCAGGATTGGCTTGTGTGATGGTCTAATAAACTGGTTTTATAGTTTTTTAACAGATAGAACGCAATACGTATGCATTGGTAATAGCATTTCAAAACCAGTAATTGTAAGATCAAAAGTTGGCCAGGGTTCACATTGTGGACCAATCCTGTTCAACATTTTCATTAACGACGTAATGGACTCTATTTGCAATTCAAAAGCTTTAATTTTCGCTGACGATCTTAAAATGTATCGTGAGGTTTATACTGTTAAGGATCAAGAACTACTGCAATATGATTTGGATAAAGTATTTGAATGGTCAATAACGAATAAGCTTAGCCTGAATATCTCTAAATGCTTCACCTTCACGGTAACAAAATCAACTTCAAAGTTACATTTTGCCTACAGTTTAAATAACCAAGTTTTAGATGTAAAGTCAGTAGCTAAAGATTTAGGAGTTCTGTTTGATACTAAGCTTACCTTCAGTAACCACATAAATAACTTAATCTCAAAATCACTGAGCTGTTTGTGACGCTGTTTTTTTCCGCTGGTGGAAAAATGCATGTATTATTTACTCGGGCGCCAGATTTTAAAGAGTTTACTCTCAAGGGTGGTAGTTCCACAGCCGAAGTTATCGACAGGGTTCGAAAGGAAAATACAAGTATAAGTTAGAAATTACGGTGACTATTTATTAAAAACAAAACAAGTGAAGTTAAACATAACAGCAAGGATAATCAAATAGTGAATACGTGTATTTAATAAAGAAAGTGAGTCTAGCAGGTATTGTTGTTGTAATTATTTTTGGGAAAATGGAAAGCGAGCTTACGTCATTGTTTAGCTGATGAGCGGCTTCGGAGATGTCGTCGGCGGCTGGCTTCTGGTGCTGGTTTCGGAACTGGTGTCGGCGGTGACTTTAGATTCAGCGAACAAGTTGTCGAACTGCAACTGGGCATTCAACTGAACTGCTATTACCAGTCGATTTTCTGTTTTATAGTTTTAAAATCCTCGCAAAAACAACCACCTTTGGGTGTCATCAACGAGGTTAAAACAGCAGATGACCATACTTTTGACCAATCAGGAAACGAGTTGCTTTGCACACGGCTTTTGCGGAGGTCTTTTTTATGCCAAAACGACGGTTTTGCTATCGATGTTGATTTATACAAAAAAACTCCACATACCTCCATAAAGGCGAGAATCGGGAATTATTCTAATTAATTCCATAACGGCTGTAATTAACGCAATCACGTGCTAATTCTGTAGTGGGCTTAAAGAGCCTGAAAATGCGCTTCGGCTGATGCGGATTTCATTGCGGTAAGTCTAACTAATTAATTAATATTCGTAATTAACGGATTCTTTTGTTTCAGAATCAAGGTGATTGTGATGCAATCAATTATCTGGTCATCGGTAAAGGGTTCTGGTAAGGATACAAGTTCTCAACTTGTAACATATCGTCAAATTAATTAATTAAACTTGTTTTTCCAGATCGGTCGTATTCGTTATCGCTCGTGGTAGCGAAGCATGGGAAAACGCTTCGTTACATGTTTAGGTTTTATAAATAGATCTAGTAGGGATCTTTCTGAAAACTCTTACAAGTTGCTATACTACTCACTGGTACGCTCAAATATGGAATATTGCTCACCAATATGATCTCCTTTTTACGCCATCCATATCAATGCATTAGAAAGGGTTCAGAAAAGGTTTTTTTGCAATTTGCGATTAAAATGACATCTTTTTAGTTGCCATTTTTGATGTTGAAACAGCCTTCTTTTTTTTATTGTTCTAAAAAAAGCGTGAAAAAAAGACTTTTTTTCACTCTTTTTCTACTTTTTTTCACTCCTTTTACTTTTTTTCATTATTTTAAAAATTGCTAAAAACGTGGCAAAAAGTTATAAAACCGCAATGTTTTATTTATTAACAATATTAATTGTACAATTAGTAAGAATATTTAACTAAACAGAAACATATAAGCAACATTTCCATTAAATTTGAGTTAGCAAACACTTGTATTCGATTTGAATTATGTGAAGGAAGCTGTTTGATTTTTCGTTCCTAGAGGCGATTTCAATTGTTTTATCAATGCTTGCTCTAATTAATAACAAATTAAGCTTGAATCAAGCAACCGATTGTCATCTGATTATTAACTAATATTTAATATTTTTTATTTTAATTAAAAATTGCAAAAAATAGTGTATACAACACGAGCAAAATTAGTTATTTTTTCACTTCTCGTATTGTCCAACTCGGCTGACGCCTCGTTGGACAAATTTACGACTCGTGAAAAAATAACTTACATTTTGCTACTTGTTGTATAAATAACTATTTCGACACTGTGCACATAAACTAGGGCTCAATGAGTGGCGTACAAACGTATTATTAGTCCTTACAGAATCTGACACCTTGAAAAATCGTAGGGTACATGCGGATTTACGCTTTTTTACGACTTAATAAAAGGTAATTTAGATTGCCCTATTGTTTTGTAAAGTATTGATATAAACACAAACTATCGGTTCAGGGATAATGACCTTTTTAAACTCAATCAATGCCTCACTAATTACTCTTTCTACAGTCCGCTTACTAGAATGAAAAAACATTTAAATAAATTGAATATCGATATATTCAGTTTCTCGAAACCTAAATTTAAAAAAAAAAGTTGATGTTAGCATTACGGAACGAATAACCTATGACTCAGTTTATATGTCTTTGTATACCACTCTGACACCACTATAATTGTTTGTTATAATTACTCGAATTACTATTACTTTAATTATCATGAATCAGTTGTTCATTTAAATATTTGATGTATCATCTATAATGTTATTATATCTTAAGTCAGTCTATATAAAAGGAAGATTTTTCCGTCAATAAAGAAACTAAACTAAACGCTCTTGCTCTTCACCGGGATTTGAAGCCGGGACCAACAGATTGCAAGTCGGTGTCTGCACCTCACGTCCACTGTGGTCGGCTGGAAGACTCACTTAATTGTACCCATTTTAAAGTCTGGTAAAGATCCAAATCTTATGGATTCTTACAGACCTATAGCGTTATCCTCTTGTGTACGGAAAGTATTCGAACATTTGATCAAAGATCGATTAGACTGGTGGTGCGAGAAAAATGATATTTTACCCCGATTGGAATTAGGATTTCATAAGGGAAAGGGCACTATAGAAAATATAGCTTGTTTAACTAGTGACATCCTAAATGGATTTTCCTTTAAGAAAAAAACTATAGCAGAGAATAAATGTTATATAAATAAATAAATAACATATTACAGAGAATAAATGTTCCATCTAGCATTATCCATTATAATATTTCAAGAAAAGGTTTACCTCAAGGATCGGTGTTAAGCCCCATATTATTTAATAAATATACTTCTTTCATTCAAGAATCTATTGGTCCTTATGTTAAAATACTACAATTTGCCGATAATATTGTCATATATTGTTCGAATGATAAAGTTGAAACGGCACATCGATATATTTCTCAAAGTTTAGATTCATTGAGACTTTGGCTAGAAGACCATGGTCTATCACTGTCAACTAATAAATGCAAGGCAGTATTATTTTCACGTGGCCTTTCTGTTTGCAATTATCCTATTATACATAGAACTATTCCTATTCACTTTTACGAAAACGTCAAATTTTTGGGAGTGTTTTTGCATTCTAGATTATCATGGAAAACTCATATAAATGAAATTGTCTTTAAGGGAATTAAACTATTAAATGATTTAAAATGTTTGGCTGGTGTTTGGTGGGGGCTGACCCTATTGCACTATTAACATTATATAAGGGCATAATTCGATCCCGAATCGACTATGAATCAGTACTGATAGGCAAATGTTCTGAATTTCAATTTCAAGCTATTCGCATTGTTTTGGGGGCAATGAGATCTTCCCCTACTAACTCCTTATTAGTTAAAGCCTCTGAACAACCTCTAGAAATTAGGAGACAACTTTTGTCGGATAGATTTGTTATTAAAAACCTATCGATAAGGAATAATATAGAAAGGAATTATTAAGCTACACAAAGCTTCCTATATACACTTATGACTTTTTCCATCAAATCCAAAAAATCCCCATTTGTTTCAACCTAGAAATAGAATTGGAAAAACCTACAAAACAATTCACTAATATGATAAACAATTATTTATTCCAAATAAAATCACAGACAAAGTGGCCAAATGCATGCTTTATTTTTACAGATAGATCTCTGAAGGTGAACCCTAAATCAGTCTCTTATGGACTGTATGTTCCTTTTTTAGAATTCTCAAAAAGAGTATTGATAAGCCCTATGTCCACCATCTTTACAGCTGAACTTTTGGCTATACTCGATGCATTAGTTTTTATACGTATGAAACTGATTTCAAATTGGGTAGTATTTAGTGACTCCAAAAGTGCACTACAATCGATTGATAACATCAATATGAGTTCAAACTTAAACCCTATATCTCTAGAAATTAAAAAAACATACTGTGACCTCAAAAGAAATAACTATAACGGTCACTTATGCTGGATCTCAAGTCACTCAGGTACACAAGGGAATGAAATCGCTGACTCCTTAGCTAAAGACATTGGAGATTTAACAATTTCAAATGATATAGAAATATCATTTGAAGATTTTTATGATGAATTTTTGAAACAATCGTGGAACGATTGGCACATTCAGTAAACTAATTCCGTGGTATTGAAGAATCAATATTTGGCATATATAGTGCCTCAAGTAGTACGCACTCCATGGTTTAGAGACATAAGGTTGAATTGTAAAGATTACGCCATGTTAAGCCGTATTAGATTAGGTCACTGTTCAAGTCCGGCGCATCTGAATAGAATTAAAATTGTAGATAACCCTTTATATGTTTGTGGCGAGTATGGCGACGTAAATCACATATTTTTTAATTGTAAAAATAATGAACATAATATTCAAGTACTATTTAATAAACTTATCGAATTGAAATTCTAAACTCCCTTTTTCATTAAATATATTCCGAGATATATTCTATCAAATGTTGATCACCAAACTTACTCCACACTTACTTCATTCCTAAATTCTTTAAATATCTCACTTTAATCTATGTATAATTCAACTTGCTATGTAGTCCGAGGCTTCTTTCGGGATGTGAAAGATTCGCCGGAGCCCCGGATCGAGAAGAGTTTTTATGTTTGTGATTGTCTTCCTTCTAGCCAGGCACAATACAAGTGAATACAATATAAAATAAAAAGTTATACGTGGAAAACAAGTAACTGGTGAAAAGGGACAGTTGGACCCAAACACCATCCCCGTTGGGGGAAAATTTCGTGATGAAGAAGAAGAAGAAGTAGAAGTGAAGTCCTTGTTGTTGTGTGTGAGTATTATAAATAAAGCGCCAAATAAGAATAATTTATTTATTCTGTTACGATCGACTGTAGTCTTAGACCGCTCGTGGACGACTGCCGCTTGACTCCCTCCACAATCCTATCTGCGCCTGTGCGCTACACAATTTACATTCATTACAATTCTTCATTTTTAAGATAATTGACTAATATTTCGTTTAACCCGTAATTTGTTTACATCACATTTTTAGTACATATAAAATCTCTATATAATCCAAAAGCATATATCTTTATTTATCCTAAAATAAAATCTTTCAGTTTTTCTATCCATGTTCTATTTCTAACCGGTCTGCTTACCGCTTCTGACTGCACTGTTACGTTTTCGCTCTCGTTAGAGTCTGGGTTTATAGAAGACCAATTAGAACTAGAGCACAATGCACAATGGGGGACTTATGGGAGAAGCTTGTGGCGGTGAAGGAAGAGACGCTGCAGGATGAGTGTGTGGCCTTGCACAGGATTAAGGCCACCGAACTCGAGATGCTCCGCAAGATGGCGGAGTGCATCTTTGGGGGGGCAACACTCGGGTCGCGATTTTTACGACCAGGTCCGTTGCACCGAAAGCGCCAGCCCACAGGCAAGGAGGAGGGGCCAAACCAGCAACCAGGGACCGTGCCACGTACGCCTTGGTGGTCGAACGCAAGGGGAAGGATTACAAAACCTTGCTGACGGACATGAAGGCGTACATGAGGGGCAATCCAGCGGGCGAGGCCATAAAGGGACTGCGCAGCACCAGAGAGGGCAAACTTCTGGTGACTGCCGGAAAAGACGACGCTTTCCTGGAAGCCCTAAGGCAAGATATCAGCGAGGCTGGTGATGGCTTGCGAGAACTCCGTCCATACGCCAGGGACCTCCAGGCGGCGACTCTGGTAATTGGTGGGGCGGAGGCCCAGAAGCTACTGGCCAGCAAGGTATTGAGGGTGGGCCTGGTTGAGGCCACCCTCGATAAGAAGGTCACGGTGGACAGGTGCTACCGGTGCTGGGCGCACGATCACTGGGCGGCAAACTGCATCGGTCCAGATAGGAGTAAAAACTGCCACCGGTGTGGCGAAGAAGGCCATTTGAGCAGCGGATGCTCAAACCCGGAGCACTGTCCACTGTGCGATGCGGATGGTCACACGGTGGGCAGCGGCAGGTGCACGGTATTCCGGCGTGCCCTGTCCACGGCAAGGCAGCTGTCCAGCGCACCGAACGCTCGCACGGAAGGGGCGGCAAAGAGGTGCTACAGATGCTGGGCGCAGGAGCATGTGGCGGCGGACTGCACCGGTCCCGACAGGACTAGAAACTGTCGCCGGTGCGGTAAAGCAGACCACCGAGCCCGCGAGTGCAGCAACCCGGAGCACTGCCTGCTGTGCAACGTGGATGGACACCCAGGAGGGAGCAAGGGGTGCGATGCCTACAGGCAGGCACGGCAAGCACTGGACAAAAACCCCATGCAGATCGAACAGGAGCCCACCAACACCGGGGAAGCTGCAGCCGATGAGGGTACGACCACGCCACCGGCAGCTCCACAAACGTGAAGGGGACGGTAGTCATTCAGGCCAACCTGAACCGCAGCAGGGAGGCCCACGACCTGCTCTACCATCTGGGGCAGGAAATCGGGGCTGATCTGCTGCTGGTCAGCGAACCGAACCTGAGGCATGTGAAGGGAAGTGGAAGCTGGGTCGTGGATGAGGAGGAGAAGGTGGCGACAAGGGTCCTTAAGGGGGCGCTGGCAAGCCAAGGGATGGGGGATGGGGTAGTGTGGGTTGAGACGGGTCAACTTGTCCTTTACTCATGCTACTCCTCACCAAACATCAGCATGGATGAGTTCAACCGGTTCCTGGATGAGCTCAGCGAGATGGTCCGACCAAAGATCCTGGCAGGCGTCGATGTCGTCGTGGCGGGCGACTTCAACGCCAAGCACTACATGTGGGGATCGGGTCGCGAAGACAGCAGGGGCACAGTTCTAGCCGAGTGGCTTGCCTCCCTAGACCTCGGTGTAGCAAACGTCGGCAACACGCCCACGTTCTTGCGGCAAAACGCCCAAAGCGTGATTGACGTGACGTTTGCAACTGGCGATGTGCTGCTGAGGATGAGCGATTGGCGGGTGATCGAGGAGGTATCGCTGAGCGACCACCAGGCTATCTCCTATACCATCAGGGATGTCACAGGAGAGGAGGAGGAGCGGATGGCCGTACCCCAAGGGTGGCGGTATATGGCTGAGCATGAGGGTAGGCTCAGGGAATCCTTGGAAAGCGCGCTTAGCGAGCGTACAGTCAGTGACTACCAGGACCTAACGAAGGCGTTGGCGAGCACCTGCGATTTGGTCCTATCTCGTTGCAGGGGACGGAATTTCAAAAAACCCGTCTATTGGTGGAGCAGCGAGATAGCACTGATTCGTAGGGAATGCTGCCTGCTAAGAAGGCGCTGGGTCCGAGCCAACGGAAGGAGGGACCGGGACGAAGCAGCGTGCCAGGCTAGTCACGAGCTGTACAGCTATGGTTCCGAGAGTTCCACCAGTTCCAGTATGGGTTCCGAGAGGGACGCTCTACGGTAGATGCTATCCTGGAAGTGGTCCGAACTGCAAAGAGCGCCAGGGAAGGCAACTGGAGGCAGCGCGAGTTGTGCATCGCGGTGGCCCTCGACGTGAAGAACGCCTTCAATACGGCCCCGTGGCGGCAGATTGTCGAAGCGCTGACAAGCAAGGGTATTTCGGACTACTTGGTAGAGCTCGTCAAAAGCTACCTCTCGAAACGGAGTGTTGTAGTGGATGGGGTGAAGCGATGCGTCTCATGCGGAGTGCCGCAAGGCTCTGTTTTGGGCCCACTGTTGTGGAATGCCCTCTACGACGGTGTGCTTGAGATGGCACTTCCGGAGGACTGCAAGCTGGTGGCGTTCGCGGACGATGTGCTGGTGGTGGCGATTGGGAAGAGCGAGGACAAAGTGGTGGAGAGGTCTGAGGCTGCGATTGAGGGCGTGAGAGTGTGGCTCCAGGAGCACAGTATGGAGCTGGCGGCGCAAAAGACCGAGGCGCTGTGGCTCCAATAGAATTAAAGTGGTCCCAATTAAAATACAGAGTTAGGGCATCCAATGTCGAGCCAACACTCAGTTCAAAAGTATGCAATGTGATTAGAAACGAATGTCAAAACATCCCTGTAGAAAGTTGGCGCAACTCTGTGCGGCATGAAATTAAAATTGAAGATTCATACATTAATATGAATATTAATGTCAATAATTTAATAATAATTTTAGCGGAAGACAGCGATAGCGATGATCTTGAAATAGAAAATTAGAAACGTATTTGTTAATTGTTGAGTTATTTTGACACAATATTTTTTAAAATTTTGAATTGATTTTACGACTATTTGTTTATTTTATTTTTGTATAATAATATTATTTATAATATATTATTTATTTATTATATATTTTGTAATACTATTTTGTTGTAGTTTTTTTATATACATTTTTGAATGTTCTGAACAATAGACCGATAATAGCTCATAACAGTTTTATTACTTTAATGTTTACAACCGCTCCAATTTTCGTAAAACGTACTTTACCTTTGTTGTCTTTGCTAAGCCTACTTAAATAAAATTATTGTTTATATGTTGCATTATAAAAATATATTATTAAGCTGTTAGATTTTGTTACCAGACAAGAACGAACTAATAACAAAATTAATTACATCCTTCTACCTACCCCTCCTATCCTGAAAGCTATTCTACTTTATTCTAACAATATCTTTATACCTTGCCCGAGTCATAAAATGTTGGTGCCTTATCCCGAATTCCCCCGTTAATATGTTATTATCAAAATTATTTTTTTTCACTCGAATGCAACTCTTAATACATTTACTTAATTACCTCTTTAATCACTTATATAACTCAAACATCTAAACTTTCTTCGATCGCGTAACCTAGTCTAGAGCATTGGTTCTGATCATCATTTACTACTTATATCCTTATGTAGCAAACGATGGTTAGTCCAATCCCCTGGATTTCGGCTACCTCACAATAGGTCCGTCTAGTCTCGGGCAGCGAAAGACCAGACGTTATATTACCCGTTAGCCCGTGTCACTTCCATGTAACACCAAGCTAACTGTTTGTGCTTGGGACAGGGATTTCAGTTCTGCCTTTTCTACGTCTATTCTAATTGTCCTCTGTAACCTCTCTTCTGACTAGCTAATCCTTCCTTCTCTTTTGTGGTCTTCCATCCTTCTCAAGTGGTCCAGGGACACACCTAAATTTCTCGCTTTGGGGTAGGTCATGAGCGGTTCTTCTTTATCCGTTTCTTCACTCATCGTTCTTCGTCCACCCTCTGGTCGGCCACAAAATCCAGACCACAAGGTACAACACAAATATGACCAGCCCGGTTAGCATGCTGGCCAACAGCACTTCGTGGTGGATTGTGATCCCTCCTTCTTCTTCTCTATTGACACCAGTTGCCGTGGCCACAACGATTCCCACTGGAATGCGAATAATAAATAAGCCACGCTTATTGACACTAGCGAAATCCATAACAGCACCATGGAATCTCTGTGTACACCATACTTCTCCCCGTATGTGAGTATACTCTTTGGCAGAGGCTGGATGGCGCTTTGAATATCTCTCAAATTTTCCCTCTGGCTGGTTAGGTTGAGGTGCGGTATCTGCTCACACGACATACGGATCTCATTACGCCGCACTACTCTAAACGACGCAAGGATTCGTTTCAGATTGGTGTAGTTGTCGTAGAACACTGCCATGAGCTGCGCTTCGTCGCTTACTTGCCTATTCCGCAAGTTCTGTACGATCTCCTTGGCGTACCCTTCGATGGAATAGATCCTTTGCTCTACCTGGTGCATTGTCGTTGCTGACTTCCTGGCGTAATCCTCAAACTGCTTTTCGTTTTTCCGTTTTTACTTCTTGTAAATGGCTTTAAAAGGTCGATCCCTACTTTATCAAAAGGGGTCGCTACTGGAATTGACTGGAGTAGCCCTTGCGGCTTTCATTGGGATTCCCCCTTTCTGGCCTGACAGTCGGGGCACCCTTTAACAAAGGCTTCTAAGTCCTTCTGGAGCCCCTTCCAGTAAAACCTATCCCTAACCCTAACCTTATTTAGCGTTTTTGTTATACCTAAATGTCCTGATAACGGTTCGTTATGGTGGCTAAATAAGATCTCACCTACTAGGTCTCTCGGTATAACCAACAGGTCGTCATTCCCTGTCAAATTCGCATTTTTCTTACACAAAACGTTACCTATCAAACTGAAATTCTTTGCGTACTTCCGTGACGCTATTGATCCTTCTGAAGGGTCTCGTACTATCTTGATTAATTCCTTTAATTCCAGGTCCATTCGTTGTTGTTCGCCGAGGTCTCGTTTGTCGATCAAGTAGGTGTGTAGGTCGTTGGCTTCTTCTTCGTCTTCCGGTTTCGCTATTTTTGTAGAGTGTCGCGAAAGGACGTCCGCATCCTTGTGCGCTACCCCGCTTTTGTGGATTATGGTATGATCAAACTCTGATAATTTGATCGCCCATCTGGCCAACCTCCCTGTCGGGTCCTTCATGGTTTTTAACCAGCAGAGGGTGTGATGATCTGTTACGATCTTTACATGCCTCCCATAGATTAGGTGGCGCAAATAACTCAGGCACCAAATCACCGTGAGTCCTTCCAACTCCGTTATGGTGTAGTTTTGCTCGGCCTTAGTCAAGCTCCTACTTACATACGCGATTGGGTGCGCGTTTCCGTCCTCTCCTTCTTGTAGCAGAACTGCGCCAATTCCATAGGCGCACGCGTCCACTCTCATTTCGCATCCCTTGTTTGGGCCGAAGAAATTTAGCACGGGTGCCGACGTAAGCTTGAGTTTCAACTTTTCGAACGCCTTTCCCTGTTGTGGCCCTCACTCGAACATTGACGTCTTCTTTGTGGACTCGTGCAGCGGTCGCGCTATCACCGACTAATTTTCGATGAACTTCCTGTAGTAGTTGCACATACCCAGGAAACTATGTACGTCCTTCACCCTTTCGGGGTTAGGGAAGTCCCGGATACCCGCTATCTTCTCGTCGTCCACTTTCATACCTTCGGCTCGTTCTACAAAGCCTAGGAGTTTGACCTCCTCCTCCAGAAACCAAGTAAGTGAATTTACTTACTTGGTTTCAGTGTCAACCGTGCGCTGCATAGTCTCTGAAAGATTTCCTCTAACTTTATCAGGTGTTTGTCGATATCTTCTGAGAATACCAGTATGTCGTCGAGGTATATCAGTACTTCGCTCCACTTCATCCCCTGAAATACTGTATCCGCTAGGTGCTGGAAGGTCGCAGGTGCGTTACACAGTCCGAACGGCAGTACGTTGAACTCGTACAACCCGTGTCCTTGCGCGATAAAAGCAGTAAGCTTCTTGTTTTCCTCCTTTACGTTTACTTGGCAGTATTCGCTGAAAAGGTCCAGTGTTGTGAAGTATCTGGATTTGCCAAAATACGTCATGATGTCGTCGATATTTGGTAAAGGGTAGGTCGATTTTTTGGCAACGCTTTTCAACTTCCGGTAATCCCCGCAAAATCGCATGATTCCGTCGTTCTTTTTTGCCAATAAGACAGGACTCACCCAAGGAGCGTGGCTGTTTTGGATAATCCCATCCTTTAGCATCTCATTGATTTGCTTGTCATTGACTGTTCTCTCCGTGTGTGACACCCTGTAAGGCTTGCTTTTTTTGGGTTCTGCCTATTGTACGTCAATTTCAGTCCCTAGTCACTCAATCCACCACCAGTGGCAATTTCGTTCTCGCATCTCATTGGTAGGCCCCGCTGCGAGCAGGACAGCCTATTCTCTGTCTTTTCGGCGGTTACGATTGTATTTGGTTGTAAAAATATTTGGTATAAATTGATGACGTTAACAAATTAAAAAATTGTTATAAAATTAATTAAAAGTGTTTTACTTTAAAGACAAAGTGTAGTGCATACATATTAGCTGCAATATTATTTTAAAATGTGTAAGTATATTGTAATTAAATTTAATTGAAATCATGAAGAATGGCATTGTCGTGTGAAATGTTCCAACCTTCTAACACATTTTAACCTCATTCTGTGATAAACACTGATACTGTTGATTGTTGCAGTTTTGGTAATTCGAGAAATATGGTGTTCAAGACGTGTTGTGTGCCTGGGTGTGGAAATAAGGATGCTGTAAAGCATCGCTTCCCAGTGGACAAGGAAAGACTACGGGTATGGCTTAATGTAGTTAATTCTACACCTTTGTTTGTTTTAGGGCGCGAAGAATTGGATGCGAGAAGAGTGTGCGAAATGCACTTTGAGGACAAGTACAAAGCCAGGTACAATCGGCTAACTGCAAATGCTGTACCGACGTTACATCTTGAAGGTAAGACTTATTAAAGCTTATATTATTGCTACTTTTATTGATATCGTTGCATAAACAAACCCTTATGTTCGTTTATGGAACGATTTAGCTTCCTATTCTGTAGGCAATTGAACAATCGTTATACCGCGATGTGAATTATAATATGAGTGCATCGTCTAATGTATAACAATATCGTTTAATTGCTTACGGAATAAGGCTAAAGGTTTGTTTATGTAAGGATATTTAGCACCGTTTAGGCAATATAATTACTATTGCTACTGCTGTTGCTACTAATACATATCGTTGCATAAAAGAACCTTAAGTTGTGTTCGTCTTAAGCGTTTCATTATTTATTTATGTATATTTTATTTTAATTATTTAAGCTCTTGGTACAAGCTCCGAGATGGATGTGGACGTCCCCGCTGTGGTGGTGGAGGAGGAGGAGGATGGAACCGAACCACCAGAGGTAGTTCCTGATGATGGAGTCAGCATACATCCATCACATGTTCATGTTGATCATGCCTATGCAGCTCCATCATTAGGTATGGATAATTAAATCCAACAATTGTGGGGGTGTCGTGGGGTTGTGTTGTGGGGTGTAGGTTCTTAAATTATAGAATACTCTATACGAGATCTATACTCTAAGGTTTTTTTTTTGTTTAGTTTTCGCGTTTATTGAATTTTTTATTTTATGTGGCATAGTAATAAATTGTATTGGATGTCTCTAGGAAAGAGGCGCCTACCAGACCCAGAGGAAGCTGCTGCACCAAAGCGTAAGTTTTAATTTCTATAATATATTTTATCGTTTGTTTACAATTGTGTTATTTTTTTGCAGGTGTAAAGAGGGAATACTTCCCTATTCTACGCGCTATGGGGGAGAAGGTGAAGGATTTGTCTCCGCAGTCCACCGGATTGTACAAGGAGTTAACTAAGGTAAGACGTAATTATTCTAGATTTAGAAAACATACTGTGTTGTCTAGGGCTAAAAAGACCGTCTTCAAATCGGCTTTTTATAAAGAATTAAATTCTTTAAATCCGGTCGCTGCGCAATTTCTAATTTCGCAAACTCGTCTTTCCAAATTCAAACCTAAGGGTCGTCGATACACCTTAGACGAAAAAATTCTAGCCCTTGCCATTTATAAGCATGGTGGTAAGTCTTATAAATTGTTGTCTTCAATATTTTGTTTGCCCTCCAGGAAATCCTTAAGTCGATTGTTAAATCGAATTCCGTTTGAAACCGGTATAAACGATGTTATTTTTAAGCATTTAGAATCAGTTGTAGGCTCTTTAAAAAGACCTGGGGACCGATATTGCTGCTTATTGTTTGACGAGATTAAGTTAGGTTGTGGTTTATCACATGATCTTTGTTCCGACGAACTCAGTGGTTTCGTAGATTTAGGAATGGGTTGCCGAAAACCCGAAATCGCGACCCACGCTATTTTATTCATGTTGCGCGGTATTTCTTAAAAGTGGAAGCAACCGGTTGCTTACGGATTTACAAATTCAATCAATGCACTTGATCTTCAGTGTATGTTGAAAAAAGTTGTAATTGCCGTCGAAGGTACGGGTTTGCGGATAATCGCTACGGTATGCGATCAAGCCCAGGCTAATTCTTCAGCCATAACTCATCTTGTAAATGAGACGCGCGCAGAGTATATTCGTAATGACCGCGAATTAAAATCATTTTCCTTCGAAATCATTCCCGGTAAGCCCATTTTCCCACTTTACGACCCTCCTCATTTATTAAAAGGTATACGGAATAACCTTCTTTCAAAAAATTTAATTTTCAAGTCAGATGGCCAGCAAAAAGAGGCTTCTTGGAAACACATCGTTAGGCTTTATGAAATTGATGTAGTTGTAGGGGGCACTCGTGCATTAGCTTCGTTAACGGATCATCACATTAATCCCGAGGGTAAGCAAAAAATGAAAGTCTCATTAGCTGCCCAAGTTTTGAGTAATAAAGTCGGGGCTTTAATGAAATTGCTGTCTACCTCGAATTTGCTGGACACTGAAGCTTCTCAGACTGCTGACATTATTTTATTTTTTGACCAACTATTTGATTCTTTTAATTCGGGCGTTCTAATTGATAAATCTCCGGGAAAATTTTTGCGTTCAGCTTTAAGAAATGGCAGCCCTCATCTTAAGTTTTGGACTGACGCAAAACGGCTATTACGAACGATGCGATTTAAAAATAGTGACGGCGCGTTAGTTTCGGTCCCCTCGTTAAGTAATTGGTTACTGAATATTGATAACATCCGGCAAATTTGGAAACTTTTGGAAAATGACGGTTTTAAATTTCTTACGATTCGGTCATTTAATCAAGATCCCGTGGAAAACTTCTTTGGCTCCATAAGAGCTATTAATTATCGGAATGTTAACCCTAATTGCGGCGCGTTTCCTCATGCGTTAAAATCACTTCTAATTTGCAATTTTATGTCCAGTTCTTCTTTTGGAAAAAATTGTGAAATTGATGAGTCCTCCGGTGCCTTAAGCACATTAAAAAATTTTGTTGAGCAAACGATCCCTAGGCAAGAATTTCAGCAGACTAGTTCCAATTTGTCAAACTATTTCAAAAGAATTGATTCTATTTTGAACGAAATGAGGCGTGAAAAATCTTCTTTCATTGGCACCATTTCATTAAATTATATAAGCGGGTATGTTTTCAGGAAAATAAGTCGTAAATTCAATGATTGTCCCACTTGCGAAAGTAATATCGCTTCGCAATCGGTTACTTCTGACCATTCGTTAATTACCATTCGTGAAGCCTATCCTAATCTAAGGTGCCTTAAATATTGTAATCCCAATTTTGTCCAAAGTGTCACTTTCGTTTCCAAATACGTTTTTAAAATTTTGCCATTTATTATCCACGTAGAGTCCATTCGCGCTTTCTTAATCGAGAAAGTGTCCCAATTTAATGTATTTTCTTGGAATACCTGTCCCGAACACCGCGACATTAATACTAAGATTTTCTTAAAATTAGTAATTAATGTAATTCTTTATAATTTTATTAATATGGCCAATCGAATTCTCAATGGTCGCGAAGCAAGGCCCGCGGTAATAAATACCAATTCATTCTTTTTGCGATGTCGTCATTTTTTTCTTAAACATAGAACCAAAACTCGTTTGGTTCCTTCAACTTGATTTTTTTCTTTTTCATTTTCCAGTATTTATATTTTCTGTTAATATAAATTACAATAAGTCTATTCCGGAGTTTGTTGATGGGGCAACTCTGCCACGAATTGAATTATGATTATAAATTATAATCATAAATCAATTTATGACGGTCCCAAGCCCGATATTTATTAATTATAATGTTATAAAGAGGAGGGACCCATCAACATAGTCTTAATTTTGCAACTTATAATTTAATTTATGTAATGTACATGTAATATGTAATATAATGTATAATTTATATGTTTTACATTTATGTAATGTGTAATATATTTGTAATTTATAATGTATATGTGTTGTATTATGTATAAATAATAAATGTGTATTGTAAATTATTTACTTTTAAAATAATAAATAAAAAAGATAATATTTGAATTTACCGCGCAACCGAAATGTTTTTAGCATGGTTACAAACCAAATACCAAGCAGATCCCTATAAATGTGGATATTTAACTTCATAACCATAATGAAGATGGCGCGAAAATCGATTCTAAATCGCCCGTTCCTTTTCTACGAGTGTCGGATCTTCTTTTTTTATTATCTCTGGTCAATTTCGTCCTCGCACCACCCCGTACTTTCCATGGTGTGTGACGCTGTTTTCCGGAATTTCTGAAAATTGCTCGGGCGCCAGTTTTTAACGAGTTTGCTCTCGATTGGGTAGCGGATTCAGTCGGAGTAACAGGTAAAATTTGGAAACGCACACAGAAAACTCGGTTAAATAAACTTTATTACATATTTGAACGGTTTACAATTAATAGTAATGCTCACGAGAACGAGCGGAAAACGGTTTACAGAACAGAATGGTTATTTTACTTTGGTGAAAGTGTGGTCTCTAATTCGGACTATTGTCGTTATTTTAAAACAAAACGGCGGCGTGCACCAGGAATAGCTGGGATTCGTTAGAAACGTGTTCATAGAAAATTTGGCGGTTTGCACTCGAGCCAAAAGATCAGAAACTGTCTCATAGAACCCAGCCACCAATTACGTGACACGCTAAGCCTAAACGAGGTCGACGGAAAATTGCCGGTTTGCACTCGACCCAATCCCCAGAAGACCTTTGTGCAGAAAACTGCGGTACCGGAATGACAAAAACACAAGAGACTTGCACCAAAATAAAATTAACAAAGACTTACTGCATAATTTATTGAAGTTGGTCAAAAAATACGGTTTGAACTGGTAATCGCGATACTACTGGTTTGCTTCAGCGGCACAGGAAAAGAGACTGAAATAATGAGCTCCTGACCTATTTATTGAATAAAATACATGCAAAAACTCATTGTTCTTCGGTGGATGAGAAGGAGAAACCGATCCCAAACTTCTGGTGCCGAATCTGCTACCCCAAATTCGAAGACAATTCGAATTTCCGCGCGAACAAACACAACCGACACTGGCGCACATTTAAACACAAAATTACCCATGATGCACTATTTAACTGCACTTCCGCGGTAGCACACGTTGTAAACAATCCCATTAACCTCTGCGGTGCACATACGTCAGGATGTTGTTCCAAACCTCATTACGAAACGAAGAAATTCCAATTGACTCGACCAGAACTTGCTTCAGACAAAACAAACGGATAAATCGGTGCAATATTTGCAAGACGGTTTAATTACTACAGCTAATTAAAAGCGATTCGGATTCGGTCGATTAACGCGTAGTTTAAACGCAACAGCTGACTCGTGAACCGACCGGTGCATACAGTTGACAGTTCAAACGTAAACAAAACGAGGCAGTTAGGTCGGCAGTTAAGTGTAGTGGTAAGTGCAAGGAAAGTGCAACAAAACGATGTGGACGCCGCCCAACTCACCCTCTAATGGGGTAAGTATCGAAACATAGTCGTTTGTAGTAGTGATTCGCACCTAACCTCAAACATTTTAGGTGTTTGCGGGAATCCACCTCGAAGCAATTCCTCGGGCCTTCGTACGGATTTGTCATAAACATGGGCTAGGACAGGCAGCCCTACCAGTTACGGTGAGTATGTAAAGTAGTGGTACCGTGGTAAAATCTAATTTCAGTGTTTGTTTCAGGAAAAACAGCGCAAAGACCGGCGTAACGAAAACGCTTCGTTACATCCCCCTCTTACTTCGGAAAGCAAAAACAAGCGAGAATCTATCCAAGGAAAACTTAAGGAAACATCATAAAGCGGTGTTCGGAAAAAAAAAAAAGTAAATGTAATAGATTCTATAAGCCCCAAATTTATTAAACAGCACCCCCTAATAACAACGGTAAATAAAAACAAAATAATAACAACTTCTAACTTTATCGGTCAACTAAATTTAAGTAAACAACGGTAAATCAAAAAAAAATAATAACAACTTCTAACTTTATCGGTCAACTAAACTAAGTAAATAACGGTAATCAAAAAAATAATAATAACAACTTCTAACTTTATCGGTTGACTAAACTAAGTAAAAAAAACGGTAAATCAATCGGATTTGCGGCTCGACTATTCGTACCACACGGTAAACGGATAGCACCGACACTTGCTAGACAACATTCCCCGACGCCCACACTTCGAGCAGAAGACTATCGGCGGGGCGGAACAATGCGTACGTCGGTGGCCTATCTCCCCGCATCGCCAGCAGAGGTCGGACCGATCCACGGGCAACGGAGTTCGCTCGAAACAAAGCTTCTGGCGGTGCATTAGACAGCTTACGTCCCGAGGAGGAAAACCCATCACCTTCAGGGCGATGGCGATTTCCCGAAACTGCGCCGGCTTGGCGTCTGGAAACGGTACGTAATACCGTGGAAGCTGGCAAGCCGTCGGGGTTCGTGTATGGCACAGCAGTCGCCACAGGGTCTGATGCGCCGGCGGGAAATCCGGTGGAGCATATCTCCGTGAATGGAGATACTCCGGTGTGTACGGCGGAGACTTTGGTCGGAACACCCCGTCGACTGGGGCTGGAACTGACTCGGGGTTGTCCAGGTACCTCCAGTATTCCGGATAGGTATGTCCGTCTACCTCGGCTATCCCTGTGGGCTTTGGAAGGCGGAAGTCAAATTCGGTTTTAGGTTTGGCGGAACCAGTGGGTTGCGGTGGCGTGGCAGCGGGTGACGCCGTAGAAGGACCAGGCTCGGGACTTCCTGATTCCACGTTGGTTTTGGTGGCCCTTTCCCCATCCGAGGAAAGGGACTCCAAGTCAGGGGAGTCCAACGTCAGGATGTCCTCGGCCTCATGATCATTATCCCCGGAAGTCCTGAAACAAAACAATGAAACATAGACTACCTCGGAGAAAAATCTTTATCGGGAAAAAGACGGACACAGAACATACGGATACGGCCACAACAAGCACAAATACGGTTTCAAACACCTTATGTCGGATACCCCGGAACGGAAAAAGTGCGACGCCTTCCGGTGGCGTCGCGGAAGCGGCAGCGGTACGGCTGATGCCGCGGACATCCAACGGGACGTAACTGTAAGGCGGCAGACAACATCTCTGGCGACCAGGGCTGTGGCGTGTCCGCGCAGAGTTGCAACAAGTCCTTACGGGTGGGAACCCAGATGTCCGGGGACGGTACATCGTCAGCCACCTCTTCCATCGGGGTCTCCTCGTCCCTTTCTTCCGGGACCGGAGAGTTCAGAGGGGTTACCATCGAAAAAATGTCTTCAATGGTTTCTCCCTCCCCGGTTTCCTTGTCGGTCTCGGCGGACAGGAGGACGTCCTGGAGGATAATGATCCAGCTCGACTCCTCTTGGTGACAGCGCGGTACTGGGATTGCGTTCACCCCATCCGGTTCGTCCCCAAACAGAACCTGCAGACGGTGGGCCATAGGCTCAGCTTTTGGGTCCCGGACCACCTGTACCCGGAGTGTTTGCCGCGTGTTTGGCGGACAAACCGGCGGTTGCGGAGCCCGGCCCAAATAACGCCCAATATCGTGGACCGGAAGGAAACGTCCCCGTAACGGATGGCGCCTTTTAGGGGTTGCGGAAAATGTTGCCCTGAAACAAAGTGGGTTTGGATCATTAGCTAGTCCGAGCTATTGACCGCGGGTTTAAGGTCTTTCACATGTACACGAGGCAACTGTTTGCCTTGGGCATCTTTAAGAGAGTAGACAACAGGAAACCAAACTTTCACCGCGGTGTAAGGACCGGAATATTTAGGAGCAAGCTTGGCGGTAAAACCTTGATGAGCATCGGACAGGTGATGTTCTCTTTTCATCACTTGATCACCTACATGACAACGCCAGTCCCTTCGGCAAAGGTTGTAGTTGCGACTCTGTTGGGTAAACGCCCGATCAAGATTAAGGCGCACTAACTTGAACACATCTTGTAACTCGGCCAGGCGCCGAGTGTGCGGAAGCACATTTGGTTCGGTAACGTCGGCGGCATCTTCTTCCTCGTTAACAGGTGCAGGAGTTCGGTGTAACGCATGGGGCAAATTTAACTCTCTACCAAAATTGAGAAATGCGGGAGTAAAACCGGTGGAGTCTTGCTTCGCACTATTTATGGCCATCATCAACGACGGTAATTGCTGATCCCACTTCCGGTGTTCCTGGTTGCAAAACTGGGCAATCATAGTTTTTAGGGTACGGTTGGCCCGTTCCACGGGATTGGCTTGCGGTGTATACGGAGGAGTAAAACGATGACGGATTTCCAAGTCTTTTAGCAGCGTCCTGAACGTCTTACTGTTAAACTGGGTGCCGTTATCGCTGATGACCATATCCGGGCATCCGAAACGGGTGATAACTTCGTCAAACAAAGCTTTGGCGACGTTACCGGCAGTAGCTTTAGCCAACGGTTTACAATGAACCCACTTAGAAAAACGGTCTTGAAACACGACTAGACATGTGTTTCCCTTTGAAGATCTCGGCAAGGGTCCGACTAAATCGGTACTAATAGTTTCCCAAGGACGGTACACGACGGAGGGTTGCATTTTTCCGGCGGTTGCTTGCTGTTGGGCTTTAAATCTCTGGCAGGTAACACAGCCACGGACGTATTTCGAAACATCACGAAACATTCCCGGCCAGTAATAAAATTGTGCTATCCTGCAGATCGTTTTCGATATACCCAAATGACCCGCGGTTGGTTGGTCGTGTGTTTCTAAGAGAACTGCTTTGCGTCGCGGTGTAGGAACGCAAAGTTTCCATGGCTCAGTAAATTCGGCTTCTTTGAGATCAGTGTGATCCCAGAAATGACAAACGGTTGTTACGGATCTGATAGTCGGGAAAAGAAACGGGGTCTTTTTGTACTTCCTTTATTTTTCGGTCGTACCAATTACAGCCTTCTTCAACATCCACGGTACACAGCTCACCGGCATCTTCTTCAAATGAAGCATGCGGCAACGGTTGTCGGGATAAGGCGTCTGCCACCCGGTTCAAAACGCCCTTACGGAATTGGATGTCAAAGTCATACTGCTGCAAGAAAACGCTCCATCTTGCAAGACGACCTGTCGGACTTTTGATAGAATGTAACCATCTTAAAGACTGGTGATCGGTGACAACGGTAAACGGATACAGTTCGAGGTACGGTCGCATCTTTTCTATGCCGTACACGATGGCCAAACACTCTTTCTCGGTTACGGAGTAGTTTTTCTCGGCGGGAGACAGAGTACGGCTGGCGTAAGCAATTACGCGGTCATGGCCCTCGACTTTCTGCGTCAATGCGGCTCCAAGACCATAGTCGGATGCATCGGTTTGTAACGTGAATCTCTTAGAAAAATCCGGACAAGCTAACACCGGAGCTTCGGTGAGTGCGGTCTTCAGGGAGAGAAACGCACTCTGATGGGATTCGTCCCAGATCCAACGTTGACCTTTACACAGGAGCTTATTGAGCGGCGAGACCAGTTTTGAAAAATTCGAAATAAATCGACGGTACCAAGAAGCAACACCTAGAAAACTCCGCAATGTTTTAACATTGATTGGCGGCTTAATTTCTAAGATGGATGCGACTTTGTCGGGGTCGGTGTGAATACCTTCGGCGGTAACTACATGACCAAGGTACGTCAAAGATTTTCGGCAGAACTGACACTTATCGGGATTTAGCTTTAAGTTGGCCAGTCTAAGACGACGGAAAACTTCCCGGATATTTTCCAGGTGCTCCTGGAACGTTTTGCCAAGGATGATTATATCGTCCAAATAGGCAAAGGCATGTGGCTCCATTTCGGGGCCAATTATCCGGTCCAGGAGACGCTGAAAAGTTGCAGGTGCGGAATGTAATCCAAACGGCATTACTTTAAATTGGAATAAACCTTTTCCGGCGACGGTAAAGGCGGTAATTGGCTTACTTTCGGGAGACAGTGGAATCTGCCAGTAACCCTGTTTTAGATCCAGTGTAGTGATATAGCGGGCTCCACGTAATTTGTCCAGGATGGCGTTAATGTACGGTAACGGATAAGCATCCTTCCTGGTCACATCGTTGACTTTTCGGAAATCTATGCAAAACCTCGGTTTACCATCCTTTTTGCGGACAATTACAACGGGTGAACTCCACGGACTATTCGAAGGCTCAATTACTCCTTCCGCCAACATTCGATCAACTTCCTCGTATACAATCTGCTGCATACGAGGATTTTGGGATCGGTATCGTTGCCTTATCGGCGTCTTATCGATTAAGCTGATACTATGTTGTGCTAGAGTGGTTGGACCTTCTAGCCGCGTAAATCCTGCTAGTTCGGAGTCAAGAAACGTGGTGAGTTGAATTTGCTCAGCAGACGTCAACTGTTCGGACAAAAATGCAACGGATTTGGGGTGAGAAGGCTCGCTCACCGCAATTTCGGCAGTATCAGGTGCGGGAAAATAAACTTTATTATTTACAATATCTACGGTCACTTGAAATTTCTTTAAAAGATCCATCCCTAGCACTACGTCGGCGACAAGTGACGGCAAACACAAAAATCTTTCGACGGAAGCGGTATTTCCAAAACGGATTTCAAAATTTACCATCCCAACGGTTTGGGTGGAAGACCCATCGGCTAACCGGGTGTTACAGCGCACGTCCTCAATTTTAATAGTGGGAAAAGCGTTGATTACGGAGGAACCTATGTAGGAAACCATAGCTCCGGTATCTACTAAAGCGGTGAAAATTTTTCGGTTTAGGGAAATTGGGATGAATAAGCGGTCGTCGGTGCTAATACCACAAAATGAGGCCTCGTCAGATGACAACTGTTGTGGCCTCGTCATCCAACAGTTGCCACTCAGTTTCCCGAGCGGTTTCCACAAGGACAATCCCTGGAATACACACCTTCCGTCTTACAACGGGAACAGAAAATCTTTTGCGGATTCCGACACTCATTGCGACGATGTCCCGTCTCGCCGCAACGGAAGCAGATTTCGGGAGGGCGGTCAAATGGGATTCGGGGTGAATCGAACCGAGACGGACTAGAAATGGGATTAACTCTTGATTGGGGCGGCGTGGGCGGTAAAGGACTTCTTATCGGTGGCGGCGGTTGCGTCAGATCCATATTAAAACGGACATTAGGCGGCGCCCTCGAATATGATCGGGCAGATGGTTCGCGAGAGCGATTAGTGGCCGCGTCCTGAGCTATTCGCTCCTGGACCACTTCCTGCTCACGCATACGGAGGAGCAATTTGTCGGTGGTATGGCAATCGGCACGGCGAATATTCTGCATGAATATCGGCCTCATGTTCCGGTAGCACAAATCAAGCTCCTGTTCCTCGGTTATTCCACCCACTCGACGGATAAGGGTACGCAGTTCAATAATATACCTTACCGCCTTTTCATGAGTACCCTGGACACGGTTGCGGACGGCTTCCCAGGCTAGGTGTGCATGATCCGGGGGTAGAAAACACCCATGAAATGCTTGACGGAAATTTTCATACGTACCCCGGTTCAACTGTCCCAAATGAAACCAACGGAGTGCCTGATCCCGTAATAAATGCGGCATTCCCCTCAGTAATTGGTTTTCGCTTAAACCATACATCTCTCGGAGCTCGTCGATTCGCTCTAGGAACGCCAGCGGATCGGACTCGCCATTAAACAAAACATTCCACCGTCTAATGGTGTCCATCGCAGCTAAATCGGCAGGGGCGAACGCGGCGGTTGAGGACGGAAAAACCGGGCTGAAAACCGGTCGCGGAGTTGTTCGCGTTAACGGTACATTTAATGAGAAACTTGAAGGCGGCGGTATACTAGTTACAAAAGTGGTAGGCGGCGGTAACTGAGGCGGCTCCGGCGACACCGAACCCAGGAACTGCATTAAACGGATTCTTAGAGCCAGTACTTTTCCATCGGACGGCAAATTCCTCGCTTCGAGCTCAGAAATTAGCTCGGATTTTCGTAGCTTATGAACCCAGGATAACTGCCTTTCTTCAACTTCACCTTCGGATGGAGCGGGCGAAGTGGGTCTTTCGGCGCCACTCAGCTGAGCATCGTTTGAAACATTTTCCTCGTGCTCGGGCATTTTGTGGAACGTAATTAGTTGTGAACACAAATTAAATAAAAGTAATATAACACACCAAAAAGAAAATACTTACTTCCCTTCGCACTTCTTTAACCCAGAACAAACTTAAAGTACTTAATCGGATTTATAATATTTTATTTCGGACAAATAATAAATTGCTAAATACTTAAAAAAAAACGGTTCCTAAATTTAGCATTTTATAAACGAAACGGACCCGGAAAAATTATTGAAAAATTAAAAAAAAATAACGGTCCCTGCTCGGGCGCCAATTTGTGACGCTGTTTTCCGGAATTTCTGAAAATTGCTCGGGCGCCAGTTTTTAACGAGTTTGCTCTCGATTGGGTAGCGGATTCAGTCGGAGTAACAGGTAAAATTTGGAAACGCACACAGAAAACTCGGTTAAATAAACTTTATTACATATTTGAACGGTTTACAATTAATAGTAATGCTCACGAGAACGAGCGGAAAACGGTTTACAGAACAGAACGGTTATTTTACTTTGGTGAAAGTGTGGTCTCTAATTCGGACTATTGTCGTTATTTTAAAACAAAACGGCGGCGTGCACCAGGAATAGCTGGGATTCGTTAGAAACGTGTTCATAGAAAATTTGGCGGTTTGCACTCGAGCCAAAAGATCAGAAACTGTCTCATAGAACCCAGCCACCAATTACGTGACACGCTAAGCCTAAACGAGGTCGACGGAAAATTGCCGGTTTGCACTCGACCCAATCCCCAGAAGACCTTTGTGCAGAAAACTGCGGTACCGGAATGACAAAAACACAAGAGACTTGCACCAAAATAAAATTAACAAAGACTTACTGCATAATTTATTGAAGTTGGTCAAAAAATACGGTTTGAACTGGTAATCGCGATACTACTGGTTTGCTTCAGCGGCACAGGAAAAGAGACTGAAATAATGAGCTCCTGACCTATTTATTGAATAAAATACATGCAAAAACTCATTGTTCTTCGGTGGATGAGAAGGAGAAACCGATCCCAAACTTCTGGTGCCGAATCTGCTACCCCAAATTCGAAGACAATTCGAATTTCCGCGCGAACAAACACAACCGACACTGGCGCACATTTAAACACAAAATTACCCATGATGCACTATTTAACTGCACTTCCGCGGTAGCACACGTTGTAAACAATCCCATTAACCTCTGCGGTGCACATACGTCAGGATGTTGTTCCAAACCTCATTACGAAACGAAGAAATTCCAATTGACTCGACCAGAACTTGCTTCAGACAAAACAAACGGATAAATCGGTGCAATATTTGCAAGACGGTTTAATTACTACAGCTAATTAAAAGCGATTCGGATTCGGTCGATTAACGCGTAGTTTAAACGCAACAGCTGACTCGTGAACCGACCGGTGCATACAGTTGACAGTTCAAACGTAAACAAAACGAGGCAGTTAGGTCGGCAGTTAAGTGTAGTGGTAAGTGCAAGGAAAGTGCAACAAAACGATGTGGACGCCGCCCAACTCACCCTCTAATGGGGTAAGTATCGAAACATAGTCGTTTGTAGTAGTGATTCGCACCTAACCTCAAACATTTTAGGTGTTTGCGGGAATCCACCTCGAAGCAATTCCTCGGGCCTTCGTACGGATTTGTCATAAACATGGGCTAGGACAGGCAGCCCTACCAGTTACGGTGAGTATGTAAAGTAGTGGTACCGTGGTAAAATCTAATTTCAGTGTTTGTTTCAGGAAAAACAGCGCAAAGACCGGCGTAACGAAAACGCTTCGTTACAGGTGGCTGTCGTTTTTGCGAATACGTCCGAGTATTCGCTTAGCAGTTTTCTTAACTGTTCCTGCTTCTGCAGTATTGTTGGGTTTATTTTATGGTCTGCAAGCGTAACTTTGTCTTCAGTTTTTTCCATGTACAAAATCATCCCTAAGTCGGCGACTCGTACAGCCATCCCATCGTTGTACCCTTAAATACCTTTTTCCTGGTGTACCCTCGGTTTTCAACCACTAGCTCTATTCCTGTGTCGTTTATCTCTGGTGCTAACCTCAGGGCCAGCCCGTATTTAGTTATGTAGCTCTCGGCTTCTTCGACATCGTAATTTACCTCCCTATGTGCGGCTTTTCCCCCGCTAACTGATATTCTCATAACTATCTCTCTCTTTGGGATGAGATTATAATTCGCAGCTGCTACTAGCCTTAACTTCGCCGGTTCCCCCTCTATTACTGGTACTGTCAACGAGTTACCCTGTTTCACCTCTCTTCCACAGAGTAGTCTGACCCTTTTATCTTTATCTTTTAACTCGATACTGTTGTTTGCAAAGTCGATCATGGCTTCATAAGTCTTCAAGAAGTCCACTCCCAATATTACGTCCTTCGGTGTCTTCTCGATGACTACCATCTCGTGCTTGCATCTGAAAGGCCCTATGCAAATATCCACTTGGGTGTTTCCTAGATCGTCGACAGAATATCCTCCCGCAGTCCTCAAAACTGCTGGCGAGTACGTCAGTTCTAGGCCTTCCGCGACGCTTTTACTGACTGCACTTACTGAGGATCCTGTGTCTAGTACAATTCCCACCCCTTCCTGGTGGTTTGTCATACCCTCGGCCGTCAGGATCCTACTATATGCCCCCACTGGTCCATTTTCTGTGTGGAGGACGACACCTGGGTCATTTAGAGTCGTCCGCCCAGTCCGGCGATGACCCTCACCTAAATGACACTCTCCTTTCGTTATTTTGGGGCCTTTCCCGGCACATTGACGCTATGTGGTCAGGTCTATTGCAGTTATAGCATTTAGGCCTGCTGTCTGTCGTCCTTGTGTTGGGTAGTTGTCCTCCTCGCGAAGATGCATTATATCTATTATCTGCCGCGTTAGTCGGCGTACCCCTATAACCGCTGTTATTATACTTGTTACCTTGATTGCCTTGTTGTTCTTGCCTGTAGTTGTTTCCTCTGTAGTTTTGCCCTCTATAGTTGCTCCCTTCTTGTCTGCGATTAAGGTTGTCTTCGTATTTCCGGGTGTTATTCAACATGGGCCAGCGGTTCTGAAATCCATTATTATTTCGGTAGTTACCCTGTCCAAACATGGGCGGTGGGGTGACTCCGCAGGGGATTGTCTGAGGGTTAGCGGTTGTCAGCCGGCTAGCCTCTCTTCTCCTGGCTCCGCGGTCGCTCAACCTAAATACCACGTCTTTGATTTCCTCTCGGCTTATCTGGGTCCTGCTTATCATGCTGTAGGTCTGATAGTCTTCTTCCTGCAGGCCGATTTCGAACAATTCTTGAAACGTATCATCTTCCATCTCTGGATCTATTTTGCAGCCTAGATCCAGCATATCAAAATAATATGTCTTGATATCTTCGTTTACTTTTTTGCGTCGGTTTGCCCATCGGAGCTTTACTTCCCTATTGGTCTTTTCGCCCCCGAACTTCCTGAGGAAGTCATCCTCGATGTTTCGCCATGTCTTCTGGGCATTTTTTGTTGCATCTATGTACCGCTTATACCATTTTCCGCGGCTCCCTCCAATAACGTTCAAAACTACCTTATTTTGAAGGTCTCGTCCCATCCCTTGGCTACTGCGCACCTCTCGTAGTAGCGGAAAAAGTTCTTGGGCGTCTGTGTTGACATGCAGGGGTTGTTAATTTGTGGTGACACAAAACAGGAAATGTTTGGGTCTTCTAATTCTACGTATGCGGAAGTGTTTCCTCCTAGGTTACCGATCGCCTCTCCTAATTTTTTGCCTGCGATCTAGTATGTGGTTTATCTGGGTCAGACCCAGATAATCCTGCATTTTGCCATTTTGTGAGTTGTGTAATTCTTGTTAACATGACTTTTGAGGGCGCACCGCGAAGGTTATACCGGCACCTAAATGTTCTCGACGTAGTTTTATTAGGCCGAATCTGGCGGAGGGTTATTATAACAAAGCGAGAAAAGTATACACCCGAAATATCTATTTCTGTGGTTGACCTTTGTTCTATTTACTAATTATTTGACCTTTTCTTATTACTTATATTTGCCTACAAGATTAGTTATGATTTAAAATCAATCAGAATAACTAGATTGGATGACTTAAGTCCCACCAATATGAGTTCCAATATAATAAAAGAATTTATTAAAATTGAATGTTATACAAAAAAAAATTCTGTGTGCATAATGTTATACGGCACTTCTGTATTTATCGTTGCCGCCCCGTAGAAGGTAATTAATTAATTATTGTGTAAATCCCGTGAAATTCATTTAAAGGGGAAAAGACAAAAACCAAAAAAAAACAATATATATATATATATATATATTTATATATATATATATATATACTTTTAACTAAAAATTAAAACAAAAATGGGGCGACAATTTCTTTAGCAGTCCAAGATTTTGTATTAACGGCTGCTAAAGTTCGGCTATTTTCCGGGTTAAAAGAAAAAAAAACAACACATATTTTATTTGTTGATGTAGTAGACAGACGCTGTCGGCAAGATTTTTTATTTTTGTTGTGCCAGATTTTGTGCCAGCCTCAGCAACCCTAACAAAATTTGGCTTTTAATTCTGGTATTTGCGTTATCAGGTTGGATGTCAGCCTCAACATCCGCACAAGTTGGCTTTGAACCCTGATTTTCTTATTTTTACTAAGTTGAATGGCAGCCTCAGCATTTTAAAAAGTGGGCTTTGAGTACAAATACAAACATAGTAGTACAATTCACCAAAAAGGGAAAACAATCAAAAGGATTAACCCCCAAAAAATTAATGCCTTTTCAGCAGGTTGCGAAGAACCTGCCAGAGATTGTAGGCGCCTCCACCATGCCCGGCATCTCCACGATATGTGACGCCCGGGGGTTCATTTTAGGGGACGTAGCGGCGTGAGGCGATAATTGGGGATAGGATAATTTTTAGGATGAATAAAATATGAGGTATTTTATATGAATGGGTATTTATTAATAAATAATCGGGTACTTACATGTATTGTCCAAGCGGCAGCGATGAGGAAGCACTCTTCATTCTTGGAGTATGTTCTTCACTATTCGTGCAATGTTTTATACTATTTGTCTACAGGTCTTTCCCTGTATCTCCCGCAAAACTAACTAACTCTAATTAGTTTAAAAAACTAATTAGAGTTTCCAAATTGCTAAGTCAGCGCGGCGATTGATCCATCGATAAATCGCTGCGGCGACTTCCGCTCGCGGTTCAATTGCCCCGAGCGCGGTTCAATTACCCGGCGATGCTGATTCGCGTTATTGGTACCGCCTCAGCTATGGATGAAGTCAATAGCTGAGTCTTCGTGGCGGGTTAGCTGACGAGTTTTGTTTTGCGCTGCAATGCTCGGAGTTCCTATAAGCAAATAAAAAATTTGACATTAGCATATTTATGTTGCTGGTTTTGTTTGTAGGATCGTCTAATGCAGCTTTGAGTTTTGCTTTGATGGTTTTTACGCAATTTTCTGCTGCCCCGTTTGAAGTTGGTGAGTATGCTGGGTCCGTTAAATGACGGATTCCGTTTGATTTAAAAAAATTCGACAGCTGTTTTCAGACCAGTTGTGGTCCATTGTCTGAGACTACTGTTTGGGGAAGACCATATCGCGCGAATGTTTTCCTTAATTTATCTTCAGTTTCCTGTGCCGTCATGGATTTCATTATATATGCTTCCGGCCATTTTAAAAAAGCATCCGTTATAATCAGAGTATGCTTACCACGCAGTTCAAGGAAGTCGATGTGGATTCGTTGCCAACACTGAGATGTTGCTGGCCATGGAGTCAGCTCTGTGCTCGGGGGGGTCGGTAGGTTCTTCAGACATGGTATGCATGCTTTAATTTTCTTTTCAATATCCTTGTCTATTTAAGGCCACCATAGATAAGATCTTGCTAATGATTTTCTCTTTACTATGCCTAAATGTGCAGAGTGTAGTTCATTTAGCATCTATTTCCGCAGCGTCATAGGAATCACTATCCTGTAACCCCATATAAGTACGTTGTTATCTACGGAAAGTTTTTCTTTCTTATGAAAAAAAGGCTTAATTTCTTCTTTGACGTCTTTTGGCCAACCAAAACGTACGTCTTTGCAAACTTCTTGCAATACTTTGTCTTCCAGTGTTTCATCTTGAACTGTCTGGTTATTTACGGGCCATTCTGTACATTTTTCCGCATAGTTTATGAATCTATCTCGCTCGTATTTATCTGATATCGTTTTGGTTTTTATGGGTGTTCTGGATAACCAATCAGCTAGAACATTCGAGCTCCCGCTGATCTGTTCAAGTTTATAATTGAAACCGCTTAACCATACTGACCATCGTTGGATGCGGTCTTGATGTCTTTGTGGTGTAGGTTTGTTTTACCCAAACAGGCCCAGTAATGGTTTGTGGTCCCTCTTGATAGTGAAAAATTGGCCTTGCAAATATTGCTGAAAATTTCCTAATTCCGAATATGATGGCGAGAGCTTCGAACTCTATAGTTGAATAGTTTTTCTCTGCAGGCATCAATGTTCTCGATACGCATGCCACTGGTTTATATATCTTATCGTCTTTTATGTTTAATACTGCCGAGATGCCTTCTTTTGATGCGTCTTTGAATAATACAATTGGTTTTGTGTGGTCAAAATAGGTCAACGTTACGTTACGTCTTCAGTAATTTTTGTTTTTATAGTCTTGAACGCTTCTTCGCACTCTTCACTCCAATAAAATGGTACGTACTCTCCTAAAAGTTTGTATAAAGGATGTAATATTTTTGATAATTTTTTTTATGAATTTCGAATAATAATTTATCAAGCTCACCAACGATTTTATTTGAGATACGTTTATGGGACGTGGATCATTTATGATTGCGTCAATCTTCTTATTAGTTTTCTTTAAAAAATTCGCTCAACGACAAAATGTTCAACATGTGATCCAACAAGACCAACCTGTGAACCGCAATGTGAACCAACAAAATGCCTAACCTGTGAACGTGAACGAACTTTTGCAAACAATGAACGCAATTTTACAAGAAAACGCATTGTTAATACAGCAATCGATGATGAACAATACAAAGTCGCAATGTGCCCAACCAAAACCGCAATGCTCAACCAGTACAAAATTATAACATTATGCCCGATTTCTCAAAGAGTGTGGAATTTTTTAATGGTGAAGATTTGAAGAAGAGTAAGAAATAGCTAAATCATCTGGAATCAACAGCCCGATTGCATCATTGGCCAGACGAAGTTACGTTCGAAACTTCGCAAGAACTAAGCTAGCAGGTGCAGGTCGCTACTGGCTCGATTCGCATCAATCTGAATTTTGTGATTGGCAACAATTCAAGATGGGTTTTATTTCTACTTTCGTTCATGAGAAAAATCTAACGACGTTATGGAAAGAAATGAGCAGCCGTATACAAGAAACCAAAGAATTAGTAATTTTTTATTTTCACGAAAAAGTCAAATGGTGCCGTCAACTTGCTCTGAGCTTTTCAGTAACTAAAGAGCAAATAGCTATTGGATTGAGATCTCAAAAATTATCGTCAATGATCGTGTCCCGATATCATAATAATGAAGATAGTCTATTTGAAGATATCGTCACTTATAAGTTGGTTTGAATTTATTTAAATATTTATAAAACATATAGAAACATGTATTATTGCATAAGAAAGTTTTTAAAATAGAATATTGAAATGTAAATATAGAACGATTCAAGTATCACAGAGATCAAAACATAAAACAGAAATTCCAATAAACTAGGCAAGAGTTCTAGAAAAGTAAAAAGTACTGTTAACGATTGTTAGGTGAAATACGAAAATAGCAAACAGGTACACTTAAACTAAAATTTAAACAACCAAGACACTTAAACTACAAAATCAAAATTAGCAAAAAAAAATTTTAAAGAAAATGCACCATGAATAAAAAATTCACCTAGAATCGTCGGTTTCTGAGCCCCATTCGTTTATCAAGAGGCATCCTGGACAATAAAAGGCATCGTCTGGGACCAAAGTGTCTCGAGGATCCAAGCAATAGGTGTGATAACCACAATTGCAACTGTCGCACAGCAATAGAATTTCCTCGTTGTCGCTTGCACCGCAAATTTGGCAAAAATAATCTTCCTCTTTATGAGGAAAATTCTGCTCTTAGGAATTCGACTCCTTTTCATCGCTGGCGGGCAGAATGTCGCTCACTCTATTGAGATCTTTCGGATCGCGACAATGGCTGAAGTTGAAGTCTCGACGATCGATTGGGCAATTGTTCTTCGTCTTGGACCATTCGAAGAGACACGTATAGCAAAAATACAGTTCCTCCTCGAACTCGTCGAAGCAGATGTTGCATTTCGGCACATCGGTTCTGCTGGCTGGTGAGACATTAGTGATGCCTTTGGTAGAAGTTGGCCGAGATGATGGTCCTGCAGTCAGATTAGCTGCATCCGACTTATGAACGCATCTCTGTCGAACGTCGAGACCAATTTAAATCAAACAACGAACACATTTCGAACTCCACGACATGTCGAACGACCACATCGTCGAGTAATGAGGCCAAGCTAAAGCCTGAAAATAAGCAAACCACGACTAGACTTCCACCTAGAAATGAACAAGGACAACCTCTATGTTTTTCTTGTCAAAATTATGGCCACATTGGCAAATTCTCTTATTGTCGTAAGTCAACGCGAAATGCATAAGCCGTTTCAACTGGAGCACTATTGGAGCAGTGTCTTAAGTCCGCTCCAATAGTGACACTGGCACTGTAAAGAACATTTCAGCTGATGATGCTGTTCCTGAGAGGCATGAAGATCCATATTCTGTTCCAAGTTCGTTTTGGAAAACGACGCGACCAACTTCTTGAATCCTCTGCTAGACACACCGATAAGTATTGTAAAAGCAAGTGCTTAGCATCAAACGCTTATAGTTTCGAGCATGATGTAATTGTTAATGATATTGTTGTTCCTATTACATTTTATGTTGTCCCGAATGACACGTCCAGCTGTATTGGGTCGAGATGTTTGTAATAATGCTAATTTTAAGATAACTTTACGTAAACAAATACTTATTGAGAGTGTTCCGGATACTGACAAATGTAATACTGATGAAAGTTCAACTGTTAAAGAGATTTTTAACATAGACGTAAGCAGTAACAAAATCAATGATCATTATGTAACAATTGGCGAAAATGTAGATCCATGCAATAAATTAAAGCTTAATAAGCTGTTTGACGAATTTGAAGTAAGTTCTCTGAAACCGCCAGAGCCAGATTTAAAATATGATATGAGTATTGTGTTAAAGCATAAACAACCGTTTTCTTTTCGTCCACGTCAACTGTCATTTTTTGAACTAGGTTATTTAAGAGTCATTATCAATGAATTGTTAGCAAGCGACATAATTAGACCGAGCACTTCTCCATATTGTTACCCTATAAAGTTAATTAAAATTGTTACCCGATTCCGCGGATAGATGACCACCTAAATAAACTGAAGGAGAAAAATTATTATTCGTGTTTAGATTTAAAGAACGGATTCCACCACGTTATGATCCCATAAAATACACTTCGTTCATAACGCCTCTTGGACAATTCGAATATAAAATAATGCCTTTTGGACTATGCAATGCTCCGTCAGTATTTCTGAGATTTATAAACGAAATTTTTAAAGAACTAATTCGTGAAAACAAGGTTCTCATATACCTAGATGATATTGAAATCACAACTGAGTCCATCTCTGAACATTTAGATATTCTTAAAGAAGAGTTTCAACTAATGAACAAAAATTTATTAGAACTACGCATTGACATGTGTAAGTTTTTGCAAAATAAAATAATTTATCTCGGATACTTAATATCAAATAACGGTATTCAACCTAGCCCGAAAAATTTTTTTGCATTGACGAATTATCCTGTTTTTACAGAGGTTAAGAGTGTGCACCGTTTTATAGGCTTAGCGAGCTATTTTCGTAGATTCATTCATTCATTTGCAACAATAGCAAAATCTTTGTACGACCTTTTAAGAAAAAATGCTAGTTTTAACTTTAATGAAAATGAACTCAAATCTTTCAAAGCTTTAAAAAATATATTAAGCAAAGCCGCTGTTTTGGCAGTATACTCGCGATCATTAAAAACTGAACTACATTGAGATTCTTTATCTAAATTCTTAGGTGCTATTTTACTCCAAAAGCTGAGTAATAACTTGTTTCAACCTGTTTTTTTATTATAGTCGACATATAACTGAAGTTGAATCGCGATACCACAGCTATGAGCTTGAAATTCTTGCAATTTTTTGTGCTTTGCAACGCTATCGAATTTACTTATTAGAAATTCCCTTTACGATTATTACTGAATGCAACTCTATTAAGATGGCTTTAATGAAAAAAGAAATAAATCCCAGAATTAACCGATGGGCTTTGACCATACAGGATTACAATTATGAACTTAGTCATCGCGAAGGAAATCGCATGAAACACGTTGACGCTCTTAGCGGTAGTAACTCTATACTGGTGTTGGAAGAAAACACTTTTGAACAAAATTTGTCAATAGCTCAAAACTTGGATTCGAATATTGAAGAACTGCGATCACAACTAGAAAAGCAAGAAATGAAACTGTTTGAAATGCGAAATGGTTTAATAGACCGAAAGCAAAAAAATAATCTTTTGTTTTATGTACCGCTAAAAATGAAAAATCATATTATACATAACAGTCATAAAAATCTTGGCCATGTTGGACCAGAGAAAACCAGTGATTATATTTAGCGCAGCTATTGGTTTCTTGATCCAAGATCTAAAGTAAAAGCGTATATAGACGCATATAAACTGTCTAAAATGTATTAGCTTCTCTACAAGAAATTTGTGTTGGAAATAATTGACGGATTTACGAAATGTGTACGTTTATTTTGTGTTGCAAAAACTTATACATGTCAATGCGTAGTTCTTATAAATTTTTGTTCAATAGTTGAAACACTTCTTTAAGAATATCTAAATGTTTAGAGATGGACTCAGTTGTGATTAGAATATCATCTAGGTATATGAGAACCTTGTTTTCGCGAATTAGTTCTTTAAAAATTTCGTTTATAAATCTCTGAAATACTGACGGAGCATTGCATAGTCCAAAAGACATTTTTTTATATTCGAATTGTCCAATAAGCGTTATGAACGAAGTGTATTTTATGGGATCATTAGCGACTTTAACGTGGTGGAACCCGTTCTTTAAATCTAAACACGAATAATAATTTCTCCTTCAGTTTATTTAGGTGGTCATCTATCCGCGGAATCGGGCAATGATCTCGTACAGTAATTTTATTTAGTTCGCAAAAATCGATGCATAAACGCAAAGTATATTTTTTTTAATTAACACTATAGAGTTACAATATGGAGAGTTGCTCGGTCTAATTATGTTGCTTGCTAACAATTCATCGAAAATCACTCTTAAATGACATAGTTCAAAAAATGACAGTCGACGTGGACGCAAAGAAAAGCGAGCTGGACGTGTCATTCGGGACAATATAAATTGTAATAGGAACAACAATATCATTATCAATTACATCATGCTCGAAACTATAAGCGTTTGATGCTAAGCAACTTGCTTTTACAATACTTATCGGGCTGTCGTGTCTAGCAGAGGATTCAAGAAGTTGGTCGCGTCGTTTTCCAAAACGAACTTGGAACAGAATATGGATCTTCATGCCACTCAGGAACAGCATCATCAGCTGAAATGTTCTTTACAGTGCCAGTGTCACTATTGGAGCGGACTTAAGACACTGCTCCAATAGTGCTCCAGTTGAAACGGCTTATGCATTTCGCGTTGACTTACGACAATTTGCCAATGTGGCCATAATTTTGACAAGAAAAACATAGAGGTTGTCCTTGTTCATTTCTAGGTGGAAGTCTAGTCGTGGTTTGCTTATTTTCAGGCTTTAGCTTGGCCTCATTACTCGACGATGTGGTCGTTCGACATGTCGTGGAGTTCGAAATGTGTTCGTTGTTTGATTTAAATTGGTCTCGACGTTCGACAGAGATGCGTTCATAAGTCGGATGCAGCTAATCTGACTGCAGGACCATCATCTCGGCCAACTTCTACCAAAGGCATCACTAATGTCTCACCAGCCAGCAGAACCGATGTGCCGAAATGCAACATCTGCTTCGACGAGTTCGAGGAGGAACTGTATTTTTGCTATACGTGTCTCTTCGAATGGTCCAAGACGAAGAACAATTGCCCAATCGATCGTCGAGACTTCAACTTCAGCCATTGTCGCGATCCGAAAGATCTCAATAGAGTGAGCGACATTCTGCCCGCCAGCGATGAAAAGGAGTCGAATTCCTAAGAGCAGAAGTTTCCTCATAAAGAGGAAGATTATTTTTGCCAAATTTGCGGTGTAAGCGACAACGAGGAAATTTTATTGCTGTGCGACAGTTGCAATTGTGGTTATCACACCTATTGCTTGGATCCTCCAAACACTTTGGTCCCAGACGATGCCTTTTATTGTCCAGGATGCCTCTTGATAAACGAATGGGGCTCAGAAACCGACGATTCTAGGTGAATTTTTTATTCATGGTGCATTTTCTTTAAAAATTTTTTTTTGCTAATTTTGATTTGTAGTTTAAGTGTCTTGGTTGTTTAAATTTTAGTTTAAGTGTACCTGTTTGCTATTTTCGTATTTCACCTAACAATCGTTAACAGTACTTTTTACTTTTCCTAACTTTTATGTTTTGATCTCTGTGATACTTGAATCGTTCTATATTTACATTTCAATATTCTATTTTAAAAACATTCTTATGCAATAATACATGTTTCTATATGTTTTATAAATATTTAAATAAATTCAAACCAACTTATAAGTGACGATATCTTCAAATAGACTATCTTCATTATTATGATATCGGGACACGATCATTGACGATAATTTTTGAGATCTCAATCCAATAGCTATTTGCTCTTTAGTTACTGGAAAGCTCAGAGCAAGTTGACGGCACCATTTGACTTTTTCGTGAAAATAAAAAATTACTAATTCTTTGGTTTCTTGTATACGGCTGCTCATTTCTTTCCATAACGTCGTTAGATTTTTCTCATGAACGAAAGTAGAAATAAAACCCATCTTGAATTGTTGCCAATCACAAAATTCAGATTGATGCGAATCGAGCCAGTAGCGACCTGTACCTGTTAGCTTAGTTCTTGCGAAGTTTCGAACGTAACTTCGTCTGGCCAATGATGCAATCGGGCTGTTGATTCCAGATGATTTAGCTATTTCTTACTCTTCTTCAAATCTTCACCATTAAAAAATTCCACACTCTTTGAGAAATCGGGCATAATGTTATAATTTTGTACTGGTTGAGCATTGCGGTTTTGGTTGGGCACATTGCGACTTTGTATTGTTCATCATCGATTGCTGTATTAACAATGCGTTTTCTTGTAAAATTGCGTTCATTGTTTGCAAAAGTTCGTTCACGTTCACAGGTTAGGCATTTTGTTGGTTCACATTGCGGTTCACAGGTTGGTCTTGTTGGATCACATGTTGAACATTTTGTCGTTGAGCGAATTCTTTAAAGAAAACTAATAAGAAGATTGACGCAATCATAAATGATCCACGTCCCATAAACGTATCTCAAATAAAATCGTTGGTGAGCTTGATAAATTATTATTCGAAATTCATAAAAAAATTATCAAAAAGATTACATCCTTTATACAAACTTTTAGGAGAGTACGTACCATTTTATTGGAGTGAAGAGTGCGAAGAAGCGTTCAAGACTATAAAAACAAAAATTACTGAAGACGTAACGTTGACCTATTTTGACCACACAAAACCAATTGTATTATTCAAAGACGCATCAAAAGAAGGCATCTCGGCAGTATTAAAGATAAAAGACGATAAGATATATAAACCAGTGGCATGCGTATCGAGAACATTGATGCCTGCAGAGAAAAACTATTCAACTATAGAGTTCGAAGCTCTCGCCATCATATTCGGAATTAGGAAATTTTCAGCAATATTTGCAAGGCCAATTTTTCACTATCAAGAGGGACCACAAACCATTACTGGGCCTGTTTGGGTAAAACAAACCTACACCACAAAGACATCAAGACCGCATCCAACGATGGTCAGTATGGTTAAGCGGTTTCAATTATAAACTTGAACAGATCAGCGGGAGCTCGAATGTTCTAGCTGATTGGTTATCCAGAACACCCATAAAAACCAAAACGATATCAGATAAATACGAGCGAGATGGATTCATAAACTATGCGGAAAAATGTACAGAATGGCCCGTAAATAACCGGACAGTTCAAGATGAAACACTGGAAGACAAAGTATTGCAAGAAGTTTGCAAAGACGTACGTTTTGGTTGGCCAAAAGACGTCAAAGAAGAAATTAAGCCTTTTTTTCATAAGAAAGAAAAACTTTCCGTAGATAACAACGTACTTATATGGGGTTACAGGATAGTGATTCCTATGACGCTGCGGAAATAGATGCTAAATGAACTACACTCTGCACATTTAGGCATAGTAAAGAGAAAATCATTAGCAAGATCTTATCTATGGTGGCCATAAATAGACAAGGATATTGAAAAGAAAATTAAAGCATGCATACCATGTCTGAAAAACCTACCGACCCCCCCGAGCACAGAGCTGACTCCATGGCCAGCAACATCTCAGTGTTGGCAACGAATCCACATCGACTTCCTTGAACTGCGTGGTAAGCATACTCTGATTATAACGGATGCTTTTTTAAAATGGCCGGAAGCATATATAATGAAATCCATGACGGCACAGGAAACTGAAGATAAATTAAGGAAAACATTCGCGCGATATGGTCTTCCCCAAACAGTAGTCTCAGACAATGGACCACAACTGGTCTGAAAACAGCTGTCGAATTTTTTTAAATCAAACGGAATCCGTCATTTAACGGACTCAGCATACTCACCAGCTTCAAACGGGGCAGCAGAAAATTGCGTAAAAACCATCAAAGCAAAACTCAAAGCTGCATTAGACGATCCTACAAACAAAACCAGCAACATAAATATGCTAATGTCAAATTTTTTATTTGCTTATAGGAACTCCGAGCATTGCAGCGCAAAACAAAACCCGTCAGCTAACCCGCCACGAAGACTCAGCTATTGACTTCATCCATAGCTGAGGCGGTACCAATAACGCGAATCAGCATCGCCGGGTAATTGAACCGCGCTCGGGGCAATTGAACCGCGAGCGGAAGTCGCCGCAGCGATTTATCGATGGATCAATCGCCGCGCTGACTTAGCAATTTGGAAACTCTAATTAGTTTTTCAAACTAATTAGAGTTAGTTAGTTTTGCGGGAGATACAGGGAAAGACCTGTAGACAAATAGTGTAAAACATACTCCAAGAATGAAGAGTGCTTCCTCATCGCTGCCGCTTGGACAATACATGTAAGTACCCGATTATTTATTAATAAATACCCATTCATATAAAATACCTCATATTTCATTCATTCTAAAAATTATTTTATCCCCAATTATCGCGTCACGCCGCTACGTCCCCTAAAATGAACCCCTGGGCGTGATATATGGTGGAGATGCCGGGCATGGTGGAGGCGCCTAAAATCTCTGGCAGGTTCTTCGCAACCTGCTGAAAAGGCATTTTTTTTTTTGGGTTAATCCTTTTGATTGTTCTTCCTTTTTGGTGAATTGTACTACTAAGTTTGTATTTGTACTCAAAGCCAACTTTTTGGAATGCTGAGGCTGCCATTCAACCTAGTTTAAAAAAGAGAATTAAGGTTCAAAGCCAACTTGTGCGGATGTTGAGGCTGACATCCAACCTGATAACGCAAATACCAGAATTAAAAGCCAAATTTTGTTAGGGTTGCTGAGGCTGGCACAAAATCTGGCAGAACAAAAATAAAAAATCTTGCCGACAGCGTCTGTATACTACATCAACAAATAAAATATGTGTTGTTTTTTATTCTTTTAACCCGGAAAATAGCCGAACTTAGCAGCCGTTAATACAAAATGTTGGACTGCTAATGAAATTGTCACCCAATTTTTGTTTTAATTTTTAGTTAAAAAAAAATTTGATTGATTGATTTTAAATCCTAGCTAATCTTGTAGGCAAATATGAACAAAGGTCAATCACAGAAATAAATATTTCGGGTGTATACTTTTCTCGCTTTGTTATAATAAATCTTTGCCAGATTCGGCCTAATAAAAGAACGTCGAGAACATTTAGGTGCCGGTATAACCTTCGCGGTGCGCCCTCAAAAGTCATGTTAACAAGAATTACACAACTCACAAAAGGGCAAAATGCAGGATGTCAGACCTAGATAAACTACATACTAGATCGCAGGCAAAGAAATTAGGAGAGGCGATCGGTAACCCAGGAGGAAACACTTCCGCATACGTAGAATCAGAAGACCCAAACATTAGCCTGAGAAGTACGAAGACAGGTAGATCGCCGTCTCGAAACGCAAAAATATCAAATTTACGGAAACTATCGCTTAACGACGCAGGGGATCAAGTGAAAGTAACACTCAAAGCACGAGTAAAAAACGATGATGTTCTGTACTTTCGTTTTCGTTTTGTTTTTATTGTTTTGTTTTGGTAAAGAGATAGAGAAAGAGATAGATTTTTTGTATTACTTTCGTAGTTTCGAGAAACGGCGAATTTTGTGTTTTTGCACTGTTTTTGGCGTTCAAGCGTTGACGATCGGGACCAGCGGAGCCGCTCTCCCGCTTTGACCGTAAACGTTCCGCAGTTGGCTTTTGCTAGTTCATTTACGCGGTATTACTCGCAACTCTTTCGCGTCTTTTGCAATTTGCGGCATTCTTCACGAAGCTACCTTTCCTATCAAAATTTTCGAAATATTTTAACCGACGAAATCTTCTTTTTAATAAACCGAACGTATTTTCAATTACTATTCTGGATGCCGAATGACGATAATTAAAAATGTTATGATTTCTATGTAAACGTCCATTATCTTTAAATGGCGGAACCAGCCAATTTAAACATGGATATGTTAAATCTCCCAACAAAAAATCATTACCCAAAAAGCCATTTGTCCCTTTTTCATATAAAGATGATTTTTTCAACATCCTCGCGTGTATGGATCCTGCTTCTCCACAAACGACATCGATAAACCGCTTTTGTCTGGTCGCACACTCCTTGCAATAAAATACTATGATCAGATTTTCGGTTGCAATAAACATGTGCATCTTTTAATGGTCTATTTATATTGATATGGAACCATCAATTGCAGGATTTTATCAATACCATGCATTTTTTTTAATCCTCTGCGAATAATTGATTTTTGGTCTTCATTTGGCCATGCTATGTACCTATAGCTAACCAAATATTTAATAATCTTTTCAATAAGACGATGAGCTGAGATTTGCTCACGTGAAATCTATCGGATATCTGTCTGAATGTTTCTGTATTGTTTAGGTAGTACCACATTGTCAGTAATACTGCTTTTTCCCTATCAATTTTTTTTCGGCCAAAATTATGATAAGGCAAAACTTTATCAACCTTTACTTTATCTAAAAAATATCAATTAGTGTACAATTGAACAACACACCCAGTTTGATTACATACTTGAAACAAACTATAATGTGGTTCTCAATATTCTAAAGTGTTCCTTGAATTCTGCGTCACTATATGACTTGACAGTTTCTTCTACAAAATCTTTTATTTTATGTTTTTCATTTCTGTGTGATCTATCTTGTTCATCATCTGTCCGTCAGATGATTCATCAGAATCCATAAAAATTCTATCTTCTAAATCATCAGAGGAACTCAAAGACGATAAAAAAGCTAAATTCATTGCGATTCTCTAAAAAACGATTATTTTATTTAATTGTACAATACAAATTTTATAAGTTTATACATTATTATTAATTATTTGTATTGAAAACAATAATAATTGGCAGAAAATACCTTAGGTTATTTCACAGATAAATGACAGTTGACACTGAGCTACGACTACCGTTCCTTTTTACATCGAGATACAAACTGAAAATATCAGTTCACTTCACATCACCAAGTGATATTATACACTGCAAAAGGAAAGCAACACATATTAGTTCATTTTGATCCAAACCATCCTATCGTACTGATAACCGATGCCTCGCAATTTGGCATAGCAGCTGTACTATTCCAGACAATCGAGGAAAAAGAAAGGCCGGTTGGGTGTGTATCCAGAACGTTAAACATAGCAAAAAGCCGATACTCAACAATCCAAAAAGAAGCGATGGCGATTTATTATGGGGTGAGAAAACTTGAAAAGTTTTTAATCGGGCACAAATTTCTACTCAAAACGGACCACAAACCGCTCTTAAGTTTATTTGGGGAACATAAAGAAATACCTCAGATGAAGGCCAACAGGTTGCAACGATGGGGTCTCTATTTATCTTCGTTCAACTACGAAATCAGGTACATAAAAGGAGTAAATAACATAATGGCTGATTACCTTTCCAGAGCACCAATAAAGGTTAAGGTAATTGACGAGGAGTATGAGAACAAGGGCAACTATTTCAACTTTGTGGAAGCAATGGACTTTCCAATCAACAGAAGTCAAATAATAGAAGAATCCAAACGGGATAACGAACTAAGGATAGTTTATAAAAGCGTAACAACGGGAGATTGGTCAGCAGCTTCAAACTGGAAAGGATACACGATGAAGAAAGAAAAAATTTACATTGAAAAAGGCATGTTAGTTTAGGGTCATCGAGTAATCATTTCCAAATCACTGCAAAAGTCCATATTGGAAGAACTTCATTCAGGCTATTTGGGAATCGGGAAGACCAAAACGCTGGCCCGTACGAAAACATGATTCGAAAAATCATCGAAAACATGATTAAATCATGTTTACCATGTCTGCAACAAAGGCTAGATCCGCCAAATGCACAATTGACTCAATGGCAATCAGGCGACAAAGCTTGGTGTAGATTACACGCCGACTATTTGGGACCGGTGCAAGGAAAGTATATTCTGGTAATAATTGACGCCTTCAGCAAATTCCCTGAAGTTTACTATACTCCGAACATGACGAGCCATATTACAGAGGAAAAATTCAGGGACGTGTTTGCCAGGTTTTTGTTAGCATAAATTGTAGTCACAGACAATGGACGACCATTTATCGCAGAAAATATGAAAAACTTCTTCAAAGAAAATGGGGTCAGACATGTAACTACCGCAGTAGCAAATCCAGTCAAATGGACAAGCCCAAAACTTTGTGAAAACATTTAGGAATCGAATTAAAGCGGCACTCTCAGACTCCAGGAACAAAGGTACGCCTATATCTACATTAATCTCAAGGTTTTTGATACAGTACAGAAAAGCCGCCCACGAAACAAGCAAGAAATCACCAACTGAAGCAATGTTTGGAAGGAAGATTCCGAACAGGCTATACTTGCTAAAAATCAACCCAACAGACACTGAGAGAATGATATCACAGAATATTAAACAAAGTCAGTTTAAACAAACTACCCACTACAGAGCCAAATTAAGAGCAAATTTGGAAATAGTGGACAAGGTAATGGCGAGAGACTACCGAGTAACCAATAGGAAAGGTTGAAGTGAGGCTTAAATTATCAAGAGGTTGGAAAAAAGTGTGTATCTATGCAAAGTTGCAAACTTAGATCTAATTTGGAAAAGACACATCAACCAAATCATCAGAAAGGAAATGAAGCACAGGCAAGCAGGTGAAACAGGCATGGCTGAATCTGCAAATCATGGGGCAATAAGTAGACTGAGATTTATTGTAAGTATTCCCGATATACAATCGGCGGTAGAAAACAATGAATTAGTGACCTCGAAAGGTAAAGTGCGCGCAGAACTCAGTAATACCGCGCGACCGCAACGACATCTCCCCAAACAATTGTGATAGCAAACCTAATACACAACCGTCTTTCTCTAGGCATGACAAATTCGAGGAAGGAAGATCAAAAACAAAAACAACAGAGGCGCTCGAGGAAGGAAGCCCAGAAAGTATAACAACAGAAGCTCTCGAGGAAGGAAGCACAGAAAGTACAACAACAGAGTCACTCGAGGAAGGAAGGTTAGGAAGCACAACAGCCGAGACACTCGATGAGGGAATTGTGAGAACCACAACATCAGAGCAGGGTTTTTCCCGATCCTCGAGGCACAAGAGAATAGTCAAAGAAAACAGCAATTTCAAAGACTTTGTAATGGAATAGTTTTGTATTGGATAAGCTTAGTAAAGTCCTTTTAAAAATGTAAGTCCGGAGGAGTGTAACGTCTGCGCACAAGCGCACCTGTAAGAAGACCAGAACTGGCCTCTTTCATCGTGACCGCCTAACAGTAACGCACCATATTTATAAGTCATATATTCAAGTGTTGTAAAAGCTGTGATAATAAACGTAGAACTAGTAAAAAGTAGTTACAAGTTTATCCATTTGATCTAAACTGACAACGTAACAATTATTATTCGCAATTAAAACATTATTTCTAGTGGAGCGTAGAGTGAAACTGAACTTGGATTTTGCAGTTCTCTGCTTAAGATCAAGTTATCAGTAAAAATCAATAACTCCGTTATTAATTATAAGGATAATGTTGTAATTTTACTTCTCTCGTAGAGGAAGTATTGTATTCATGAAAAAAAAAAATCTCCAAATTTCACTTTTTTCTACATTATAGAATGCGTAGATTACGAAAATCATATTCACTAATATCCGTCTGTCGGTCTGTCGGTCTGTGCAATTCTTTAAACCACTATATTTCGGAATCTACTCACCCGATTAAAGCAAAATTTGCGTCCTTTTTTTCTACCTGCCCATAGATGATATCGAAGGAAAAAAGTTTATAAAATTTTCAAAGACCTGCGCGTTATAGGCCAAAAACATGCTAAAAATGGCAAAATCGGTAGATCCACTTAATCTTCTAAAGTTGCTGACCGATTTTAACCAAATATTCAACATATGTTTCGTGTATACCCCAAGTGGTGAATGCTTTCAAAAAATCTGGAGTTTATTATAGGGTTGAATTTTTATTAAGGGTTGAAGGGTCAAAAAGTTGTAAAAATGAATAAGTTGTAACGTGAATACCTGCCAGGAGGAATATTTGATTTGGACCAAATTTGGTATACATATTAGGGATACATTGAAGAAAATGCTGGTAAAAGTTTCATCCCCTAAAAATAAGCCCCTACGACCCATTTGCCATTTAAGTTAATTGTTCAAAAATTGCCGGTGTTGTGATTCTTATATGGCAGCATTACCCACACTTTTTCATCAGTTATTTTAGTAATATTTACATAAAGAGTGAATAAAAATAATTTTCGACCCTTACCACACACCCCCACCCCTCCAATATAGAGTTTGAGTCATATGGTTCGGATTTTCTTCATATTCGATTTCTACTATACATTTTAAACATATTTACGAATAATATAATTTAAAATAGTATGCAACCCTTCTTTTGCAATTTCAACCCTTAACATACCATGTACAGTCAAAATGCTCGGATTTCTTTCAAATTTGGACCCTAGTAGTAATTTAACTTACTTAACTTGTCATTATTTAGTTAATTAAATTAAAATTAGGGTAGGACCTACATATTACAATTGTAACCCCTAATGCACCCCTTACAGTTTGTTTTGTCAGATTTCTTTTAAATTTGTTTTCTAATAATAAATTGAAATATAATTTAAACTAGTTTAATCAAAAATGTCCTAGAATCCTCAATTCATGTTTTTAACCCTTAACACACCCCTTACACTAATAGTGATAGAATTTACTTCAAACATTGATTTATATTGGTAATTTTAAATTTAGCTTCAAATAGTTTCATTAAATTAGAGTACCTACAACATTAAATTTTTCACTTTTTAATCTTTTCATACACACGTTTCAACTTTATCGCTTAAATTTGTTTAAAATTTGGTTCCTAGTTAAAATTTAAAAAGCATTTTTAAATACCCGATAAATTTTTTCAATAAAAGATGCCTCAAAATTCTGAAAATTTGAATAACAAATTTTAATAAAGCAACGAGAGAAGTACTGTGGAATCTCATTTCCAGCGAATTTACTTCTCTCGTAGAGGAAGTATTGTATTCATGAAAAAAAAAATTTCTCCAAATTTCACTTTTTTTTACTTTATTGAATGCGTAGATTACGAAAATCATATTCACTAATTTCCGTCTGTCGGTCTGTCTGTCGGTCTGTCGGTCTGTTCGTTTCTTTAAACCGCTATATTTCGGAATCTACTGACCCGATTAAAGCAAAATTTGCGTCCTTTTTTTCTTCCTGCCCATTGATTAGGTCAAAGAAAAAAAAGTTAGGAAATTCTCAAGGACCTGCGCATTATTGGCCAAAAACATGCCAAAAACAGCAAAATCGGTGCATCCACTTAATCTTCTAAAGTTGCAGACGGATTTTGACAAACTATTGAACATATGTTTCGTGTATACCCCAAGTGGTGAATGCTTTCAAAAAATCTGTAGTTTTTTTAAGGGTTGACTTTTTATTAAGGGTTGAAGGGTCAAAAAGTTGTAAAAATGCATAAGTTGTAACGTGAATACCTGCCAGGAGGAATATTTTATTTGAATCAAATTTGGCATACATATTAGGAATACATTGAAGAAAATGCTGGTAAAAGTTTCATCCCCTAAAAATAAATCCTAGTGGCCTGTTGGGTCTTTAAATTAATTGTTAAAAAATTGGCGGTGTTTTTATTCTTATATGTCAGCATAACTCACCATTTTCCGTCAGTAATTTTATATATTTTCACATATTGAGTGACTAAAAATAATTTACGACCCTAACTACACACCCCCCACCCCCCAAATATACAGTTTGAGTTATATGGATCGGATTTTCTTCATATTAGATTTCTACTATACATTTAAAACAGATTTACAAATAATCTAATTAAAAATAATATGCGACCCTTATTTTACAACTTCAACCCTTAACATACCCTTTACAGTCAAAATGCTCGGATTTTTTTCAAATTTGGTAATTTTAACATATTTAACTTATCATTACTTAGTTAATTTAATTGAAATTAGGCTAGACCTACATTTTACAATTGTAACCCCTAATACCCCCCTCATAGTTAGAATTGTCAGATTTATTTAAATTTTAGTATATAAACGAGAGAAGTACTGTGGAATCTCATTTTCAGCGAATTAAATTTGAATTTGGCGCCAGTGTCTGATGAGAGATGTTGGCGGTAGTATGAAAGGAGGAGTCAAGAACGAGAGTCCTAGCCAGCGACAGAGTACAGACGTGTTTCAGACGTGAGTTCAACGAATTTCGTTTTTAACGGAAGCCGTGTTGCTGCAAGGGCGTGCCTTAACGCTTTCGCATATATTTATAGTGTATATTTTGTTTTGTTTTGCCAACAACTACGTTGTGCTTTCTTGTTTCTGTATTTGTGTTGTGCCGCGGAGTATCAGCCGATCTGAGAAAGTTGGTCTATTCCATAGCGGTGGGCTTCGCGCGATCGGCCAGTGTACTAAGTTGTGTAGTTTCAGCCTAGAGTAGTGACAGTGACACTTTTACTCATCTCAAATACGGAAATAAGCGGAATGATTGATGGCCTCCGTTCTGAGGTCAGAGAATATCTGTCCCAAATTAAAAACCTTAGTGAGAAGGTAACAGCTCTCACGATTGAGAACGCCCGCAGATAACTGTGCTCACTTCGCGTCGCGAGTTTATCGACCCAATGGACGATAACGACGGCCAATCGATCGCTTCGAGCATCACATCTCGTGCCTCTTCGACATCCAAAATCTCATCAATTCGCAGCTCCACGACGATTAAATCCACGAAGTCAAAGCACTCGGTAAGTGATATCAATAACCATTCTTTTGTTCGATCCCCCAAACCCAAGAGACGTAAAAATAAGGACTCCGGGTTCAACTTCCCTCCTCTTGGCCCACCTAAGATTACTATTCCCAAAAATTTGACGGCACCTTCTGCCAAAATTTCTCCGGCGCTTCCAGCCAAAACTGCTCCTCGCCAAAATCGGCAAACCCATAAACCACTTGATAAACCTTTAGTCCCAATTGTAAAGGACACGTACTATACCTCCCATCATTCTTCGCGATTCTACCAAATGGCAAATAGTATCTGCGCATTGTGCAAATGCAAAGATAAACTTTACAAAAGCTAGTTCAATCAAGGATGGAATTCGCATCCACTGCACTTCCTCCGATGATTTCAGAATATTGGCGCATTTCCTAAGAAATAAGAATTTTGAATTTTATAGTTTCACCCTCCCCGATGACCGCACTTTCAAGGCAGTCATCCGTTATATTCCGACCTCAATTTGTACCCTCGATGTCACGGAGAATCTAATTGCACTGGGTTTCAACCCCATCAAAGTTACTCGTATGTGCAACTTCCATACGAAAAAAATAAATGCCATTAGTTTTTGTAGAAATTTCCTAAAACGGAACAAAAACTAATCGAATTAACTAAATCATGCAATCTGTGCGTAACTGCAGAGCTCCCCAGACTTCGCGGGAATTGTCTCACAGTGCCACAGATGTCAGTCCATCAATCATGCACAGAGACACTGCAATAACGTCCCGAAATGCGTAAAGTGCGCAGGCAATCACCCTTCCAGTGATTGCGTAACATCTGATAATTTTAAAATAAAGTGTGCCAACTGTAACGGTGAGCACACTGCTAGTTATCGCGGCAAAGCCATTTGTTGCCAACAAATATTCTAGCCCTGCTCCCTCTTCGAACAGAACTAAGCATACGTCGTATGCTAAAGTTGCTGCTCAGAGCACACAAATTCCAACGCCACCGACTAGATCCGGCCCTGGTTTGGAAACTAACATAGGCAAATTCATTCAAAGCCTAACAAACTCTTCCTCCCAAACTGATTTACTTGTCAAAATCCTAAATTTTATCCCAACCCTTCTTACAAAATCATCTTAAATAAACCTACAAACGGACAATAAAATTTCCTCCTTTAAGACAGCATTTTGGAATGCAAACTCCCTTGCAAACAACCGCAATGAACTTGCGGTTTTTGCATCCAATCATAATCTTGACATTATCCTAATCTCCGAAACTTTTCTTAAACCCAACATGAATAATCCTAATATCCTAGGCTACATCCTATATAGAACGGACCGCACAACAGGTCAAGGTGGCGGCGCAGCCATTTACCTAAACCTAATATCAAACATCATTTAGCTGACACATTAAATACTCAGACAATAGAAAACACCCACATAGTCATAGACACCACTTCCGGTCCTATTGACTTAATTGCGTGTTACAATCCAGCAAGATCAACCTTAACTCAAAACGACTTAGACTCCTTTCTATCTTGCGGTACCTCAGTTATTGCAGCTGGCGATTTCAACGCCAAAAATACTGAGTGGCGCAGTACCCGAAACAATAAAAACGGACGCTTCCTTTCCGACTATTTGACTTCAAATATAAATTACACAGCCCCGTCTCCTATCGAACCTACTTTCCACAGTAACAGAACGGGCATCCCTGACATTCTTGACAATCCCATTTTAAACAACGTTCCTCTCCAGGTAGACTTAACTACAATTGACGACCTGTCATCCGACCACAATCCAGTCCTAATGTTAATTGGCGGAATCACCGTCGATAACACCTCCCGCTACTCCAAAATTGTCAAATACCCCATTTTCAAGGACTTTATTGAGAAAGATTTTGGTCCAATTCTATCAATTTCCACAGAGTTAGAACTCCAACAATCAGTCAAACACTTTTCAGATCAAGTTCTCTCCGCTTTAAATAAAGCAACCCACACTTTCGCCAAACCCAATTCAAATCCAGCACTTCCAGTTGAGATTATTTCTCTTATAAAAAAGAAAAACATCACACGTCGAAAAGCACACCGCTCAAATTTACGAAGAGACAGAACTCACGCGAACTATCTTCAAAATCAAGTTAGGTATGCTCAAGTTGATCTTCGTTGCCATAAATGGGACAAAAAGCTGGAACAACTTAACACTGGTGATAAAACGCTTTGGGAAATCGCCAAAGCCCTTTGCAATAAAAACCTTCCAGTCGGAAGGTTTTATATATTTATACTTTTATATTATATATATTTATACTTTTAATTACGCCTACATATTTAGGCGTAATTTTTGACCAAAAACTGACAGTTTCAAGACATACCACAAACATTGCTACCAAAACCAAACAGGTTTTGGGTTTTCTCTACCCCCTCTGATGTCGTAATAGTAAATTATCCCTTAAAAATAAAAATAAACTATCTACAAAACCGTAATTCGCCCCACTCTGCTGTTCTCCTGCCCCGCCTGGGGACACACTTTCAAATCCAATATCCAAAAGCTTCAAGTTTTGCAAAATAAACCCCTCTGTAACATTTTCAATGCCCCTTGGTTTGTTCAAAATGAACAGCTCCGCAATGAAGCTAATATTCCTCTTATTTTAGACTCTATTGTTGAGCAAGCGACAAATATGTACGCCTCTGCTTCAACACATTCAAACGTACTTCAACACATTCAAACGTACTCAGTAAATGTACGAATTATGACAAAACAATCGACTTTAAACATAAGCGTCCTAAAAGTATCTTAAATTTGAAATAAATTGTTATTTTACTAATCATTCTTCTGGAGTTCTGTTTCAAATTCCACCTATTATTCACTACTGTTATTGTTTGTTTTGTAAACTTTTATTAATCAAAATTGTTTGAGTTCTGTTTCAGAGATTCACCGCATCATCTTCATCATCACCATTTTATGTACTTTCCCGTCACCCACCCACTTCTCCCTTGTCGGCTCACCAAAGTTGTGCCCAAAATAATAAAAAACTTCTTTAAAAATCTTCCAAGTTGCTCTAAATGATGAACTCCCATAATATTAAGGGAAATAAGATTCTTGGTACTCGCACCCTTTAAAACCTACTGATAGAGTAACACATGAAAGCGTGAGTCGACACTTGCTAGAATAACGTAAAAATAGAATGACGTGTGACTTTGTAAGAATTATAATACGCCACTAAAACAGAATAAAAGTAGTTGTTACAACTCGAAGTGGGATTACTAGAAGTGAGATCTGACCTCCTATAGAAGTGTTTTGCAATAAACGTTGTGAATAAGTTAAGGAGGCGAAACCGCTACATATATAGCCGCTCTGGTCGCTAGCGAATCTACATAGTTTTGCTTGTCTAAAATTACTGCAAATTTCGCGACATCTGATAAAGAATAAATGGACCAAGATCTGACGTATTTGCCTCGTGCTTTAGCTCAAAACATTAAGGAAGATCGAAAGGTGTAAAAAAAAACCTTGATCAAATATTAACCAGTCGCTCTCTAATTAGCGGAAGATAAAAAAAAACGTTCTGTCCATTTATTGCTACATCTGTTCGCTCTCTAAATAATAATAATAATAATAATAATAAACGTCTTTATTTCCCAAAAAAAAGAATTATAAATTAATACAAATAATAAATTAAAATACAACGGGAGTGGCGAAGTTTAGCCAAAGGCTACTCATACTTAACCAACAAAAAAAAAATATCACGCGACATATGGTAAAGTAAAATTATCAATTAATATTTTACATAAACAACTATTTAATCAAATATTAGATTTCATAAGGAAGGGAAACGCTGAACAAAACTTTTAATTCTTAGTATGTCAAATATCAAATCAATTCTGTTTTTGTAGATCAAAAAAGTACTTTTTTGCTTTAATTTTAAATGTAGACACCTTTAAATTTTTTAATTCATTTGGTATATTGTTATATAGTGATACTGCGTTATATGTGAAACTGCGATTATACATTCCTGAACTATGGACTGGCATGGTAAGACGGTTAGGATCTCGAAGATTTACATTTGTAATTTGATTACGAGCTACAAGTTTTTGTTTCATAATTTCAGGGGTAGAAGTGAGTAATATTTTGTGAACGTATGTAGTCAAATGATATTTTGCACGATTTTCCATTATAAGCCAATTTAATTCATTCATTGTATGCGAAATATGATCGTATTTCTTTAACCCAAAGATAATACGACAGCATGAGTTTTGAATTTGTTGAACTTTAAGCCTATCAGTTACATCTAAGCAAAAATAGTAAATATAATCACAATAAGTAAAATGTGATAGAACTAAGTGCTCACACAGAAGCTTACGCAAATTATAATTGAGAACTGATCTGTTGACATAAATAAATTTAAGCGATGTGTAACATTTTTTCATTAAATTCCGTACGTGTGTGTGAAACCTTAGTTCATTGTCAAACACAACACCCAGATTACGAGTTTCATCTACGATAGGTAAAGGTACACCATCTATATTAATATTAATATTATTAGACAAAAAGGTGAAGTTTTTTTTCGAAGAAAATATAACTACCTTTGATTTTGATGAATTTAACTTTAAGTTATGCTGTTTGGATAAATCAGAAATACATTGAAGGTCATGGTTAACTAGTCTGCAAGTTTTTTCAAAATTTTCAGTAGGGAAGCGGTAATAATATTGCGTATCATCTGCATAAGCTTGTACTTTGCCATGTCTTGTCGACGTTAAAATATCAGCAGTGTAAAAAATAAATAATAAAGGTCCAAGGATTGACCCTTGTGGAACACCACTTAAAATATCTATAGCATCTGATCTAATACCATCCACCTCTACTACCTGAGATCTACCAGTTAAATATGAGAAAATCAGCGATACCGCAGTTTGTGACGCACCATAATAGTGAAGTTTGGCACAAAGTAGTTTATGGTTAATAGTGTCAAATGCTTTTGAAAAATCAAGCAAAATCAGTAGACTACTATCCTTTTTATCAAGTGCATTAATAATATCATCCATGACAATGGCTAACGCTGTAGATGTACTGTAACCTTTTCTAAAACCTGCCTGAGTATCTGGTATTATTTTGTTTTTTACAAAAAAGTCACATAACTGCTTAAATAATATTTTTTCCAATATTTTAGAAAAAACGGGTAAGATGCTAATAATTCTTAAATCAGAAAATATTTTAGGACCAGACCCAGCTTTTGGCAATGGCTTACCAATTGAAATTTTCCAAGCTTTAGGAACATAACTTTTTTCTATACATGTGTTAATCAAGTGTATCAACTGAGCATCAATAAATGGTCCACAAAAATTTAACATTAAAAGTGATACATTATCAGTCCCAACAGCATTACTTTTAATTTCATCTAATGCTTTAGAAACTTCATGCTGTGTAGCCATTTGAAAAGAAAACGTATTTTGTGTCAAGGCACAAACGTTTTTTGTGTAGAAGTCAACTTTTTCCTTACAAGTGTCATCAGAAATATCGCGCAAAAAGTTTGAAAAGTAATTATTAATACTATTGGGATCTGATAAGTTATCAGGAATTTCATAATTAGCATTTTTGCACAAATTTAAATATTTAAATGTTTTCCATAACTTTTTTTTATCTTTTTGATTTGCAACATTATTAATAATATTTTTACGGTTTTGTCTTACCAAGTTTACTGTGTCATTTCGTATTTTCTTATAAATATGAAAATCACTATCCAATTTGGTTTGTTTATATTTTTGTAAGGCCAAGTCTCTTTCTCTCATTTTTAGTTTTAATGGTTGGTTAAGCCATGGTGCTGGTTTCTTAGTAACTCGAACTGATCTCAGAGGTGCATGAACATCAAAAACCGATGTTAAATACGTGTTAAAGATATTTAGTTTTGCATCAATATGCGGCTCTTTATAGTACTTTTGCCAATTTAAATTTTCCAAATCATTATGTAGTGCTTTTAAATTTATACCCTTAAACTGTCTTAGCTTAATAAACTTAACTTTTTTTGAAAAAATAGATTTATCTAAATAACAAAAAACCATCTTATGATCAGATATATTTTTGCAATTGATTGTGCCCGAATTAGATATCATATTAACGTTAGATGTGAAAATAGGATCTAAAAGTGTGGAAGAATTGGTTGTTACCCTTGTTGGTTCGTTCAAAATTTGTACTAGTTCGTAATTTGAAAAACATTCATTTATACAGTTTTCTACATCAAAAAAATTTTCATTTAAGTCACCTAGTATAATAGTTTCATCTACCATGGGTATAAAATAGTTAAGCATATTGTCAAAATCCCTAGCGAAACTTGGATTGTTAGGTGGTCTATAATAAGCTCCTATTCCCAATGTAAAATTTTTTAGATACACTTTTAAAAAAAGAAATTCAAGCTTTTGACTAACCTGAAAATCAAAATTGACTACTTCATATTTTATGTTATTACGAACGTAAAATAGTATTCCACCCCCTCTAGCATAATCTCTATGTTTATATGACATTTTGTAACCAGAAATATTAAAATAATCCATGTCAGCCTTTTCGTTCAACCAGGTCTCCGTAATCGCAACACAATCCAAATTTTTGGTATCTAAAAGTGCTACAAAACTATTAAAACCAGTAAACATTGATCGAAAGTTTAAATGTGCTATTTTCATGTTAACCCGAAAAAAACATTAATATGATATAGAAAAATTATATAAAAGTTCAGCATTTGATTACGTATATTAACCAAAATAAAGATGTTTTTGAAATCTATATTATTAGATAATCAAAAACTTTCCTTATTCTATTTTACAACTTTATAGATAATTAAATTTTGCGCTCCTTCCTTAGAAATCGTAATAAAAATTATTTATGTACAAAGAAGTTAAAGTAACAAAGAAAATCGGTTTAAGCTTAGGCTTAAATACGTTTCTATGAAGATATTGGTCTCAATAATAATAAAAAATACAAACAAGAAATAATGATTACACATGCAACAAAATAGCACTGTGAGTAAAACAAACAATACAATAATAAATGCTGTATATGATACAATTATTCCAAAAAATAATAAGAAAATCCGAAATATATAATTAATACAAAAATCCATTTGCAAAATGAATATGCAGATGTGAACAATAATGTTCACAAATGCACGAAATAGCAATTTGCATACTATAAGAAAAATAAAACAATAAAATCAAAAGTGATATGTATATAATATAATTATTCCAAAAATACTAAGAAAATTATTACAATACAATTATTTCAAAAAATAATAAGAAAATCCGAAATATATGATTAATACAAAAATCCATTTGCAAAATGAATTTGCAGATGTGAACAATATGTTCACAAATGCAACGAAATAGCAATGTGCATACTATAAGAAAAATAAACAATAAAATTATAAGTGTTGCAAAATTATTTGCGAAATGAGTATGCAAATGTAAAGAATAAAGTTTTCAAATGTGTATAATAAGTTAAATAAGTTTGTGATACTTATTATTATGACAGTTTTTCCAATTCAGCACTGTTCGTAACTTTCACTTTTTTATTTTCAGTTAGCACAAAAATATTACCATTATTAGTCCAACAGTTATTTTTAAAGACGGCGACACACATTTTGAATAAATCATGTTTCGATTTAATTAATTTCTCGGTTATTGTAATACGTTTGCCTTTAAGTAACTTCTTATTAAAAAACACATAATCACGTTGCCACTTTGTCGTAAAATATACTGCTACTGGACGATGTTTATCCTTCACTTTTTTTCCGATACGATAACAGTAACTTATATCGCTCTTTTTTACTGATAAACACATTCCATCATTTATTACTTCTAATATTTGATCATAAATATTTGAATTATGAGCTTTATTAGAATTAGTATTTGGAAATTCATCTGAAATTCCATGGAATAATATTGCTATATTATTATTATCTTGCATTTGATTATCACTTTTATTATCAATATTATCCAATTTCGTTGATAGATGTTTTAATTGCTCATTAATTTTTAAAAGTTCATTCTTTACAAACATTTCTAAATTAGCAAGTTTAAATGATATATCATTTGGATTACTGGTACCTGATGTATTAGATGGCGATTTTGTTGCATTTTTTGTTAAATCTTGCTTCAACGTTGAAATTTGGTCAGCAAAGGTTGTTTCAAGGGTTTTGACCACAGCCGCTAAGTCTTTTATAGTTTTAGCACTCATTTTCTACCTTTTTTAATTGAAACTTAAAGAAACTAATGCACAATAATATAAGTTGTTGACTTGACTTCAAACACTCAATTACAACAAGAATTAATCACTATTTACATCTTAAACTTGGAGACCAATAATCAAGACGTACTACCAATCGGCCATCATGAATTTTTTTTTTTTTTTTTTTTTTTTTTTTTTTTTTTTTTTTTTTTTTTTTTTTTCTACCATTAGATATTTTCTAGGACAACTAAAAGTGTCTGAAACTGTTTCTTAGCGTTAAATTCCTTGAGCTGCTCATCAACGTTTCACGCATAAATTTGAAAGTTTATGCGTGAATTATTGGTCCATCTATTCTTTATCAGATGTCGCAGAATTTGCAGTGAATTTAGATAAGTAAAACTATGTAGATTCGCTAGCGACAAGAGTGGCTATATATGAAGCGGTTTCGACCCCTTAAGGTTGCGAAGAAAGCCACACTCAAACAATTACGAAAAATTTATGAGATGCAGGCAAGTGAAGAGAGCGATCAGTCGATCGTGGCTGATCGCGTTGCTCAATTGAAAAGTGAAGAAGTAGCTTTAGATGCTGAATTACGTATTTTGGAAAAACGTCGACAAATCTCTGCCATATGAGCAGAATTGGCCGAAGTAATACCAATTGTTACATCTACACGTCAGCAACCTGTTTTTAAAGACGTTAAACTCCGTTTTGGCGTTTTCTGGTGCTGAACAATACGATGATGCCAATAAATAGTTGTCAGACTTTAAAAGTGCTTGTGATTCCGTAAATGGCGATAGAGCGTTCCGATTAAAGTGCGTCCATCGAATAATGAAACTAGATACAAAAGCCGAATGGTTTTTACGTATTGACAATTTTTTGGAAAATTTCGGGCATGTTTATTCAGTTTCAGAAGTTATTGAGCGATTAAAGAAAAACACATTTAATTCCGCTAATGCTTCCGTCATGGGCTACATTTTACAGATGCAAGAGCTTGCATCACGTGCGAATGTTGACGAATTGCAAACGGATTATTATTGATAGGCTTCGAGACCGTTTCGCCAGCGTTGCTGTATTTTATGCTGCATCTACCATTACACAATGGAAACAGCACCATGTTACGTCTAATTACGTGAACTAAATTCCGCCAGATCAACATCCGCTGTTCGGAATACAACCGATTTTCGTCCGAAATAGAACCTGGTGAAATCAAGCTCAAACCATCCAGCTACTACCAATTCGAGTACCGTACTACGGTGCTTTAATTATTCCGGCTTGCGCCACGTATCGGCCAAATGCCCAGAACCAAAACGTGCTCATGGCACATGTTTCCGATGTGGTTCCAATCAGCATATCATACTAGATTGTCTGAAGCCGAAAGTGTCCAATCCGAACCAAAGTGCTATTCATATAAAATTGTCATTTTCGCAAGTGGTTTCAAAACCAAAAATAAAATACACACTCAACTTCGATAATAAAATACGAATTTTAAACAAAGTATTGCACTGCGTGTACTCGTGTCTTGGCAATGAGAGCTTTATTGCTGTTCCCACTTGTGATCTTTGTAAGCAGCTCCCAAACGTTCGTATTGTCAGTTGTGATGAGCAAGTAGTGAATCCTTACGACAGTGCTGATCATTAGGTACCAGATATTTTTGATATTGATTACGATATGAGTGGTTCTGAACCTTTTGATATCAGTCCAGAGTTGAATCCGTCGCAGCGCAAAGCTATTACGGAAATAATTCAGTCTAATTATTTAGATATTTCAAATATTCCTGCTTCCGAACATAATTACGAAATGAAATTACGACTAACTTCTGACGCCCCATTTAGTTTTTCTCCTCGACGACTTTCCTATGACAAAATACAGCTAATGGGTACGATGATTAACGAATTGCTCGCTCTTGGTCATATCCGACCCAGTGATACTCCTTATGCATTTCCGATTGTTTTGGTTTCAAAGAAATCTGGGAAAAAACGAATGTGCGTGGATTATCGACCATTAAATAAAGTTACAATACGAGATAATTACTCTCTGCCATTAATTGACGATTGTTTGAAACGATTGGAAGGCTATCGATACTTTACGTCATTAGATCTTAAAAGTGGCTTCCATCATGTAAAAAGGTCCAACAATTCCATTCAATTTACATCGTTTGTCACTCCAAGTGGGCAATACGAATACGTGAAAATGCCTTTCGGTTTACGTAATGCTCGGGCAGTTTTCCAACGTTTAATTAATTACATTTTGCGACCTTTTATTAAGGAAGGTACGGTGGTTGTTGTACAAAATCACTTGGATGTTTTAGGACGACTTTTACGACGGTTAGCTGAATTCCGCCTTGAACTCACATTTGATAAGTGTAAATTCGCCTATTCTGAAATTGACTTCCTTGGTTTCACTATCAACAAAGAAGGCATCCAACCAAATACTAACCACACTGAAAATATTCATTGGCTTCCGTACCCTACTAATGCAGCTGAAGTGCATAAGTGTTTGAGCTTATTTTCCTATTTTCGTCGATTTATTCAGTCCTTTTCTCATATTGCCATGTCATTACGCCATTTAGTTAAACCAAACGTAGAATTCTGTTTTGACGATAGATGCCGTTCCGCCTTAACACCATACGTAACAAATAGACAGCTACGGCTGTTCTGGCTTTGTTTAATCCTAAACGCAAAACTGAATTACATTGTGATGCTAGTTCGGACGGATTTAGTGGAATACTATTGCAAAAACAGGAAGATAGCAAATTATATCCGATTGCTTACTTTTCCCAACGTACAACTTCTGCTGAATCTTAATATCATAGTTTCGAGCTAGAAACGTTAGCCATTATATATTCTTTACGAAAATTCCGTGTATTATTGTTCTGATAAATTCAGACGGCATTAACCTTCAGTTACAAATTATTGTGTAATTTGTAACTGGCAGTGAACTGTAAATTTGCAAATGTGTTAGACGATTTCTTAAAAGACAAACATATCTGCGGAATGCAACAAGGAGGAATACTGGATTGACTTTGTAAAGAAGAAGAATCCAAAGAACTGTAAGAAATGCTAAAACTGGCAATTTAAAAAGAAGCAACGAGTAAATACATATCGGTTGTCCAATGGAGTGGGAAAAAGACACACTTCAGCGGAGATCAAGGATCAATCCAAAGCCAATACGAAAGAAGCTTCAAAAGAAAATAAAAATGGCCACAACACCCAAACCAACATCGCGTCGGGAGCAGATACAAAAAAAAAGATTTATGCAAGTGTTGTGGTAAGAGTCACAATGGATATTGTAAGTACAAAAGTTTTAGATGTAATATTTGCAATAAAATAGGCCATATTGAAAATGCTCGTAAATCAGAGTAAAACTATAAAAGACATAATTGTAATCAAGGTGAATCTGACTACGATTCAAATCAATCAAGTAGCTATTCTTTGTATAATACAGGGTGGGGCAGAAAAACCTATCCGATTTCAAAACGTTATAAAATTAAAACCACTCAACTTGACAATTTTTTTTTTTATTAACATATCGCAAATTTTATGCCATTTTTAAATTTAAGTTTTGAAATGAACATCACTCAAATGTCGTCCTTGGGAGTGGATACACTGATTTAGGCGCTCGCGGTAGCTTTTTATGACTTTCACCGTCATTTCCACAGGAATTTCTTTAATTGCCCGAGCAATTTCCCTTCGTAAAGCCAGAAGGGTCCTTGGTCGATGCTGGAATACCTTCGATTTGAGGTAACCCCAAAGGAAGAAGTCACATGGAGTGAGATCCGGTGAGCGCGGCTCTCACATTGGCCACGTTTTCAGGTCCTGTTGCTGTTCTGAGACGTCCAGGCGACTTCTTTTTTAATGCTGAACCCGTCTATTTTCGAACCCAAAAATTTGACACCCACACTTTAGCGTGAAGGGGAACAGGATCATGACGCCCGAGTCCGAAATGAATTCGAAAAGCACGTGGTGTAGCAATTATCGAACCGCCGTTTTCGATAAATCGCTCAATAACCAAAGCACGATGTTCACCAGACCAAGGCATGTTGACTAATGACAAATGGCATAAAACCGGCTTTCTAACGGTTTTTACCCCACTACTCTACCTGTTCCCTCTTCTGAGAAAAAGGGATTTGAAATCGGATAGCTTTTTCTGCCCCACCCTGTAGTACTAGTAATAATTATAACGATGATTTATATAAAATGTTGACATTGATTGTATCAGTAAATAATATTAACTGGAATAAGTCTAATCCATTTGTGTTAAATATAATAAGTAATAAAAAAATATTGTATGACCGTAGATACTGGAGCAGCAGTTACTACTATAAATAACGATGTATACAAAGAAAATTTTAAGGAAAATAAATTAATCCAGAATAATGTGTTAATAAATTAAGGCAAACCTATTAAACCTAGGGGTTACTTTACGGCAACAGTGATGTTAAATAAAATAAAAAAAAAATTAAATTTTATGTTGTTTAAGGACCAGGACTTAGTTTATTGGGAAGAAACATTTTAGAGAGTTTTAAAATAGAGAGTTTTAAAATTGAATTAGATATTAGAGACGTCAATCTTGTTACAAATAATGTTGAAGAGAAAATAATAAATAAATGAAAAAATGAAGTTTTCCGATAATTTAGGAGAATTTAACTTATATAAAATTAACTTGCAGTTAAAATCGGATGCAAGGCCTATTTTCTACAAACCACGGACCGTGTCTTTGTCCTACCGAGCCGAAATTGAACGCCAGCTAATACAAATGGAAAAAGAAGAGATAATCGAACCAATTCTCAACAGTGAATGGGGAACACCGATACCCATTCTAAAACCCGGCAACAATACCATATGCATCTGTGGTGATTATAAAATTACAATCAATAAGCATCTAGAAAAAGTTTGTTATCCACTCCCAAGAATTGAAAAGGTATTCGATAAGTTGAGCAAAGGTAAAAAATTCAGCAAACTAGATTTAACGCCAGCATATATGCAATTGGAGCTATCTGAGCAATCCCAAAAGTTGTGCACTTGGAGCACACACAAAAGACGCTATAAGGTAAAGTGCCTTCCTTTTGGAAGAGTTACGCCAGCCAGTGCTATATTTCAAAGAATCATGGAAATGTTATTGCAAGGTCTTCCAGGAGTAGTAAACTTTGTGGATGATATCGTCATAACGGGGAAAGATGATCAAGAACATTTAAAGAAGTTAGAAGCGGTACTAAAAAAAACTGCAAGACGTTGGCATGACCCTTAAGAAGCAAAAATGTATTTCTTTTTAAGATAGCATAGAATACCTAGGCCACGAAATTAGCAAAAATGGGCTAAAGAAAACGAATAGTAAAATTCAGGCTGTAATAAAAGCATCGAAACCGACAGAGATAACCCAGGTGATGAGCTTTATAAGATTAGTTAACTATTATGCAAAATTTATTCCACAGCTATCAAAAATATTAAACCCAATGTATAATCTGTTGAAGAAAAATTCTAGATTCAATTGGACTACTTTATGCGACGACGCCTTCAAGAGAATTAAGCAATTAATAGCAGAAGATGTCACATTAAAGGAGGGAACGCATTAGACGGTCGCGGTCCCGTCGCATCACGAGCTGAGCTGATCGCTGTTTTAACAAAATAGTCGCATATGGCAATCGCGCTACATCTTGCTCGCGCTCGCCTTAGCTTCAGTGAAGACACGACGGTCGCCGAATTACTTCGACTATGAACGATTCATAGAATAAGCACAGTATTCGATCGTCAAACGGGCGCGCACTAGGCGTTCCCGAGCTCGTCTCGATCGCATCGCGATCTCGAGATTCTTTCGAAAAGATCGGAGGAGAGCGCGTTGTGAGCGAGCACAGCCCTAGAACACCGAGTGCAAATGCATGCGTTGTAAAACATGGAAAAGATCTGCACTGAGCGCGGTCGAGACTAGCTCAGCTCGCGATGCGACAGGACCGCGACCGCCTAATGCGTTCCCTCCTTAACACATTTCGACCGGTCAAAACTAATAATACTGACAACTGATGCATCAACGGAAAAACGTACCTTAATGAGACCCGAAAAAAACTACTCGGTAATCGAACTACATAGAAGCCTTGGCAATAATTTTCGGCCTAAATAAATTTGAACATTACTTTCAAGGTCAACATTTCACAATCAAAACCGACCATAAGCCACTTCTGAGTTTATTCGGCCAACATAAAACAATTCCACAACGCCAAATATGCGAATACACACTATACAGAAAAGTGTGAACTTGAATATCACAAATAAAGAAGAGGATACTCCCATCAGTTCCTTGGTTTTGGATAAACATATTCCTATGCCTAGTACAAGCTCTACTGGCTCTTCGCTCCTAGCCAGCGAGAGAGTACAGACGTGTTTCAGACGTGAGTACAACGAATTTCATTTTTAAACGGAACGCCGTGTTGCTGCGTGCGCGTGCCTTAACGCTTTCGCTTATATTTATAGTGTATATTTTGTTTTGCCGACAACTACGTTGTGATTTTTTGTTTTTGTGTTGTGCCGCGGAGTATCAGCTGAACTCAAAAGGTTGGTCTACTCTGTGGCGGTGCGCTTCGCGCAATCGGCCAGTGTACTAAGTTGTGTAGTTTCAGTCTAGAGTAGTGACAATGACACTTTTAAAATCATGACAAATAGGGAAATAAGCGAAATGATTGATGGCCTCCGTTCTGAGGTCAGAGAATATCTGTCCGAAATTAAAAACCTTAGTGAGAACAGCTCTCACGATTGAGAACACCCGCCTAACTGCGCAGATAACTGTGCTCACTTCGCGTCGCAAGTTTATCGACCCAATGGACGATAACGACGGCCAATCGATCGCTTCGAGCATCACATCTCGTGCCTCTTCGACATCCAAAATCTCATCGATTCGCAGCTTCACGACGATTAAATCCACGAAGTCAAAATCCCGTCACTCGGTAAGTGATATCAATAACGATCCCTTTGTTCGGTCCCCTCAAACCCAAGAGACGTAAAAATAAGGTCTCCGGGTTCAACTTTCCTCCTCTTGCCCCACCAAAGATTACTATTCCCAAAAATTTGACGGCACCTTCTGCCAAAATTTCTCCGGCGCTTCCAGCCAAAACTGCTCCTCGCCAAAATCGGCAAACCCCTAAACGACCCGCTAAATATTTAGTTCCAATTGTAAGAGACATTATACCCCCCATCATTCTTCGCGATTCTACCAAATGGCAAATAGTATCTGCGCATGGTTCAAATGCAAAGATAAACTTTACAAAAGCAAGTTCATTCAAGCATAAAATACACTAAATACATATACACCAAAGCATAATTAACGCCAAAAATACTGAGTGGCTCAGTACCCGAAACAATAAAAACGGACGCTTCCTTGCCGACTATTTGACTTCAAATATAAATTACACAGGGCCTCTATTCTTGACCATTCGAATTGATTTAAGTCATTCGAATTTTCCAAGAATTCGAATAAAATTAAAAACTGTGTATTCTTGGGCGTTCGAATTGATTACGAATACGAAAGTTTCATTCGTTTTGACAAAGAGCACTTTTAGGTAGGTGAATTGAATTAGTGGAAGTGAATTAGGTTTATTTCGGTGTTAAATATGGATGAATTAGTGTATTTACATTTGATTCTGTGATATTTAATCTAGTTGCTATTAAGTTTCTTTAATATAAAGGGCGATTTTATATAAATTAGAGTCAGTTGTAATTGATACGAGCTGTCATAAAGAACTAATGTCATAATAATAATAATAATAAAAAACTCATTACAACTTCAGAAGAGGGATTTGATCCAGGTTTTGCCCACAATATTTCGATTTATTTGGTCCAGTTCCGTTTTTCGGTTTAATTGGTCCAGTTCCGTTTCCCGATTTACCTGCTCTAGTTCCGTCTGCTGATTATTTACGGTGAATTTTTATATTTTATAAAATTGTTTTGTCCAAACGATTGACTTTATTAATTATGGCGGATAATATGAATCAAGCCGAATTAATCAGATGGCTTAAAAATAATAAAATTGAGATTCCGCGGAGAGCTTCTCTAAATAAATTACGGCAATTATACAATGAAAATGATGAAGTCGTAATTTCATTTAAAAGTAAAAAATCAATTGCTGATGCTGACGAAGAAGCTGCAATAGATGCAGAATTACGTGTTTTAGAAAAACGGCGACGTTTAAAGGAATTACAACGTGAATTAGCCGCTGATACTTTTAATGATCAATTGCCAACATTTAAAGACATTAAGCATGCTGTTATTCCATTTACGGGCACTGATTGTTATGATGCTAATAAATGGTTGAATGATTTTGAACACATTTGTGATTCTGTTGATGGAGATGATGCATTTCGTTTAAAATGCATACGTCGTTTAATGAAACCCGATACAGAAGCTGAATGGTTTTTGCGTACCGATGATTCTAATAATTATCAAAAATTTCGTGCTAATTTTTGGCAAAATTTTGGCCATATTTACTCTATATCTGAAATAATCGATAAATTAAAGAAAACAACTTTTAGTTCCGCAAAAACCTCTATTATGGGTTACATTTTGAAGATGCAAGAAATTGCTGCTCGAGCTAATATTGATAAACTTGAGACAGTGCACTTCATAATTGATGGTTTTCGAGATCGTTCTTCAAATATTGCTGTTTTGTATCCAGCTCAAAACCTTACACAATTAAAGAAATTGTCACATCAATATGCGCAACTACGTCAATTGTATCCTACTCAGTTCAATTCATTAACTCGCAACAGTTGTGATCAACGTGAAAAATTGCTAGTTTCAAAATCGTATGGTACAACTGAAGTCAATTCGATACGATGTTATAATTGTTCCGGCGCAGGTCATTTATCAAGATCATGTCCAGAACCAAGACGAGAGCCTGGTTCATTTTTTTGATACGGTTCGTCACAACATACTATTCGTGATTGTCCGAAACCAGCTCCAAAGAAGATTGGCCAAGTTGCGTTAGTTGATAAATTTGTTTCCAAATTGGAAAACAATAATTTAATTATAAATGAATTAAGCCTAACTTTGACGGAGATAAATACGGTAAGGGTTGCTTTTCCTTCTGATGATGTGGTGCAGACATGTAATACTTTGGTTTCTCTTTTTGAGACTGGTAGTCCGATTAGCTTGATTCAAGGGGCTTGGCAATTTTCGATTATGCACTTTTGGAGAAACTACTATTCAAGTAACTTTTCGAAATGTTTGTAAAGCTATTAATGTTCATATTGTTCCTGATACATTTATTCCATTTTCATTGTTATTGGGTCGAGATTTTCTCAATGCATTTAATATCAAACTCTCTTTAATAAATTCAATTCCAAAAAAAATTTTGAAACCTAAAATTGAGATTATTACTAATTCTGAAAAGAAAAATTTCTGATAAGGTATTACATTGTGTGTACTTAGGAAAAATGAGTCCAAATATTGTTTCCACGTGTAAGTCATGCCACAAGTCCTTATATGATAAAAATGTGATATTTGATGATGTGGACATTTCGGACAACGTTGATTCCTTCCGTATATTTTTGCTATTGAGTCTAGTAATGAATCTGCAGAATTATATGATATTAATCCTAAACTTAATTTGAATCATCGTGAGTCAATTCGGAAAATTATTGATGTGATTATTTAGATTTATCAAATATACCTTTTGTTGAACATAATTATGAAATGAAATTACGATTGAACTCGGATATTCCGATCAGTTCATCACCAAGACGGCTTTCTTATAATGATCGACATGTAGTTGATAATATTGTCAGTGAGTTACAGAAAAACTTTATACGACCAAGTCATTCTCCGTATGCATCGCCAATAGTTTTAGTGTCTAAGAAATCTGGTGAGAAACGCATGTGCATTGATTATCGTCCATTAAACAAAATTACAATTCGTGATAGTTACCCATTACCTCTTATTGATGATTGCTTGGAGCGAATGGAAGGTAAACAGTATTTTACAGTACTTGATCTTAAAAATGGTTTTCATCAAGTGAAAGTTTCTAACGACTCAATTCAATACACTTCATTTGTTACACCTAGTGGCCAATATGAATACACTCGAATGCGGTTTGGTTTACGCAATGCTCCTGCCGTTTTCCAACGATTTATCAATTATGTCTTACAGTCCTTCATTCAAGAAGGTTCTGTTGTTGTCTATATGGATGATATAACTATTGCTACTAAAACTGTGACAGAACATTTGGATTTGCTGCAACGAATTTTACGTAAATTAGCAGAATTTCGTTTAGAAATTAAAATTAACAAGTGCCGATTTTGTTATTCTGAAATTGAATTACTTGGGTTCACAATTAATAAAAACGGAATACGACCTAATGATAAACATATTCAAACAATTACACAGCTTGCCATTCCTAACAATATTGATAACGTTCATAAATGTTTGGGTTTGTTTTCATATTTTAGTCGCTTCATTCCGTCTTTTTCGCAAATTGCTCTTCCGTTACGAAATCTAATTAAGTCTAATACTAAGTTTGTTTTTGATGACAAATGCCTTTACGCTTTCCAAACATTACGCAATAAGTTAATTTCAACTCCGGTACTGGCTCGTTACAATCCAATTCGGGAAACAGAACTTCATTGTGATGCTAGTTCTTTTGGATTTGGCGGTGCTTTATTGCAAAAGCAAGACGACAATAGATTTCATCCAATTGCTTATTTTTCACAGCGAACTACTTCTGCTGAACTACGATATCATAGTTTTGAATTGGAAACTCTAGCTATAATTTATTCGTTACGTAAATTTCGTGTGTATTTGGAAGGTATTCCATTTCGAGTTATTACTGATTGTAATTCGTTAACTATGACTTTAAATCGGAAAAGTATTAATGCTTGAATTGCTCGTTGGGCTCTTGAATTCGAAAATTATAATTATACTAATCAACATCGAAATGGCCAATTAATGGGACATGTCGACACATTAAGCCGATATCCATTAACATCGCCTACTCAAATATCTGAAAATTGTAACCAAATTATTTCTTTTATTGATCCTGATGATGTAGATATACAATTACAAATTATACAAAACCGTGATAAAGATATTGTTTGCCTTCGAAAAAAGTTGGAGAAAGAGTCTATTAAGCATTTTGTTTTAGAAGACGGTTTAGTTTACCGTAGCACTGGAAAAGACCAAAATCTTCTTTATGTACCAAAGGAAATGGAAAGTCATATTATTAAACAAATTCATGATAAGCTGTGTCATATGGGAGTTACAAAGTGCATTGAACAAATTAAAATGCATTATTGGTTTCCTCAAATGCAAGACAAAGTTGAAAATTTTATTAAAAATTGTGTTAAATGTATCATGTATTCTGTGCCATCACATAGCAACAACCGTACATTGCATCATATCCCTAAAGCACCTATACCATTTGACACCATTCATGTTGATCATTTTGGCCCCCTACCATCAATTGCTTCAAAATGTAAACACATTTTCGCTATAGAAGATGGTTTTACGAAACATGTTAAATTGTTTGCTTTCAATTCTACTAGTACAAAAGAAATGTGTGCATGTTTAGATAAATATTTTGATTTTTATAGTAGACCTCGACGAATTATAAGTGACGGGGGTACATGTTTTACTTCACTTGAATTTAATTCCTATATTCTTAATAAGAATATTGAACATGTAAAGATTGGTACTGCTTCAGCACAAGCTAATGGTCAAGTGGAACGTATAAATCGAATTCTTAAATCTGCATTGGCTAAAATTTCTGAACCGGTTCAACACTCTGATTGGTCTAAACTATTAATTAATGTTGAATTTGCTATTAATAATTCTGTGCATTCAGTAACTAAATTCACTCCTTATCAATTGTTATTTGGTGTTAATCAACGAGGTCGTGATATTGATACCCTTACTGAATTTTTAGATGAGAAATTGATTTCAGTTAATAATCATGATTTAAATAATTTACGGTCTATATCTTCTGAAAACATAAAATTATATTAACAGAAAAGTTCAAATAATTACGCACAAAAACATAAATCGCATATTTCATTTTTGGAGAATGATTTGGTCGTAATACGAAATGTTGATAGTACAGTTGGTACTAATAAAAAATTTGTTCCAAAATTTAAAGGACCTTATCGTATTCACAAGGTTCTTCCAAATGATCGTTACGTTGTTCGAGATGTTAAAAATTGTCAACAAACACAGTTACCTTATGATGGCATAATTGAAGCATCTCGAATGCGCTTATGAGCTGATTGGCGTGACTCGTGTGACGATTCAGAAAAGTAGCACTGCTAATTTAATGCTAAAATACTATTATTCTAAATTTATATGTACTTGATCGAGTCGATCAATAATGTCAGGATGGCCGAGTTTTGATATTTAATCTAGTTGCTATTAAGTTTATTTAATATAAAGGGCGATTTTATATAAATTAGAGTCAGTTGTAATTGATAAGAGCCATCATAAAGAACTAATGTCATAATAATAATAATAAAGAACTCATTACAATTCAAAATTTTGAGGACGTACAAAATCGTCGAATAATCAATAATTTCAAAAATCCTTTTAATGAATTAACCGAAGTTCAGTTCCTGAAGATGTTTCGATTTTCGAAAGTATTATGCAGATATTTGATAAATACAATAAGCCCATTTATGAAACCAAACATTCGTGCAACAGATTTATGTATTGATAACAAGGTTAGTAACAGAAATATTTTGTATTTACATAATTATCAATATAATATTCTAAACACTTATTTATTTTGCAATAATAATTGAACTATTTAGGGCTAGATTCAAGTTGAAACAAATACATATTTTAAAACAGATTTTGAAATTAAAAATATATGACGATTTGTCTAGCTATAACAGATAGATATTTAAATTAGTATCTAATGAGAACTTAATATATCGAGTTTTTTAGCGGTTTTCAATAGGTTTTGGTAGCCTTACGGTTTTTTAGCAGTGGCAGTTATCAATTAGATATTGGAAGAAATGCCTATTTATCAGTTTCACAGCCAACTGTTAGTAGGTGCATTCAAGAAGTAGTTAATGCTATAAACCAACCCGAAATATTCAACCAGTGGGTTAAGTTTCCGAATAATTTTGATAAACTGAACAATTTACGACTAAAGTATAATTACATTTTCATTTACGATATGCATTTTTGTATCAATCTTTGCTACAGTTTTTATCAAAATCATAAAATTCCGGGAGTTATAGGTTGCATAGATTGCACGCACATAGCAATATTTCCTCCAAAACGAGATCATCCTGAATATCCTGAACATCTTTATGTTAATAGAAAAGGATATCATTCAATTAATACACAATTGGTAAATAAGTTATATTGTTTTTAAATTTATTACACTACTATATTGAACGTATCTAAGTATGTGATTAAAACTTACACTGTAACTTTTAGGTTTGTGATTATAATTTAAAAATATTATCTGTTAATTCACTATATCCTGGAAGTACAAATGATGCATTTACATGGAACAACTCCATCGTTCAAACTTTTATGAGACATTTGCATGGTTTAGGACACACTGATTATTATTTATTAGGTATTTCAAACTCCATACTTATTGCTTAATTATTATATTACATACAAAAACGTTAAAGGGGATTCGGGATATCCTTTGCGAATTTTTTTATTGACACCACTAGCTGAAGAACCTATTCCTAACACTCCTGAATATAGATATAGCCAATCCCATAAACGTACTCGATCGTTAATTGAAAGGTGCAACGGATTACTGAAAATGTGCTTTAGATGCCATCTGAAACACAGAGTTTTACATTACTTTCCTGAAGTGGAATCCCAGATAATAAAATCTTGTGTTGCTCTTCACAACCTGTGTGTTGAGCATAATATACCTTTGCCAGATGATAATGAAAATTTGACAATGAAGCAATAATCGATGAATTAGGTTGTTATAAATTCTTACTTGTCTAGATTTAGTTACATTATATTGATTATCTATATTTAACAACGATTCATCCGATTGAATTAAAATTTATAACAATTCGCACGGCATTTTAAATTACGTGAATTTTATTGTTTACAAATTTCAATTTATTCGGCCTAAACGTCCCAATATAAACGTACTAAAAGATATAATTTTTAGAAAACGTACTTGGAATGCAGGAGCCAGAAAATAATCAAGGAAATATTATTGGAAGAATTCATCCTGAACTCACAGCTGGTCGTAGAGCAAGACAGCGTTTGATTCAAAAAATTTTTGCTCAAAATTATTAATCTAATAAATATATACTTATGTTATAATTAATAATAGTATTTACTTTAAATGTATTATAATATTTACCTTTTTAACAAAAATCTACATTATTACACTTTAACTTACACAGTGCACAATAATTCAAAATGTTCGACAAAATGATTTCAGATAACGATAATATTAACTAAATTAACGACAGATGAAAATTATAACAATGATGTTGATGGAAAAGGAAAATCAGTACATATTTTTTCTGGTGCATCTGCAATTCGTTCCTTTGCAACAGCACTTCTTTCTTTAGCCAAAGTTTCTTGAAACATTAAACAGCTTCTGATGAATTTTTCACATTATTTGGTTTTCGTTTAGGTATTTCATTTGTATAGGTATTTGAAACTTGTATTGAATTTGCAGATGATGGTACATCCATTACATCTTTTTCCATAAAAAATGTATTGTGGATTCAGATGAATTTTTCTTATGCCCATCAACTGATACTGGTTTTATAATACTCAGTATTTCTTCATCAATTTCCGTTAAAGGGTCTTCCATAAATGGACCTCCTCCAGTACCTTCTATTTGTTTTTTATTTTTGCTACAGTTTAACTTTGTTTTTGATCTCATATCTTGCCATGTCTATGATCAAAAATATTAATTTTGTTAATTATATATATATCAAAGTACAGTCACGGCCAGAAAATTCCGCACGGTGTGTTTTTCGTTTGTAATTGTGGTTTTTAAAACACAGCCGCCTATTTTTTTATTTCTGATATGCCAGTTTAATTTAAAAACTAGCAGATTTATCAGTTTTATTCTTACTTTTACAAAGTTTTATATGCCGTATCATACGTTAACCGAAGCTGAAAAAAGTTTTGCAATAGCAAAATTAGATAAAGGATGGTCGTTGCAACGAGTAGCTGACGAAATTCAGTGCGGAAAAAGCACAATTTTTGATTTAAAAAAAAATATTATTCGATTTAAAATAAAAATTTATTTGTTGTCTTCGAATGTGATTCAATTTTGTTTTTTTTTATATCTAATTAAATTAAATAACCTAATAATTTTCATTAATGATAAACTTGAAAATAAAATTGTTAAGTTTTTATTTATTTTATGTTTTTATAATTTGAAAATAATTTGTACGCCACTGAATTTCTGAATGTTTTTTAAAGTTCGATTCACTATAGGAAATTTTTTCAAAAACCTACCCACTTGATTAAAAATCGTGCGGAATTTTCTGGCCGCGACTGTACTTAATGCGCCTTTCTCCAATTCTTCCAATATTTTGTAGCACCGGGAATACTGTTTAACAACGCTGCCAAATCGCTCCAAATTTTGTTTCATTATTAAATTTGCCTCTAATTAATATTGGATTTTGTTTCATATAATCGATTAAAGTGCTTTTTTGGGTGTTTGAAGAAATAACCTTTTCATTTTTGGATTCATTTTAGGTTATTTATACATTTAAAATTAAAATATTAACTGCAATGAATTTAGCTGCGGGCAATAATGCAAGGCTCCACGGAAAGTATTCGAAAAAATTCGAATGTTAATTCGAACGGTATATAAGAATACTAAATTTAAAACGTATTCGTATTAGAACCCTTCGTAATAATTCGAATACTAATTAATTCGAAAAAAGTCAAGAATAGGCCCCCAGTCCTGTCTCCTATCGAACCTACTTTCCACAGTAACAGAACGGGTATCCCTGACATTCTTGACATTGCCATTTTAAACAATGGTCAATGTTCCTCTCCAAGTTGAGTTAACTACAATTGACGACCTGTCATTCGACCACAATCCAGTCCTAATGTTAATTGGCGGAATCACCGTCAATAACACTTCCCGCTACTCCAAAATTGTCAACTACCCCAAATTCAAGGACTTTATCGAGAAAGATTTTGGTCCAATTCTATCCATTTCCACAGAGTTAGAACTCGAACAATCAGTCAAACACTCTCTCCGCTTTAAATAAAGCAACCCACACTTTCGCCAAAGCCAACTCAAATCCAGCACTTCCAGCTGAGTATCTTACTCTGATAAAAAAGAAAAACATTGCACGTCGTAAAGCACACCGCTTAAATTTGCGAAGATCACGCGAACTATCTTCAAAATCAGGTTAGGTATGCTCTAGTTGATTTTTGTTGTAAAAATGGGACGAGAAGCTGGAACAACTTAAGGGTATCCCGATGGTCACCGATTCAATATATTCTTTTCCTACGTATATTATGAAGTTTTACCATAAAGTTTTCAACCTGTCATGACTTTTTCTTTTTAACGCAATGTATACAAGAAGGATGAAATATTGTGTGCGCCCAAGCAAATGTGCGCCCAAGCAAAATTGTGTGCGCCCAAATGCAGTTTACAAAAAAAACGCGAGATCTTATCAAATATTTCACTGGCCCACTGGATATTATTGATGATGTGCTTAGAAATGCAACAAGAATAGATATATATAAAAAGATGTTGTTAGATAAGGATAGAATTTTGCAGATATTTAGTTTTTTGTGATTTTAAGGATTTTTATTAGAAAATTTTGAAAAATGTAAATGTAAATATTAAGTCAATAAGATGTTTTATTGCGCACACATAGAAACAGATTGTTATTAATTCATTTAATCCATGAAAAAGCAATTATTGATAAATAATTGATTGTTTGAAGCATTTGTATGCATTTGTTTGCTCATTTTATAGACTCTCGCAATTTTACAATAAATAATCTTCAGATGTTTCTAAAAAAAAAATCTAAAAACTACGTAGTTTTTGCAAAATTTAACAAAGAATATATAGTAGCAGACGGGATAGCATGCATCTCGTTTTAATGCGTTAGCAGGTACGGAAAAGAGTGAGGCAAATGCTAGAACGTGGTGGCCTGTTCTGGAAAAAATAATTTGAATCGGTGACTCTCGGGATACTCTTAACACTGGTGATAAACCGCTTTGGAAAATCGCCAAAGCCCTTCGCAATAAAAACCTTCCGCCAGTTGTTTTTATTTAGTGTTATAAATAGTAAAAGCTAAGCGTTTTGAGAACTCATGTGCATTGGTAAATGCCTATACTCCGAAGTCATAATTGTGGCATAATAAGTAGTCAATTGCGGTTGTGTGGCGGAGAGAACAGCTCTGCCATTTGTTGGGAAAAGAAGCTTGAGCTGAGCAGGAAAATCAGAACGATCGAGCACACAGACACGAACGGTTGTTGTGAGATTTTTTATTGAGTGGTTCAAGACAAAGAGCCGTAAAACACATCGAAGAAGCAGTGTGGGTCCGACCAGTGGAATTCGCCTATTCAGTCGCATTCATGGGGCATTGTCCGCAATTGTAATTAGTCTGCGTGGGACCAGAAGATCGAGGCTGTGTGAATCCCTTTTTCAAAACTAATGCAAGCAACCGACGATGTGCTTGGGTTTGGGCGCCATTTTATGCTCGTGACCGGGCTTGATGCCCATCGACGTTCGAACACAGGTGACCTCATGGTATGTTTGGCTTAAAATAGTAAGCAAGTATTCATTGTTAACAATTTGTGTTGATAATTACAGTTAGGAATTCGAAGATACGGGAGGCAATTCGTGAAACAGCACAGGAACGGCAAATTTCCAAATACTTATGAGCTTAGCTCGCTCCTGTACCGCCTTTAATTAAGAAAAATTAATGTTTGTTAATTGCGGGTGCTTTTTATTGACCTAACCAATGGTCCTTCGAGCCGGATTTCTGTGACTTTCTGAATTGTCGACTACGTGCATAGGAAGCCGTTTAATGATTGCATGTGAACAATTGTTTCATTAATATTTAGTATATGTTACGCCGTTTTTTTTTTTTTTTTTTTTTTTTTTTTTTTTTTTTTAAATAGATGAGGTAGCCAAAAATCGATTTGCCACATTTATTTATTTATTTATTTATTTAAAAATTACAACATCCCACAGAGTAATCTCCAATTACGGGACGAGGATACAGAGATAAAATACAAAAGTACCTATATCGAACAGTGAACAAAAAGTGAACAGCAAACACAAAGATAAATTACAAAGACACAGTGTAAAACAATATTATAACAAACGAAAATAAACAAAAACTAAAAACTAAAAACGTGGCAAGATCATTTCCTTCAGCTCTACAATATTACAACAAAACACATCACATACGTCACCAATTCCATCAATTGCAGATTGCATTCGATGCATCGGCGACGCAGGCAGCATATTTGTTCGGGCCGCAATCGGATAAAACAAGGTGGGAGCTCTAGAAGCTACTCTAGGAACTCGGAATGTGATCATGCTGGTAAGTTCGGGGCTATCAATCTGGTTATTCAAAATTTTCCAAAGAAAAACTGCTGCAGCAAATGTCCTACGGTGGTCGAGACTGTGGAAGTTGAAACGCTGAAGCAATTCAGACTGTGGAGTACCTTGAGGAGGATAATGTCCACAGGTTCGAAAACTGAGATATTTCAAAAAACGCCTTTGTACTTTTTCCAAAGAGGCTGCGTGGCTAACACCATTTGGAGACCAAACCATGCTGCCGTACTCAAGTTTGGTACGAACAAGCGAGCAATATAGAGCACGTATAGCATCGATGTTACGTATGTCGCGCACATTTCGTAAGATAAAGCCAAGGGATTTAAATGCCGAAGAAGTCGTCGCTTGGATATGTGGCACAAATGACAGTTTGGTGTCAAAAGTAACGCCTAAATCGACAACTAATTCCGGTCTATTCAGTACCGTACCAGCAATGCGATAATCATAGAGCAATGGTTGTCGTGTCTTAAAAAATGATTTAACTACGCACTTCTCGGTATTTAGTGGCAACATATTAACGTGACACCATTGCTCTACATTTTGATGGAAATATTAAGGATTGGTCGCATTGCTTCGATTTATTTAACTCGTTAATTCATAATAATCTCTCGCTAACTTCGACGGAAACGTTTCAATATTTGAGTTTGTCGGTTTCAAAGAAACCATTGGCGGTAATCCGTAGGTGGGTGGTTTCCGATGCGAATTATCCGTTAGCATATGATAACCACGTATAATTCGAAACGTCGACTTGCGGTACATTACTGGAGGCAGATTTCTAACGCCAAATGCGACAGCAGAACCTCTCTTCGTCAACTATTGAATACGTACAACAAAAATTTAGCCATGCTCGATAACTTCGGTCTAAAGTTGGATGGTTTTTCCGACTTTATTTTATTCAACATTTTCTTTGATAAATTGTCGTTAGAAATGCGCAAACGATTCAAACTTCAGCATCCGTGGTCAGACTTACCATCATTCAAACTCCTTCAAACTTTTATCGATGCATCGTGTAACGCGTGTTAGAGGATTTTCTTCTGACACCAAGTGCTTTTTGGAAAAGAAACACTAAACTTGGATTATGTAGAGTTTTATTGATTAATTGTAGATTTCGTAGAGATAGTGAAGTTTGTTATGGAAACTGACTCTAAATTACAAAGTTTTGGTTTTTATATGGGACAAAAGAAAATAGTATCAACTATTATAATGCAATAGAAAAACAAATATCTTAAGAAGAATAAATCTAAGCTTACTTCTAATTAAATATGACTGACTAAGAATTCTGGTAGTCCGCGTTATCCTGAGTTATCTATTCACTATATGAATCGCGCTATTGTTCTACTGAAAAATATGTTTACTCGCTTAGCTTTATTCCTTTAAGGTAAGTATATAATAATAGCTAAATAATTATTTATATATTATGGTGAATCAGGGATTCTATATGAATCTAACTTAATACTTTTAGGTAAAATACATTGTAACAATTGCAACAAAAACAAAGAGATATATTCATAAGTGTTGATTAAAATAATAGGGGTATACAACACCTCCCTTCATAAGAATTTTGCAAAGAGTATAAATATTTTGCAAAATTATAAAAATATCATTAATACTGAAATAATTAAAAATGATTAAAACTATGTAGTGTTAGTGCTTAAATCTAAATTATATAAAATAAAACATAATATAAGAATTTAACAATATTAAAAGGTTAGTACTTAAAGTTAACTAAGTAGTAAACTGTCTGTCATGAACTGAAAGTCTCTTAGCGCAAAAACAAACTGCACTTCTATTACTTGTTTGGTTCAGTAATTTCAAGCAGGGATTCTTCTCGTTGTAAGTCACTTAACCGCACAGGTTCATGAGGAACTATATATCGTTCGTTATGATTTGTGATACAGATATTTGGACAACAACCCGAACGTTTTGAGAAGAATCGTTGAATGAAAGAACAATTACAACAACGGCAACAACAAAATAGCAATATTCCAGCTACAATAAAGATGATAACATAAAAAAGAACAGTGTACCGTTTTGTGTAATTGTGATAAAATGGTTTATTAATGTTAGTTTGTAATATTTCATCAAATTCTTCTAATTTATGCTTAGCATATCTCAAATCATCGAGATTAATATTAGAAATTTCGATAAATTTCATTTCTTCATTTTTTACGTATTCTTCTGTATGTCGACAGCAGTCATCTTCGTGGATGTTAATTTCAGGAATGTAATTGTTATAATTAATGGTTCGATTAGATGTTGCCATAATACTGTCATTGTGGTATACAATTTACAGCGAGGCTGCAAATATATTATTCCAGAATTAATTAGCGGGATGTCAATCATGTCAGAGTTTTGTAGATCACAACTTAATGAACCGATAGTTTTCTTAGAAAAAACAAACAGCCATGAGTTCGCTTGTAGAGGATGGATCACTTCAATGTTAGCACGAATTGTTCTTGTAGGACAATCCGCAGGAATAGTAGTTGCTATGGAAGTTAATAGTTTGATTTCGCATACTGGCTTCTCGGAAATAGGGAGCATCTGTTGTTTATAGCAGATGTAGTCTTTATTGGTGAGCTTCTTACAGTGGTCTAAGCTTTTCATTTGACTGTAGTGTGTCTTTGTGATACTCATGATAAGGTATGGGTAGGATGTGTCAATGTAGGAATAGACATTAGAATTTTTATTGTCTACAGTAGTAGGTAATGGTAATAGATTATACAGTTTAAAAACTTGCCTTTCTACTCGTGGTATTTTTATTACAAAAATCAAAAATTCTTTATTATAAAATACGGACAAATCACAAATACTGAAATATTTGTAAATGTTTTTGAAATCATCTAATGATATAGAAAATTGACGATCAGATCATCATTGACAGTCATAGTATCGATCTGGAGTTATTACAAATGGGTGAAGTATATTTTGTTTCGATAACAATATAGATAATATTATGACGTCATATTGTTCGTTAAGTTCATTTATTATTTGTGTCAACAAATTAACATGATCAGTAACTGTTTGTCCGTGTACTAATTGATTTACTGAATATGATGTTTGTTTACTAAATTTATTAAATATTTCGATATTTGAATTAAATTTTTCTTCTTGTTCATGAAAAGAAATGATTGCTTTTTTGTAATTTTTGATTGTATCTGATATGATATTGACTTGTTTCATTAGAATTAGAACATCGTGATTTTGCTCTAATAAAGTGTGAATAGAATCATTATAATATTGTGCATCATCGGCATCGGGGGCACCAAATAACCAATTAAAAACATAGGAACCACCGTTAAATATTCCGCGTTTCTTTCTGCTTGCAAATGATCTGGTACTTACAAGATAGGAAATGGTTTCAATTTTTGATACTATTATCGGAATTTGTATTTTAACTAGGTTTAAGGCTTCAGTGCAATGAAAAAGATGTGATGATGTGAAAAGGTCTGCACACACGCTTTGTGATTTTACATATATATTTTTTATTAGTTTGAATTTTTGTTGATAGAACGTTATGTTGGTATACGAAAGAAGAGTAAAATAGTCATTTGAAAATTTGACATGTCCATGATTTTGATAAAATATACCAGAGTTACCATTTATAGGAGTAATATGATAAGGTAAGTTGTGAGATAGTATTATATTCAGTTGTATTAATTGAAATTTAATCGGAATCAGAATCATCTGAAACAAATAATTTAAGCATATTGGTATGGTAAATTACTTGTTTTTTATTGTTAATTTCTAGTAAGACCGTTTGATTATCATATACTTCCAGAATTTTATAAGGCCCTTTATAGTTTGGGGTTAGTTTTTTGCTTAGCCCTGGTTTAGTTTGTTTGTTTATGATGTATACCAAATCGTTGACATTGAATTTTTGAGGTCATGAATTTTTGTCATAGTATCGTTTAGAAGATTCTTTGGCTTTTATAATATTTTCGCGAGCGATTTGATGAGCACGATTAAGTTTCAGTTTTAAGTTTGAGTAATAATCATCGTAGCAGTATTTAAACTCCGGGGTTTCTTTCAGAGAATTGGGTACAAATGCCTTATGACCAAACAATAATTCATATGGTGTTACATTAGTGGATCGATAAATGTGCGTGTTATAAGTAAACATTGCAAGAATAACGTACTCGTCCCAATTATTTTGATTTTCACGGATGTAGTGTTTGAGATACTCTTTGAGTGTCAAATGACTTCTTTCCAATGCGCCATTTGTTTGAGGGTGGTATGGACTACTAAAAACATGTCTAATTTTGAATAAATGATTTAATTTCTTGATAATGTCAGAACAAAAATCTGTACCTTGATCTGATAATAATGTTTCTGGTATTCCAAAAATAGAAATGAATTCCAGTAATGTCTGTGCTACCGTATTACAATTATATCGGATTATAATTCGGCAAAATTGGCGCTGCTGAAACGCAAGGAAGAGTTGGAGATCGCTCGGGATGCACCTACAGGAGCTTCAATGTTGGAGACATCGTTTGCACAGGTGGGAAGCTCGTTGTTTCAGAAGCTGCCAGAAGTTCCACTGCCAACCTTTAGTGGAAACTACCTGGAGTGGAAGCATTTCCAAGAGATGTTTGTGTCGTTGGTTGGAACCAACGATGTTGTTACCCCCGTCGTGAAGATGCACTACCTGCGCACTTCATTGAAGGGGGAAGCCGCAGACATTGTCGCTAATCTCCCAATAACTGGAGACGCATTCGCTACAGCTTGGGATCTTCTCGTTACTCGCTACAACAATCCTCGACTATTGCTCTCCGCTCACCTCGACTGTTTACTCGCTCGAAGTAAAATCGCTTCACGTTCCGCAAAGGAACTCGATGAACTGCTACGCTCCTGCACCAAGGCTTTAGACGGTATCAAGGCGTTGAAGATCTCGACGGAATCTTGGGACCCGATATTGGTGCATCTTACAGTCAGCAGACTGGACGATAGGCTGAGGGAAAGTTGGGAGAACAAGCTTGGTTCCTCAACCGAAATTCCAAGTTTTGCTGAACTGACAAAGTTCCTCACGGGAAGAGCCAGAGCTATGGAAACGTTTGAGGTCTCTCAAGGTGCTTCATCTTCCGCTCCACAGACTTCCGCTTCGAGTTCGCTGGCTACAAGGTCTGCACCCTCAAGATCATCCGCTTCGGTCAATGTTTCTTCGGCGGCCGAAGGTTCAAGTGCTCCTGGCTTGTGCGCCATTTGCTCTGAGCGTCATTTTGTCCTGTTTTGTCCACTGTACAGGGCAAAATCAGTTACCGAACGCATTGAGGCGGTGAAGCAGCATCGTCTTTGCTTCAACTGCTTGGGTCGACATCGTATTGCGGACTGCAGGACAGGACAAGCTTGTCAGAAGTGTGGTGAGAGACACCACACTTCAACTCACGTGGACCGTCCTCAGCGTTTTGAGGCTTCCACATCTGCGCAACCGGTTGCTACTTCTCGGTCAGGTCAGTAATGACTTGGCTCTGATGATCCACTCGCTGACACTACACCTTTTAGATACTCTAGCTGATGAGCTGCTCGCTGATGACACACTCGCTGATACCCAGCTCGCTAAGGATACATTCGCTATTGATGCATCTGCTTTCGCTACTGGTGCATCCGCTCTTGCTGCTGGTTTTGTCTCTAAACCAACTGTTCTACTTGCTACTTGTAAAGTTTTGGTGTTCGCTCCAAGAGTTCAGCCGCTAACCGCTCGAGTTCTTATCGACCCAGGTGCTGAAGTGTCATTTATCACCGAGAAGTTTTCTAAGAAATTAAAGGTTCTGAGGCAACCTTCTACAGTGTCTCTTTGTGGTATCGGCAACACCTCTGCCGGTAATACTCGTGGATCATGTGCACTAGAGATCCAATCACTGCATTCCAACGAGAGAATCCAGCTTCAGGCTTATATTCTTCCGATTCTCACTGCTCACTTGCCGTCATTCGCTGTGGAAGTACCCCACTGGCCGCATCTCGAAGGGCTACAGCTAGCAGATCCAGATTTTCTTACACCTGGACCTGTCGACATGATACTTGGGGCAGCTCCCACTGGTCTTATCATCAACTCTGAAGTCATTAAGGGGCCGAAAGACACTCCAGTAGCGCAATCTACTATGTTTGGCTGGATTATTTTTGGATCGGCTAACTCGCTATGCAATAACGCTACCGCTTATGGACATCATCTCTCCGCTGATCAAGATCTTTACAATCTGCTTTCAAAATTTTGGTCACAAGAAGAACCTCCTACCACTATCGTTCAGTCGCTCAGTGATCAAGAATGTGAGAATCACTTCATTCGAACCCACTCAAGAGACTCTTCAGGCCGCTACATCGTTAGACTTCCTCTCATATCATCCTCTACCCAACTAGGTGACTCGCTCAATACCGCTCGTCGCTGTCTACAGAGCACGCTCAAACGCCTGGTCGCTAACCCATCTTTTAGCACGCTGTACAATAATTTCATGAACGAATATGAACAGCTCAATCACATGAAATTAGCACCTTCTTCGGCTACGGATTTACAACCCATTTACTACCTGCCTCATCACGGCGTGCTGAAAGAGCAAAGTACTACTACAAAGCTAAGAGTAGTTTTCAACGGCTCAAGCAACACCAATTCTGGAGTTTCACTCAACGACCTTCTTCATACTGGGCCAAAGATCCAAATTGATCTGTCTGATGTTCTGCTCTGGGTTCGTCGCCATCGATTTGTCTTCGCTACCGATATCACCAAGATGTTTCGTCAAATCAATGTTCACCCTCTCGATTGGGATTTACAGCGCATCCTCTGGGTTGACCAACACTCCAATATTGTTCCATACCAACTCACTACTGTTACGTATGGTACTCGCTGCGCTCCTTACCTAGCTGTGCGCACTCTTCTTCAACTAGCCAAGGACGAAGGTCATCGTTTTCCACTCGCAGTCGAACCACTTACTAAGGGACGTTATGTTGATGACATCTATGGAGGAGCTGATTCTCTTCAAGAAGCTGAACTGATCGCTCATCAACTCACTTCTATGTGTTCCGCTGGAGGTTTTCCGCTCGCTAAATGGGCTAGCAACTCGTCCGACCTGCTCAGAAAAGTATCTCCAATTGATCAGACTACAACTGATCCAATTACCTTCGAAGACTCAACTATCAATGTACTAGGTCTAACTTGGCACCCTTCTACCGATCAGTTTAAGTTTACTTATTCATTATCCGCTGAGTCAACAATCACCAAAAGATCAATTCTCTCAGAAACAGCTCGGTTGTTTGATCCGCTGGGATTCCTCGCTCCACTTGTGATAAGAGCCAAGATACTACTTCAAGAACTTTGGCTAGAAAAACTCGGCTGGGATGAGCCTCTCACGCCCGCCCTTGCTCATAAATGGCATCTATTTAGGCAAGATTTGCAACATATTGAATCTCTGGAGATACCTCGATGGCTCCACTTATCCGCTTCCACTACAGTCGAAATTCATGGCTTTGCCGACGCTTCGCAACTCGCTATGGCCGCAGTGGTCTTTCTCAGAGTTACCACTCCAGATGGCAACTCTACAATTTTGCTTGTGTGCGCTAAGACTCAAGTCGCTCCGCTGAAACATCTAACCATTCCGAGATTAGAACTCAACGCTGCAGTTATCCTCGCTCAGCTTACTCACTACGTACAGAAGACTCTTGAGCTTGGTGACGCTCCCATTCTCCTCTGGACAGATTCCTCCGTTGCACTAACTTGGATCAGAAGTCATCCATCTCGCTGGAAGGAGTACGTCTGTAATCGCATACTCAAAATCCAAGAGTTATTGCCGGCTGCTAAGTGGCAATTTATCTCGGGGAAACAAAATCCTGCTGATTGCGCCTCTCGAGGACTTAGTGCTCTTAAGCTGAAACAACATCCTCTATGGTGGCAAGGACCTCCATGGTTAAGCTTACCTCGTGAAGAATGGCCTAGATTTGATCCCCCAGCGCAGACAACCTCTCACCTTGAAGAAAAACCAGGTCTTATCTTCAACGTCGCTACAGAAGCAGATCATCCGCTTTGGGAACTTGTTATGCGCTACTCTTCGCTGCCACGCCTATTACGAACTACCGCGATCTGCTTGCGCTTCATCTCATGCTTAAAAAAGGTGCCACACTCTTCGCTGACCACGTCTCTGACTACCGCCGACCTGGAATCCGCTAGAGTTTTGATCAGTAAGATTATACAACAGTCGTACTTTGCTGAAGAGTTGAAGACGCTTTCCAAGGATAATCAGCTGGCTAAATCAAACCATATGACTAAGCTGACACCATTTATCGATCATCAAGGTGTACTACGAGTAGGTGGACGCTTAAAACACTCGCTGCTCGATCCTGAGCAGAAACATCCTACCATATTGCCTCGAGACTCTCCTTTCACTTCACTGTTGAACGCGGATGCTCATCACCGCACACTACATGGTGGGACCCAACTGACACTCGCTTATCTGAGACGATCCTACTGGATTATTGGTGGTCGCGCACCAGTACGATCATTCATCTTACGCTGCACCACTTGTACTCGCCACCGAGGACTACGAGCTCAACAGCTGATGGGACAACTTCCCGCTGCAAGAGTAACGCCTTCACGAGCCTTTCTTCATACTGGCGTAGACTATGCCGGACCAATCACACTTAAAACCTGGAAGGGACGTGGTGCCAAAACTCACAAGGGTTGGATTGCAGTTTTTGTGTGTTTCTCAACATCGGCTGTTCACTTGGAAGTGGTTACTGACTACTCTACCGACGCTTTTATTGCCGCCTATCGACGATTCGCTAGCCGTCGAGGTATCTGCCATACCCTCTATAGTGACTGTGGCACCAATTTCGCTGGGGCAGATGCAACGCTGAAGAATCTCTTCAAGTCAGGGTCAAAAGAACTTGGACAACTCGCTACGCTTTTCTCCAACGACGGCACAACTTGGGTGTTTAACCCTCCAGGAGCTCCTCACTTTGGTGGTAAGTGGGAAGCCGCTGTAAAATCGCTAAAGTTCCACCTACAAAGAGTTATTGGTGAGACTCTTCTAACCTATGAGGAGATGACGACGTTTCTCAACCAAGTCGAAGCTGTACTAAACTCCAGGCCTTTGGCTCCGCTATCTGAAGACCCTGCAGACTTGGCAGTGTTAACTCCAGGTCACTTTCTAATTGGTGAGCCGCTTACAGCTGTTCCATCGCATTCGCTGAGTGAGATCGCTGAGACGAGAATCTCTAAGTGGCAGCTAATACAACAGAGAACTGAACACTTCTGGAACAGATGGTCCGCTGAATGTATACATCGCTTCCAGTCCATATCCAAATGGCATCATCCTACTAACGAGATCAAGGTCGGTTCTATGGTTCTTCTCACTGACGAACGACTACCTCCAACAAAATGGCCTCTCGCTCGAGTACTCTCGCTACATCCTGGCAAGGATGGGCTTACCAGGGTGGTAACTATCAAAACCTCCACATCTACGCTGACAAGACCAATCGCTAAGCTTTGTGTACTACCGATTTACCCGCTTCAAGAACCTGTTGTCAACGCTGTTGCCAACGGGGGGGAGAATGTTGAGAAATCAGCTAGTTGATTTCTCAAGTTATATTGTCAATTCGGCATCTGGGCGACATCTCTTGGTCAACTCGCTGCTCTACTCCGCTACTGTCAGCTTTTCTACTTTGGAACCATCGCTAGACTTGCGCCGTGAGCCTCCCGCCCTGATTCCTGCTGAAACGGCCATTGCAAATCTGATTTGTTACCTCGCTCGCTCGCCTTTTGATAACTTTCCTGATTTCTTTTGGTTTTGTGAGTAGATTATCGCTGATTCGTTAAATAAATATAGTTTATTCGCCAACACGTTGTAGTTGTTAGTTTTACGCCTTCGCTAGCCTTTGAATTAAGAAAATTATCCTACGCTTCACCAATCCAGGCATTTTATTGTGGCTCCACGCCACAATATCAATAGCAAGTCTTTGAAATGGACGTTCGCTGGTGGTGGTTATTTGCATTGGTGCTTTTCCGGGTATGTGATTGATTTTGTTTATTTGACATGAAGGACATGACTTAATAAAAGATTTTATATCTTTCTTCATATTCGCCCATTTGTAGATTTCTTTGATTTTTTTATAGGTTCTTAGATATCCAGAGTGACCCGAGATGGAGGACGTGTGATTTTGTTCCAAAATTTGTTTTATTTCATCCTTGGTTTGTGGTTGAATTTTGGGTTTGTTAACTAAAATAATTTCTATTTTGGGTTTTAAAAATAGATAGTACAACATTTCATTGAACATGTCTTGTTTTAGGTTAGTATTGTTTTCAATTGGATTTTGTAAATGAATTTGTTGAATTTTGTTTTTCTCAAGAATTAAACGCAAGTTTTTCAAAGAATAGAAGAGACTTTTGTAAGTTAGTTTTTCAAAAAAGTTTAATTTGCTCATTAACAAAAATGTCTTTTCTTGTTTTGCATTAGTTAATATTCTAGTATCATATAAATTTATTTCTTCTGGAATGGTATTGATATCTTGACAAGAAAATATATTTTGATGAAAATCATTATTTTCGTCAATATCTTTCGAATATATAAATGCATTAGAAAATTTCTTGAATATGTTTTCTTTTATTATTTTTATTTCAGGAATTATTGTCGTTTCATAATAAAATCTGATGAATTGATCGTATGTTTCGTCAATATCGATAACAAAAATATTTTGTTCTGAGATTATATCTGAATTGATGATAGGATTTCTTGAGAGTGCATCTACGTTTGAGTTAACTCTTCCTGGTTTATATTTGATTTCATACTCATATTCTTCTAATTTCAATCTCCAGCGCATAAGACGACTGTTTGGATTTTCACAGTTAAATAACCAGGTAAGAGGTCTATGATCAGTTAGAATTAAGAATTGTCTTCCATATAGATAAGGTCGATAATGATTAGTGGCCCAAACGATGGCTAAAAGTTCTTTTTCTGATGTGGAATAATTCTGTTCTGCCTTATTCAAGGTTCGAGATGCATATGATATTGGAAGGTCTTTTCCTATTTCTCCTTGAGAAAGTATTGCACCGATTGCATAGTTAGATGCATCAGTTGTTAAATTAAATTGTTGACTAAAATCTGGAAATTTAAGTATTGGTTCAGTAGTCAATATTTGTCGAATTTGATCGAACGCTTCTTGTTGTGCATTTTCCCATTTAAATTCTTCATTCTTCTTCAACAATTTAGTTAGGGGTTTGGTAATTCGAGCAAAGTCTTTAAAAAATTTACGATAATATCCAACTAAACCCAGAAGTTGTTTGATTTGTTTAGGATTTTTAGGATTTGGATATTCTAGAATGCATATAATTTTGTCGGGGTTAGGTGAAACTCCATTTTCATTTATAATGTGTTCCAAGTATGTTACTTCATTGTTTAAGTCTGTCAAATACCGATGTTAATTTTTTTGAATGTTCGTCTATTGAACTTTTTGAATTGATAAAATATTAAGAGACTCAGAGATTGATGTTTATCAAAATAATTATATGGACAGAAGTAAAAAACAATTTCAGTAACTACTAGAAATACATGAACAAATAAACGTTAAATGATGTTGATCAATGAACACTTTAACAGAACTTGCGTAGATTACGATGTCATCCAAGTACACAAAACATTGCATACTTTGGAGGCCTGTTAGAACGGTATTCATAAGTCTTTGAAATGTTGCGGGAGCATTGCGTAATCCGAAAGGCATTCGAGTAAATTTGTAATGTCCATGTGGAGTTGAGAAAGCAGTTTTTTTGAGCATCATTTGAATGCATTTGAATTTGGTCAAACCCACTAGCCAAATATAAGGTTGTAAAGTACTTTGAGTGTCCTAGTTGATCTAAGATTTCTTCTATATTAGGAAGAGGATAAGCGTCTCCAATAGTAACGTCGTTCAATTTGCGGTAGTCGATTACAATTCTCCATTTCTCCTGTCCGGAACTGTCTAATTTTTTAGGAACTATCCATATTGGACTGAAATAGGGGGAGACTGAAGGTCGGATTATTTTTTGTTGAATCATTTTATTTATTTGTTTACTAACTTCTTCTTTGTGAATTGGTGGAAATCGATAGATTTTTGTTTGTATAGGAGTTGGATCTGTGACATTAATACGATGTTGAATAGTAATAGTGCTTGTCAGTACGTCATCAGATAAGTAGAAAATAGAATTATATTTTTCACAGATTTTTAGTATTGATGTTTTCTCTTCAGGATTTAGATGATCAATGCGAAGATTTTGTTTTAAAACTTGTTTGCGTTTTTGTTCAGTATCAGAGTTTGTGGAGTTGGTTAGAACAATGTGCCCTTCATTGGCATAAAATGGTTCTAGTTTTACAGAAATATTTGGAACCTTAAATTCTTTTTCAGTAGTATTTAAGATAGTCGTTTTGGATGGTCTGCCATTGACTTTAAGTATTGCTTTTGCTAAAAATATTCCATCAGCAAGTTTCATTACTGGACAGATCCCTTTTACAAGATCACTGTTTTCTATTGTGAGTTCAATAACCGTTTCAGATCTAGGACTAAGAATTAGAGCATTGGATTTGATTTGTGAATTATGATATAATTTTATCGGTGCAGGTAAATTTCAATTTAAGTTCATCTTTGTCAAAATTTATATCTGCGTTTTCCTGAATTTTTAGAAAGTCGTTATCAATTAATCCGTCAAATGGTATATTTGTGTCTTCTTTGATTACATGAAATTTGATATTTAATTGTTTTTTGTAAATGATTGGCTTTAAGCAAACAGTACCGATTGTTTGAATTGCCGCATTAGGATGAAGGCCATTTAATGAAATAGTTTCTTGAGGATTATAAGTAAAATTCATTTCTCTTAATTTTGAATATCTAATTAAAGGCACGTTTGCTCCTGTGTCTATAAGGAATTTAAATTCAATATTTTGAATTTGATATACGTTACATTAGAATTTGTTAAGAAAGTGCCATAACTTGTTTCATCATGATTAGATTTTTGATCCTTTATTTGGATTTTGGTTTGACATGGATATGCATTATACTGATTACGTATTTGAGTTGGAAGTCGATTTTGAGGTATTCTATCTATTCTGATTAATGGGGTTAGTAGATTAGTATTTTCAGTATTGATTGCATTTGTTGGAATCAATTCATTTGCATCTTGATTTGGGTTTCGTTCTTGTGTATGATTGAAATTTATTTTTTGTTTATTTATAATTAGTCCACAAAAGTCATTGAAATTTGAGTTGAACGTAAGATTTTGCAAGTTTCTAAGAGGTTCTGACAAATTTGAGTTTCTGGGAGATTCTGTAAGATTTTGTTGATTTTGAATTAAAGAGTTTGATTGTTGATCATATAATTTGTTGACACCTGTTGCAATGTGCTTTACTCCCAAGAACCGGTGTTCGAGTCCTGGAAGTCCTGCGCGTTTAAATGAACGTCTGCTTGATTTTGAATTTCATTTCTATACTGATTTTGATTTTCACTTTTCTTACTATTATTGTATGCTCGTTTACGACAGTCTGCAATTAAATGCCCTGTTTTCTTACAGTAGTTGCAAGTTTTCGATTGATATTGATTTTGGTTCGATAGAGATTGATATTGATTTTGATTCGATTGAGATTGATATTGATTTTTAGCGTTTGAATAACTTGGTTTTGAATTATTACCTTGATTTGAGCCTTGATTATTGTAATTAACATACGATGTTGATGGTTTTTTAAAACAAGAGTTTGTATCATGCCCAGTTCTTTTACAGAATTTGCAATACTTTGGATTTGGATTATATTTAATCTTGACATCGGCAGAGCATATCTGTATGGCTTTTTCTTCTTCTAATGCTTGTGATAAAGCTTGTGACATAGTTCTAATATTTTGCGCACGTAAGAATCTTGATATTTCTGGTATTGAATGATAGTTGAATCTTGACAAAGCTAATTCTTGAATAGTGTCAATTTTTCCAACTGCCTCATTTTGTGGCAGATTATTTATAATTCGAGAAATTGGGCGATTGGCTGGAACCTGGATTGACCCAATGTGGTTGATTTGAGAAGTTTAGCGACGGTGATCGTTGTTTGGTAGAAATTGAAATTTCACTAAATTGCACTTAACTATTTCGATGCACTACTAATCCTTCAGTTTTTCTGCACGTAAAACTTGATTATCGCGGCGGACCGAATAATTTATTCGCTGCACGTTTTTATGTTGCACAACCAAATTATTGGTTTTTCCCGATTAGTACAATTTAGCACAATCGATCCCTCTTCTGACACCAAAATATGTTAGAGAATTTTCTTCTGACACCAAGTGCTTTTTGGAAAAGAAACACTAAACTTGGATTTTGTAGAGTTTTATTTATTAATTGTAGATTTCGTAGAGATAGTGAAGTTTGTTATGAAGACTGACTCTAAATTACAAAGTTTTGGTTTTTATATAGGACAAAAGAAAATAGTATCAACTATTATAATGCAACATGAAAACAAATATCTTAAGAAGAATAAATCTAAGCTTACTTCTAATTGAATATGACTGAGTAAGAATTCTGGTAGTCCGCGTTATCCTGAGTTATCTATTCACTATATTAATCGCGCTATTGTTCTACTGAAAAATATGTTTACTCGCTTAGCTTTATTCCTTTAAGGTAAGTATATAATAATAGCTAAATAATTATTTATATATTATGGTGAATCAGGAATTCTATATGAATCTAACTTAATACTTTTAGGTAAAATACATTGTAACAATTGCGACAAAAACCAAGAGATATATTCATAAGTGTTGATTAAAATAATAGGAGTATACAACACGCGTTAGAGAGTGCGGCCGGAGTATCCAGAGAGCGGCCAGATACAGGTTAAAAATGAAAGTCGAGATCGGAATCGGATCACATTACTAAAATAAATTCGTTAAAACTAGCAGCATCAAGTCTTTTGTCTCCGTTAATAAAATCACTTATTGTGAATCCCAGTCAAGATATTAATACAAAAATGGAAAAATCCAGCGAATACAAACATGGTCCTTCGAGCCGGATGGTTTGGTGAGAATTGGAATTCGCCAAATACACGAAATCTCAGAAAAGTCGTTGAAGATCAGCGAACCACGCCGCGGCGAAAGCTCTGCATTGTGGTTGTTAGGCTTCATAATTCGTTACCAAAGCCTGGAATTTGGCTGATAAGCAGCTGGGCTGGAACAAAACTTCTATACAACACTGCTAACGGACCGGTTTGGAGCAACAAGCTATTTGGGTGAGCATCCTAACCACAATTCTTATGACGCTATAATTCAGTATTGCTTGTTTTAAATTCAATCTGAAAGCTTACGCTTGAGTCTCGTAACATGTCGCAAGAAGAATTGTCTACTTTAAAGAGAAAGCGTGGAGCTATAAAATCGAAACTAACCAACTTCGAAACGTTTGTCACGAGACTCGAGTCGTCGCTAGTAATCGTGTACAGAATGTGTTGGAACTAAAGGCACGGGCCTCGTTAGCCTCCCAATTAATCGGTGAGTACGAGGAATACCATTTCAAAGTGCTCTCTTTCGAGGAAATATCACTCGACACTGAGAACGCAGATTACGATGCGTTCCAAAACAAATTCTTTTCGGTAACAGCAAAGGCAAAAAACTTAATAAACAATAACGATGAGGCGGATGAGATGCACAGTGTGCAAGCAAGCAATGTTTCAATCATCATTCACAAGACACGGCCAGTAGCCGGAACAGTCGCTCCGAGAGTGGCAATTCCGGCACAGTTCAAAATACTCAGCGCATTAAGCTCCCTCAGATTAAATTACCCACATTCTCAGGCAAATACGAAAGTTGGCTTGAATATAAAGACACATTCGAGTCTTTAATCCATTCAAATCCTGCCATAGCAAACAACGTTGACAAGTTTCATTACCTGCGCGCGTCGTTAGAAGGTAGTGCGGCCGATGTTATACGATCACTCGAGTTTTCCGCAGCAAACTATACTATCGCCTGGCAGCTGCTGTGTGAAAGATAGGATAACCCTCGCCTGTTAGTGCAAAACCACGTAAAGTTTATATTTAATGCAGAGCCTATTACAAAAAGCTCCTCGTCCAGCATTCGAAATTTAATCGACACACTCGCGATAAATTTACGGGGCCTAGAAGCGTTAAAGCAACCTGTACAATCCTGGGACACCCTTTTAATTCATGTAGTAGTCAATAAGCTTGATCAAGCTTCGATCCATGAGTGGGAAAAACTGCGCTGTGGTACAAGCATCCCAACGTTCGAGCAATTAACGGCATTTTTAAAAACCCGTGCGGATCTTTTGGAAACTTTGGAAGGGGCTAAATTTGAGCGAAATCCTGAGGCTAAGCCTAGGGTCCGCCCGACTCAAACCAAGGCGTTTGGGACCACGGCCAGACTGATATGTGTGATCTGCAAAGAAGACCATCACGTGCAAAACTGTCAAAGTTTTCTTGCCCTATCCGCTAATGAACGACTCGAAAAGGCGAAGCAAGGCAAGCTATGTTTGAATTGTTTAAGGCCGGGCCATTATGCAAAGGTTTGTAGGTGGGGCGGTTGTAGGCGGTGCAAAGCGAAACATAATACATATTTACACGTCAATAACAAATCGCGTGTCCAGAATCCACAGAATGCTGTCGATCAGACAGAATCTGTATCCGCTCTTTCTTCATACGCCAAGCTGACTGGTGTCAAAATCTTTCTCTCTACCGTGTGCGTGCAGGTCGAGGGTCAAAATGGTGGTCTACATCAAATTCGAGCCCTCCTTGATAGCGGTTCGCAGTCCAATTACGTGACGTCAAACTTAGTCGAACGCCTGAGACTACGTACAAAATCTATTAATATGCAAATCGGAGCACTTAATGGCAGCACCTCAACTATTTCTTCGTATTGCAATTTAAAAATAGCATCTCTTCGTAGCGACTTTAATCGGGAACTAGTAGTTTTAGTTGTCCCTTACATTACTGGGATGCTTCCAAATTTCTCAATCAGAAGCTCGACCCTGGGAATACCTCCCCATTTAAGACTAGCTGACCCCAAATTCGACGAACCGGGCAAAATCGATTTGTTGATCGGCGCGGAACTGTTCGGAAAATTAAATTCTGTCGGGAGAATTGAGTTACTATCAGGCCCTATATTACAAAACACTACCTTCGGTTGGGTGATCTCTGGTCCAGTCGGACTAGTTACCAGCGGAATCGTATCACGTGGTAATGTTTCAACTTTAGAGCTAGAGCGTAAGGTCCATGGACGTATAACCTATGGACTGCCCGTTCCCCACCACTTTCCTATGCAAACAATGCTTTTGTGTGTATCCAACATGTCGAGCGCTGCCATAACCCTATTGCAGTCAAATATAGAACCACTCGTTCTGACACTATCTTCAGCATTATTACTTATAAGTCATCGTATCTAACCTCAAATTTTATTCAACGTGGTTTATCTAGTTTTGGTTCGGTTTTGTGTTTTCTAAAGTGTTTCTGTGTTTAAATATGGTAAAATATTGTTGTGTGGAAGGGTGTACGAGCTCTAAGTACAAAAAGGTGGGCGAAAGTAATCCTGAAACGGTCCCAATGTTTGGGTGAGTTTTTTTATTTAACATAGTGTTATATTTATTTATTTATTTATTTATTTATTTATAACGGGACTAGCCCAAGTACATGTTCAAAGAAACATAGAAAACAAACACATTGTAAAAAATTTGTAAAAATACAATTATATAAAAAACATAATAAATACATGAGAACATAAACAACAAAACATAAACAACAAATAGAAACAAAACATATAACTTCAAAGAGAGCGCTTAATTTGAGATAACGTGGTATTAAATAAATCAATATTACATAAGTTACCATTATTAGATAATCGCGAAAGAGCGTTATGTGCACCAAAATTGGACATATATGTTTTAATAAAAAAACTGTAAGTGGATCTGAGGGATCTTGAGGGAACATAAAAATTTATCAGTGCAAGTAAATCAGGACAATCGATAATACCATTTATAATCTTGAACAGAAGACAAACATCAGATTTATTTCTACGTGATGCTAGTGTCGGCAAGTCAACTAAAAGATGCAACATTTGGTAGTCATCCGGATTATTAGAGCTCTTATATGCAATGTAACGCAAAAACTTCCTTTGAATGTTTTCAATATTCTTAATATGTATCTCATAAGATGGAGACCAAATATTTGAGGCATATTCCAAGTGAGGCCTGACTAAGGATATATACAGTTGTTTAATTGTATCAATATCTCTAAAATCACGACTATTCCTCTTAATAAACCCAAGATGCTTAAGTGACTTTTTGCAAATAGACTCGATATGTCTGGTGAATGATAAGTTTCTATCAAAAATCACACCTAGGTCACATATACTGACAACAGTCTCAAGCGTTTGCCCATCAAAGTGATAAATAGAGCTAACATTTGATCTACCTCTATAAAAGCGCATATGTTTACACTTTTCGACATTGAGCGACATGTTGTTCAGGTTGCACCACTTATAAAGGTTATCAAGGTCATCTTGAAACAGAAACTTATCAATATCAGACTTAATTGTCATAAAGAGTTTTATGTCATCTGCAAACAGTAAAATGTTGCAGTATTTGATTGCTGAATTAACATCATCAAGGAACAAATTAAACAGTAGAGGTCCTAAATGCGATCCCTGAGGAACACCAGAAGTAACCTGTATATCGCTAGATTTAAAGTTTTTAATACGTACTATTTGCTTACGACCAGATAGGTAAGATTCAATCCATCTAAACAACTCACCACCAATACCGTAAGAAGAGAGTTTATTAAGCAAAATATTATGAGAAACCTTATCGAAAGCTTTTGAAAAGTCAGTGTAAACGGACTCTACAGAATGACCCTTGTTTAAGGCTTTTGAAAGATAACTTTCATATAATAGTAAATTAGAGACTGTAGAGCGCCCCTTACAAAAACCATGTTGAGTTTTACATATTATAGACGAAAAAACTTTCGATAAGGCTGTCGTAACAAGAGATTCCAAAATTTTCGGAATGGTTGATACCAGCGAAATAGGACGATAATTCCGTACAAGGGTTCTTTTTCCCGATTTAAAAACAGGTGTAACATAAGCTCTCTTCCAAATATCAGGTAGGTGTCCATTGCTCAAAGACAGATTAAACAAAAGCCATAATGGTCTAGCAAAAGAAACAGCACATTTATTAAGAATTATTGGCGGAATTCCATCGGGACCCATAGAGTTACTGCTACCGTTTAATAGATTAAGTTCATTAAGAACGTCAGAAATAGTGAAGCTTAAAGTGGAAAAGTTACAAAAGTTTTTAAAGTCATGCTGAAGTTGATGATTTTGATCTGTAGTTACATAAACTGATCCGAAATACTCAGCAAATAAATTCGCAATAGAATTACCATCACAAGCAATAGCATCATCAAGAGACACAGATGAAGGAATGGAATTGTCTTTGCGCAAGCCGTTAACATACTTCCAAAAATATTTTGCATCTTTTTTTATTGACTGTTCAACACCAGAGATATAATCAGCATGACATTGTTCAGCTTGTAATTTACACTGAGTGCGCAATTGTTTAAAATGAAGGTAGTCCCCTTCAAGATTAGAACTTTTATAAATCTTATGTGCAGCATGTTTTAATTTAATGTTATTTTTAAGTTCTGAATTAAACCATATAGGATATTTAAAGCTATTATTAACAATTTTCTTTGGGGTGAATTGCTCTAGAACCTCAAACAGAATCTGGTAAAACAAATCTATAGATTCGTCAACATCCTTCTTAAAAAATATGCTATCCCAGTGAACATGTAATAAACTAGTAGCTATAGAATTAAAGTTAGCGTGTTTAAAATCATAACAATATTCTTCCGTACTCAGACAGTGATGTTGACTAACTGAAATGATAGAGGTCACAAGTGGAGGATGGTGCATATCAACAGCTAACAATTGGTCAGTGGCCAATTCAACAGTAGTATTCATACAGTTACAGAACAATAAATCTAGTAAAACATTATTAAAATTAAAAACAGTGTTAAGTTGAAATAAGTTTAAATAAGAAAATGTTTCAATGAGTGGTACAGAGTTCGGTAAAAAATTAGAGGGAGTAATTCCAAGTTCATCGTTATTCCATGAGATGCCAGGTAAGTTATAATCACCAAAAATAAATGTTTTACAGTCACAAAATTTTTCAACATTTAAAAGCACAGATTCACTATGAGCGGCATAAGTACTCTCCGGAGATGCTGGTGGAATGTACACTGCACACAAAAGGTAGTCAATAGAATTATGCTTTAATACGATCCATAATTCGTCCGTTGAATTGCAGGAATTAAAGCAGGCGACATCAAAGAACACCAATTCATTTTTTATTAAAAACATTACGCCACCACCGCGAGTTTTACCAGTGGAGAAGAAGTCACGATCTTTTCGAATAACGTTGTAGCCAGAAAATCCCAATTCCGAATTAGTAAAGTCAGAATTAAGCCATGTTTCAGTGAGGATAATAACATCTTAGGTGCAGAGAAGAAGAGCCTGAGAAAGTGCCAACAACTTGGTACGCAATCCACGAACATTTTGGTAATAAATGTTCAAGGAATTTTGTACTATGTTGGCAGATTTGTAACAATGTTGTTCGAAAAATTTGGTTTTCTTACTTCAGGACGTTTAATATTAAATCTCCTCACAAGAACACCATTAGGCCAAAATTCACCTTCTTTTAATAGGTCATATTTCTCATGAACTATACCAACCTTAAAGGAGTTGGATGAGCCTTTAACTGGTAGCGCTTCTACAGTAAGATCAGAGCTGTTCGTAATAGAAGTTTTATCAATTATAAATTTCTTAATAATTTCAGGTGTTACACTATTGGCTATCTTCCCTAGATATAGCCACATCTTAGATGGAACAGCTTGAAATTTATCATCTAGTTTAGTGGAAGCAGTTCCCCTGGTAATGATAGGCTTTTTTTTAAAGTTGCGTCTACTTTTAACTACTTCAAATACATCGTTATTGTTATTATTTGAAGTAGCAAATTTCTAATTTTAATCTGCTTTTATCCTTTTATTATAGTTTTCCAAAAGAGCCAATAGTTTGTAAGCAATGGGTCGATTCCTTAGTCAATCTGAATAGCCAGAAAGGAGCTATAAGTTTTGTCAAAAATGGCAGAATATGCTTAAAGCATTTCACCGAAGATTGCATGCTGGAAGGACAGGGATTTTCGAGTAGGCGTTTGAAGAAAAATTCAGTTCCTTCAATTTTTGTTCGTAGACAAAATACAACGTAAGTATATAGAAAGAATTAAACTTACTATTAAGTAACTTAATTAAAACTTTTTTTCGAACGGACGAATGCTCTGAAGATGTGAATATTTTGTCTGGCGTTAGTGTATCATCTCATGCTGAACCTGAACCAATATCGTTTGAAAAAGATAAAATAGAGGACACTTCTAACATGTCTGTCGAATCATCATCATCGCTAATTACAGTTGAACAGGAACATATCATGTTAGTGGATGAAGAAACAAAGATCATTGGAACATCATCAACGCATGTACCAAATTTAAAGTCTTCAAAAACAACCTCAATTCGATATCCAGGGGATATAAATGAAATGGATATGCAAAACATGTCGCCAAAGGAAATGCAATCAACAATTCTTCTTCTCAAGCGTGCTTGTGTAAAAAAGGACCATCTTATCAAAAGATTACGAACAAATCAGAGTCGACAGAAAAAGAAAATAGAATCCCTATCTATATTATTAAACGATTTGCAGAGAAAGTGTCTGCTATCTCCTAATACTTCGGCTTTGCTGCAGGTAAAAAAAAATCTGGAAAAAAAGGACTAAAATTTGGAATTGATCAGAGCTGTAGTTTTTGAGATTTAAAGGTTTAGAAAAACGCACATACCGACAGACAGACCGACCGACATGAATTAGTAACATCTTTAGTTAAAATTTCGATGTTAATTGATTGATTTGTATATTTAGGTTGTAACTGAAGAAAATTCTATTGTCAAGGAAATAAATAACGGAAAAATTAATGGAAAATATTCGCCTCAATTGCGAACTTTTGCCTTAACATTAAACTTCTATAGTACCAAAGCATATAAATATGTACGAGATGTATACAAAAATAAACTGCCTGCTCTTTCAACTATTCGAAGTTGGTACAGCAATTTCAACGGATCTCCTGGATTTACGTTTGATGCTATAAACCTATTAAAAGAAAAATGTCAACAGTCTGAGCATCAAAAAGTATATGCTTGCTTGACAATGGACGAGATGTCTATAAGAAAGCAAGTTGAATGGAATCATGCTGAAAATAAATTTGTTGGGCACGTGGATTGTGGAACTATATTTGGAGATGGTGCAGAGAACTTAGATATGCCTGTGGCAAAGGAAGCGTTAGTATATTTGCTAACTGGAATAAACCAACGATGGGAAATTCCAGTAGCTTATTTTTTTGTCAATGGACTAATTGCAGAAGAAAGGGCAGAAATAACAATTAAAGTCCTTGAAATGGTTGCCACTTCTAAAATTGAAGTTATCGCTTTAACGTTCGATGGGCTGCCTGCAAATATTACCATGTGTAAACTTCTGGGTGCAGATGTTTATAACAATAGATCATATTTTAGACATCCATCACAGACTCATACTGTTAGTATATTTTTCGATGCTGCCCATATGATAAAATTGCTTAGGAATACTTTAGCCAGCAAGCGTACGCTATATACTAGTGATGGTGACGTAATAAAATGGGAGTATATACAAAAGTTGCACCAGCTACAGGACAATGCGTATTTTCATTTGGCCAACAAACTTAGGCGGAAACATGTCGACTGGATCAAAAATAAAATGAATGTGAAATTGGCCGCTCAAACATTGAGTGAAAGTTGTGCGACTGCATTAGAACAATTAATGGAAGATGGGCATCCAGATTTTGCAGGATGTACTGGAACAATTAAGTTTTTGCGAATGGCAAATAACGTTTTTGATGCTCTAAATTCCAAAAGCTTGTTTTCTATTGGTTACAAACGCCCGTTAATGACACAGAATATAGATTTTATGTTTTAACTTTTTGCAGAAGCTACTGAATATTTTTCATCAATACAGCTATCCAGTCCTGGAAAGTCTATATTAGAAACTCAGTTGAAAACGGAATTCTTGGGGTTTATTATTAATATGAACAACATGAAAAGGCTATATTTTGAATATGTTGAAACGGACTATTTAAAATACATCTTGGCATATAAACTTTCTCAAGATCATTTGGAAATGTTTTTTTCTTGTGTGCGTTCTATGGGAGGCAACAACAACAACCCGAACTGTAGACAGTTCGCGTCTGCTTACAAAAGATTGTTGCACCATAATGAAGTAAAATCTTCAGCAGCGGGTAACTGTTTAAAAATGGACGACACAAATATTTTATTAATTCCAAGTCGAAAGAAAGAATCAACTAATGCAGATGCACCAAATATAGAAGTTGAAAAAATTAATTTACTATACTCTTCAAATCAATTAATTAATTTAACATCTGAACATCCGATTGTATACATTGCGGGATTTGTAGAAAGAAGTATATTGACAAAAATTCAATGTAATATTTGTATAAGGCTTTTTAATGAAGATGAATCTATAAAATCATCATTTATTGATAAAAAAAACACTTGGATTTTTGCGATATCCGCTTAGAGACACTGTCAAAATATTGAAAATTGCGGAGCAAATTTTTAATTTATACAGAAATGAAGATAAACTTACATTAAAATATGCATTTTTTAAAATGGTTGTTAATACCATGCGCAATATACCATTCAATTCTGTTTTATTAAATTATAATGAACATGTAAATAACTTAGATTTATTAGAAAATCATAAATATTTTATAATTAAGTTAATGGTAAATTGTTACCTTAAAGTTAAATGTGCCCACTTTGGAAAGATCTATACCAGTTCGATGCCAAAATCCCTAATCAGACAAAACTTAACCAAATCCATAATTTTTAGTGGGCAATAAATAAATTATATTAAAATCAACTTATTTTATTACTTACCATCATTTCCTTCCATTAGTTTTTATATTTTTTTACTATACCTTTTCAACTTCAATTTCATAATTGATAAGCATAATTTCGCAAAAAGTAAGTTATATATGAGAACCAGTAAATTTAGAAAATGTAAATTAATTTTTAGAAATCATCTACCAAATTTCAGAAATAATTTTTGGTTTTAACTGTTTCATCATCTGTATACAGTTTAAACTTTCGTAAAAACACAATTGAATTTAAAAAATAATCTAATTGTTATAATAAATTATTGTTATGTGTTAGATAAAACAATGAAAAATAAGATAGTTACTAAATGCATAATCATTAATATTAGAAGTTATAAATATACAGGATTTATGCAACCCGAATAACATTAGTACGGTATTTGACCGCAATTGGGTCATGGCGCCGCTCTATATGTTGGATACCGGTGTAATTTGGCGTTGGCAGTCCATAGGTTATACGTCCATGGTAAGGTCGCTAAATTATGGGAAATCGAAAACGACGTCGAGCGGCCGTCTTTACCGAGGAGGAAGCTCTGTGCAAAAAGAGTTTCGCAGAAAATACGTATCGAGATCCCTCTGGGCGATTCATAGTTGCCCTCCCATTAAAACAAAGCGTAACCGCTTTGGGTGAATCCAGAAGGCGCGCTGAGCGCTGTCTATTCAGCCTAGAGCGTAAATTCATTAATAATCCTGCTTTATGCGAAAAATATCTAAACTTTATGAAGGAGTACGAAGCGTTAGGGCACATGGAAAAAATTGACGAGAAAGGCTCAACCGATTTTAGTTACTACCTCCCTCATCACGGGGTGATCAACGAAGGTAGCAAAACCAGAAAGCTCAGAGTCGTCTTTAACGGTTCTGCGCCAACTTCTAGCGGAACCAGCTTAAATCAGTTGCAGATGGTGGGCCCCACTATCCAGGAGACCTTGTTCTCTATTTTAACCCGTTTCAGACAGCACTCATTCGTAGTTAGTGGCGATATAACAAAAATGTATAGGCAAATATTATTACATGCAAATCATAGACCTTTGCAGCGTATACTATGGCGCGAACAACCTAGTGATCCAATTTCTGCTTTCGAATTAAAAACGGTAACATACGGAACCACTGCCGCGTCATTTCTAGCAATTCGGTGTTTGCACGAGCTCGCGAACGAGTGTGAGCAAGAATTTCCGGAAATCTCTACCATTATAAAACGCGACTTCTACGTGGACGACCTTCTGACAGGTGCGCCTACAGTGGAGCAGGCTCGTGAAATCATATCTCGCGTTACCGAAGTTCTGGAAAGGGCCTGCTTTCCTCTGCACAAATGGGTAGCTAAGGATCCCAGAATCCTCCAGCAAGCCGATCTACAGGACGTAGCCTCTCAAGCAGTGGATCTGACTCCAGCCGAAATTACTACCAAACTGCTAGGCATGTTGTGGAAGCCCAAGTCAGATCAATTTATTTTTTCTATCACTTTGCCGATGCTTCAAAGGGTCACTAAATGCTCCATCTTGTCTGAGATCGCCCAAATCTTCGACCCTATAGGCTTACTTTGCCCCACAACAGTCATCGCAAAGATTCTTTTGCAACAACTTTGGCAGGAAAAGTTGGGATGGGACGCTGCCCTTCCAACCCATCTGCATTATCAGTGGGTTAAGTATAGAAACGAGCTACCTAAATTAAATGCCTTAACTACTCCTCGCCATGCAATTGCAGTGGATCCTCAAATCTTGGAACTGCACGGGTTTTCGGACGCATCGGAAACGGCTTACGGCGCCTGTGTTTACGCTCGGTGCTTTGATTCAAAGGGAAAGGTTTCGGTAATACTTTTTTCTGCCAAAACTCGCGTAGCACTTTGATCGATAAAGTCCGTAAGGCCTTAACTGTAAAATTCTATCGTATCGTTTTCTGGACGGACTCCACCATCGTTCTTGGTTGGATTCGCGCCAAGTCAACCTCATTGCATACATTTGTTGCAAACCGCGTTGCGCAGGTACAACTACTTTCGGACATCAATGATTGGCGGCACGTTCCCACGGCCCAAAACCCTGCTGACCTACTTTCTCGGGGGCTTATGCCCGAAGGCTTACTTAAGTCCACCCTCTGGTGGAGCGGTCCAGAATTTCTCCAGTTGAAGGAATCAAAATGGCCGAACACCCAATTTAAAACCATAGCTTTACCCGAAGTGAAGAAAGTCACAACTGTGCTAAACCTTGTCGCGAAATGGTCAATATTTTCTCACTATTCAAGTCTTTCTAAATTGCGGCGCGTCTTTGCTTATGTACACCGATTTACGCGAAATTGTCGGGTACCAACTGCCCCGAAGCTTACTGGACCAATAACCGTTCCGGGGTTGCGCTCATCTTTAGCGGTTCTGATTCGATTGCCACAAAATGAATGCTTTGACCAGGAAATACGAATGCTTCGTGCCAATTCGGTAAATAAATTAAAGGGTAAATTGCAATCTCTAAACCCATTTCTTGACGCGAAGAGTGCTATGAGGGTAGGCGGGCGGCTTCAAAATTCTTCCCTTTCTTATGATGAAAGGCACCCTGCAATAGTTGATGGAAAACATCGGTTAGCATACCTCATAATGAAAGAGGAGCATCTCGTTCTTTTGCATGCCGGCCCTCAACATATGCTTGCCTCAATTAGATCGCGGTTATGGATTATCTCTGGCACGAATCTAGCCAAGAAAGTAGCGCGAGAATGCATTAATTGTTTTAGGTGCCGTCCCACTTCTCTCGTAGTGACGGGGTTACTAAAGTGGTGGGAATTCGCACTGCTACTGGCCATACCAAACGGGCATTGGTGAAAATCTGTCCCTTGCCAATGGCATCCGATTGAACTATCCAAAGTGCTTCGATTAAACTTTATTTGTAAAGCTTGTGTTAATGATTAGTTTAGGCAGTTATTTGTTCTCAAGTGAAATTATATATAGCCTTGTTATTTTGCATTTAATTAAGTTTGTTCTTTTGTTTTTTGAAAGCCAAGCCTTTCAAGGCGGGCGGCATGTTTAGTGTGTAGTATAACATAATCATCTGAGTTGTTTCTTCTTCTGTAATAATATATGTTGGAGCCCTCTCTAAATGAGTAGCGGTACTACAAGAATCTGTATTACTTTTCCCGGCGTTGGAAGCCGCAGCTGCGCACATTACTAAAATAAATTCGTTAAAACTAGCAGCATCAAGTCTTTTGTCTCCGTTAATAAAACCACTTATTGTGAATCCCAGTCAAGATATTAATACAAAAATGGAAAAATCCAGCGAATACAAACAATAATACAACTCGCGTGCACTCGGCTAGAGAAACCTCATTGCCGGAACCTGATATTAATACCCGGTTAACCACTGCATTATTGGCTACCGAGTCAGTCGACAGTTTGAATGTTATTACTCGAGATGGAGTACAAAACTTATCAACAAGAGCGCATACCTCGTCGGAAATTTTACTTGCTACTCTTGGAGGTAATTATCATCGAACACGCGCTTTACTCGATTCGGGCAGTCAGGTAAACTTCATAACAAGGTCCAAGGTCTGGGTTTGATGACTGTTAATCATGGAAATGGTCAAACTACATGTCAAATTCGATCTACAATTCATCCATCAGTTGAGGTGGAATTGAACACCGTCGTCCTGCAAAAAATTTGTGGAAAATTGCCAGCGTCGCATCAAGATTGTTCAAAATGGCCGCACTTGCAGGGATTGACATTAGCCGATCCCGGCTTTGCCACGTCGGGACCTATCGACCTCCTGATTGGAGCGGAAATCTTTCCATAAGTGCTGCTCGGAGATAGACGGTTAGGTAAAAGGGGAGAACCCGCGGCCCTTAGTACGATATTCGGTTGGGTTTTTATGGGACAAACTGGCACTCTCAGTAGGGCATCTACGAATCTGGTGTGTAATACGGCAGTACCAGCGCTGGATGATGCGCTCAAACGCTTTTGGGATTTGGAAGATGTTGCTACGGTTCATGTCACCTCGCCTGAGGACAAGGAGTGTGAACATTTGTTTTCGTCGACCCATTATCGCCACAATGACGGTCGATATTCGGTAGCTTTACCATTTCGTGTTCCGAAACCGACCTTCATGGATTCTAAACTAATAGCCAAGAAACGGTTACTATCTTTGGAAAGACGACTTGCTCGAGATCCCGATCTTCGACAAGCATACATCGATTTTGTGCAAGATTATTTGGATAAAGGACATATGATAGAAGTGGCTCCAGACCATCAATCCAATAGCGGTTATTTTATACCTCATCATTGAATTGGGCATCCCAGTACGGGAAAAATTAGTGTAGTATTCGATGCTTCTGCGCAAGATGCGCAAGGAACTTCTTTAAACGAGTCGCTCTTAGTGGGGGAAAAATTACAGAAGGATATTGCAACTCTGTTGTTGGGATTTCGATCACATTCGGTAGTTTTCACTGCCGACGTATGCCAGATGTACCGCCAAATTATGTTCCATCCTGAATATCGTAAATTTCAGAAAAAATCTTGTGGCGATTTAAATTAGAGGATCCAATTATTACATATATGCTCATAACTATCACGTACGGAGTATTTGCGTCTCTTTTCCTCGCCCTTCGAAGAATTTTACAACTGGCCAAGGATGAGTTACATAAGTTTCCTTTAGCGTCAGAAATTTTAACTAAAGATGTCTATGTCGACGTCATCATTACTAGAACGTCATCTATAGCGGAGGCAATTGTTATTCGAAACCAACTGATTTCAATCTTTGAATCAGCGGGAATGGAATTAAAAAAGTGGTCCTCAAATTCTCCTGCATTATTGTCAGGTTTGGCGCCGGAGAATTGTCAGAGCCCTCTCACTCATGATAAAGAGTCGGCGAAAACAATTAAAATCTTGGGATTGCAATGGAACCCAGCCTCAGACGACTTCACTTTCCTAATTGCACCTTAAAATCTCCGTGTACAAAACGAGGGGTTTTATCGGAGTTGGCTCGTATTTTCGACCCGTTGGGCTTTGTGGCCCCTTTGGCTATATGTTTGCTAAATTCACCATGCAGAAATTATGGACATTGGGTAGTGGATGGTACGACCCGATTCCGCAAGAAATCGAATTACACTGGATAAAGTTCAAAAATGAACTCGGTGCTTTACAACAAGTTCACATTCCTCAAAATGTGATCGACCTTAATTATCATGACTTGGAAATGCACGGATTTTGCGATGCCTCAGAAAAGGGGTATGCTGCCATCATATTTTTTCGTATCACCGATGAAGTTCGTCGTACGAGTGTTCGGTTGGTTTGCGCGAAATCCAAAGTCGCACCACTGAAACGCGTGTCCCTGCCTCGATTGGAATTATGCGCTGCACTTTTGTTAGCAAGGCTTTCGGCGTTCGTCCAGCAAACGTATAATTTCCGGATTCCTCCCGACAAAATCTTCGCTTGGTCGGATTCCACAGTCGCATTAACATGGATAAAGTCATCACCCCACCGATGGAAGACTTTCGTAAGTAATCGAGTGAGTCAAATCCAGGACCTTATTGCTCCAACGCAATGGTCGCATATTCGAACGGGAGAAAATCCGGCAGATGTTGCTTCTCGTGGGGCCATGCCTGCTGAACTTGTGTTACATCCATTATGGTGGACGGGTCCGGCGTGGTTAACGTCGCCAAGGGTGGATTGGCCTTGCCCCATGGATATACAAGTATCCTCGACACTAGAAGCCTCCCAATATAGAAGACTCAAGTCCCCGTTACTTGATGATCTGTCATCGTTTAGACTGATTCTTCGTATTGTCGCGTATACCAATCGTTTTATAAATAATTGTCGAATGGGACAGGCTAAATTGACCGGTTCATTGGATGCCAGAGAAATTCATCGGGCAACGTTCACCCTAGTCAAATTTGTTCAAAAGGAATCATTTGGTGATATCTTGGATCGACTTCAACGACAGGTTCGGTTGCCAAAACCCTTGTCAAAATTAAATATTTTCATAGATCGTAATGGTATCCTCAGGGTGGGCGGTCGTCTGATCCACTCCAACCTCTCATTTGAACAAAAGCATCCAGCATTATTACCTCGCGTCATCGATTTACGTATTTATTGATCGAATACACCAATCGTAAACATTTACACGTAGGTCTTACGGCTTTGCACAACATTCTTGTCCAACAATTTTAGATTCTATCACCGCGACGAGCGATTCAACAAGTACTTTCCAGGTGCAATCGGTGCTTTAGAGTTCTTCCACAACCAGTTCATCCTCATATGGGAGATTTACCCCAATGTCGTGTTACCCAAGTCAGAGCGTTTGCCCAAGTCGGGGTAGATTTCGCCGGTCCTTTCTTAACGCTCACCAGCAAATTACGGAGGGCCCCGGTTTTAAAATCATATGTATGTTTGTTCGTGTGTCTGTCAACTAAGGCAGTACACTTAGAGCTAGTTTCAGAACTTTCTACAGAGCCCTTTCTGGCATCGTTGCGCCGTTTTGTTGCGGGCGAGGGGAATGTTCCCTTATTCAATCAGACTGTGGTACCAATTTTGTGGGCGCAGATCGGTTGCTTCGAGAGTATGCTCACAGGGCGGCAAATAAGAGCTCAAGTTCCGCTGAAAGTTCAACCCTCCTTCCGCCCCACACTTTGGTGGAATCTGGGAAGCCGGCGTCAAATCTACTAAATTCCATTTAAAACGAGTAATAGGAGAACAACGGCTGACATTCGAAGAATTCTATACGGTGTCTGTACTCAAATTGAGGCCGTTTTAAATTCGCGGCCACTTTGCGCGTAAAGTTCTGACCCTAATGACCATTCCGTATTGACCCCAGGGCATTTTCTGACGCTGGCTCCCCTGTCGGCAATTCCGGATCCGGAATATTCATCGACCCCGACCAGCCGACTAAAGCGTTGGCAATTGCTCCTGAGTTGTCACCAGTCATTTTGGAAACGTTGGCACCTCGAATATCTGCATACCTTGCAGCAACGCCATAAATGGCATGATCCCTTAGTTCCCGCGTTAGCTAAGGATACCTTGGTGCTAATCAAGGATGAATTAGCTCCTCCTCTGCAGTGGCGGTTGGGGCGAGTGACCGATTTACACCCGGGTTCAGATGGGGTTTGTCGCGTAGTAACTTTGAAAACTCCTATAGGAGCGTTGAAACGACCAGTTGCCAAACTGTGTCCTCTGCCCACTCAGTAACATTGAAAAAAATAAAAATACCGCACGCGTATTTTAGTGAGCGGTTATGTTCATGTCAGTTAATTTTAAGACTATTGCATCTTTATGCGCCTTTTTATATTCTTCGTATTTTTTAGTTGTTTTTAATTAGTGTTATAAATAGTAAAAGCTAAGCGTTTTGAGCACTCATGTGTATTGGTAAATGCCTATACTCCGAAGTCATAATTGTGGCATAATAAGAAGTCAATTGCGGTTGTGTGGCGGAGAGAACAGCTCTGCCATCTGTTGGGAAAAAGAAGCTTGAGCTGAGCAGGAAAATCAAAACGATCGAGCACACAGACACGAACGGTTGTTGTGAAATTTTTTACTGAGTGGTTCAAGACAAAGAGCCGCAAAAAACATCGAAAAAGCAGTGTGGGTCCGATCAGTGAAATTCGCCTATTCAGTCGCATTCATGGGCATTGTCCGCAATTGTAATTAGTCTGCGTGGGACCAGAAGATCGAGGCTGTGTGAATCCCTTTTTCGAAACTGATGCAAGCAACCGACGATGTGCTTGGGTTTGGGCGCCATTTTATGCTCGTGACCGGGCTTGATGCCCATCGACGTTCGAACACAGGTGACCTCATGGTATGTTTGGCTCAAAATAGTAAGCAAGTATTCATTGTTAACAATTTGTGTTGATAATTACAGCTAAGAATTCGAAGATACGGGAGACAATTCGGGAAACAGCACAGAAACGGCAAATTTCCAAATACAGTCCACTTATGAGCTTAGCTCGCTCTTGTACCGCCTTTAATTAAATAAAATTAATGTTTGTTAATTGCAGGTGCTTTTTATTGACCTAACCAGAACTCATTACTAAATATTTCCATTGTAAGCACTTCACTGGCATAGTCTCCCTAGACATTGCCAAAGCCTTTGACACCACTTGACATAAAGGTCTAATTCACAAATTAATCAAGTTTAAATTTCCAACTCGTCGTATTGAATTGATTAACTCTTTTCTGTTAAATCGAAAATTCAGAGCCAAAGTAGGTAGTTATTTTTCTAAAAACATACACTCTTGAGGCTGGTGTTCCTCAAGGTTCAGTGCTTTTCCCTACACTATATAACCTCTTCACATCCGACATTCCTATCCTCGACGACCACAGAGTCCAACTGGCCACATACGCCGACGACACAGCTATTCTTTTCATAGCGTTAATCTCAATATGACAATTAACCTTCTTCAAAGACGCATCAATGATATGGCGCATCAATGATAACGCTGAAAATGTTGTGCAAGCGACAAATAGTACGCCTCTGCTTCAACACATTCAAACGTACTCCTCAGTGAATGTACGAATTATGACGAAACAAACGACTTTACATATAAGCGTCCTAAATGTACTCGTATTTTAAATTTAAAATAAATTGTTATTTTACTAATCATTCTTCTTGAGTTTTGTTTCAGATTCCACCTACTATTCACTACTGTTGTTGTTTGTTTTGTAAACTTTCTGTTTCAGAGATTCACCGCATCATCTTTATCATCACCATTTTATGTACTTTCCCGTAACCTACCCACTTCTCCCTTGTCGCCCCACCAAAGTTCTGCCCAAAATAATAAGAAACTTCTTTAAAAATCTTCCTAGTTGGTCTAAATGATGAACTCCCATAATATTAATGGTAATAAGAGTCTTGGCACTCGCACCCTTTAAAACATACTGATAGAGTAACGCGGCTCTCAACATCTTACTGATATTCAAATTAATAATAAGGATGTTGGTTTCTACATTAACAAGTTTCTACAAGATGATATTAAATATAGACTTTTAACGTCTCCATGGATTCCTGAGGCCAGTTTTAATGTTCCTGTAAGCGAGAATAAAAAAATTTCAAATCAAATACATGTTTCAAATCAAATGCAAACGTTTTCCGTGTCTAGTTTATATACCGTGTGCTGAAGAAGGTCCCCTATGCCAGTTTTGTGTAATTTTTTCAAGTGATTCTGGAACTATAGGCAAAGGTAAAAATGAAAATCAAAAATTACTATCGTTTGTCACCGTGCCGTTTAAACAATGACATAAAGCCATTGAAAAATTTAAAGATCATTCCACTAATCAATATCATATTAGTAATGTGCTAAAAGGTAAAAAGTATATTCATGCTTATCAGAAACAACTTCCGGATATCAGAAATACTCTCGATACTTCTAGGCAAATCAATGTTGCAGAAAACAAAATCAGATTAAAAGCTATACTTGTTGTAATCAAACTATGCGGACGACAAGAGTTGGCTTTGCGAGGAAGTGCGGATTCTGGACCTCTAGATTTGGATGATCCAGAGCCAGTTGTTAATGATGGAAACTTTCAGGCTTTGTTGAGAATGCGGGTACTAAGTGCGGATGACAATATGAAACGCCTTTTTAATAGTGCACCAAGAAATGCTATGTACATTAGCCCTAGCATCCAAAATGACCTAATGAACATTTGTGGAAACATAATCCAAAATGTTTTGTGCCAAAAAATAAATGCTGCCAAATGTTTTTCGGTACTAGCTGACGAAACGACCGACATAGCAGGAGTGGAACAGATGTCACTTTGCGTCCGTTATATTGAACAAAGGGAAAGGACAAATGATTTCGTATTACAAGAGCACTTTCTTGAATATACGCCCTTAATAGAAACATCTGGAAAAACTATTTCAGATACAATTTTGGATACGCTAAACGCTTTAAATATTAATTGCTCCTACATGTTTGGACAAGGATACGATGGTGCCGCTTCTATGAGTGGATGTTTTAAAGGTGTCCAGAGCGTTATTCGTAGAAAGTATCCAGCAGCTTTCTATGTTCATTGCACCTCTCGTTCGCTGAATCTTGCAATTGTTCAGCATATTCAAAATTGTTTTGGGACCATAAAATCAGCATTTATAAACATATCGGCTAAAAGAATCCATGTTTTGAAGGCAAAGATTAAAATGTATTATCCTGAATCACGATGGACTAAATTAATTTCTATGTGTGAGACTAGGTGGGTAGAGAATCATGATGGCCTTTTGAGATTCAAGGAAATTATTGTAGCTATCGTAGAAACACTAGAAAAATGTCAACTGCAACTGATTCAGAAACATCATTAAAAGCGAATCAGTTCTTAAAAGCTATTATTGCACCAGCATTTGTAATTAGTATTTGTACAGCAGAAAACATATTTAAACATACAACATATTTAAACATACTTGTGCAAAATATTTACATGGTAATCAACGGTATGCGTCAAAACGTGGATTCTTGCTTTTCCAAAATATTTTCTGAGTCTGTTTCAATTTTGGAGTCTATAAACGGAGAAATGAAAGTGCCAAGGTTAGCTGCTAAACAAACCCACCGTTGTAACGTTTCTGCAAAGTCTCCAGAAAAATACTTTCGGAATGCAATTGCAGTGCCATTTTTCCATGATTTTTTAGAACAACTTAATTCAAGGTTTACAGCCCACAAAACTACAATCTCGGTTCTTCAAAATCTTCTTCCCAAAAACTGTGTTAATTATAATTTTAAAGAAGAAGATTATTTGTCAATTAAGGAGTATTACGCAAACCACATAGAAGAAGATAGTTTGGAAGCTGAAATTGAGATGGAGATGTTACACTGCTAATGAACTACCTAAAAATGCCAGAGACATTAAATCAATGTTTGTCGCACTTTTCCGAACGTATTTCTTTTAATAAAAGTATTAGCTACTCTTCCTGTGACAACTGCTACTCCTGAACGATCTTTTTCAAGTACTTGAAATCTTCACAGCTAGAGCCAGGCGATTGGATTTTGTTTTGTAAGATTTTTTATTGTTTATACTTGTTTGTTTGTTTTCTTTTAAAAATGTTTACTATAAAATGACTTATATTGATTACAATAATTATGTATTGCTGTATAACCCTTACTTAATTAGAATTAAAAAATATTTTATTTACTTGTAAAGTGAAGTTAAATTAATGAATTTAATATAATTTTAATTTAATATTTTACCGTACTTTATTATTTATTTTTGTTTTATGATAAATTAACCTTTACTTAATCAAAAATTAAAATATTTGTATTTTAATAATATTATTTTATTTGGCGGATACATTTATTCGAAAGTTTATCAAAGGTATAATAAAAGGCATCATAAGTACCAAACTACATTTTTACATAAGCTTGATAAATATTCGAAAATTGATTAAACTTAAAACCGAACTGAGGTGTAAACTGATTACCAATTTACACCAAACACCCAATTTCTTTTTGGAGTTGAGTTAACCACTAAGTTACCATTAATTTCTGTATATGTATATATTTATCTAAATAAACATGGTGACACTCCGGAAGCCTCTTTTAGCTTTGGGGAATAAATTGATGAAATTTCATAACACATTATTAAATTTTTGCATATTTATTTTTAAATTCAGTTTAATCCATTTGTAACATGCAAGGAAACATGCGTGACCTTGAAATCTCAAAAAAATTTCACCTGCGACGAAATTTCGCTCCGCAATCTCAATCACATCTTAAAACATCCCTCCCCCCCAAATAAAAGTCTGTCTACGGCCCTGTAGAAAATACATGGAAAACGGATGGCCTAAGCAAGTAAACGAAATTTTAAAACCATACTGAGACAGAAGAGAAGAAATAAGAACAGAAAACGAAACAATTTTATGGAGACACCGAGTTGTAATACCAAGAAATTTACAGAAACAAATGTTAATGGAATTAGACGCAGATCACTAGGAATTGTCAAAACCAAATCTCTGGCTAGGTCATACTTATGGTGGCCGAAAATTCACCAAAACGTCGAAGAAAAAATCAAAGCATGCGTGCCGTGTTTAAAAAATCTACCGGATCCACCAAAAGCGCATACGTATGGATGTCCTAGATCTAAATGGAAAACAAATTTCCATCATTGTGGATTCATTCACTAAATGGACTTTTTCATAATGGATTTATTATGAAAACCATGACAAGCAAAGAAACCATCGAAAAGCTGCAAGAAACAATTGCAAGATTTGGCTTACCAAAAGTCGTCGTGTCAGATAATGGTAGACAACTGGTATCAGCCCAAATAAGAGAGTTTTACAATAAAAACGGTATTAAACTCATCACCTGCCCACCGTATTAGGCACGCGCAAATGGTGCAGCCGAAAACATCGTAAAAACGTTTAAAAACAAACTCAGAGTAGCGCTAGAAAAAAAAAACGCTCATACCGAGCTAAATCGTTTTCTCATGAGTTACAGGAACTCTCAACACTGTGCAACAAAAGAAACACCAGCAACGCTAATGTTTAGCAGAAAAATACAGACTGGATTTACTACGAAAAAACGACGATAACACAAATCAGCACTGGGAAGTAGTAAGAAATCGAATGCAGGAAGATCAAGAGAAGAAGAAAAAACGCTTAAGGGGGAAAGAAATGCGGTACAGAGAAAATGAATCAATCATGGTACGAGATCATCGAAATATAAACCAAACGTAATGGTGTGAAGCGACAATTCGACGTAAAATAGGAAATTCGTTATATTTATGTGAGATGAAACAGGGAGAAATCTGGAGAAGGCAAACAAATCAAATACGAAGACGAGGAGAAGAAGGAATAGGTCAAGGAAACAAGGCACGAAACCGAGGGTTAGCAAGAAGCAAGGTTGCGTATCCTTTTAATGATGTAATTATAAATGCTAACAAGGCTAGTAATAGTAATGTAATTGAATGAGGAAAATAACAGTAGTTTCAACAGTGAGAAGGTATCAAATAGCTCAAATCAGTATAGTAGTGCAAACTCAAATCATAAAAATGAGTCTTTTACAGAATACGATGAAGTTGCTCTAGATAATTGAAACAGGTCCGTACAAACAGACGATATGGAAACTCCAACACCAGACAAAGGTATTGGAAATAGCAGAGCCTCCAGGACTAAGAAACTTCCCAACAAGTTAACTCATTTCGGTTGTACAAGATCAAATATATTCAAAATCATATACAAATATTATTTTTATACTTAAGGAGGAAGAAGTGTAATGCATCGGCGCATGTGCCCAACTAGGTAGGGACCATAATTGTAAGGTAGGAAGTTGGGGAGGTCTCGCCTCGACTTGACTCTTGCGATGTTCAGATGTAATTTACACGACTACTGAATAAATGATCGTGATTAGATGATAAGTGATTAGACTTACTATCATCCTAATTAACGGACTTTACAAGGAATATTTGATTTGAACCAAATTTGGAGTACATATTAAGAATACATTGAAGAAAATTCTGGTGAAAGTTTCATCTCCTAAAAATAATCCATTGTGGCCTGTTTGTCCTTTAAATTAATTGTTCAAAATTTGACGGTTTGTTGATTCTTATATGTCAGCATAATCAACCATTTTCCATCAGATATTTTATATATATTTACATAATGAGTGAATAAAAATAAGTTACGACCCTTACCACACACCCCGTACCCCAAACATAGAGTTTGAGTCATATGGATCCGATTTTCTTCATATTTGATTTCTACTATACATTTTAAACATATTTACGAATAATTTAAGTAAAAATAGTATGCGACCCTTATTTTACTATTTCAACCCTTAACATACTATTTACAGTCAAAATGCTCTGATTTCATTCAAAAAAGCGTTTCATAAAAGGTCATTCTCATATAGGATTGACAAATGGCGCAGCAATAAGCGGCGTCAAATGCCTAATTTCGACCGCATTCGAATTCGATTGCAAAAATGTGGATTTTTACACTACCACTAATTATAGGTACATAATTAATAGTTACAATTAAATTTTATTATTTTAATTACAATTAGTATTTTCGGATTATAAATATCATTACATAAAACTACATCTTACATTTACAACAATATCACAAATAAACACGCAATTAAATAATAAAAGAATTTTAAATTATTAGACTATATCATTCAAATCGCAATAGTAAACCAATCTACTATTATTTACTAACTCAAAATACTAAATGCGCGAATCGGTGTTGCAGTGGAACTTGGCCTATATTTGCGACGGTCACTAGTCGCTCAAATGAAACGACGTGTAAAAGAAACTGGGATTTAGGTTTTAGACATATTTGATCAAGTGTCTGCCATCAAGTGTTAAAAATTAAGCTTTTACGATGAATAGGCAGCCGTCGATTTGTTGGCTATGGTCACGGCAACTATTACATTATAAAAATGAGGATTCGTAACTAGTTTTTTTAGTGATTATAACATCAAAATGTCTGAATAAACAAAATTAACAAATATCGCAAGTTTGGTGAAACACAGAGCTACATCGACGAATACTTCACATGCCAAATATTTCGTATTTGGCAATCGACAAATGCTGCAAGTGTGGAAACAATTTATCCTAAGTGACATAACGCGCTCTTCCAAATTATAAGCATCAATGGATTAAATATGTGGATTAAATATTTGTTCAATTGATTTCTGAAAATCCTATTCATGTGCTAATTAATTTCATGTTCATACTAATAACATGATGGGATTAAGCGAAACATTTCATACATTGTATTCAAAATTTTTAGTATTTTAAGTCAGTTTAAAAATAAATACATGCACCGGATCTTTAAGTTAATAAAGAAAGACTAATTCAATATACATTAGATACATATAGGATGTGTTTAAATGATTGTCGATCCAGAATGCTGAAAAAATACATTGACTGCACCTGCGAATGGAGCGGTCACAACGTTCACGGAACGAGTTCACAAAAATCTTCTTTTTTGTTGTTGATTCTTTGCATGTAATTTGTGAAGGCATTCCGCATGAGAAATCAGCGGATACTTCTCGGTGTATCAGCTAATATTTCTCTGTGTAAAATGCACTTTAATTACACATGCTTATACTGTGCGATCAAAATAATATTGCTGGGAAGTGCGTTGTCATATCAATTTTCATAAGAACATAATATAATGCGGGTTCAACGCAATGTGTCGATGCGCAACCCCGTTATTGGTCAACATACATTTCGTTCATTCTACTAATATTTTAATAATATTTTATGTTTTCCAACAATTACAATAATATGGCTTTTTATACTTAATAATAGTTATTTATGTAACAAGGGAATTATAAAGACGTTAAATTTCCCGAGGTACATAGATAATTTTATTCCCTACTAAACTAACGTTTTTATTCCAAAAATAAACTAATTTTAATTAAATTTCGCTATTAATTTAAAATAATCAAGTTACTTGAGCATAGAAATGGCATAGTTTTAAATATCAGTTTCTTAAAATTTGCAAAAATGAGTGACGCTATTGAAAATATTCCTCCAAATTTGCTAGAAAAGGCCGAGAAAGCTCGAGCAACTCTATTGCCCGCAAAGTCAGAAACGCAATGTTTTGCTTTCTTCGTTTTTCCTCTATAACTGATATAAAACAATTGGAAAAATGAGGGATGTTATGAGGCTATAACAGCCCTCTCATTATTCCCTTAGAATATTAAGACTATCATTATGTATACCGTAACTAAGGTATTAGTTGTTTCTTATATAATAGTAAGGAATAAACAAATTTAAAAGTGTCTGACAATTAGATTTGATAGATATTTCTCTATTAAGAGCACAATGTTATAGCTTGTCACTCGGCACAAAATGTTGTCAAAATCGCTTATAAAAGTAGGCTTTTGCGCTTCAATTTGATAACAAAAGTTGTCACTTTACTGCGGTAGATCTTTTTACTTACTTTACCGATCGGTTAGTTATTGAATGACAACATTGTTACCTTGGTTACTGATACTGATTAATAAACGTTTCCTTAGTTACCGAAGGTTTAATCAAAATTTATTTGTTGTCAAAATATTAATTTTGCAATTTTTATTTAATTTTAAATCGATTGTAGGAAAAATCTTGAGTGTATTTCGAACGCAAAGTGCCTTTGTCGCTCGCAAATTATCAACAACATTCTGCCTCGAACGACAAACTATCACTTTGTGCTTTTAATACACAAGTAGCTATTTTGTCCAATGTCGTTTTGAAAAAATCAAAAGTCGCAAAATTTAATAGCAATCTGCATGGTCAATCATTTAAAAACAAACTTTAATAGAGTGGATGAATGTTTAACTCAAATTAATTAAAATATTTACGATACATATCCATAGGTAAAGCTGTAAAAATTTTCCATTTTTGAATTTGATTCAATCGTTCCATTCCTTTTCATCAACTCCTTCCATATCGTCTTGTTCCAAACAGAGATTTAAAACGACCTTGCTACTTACAGACTTTTGTATCTTTAAAAATAAAAATAAAAAAGAAATTAATATAATATTGTATGTGTCTAATTAAGAGATGGACATCTCAATTACATGTTTATTTTAAAATAAACAAAAAATATCTTTAATGTGTGGGTACTTGGATGCAAAAGCTACGTGCTACACAAGAGAAGAAAATAAATCTTTTCTTCCCCAGGATAAACTTACTGGCTAACGTGCAGTGGATGGCAGTAATTCAAGGAAAGAAAATATCATTGTACTCCCATGTGTAAAAGATGATTTTGTACTTCCCTCGTAGAAGAAAGTATTCGAAATTTCTATAATCGTTTTCGAAATTTCACTTTTTTTACTTTTTAGAATGCGCAAACTACACAAAATCATATTCACTAATTTCGGTCAGTAGGTCTGTTTGTTTCTTTAAACCATTATATTTCGGAATCTTTTCAAAAATCCAGAAGGCATCGTGTTGCATACATCAAGGGAATTCCAACAGTGTGTCTACTTGTATATTTTATTACGTTTTTAATTATTTATTTTAAAAATTTATCAAATTTGAAATAATAACTTCGGCACGTTTTAATATCTTTTTTGAAAATTCATATTTTTCAAAAATTCAAAAAGCATCATCAGATTGTCTGATGATGGTTTTTAACCGAAACATGTAACGCTAATTAATAAATACTATATTGGAGAAGACTTTGCGTTTTTACTCAGAATTTTAATTAAATTCACTCCAATTTTGAGATTGATGGATAAACTACAAACTTTAATTCAAAAAGCATCGTGTTGCATACATCAAGTTCTTTCCAACAATATATGTACTTCTACATTTTATTACGTTTTTAATTATTTATTTTGAAAATTCATCAAATTTGAAATAATAACTTAACGACGATTTTTAATAACTTTTATTACGTTTTATTAATTATTTATTTTAAAAAATCATCAAATTTGAAATAACTTCGCCATTTTTTAATAACTTTTATGCAAATTAATATTTTACCAAATGTCCAACAAGGGCCTTCCAACAGTATGTCTACTTGAATATTTTAATACGTTTATATTTATTTATTTTAAAAATTCATCAAATTTGAAATAATAAATTCGGCACTTTTTAATAAGTTTATGCAAATTAACCTTTTTGAAAAAGACCCGATTAAAACATAATTTGCGTCCTTTTTTCTACCTGCCCATAAATGTTATTGATTTTGACCAAATATTGATCATATGTTTCATGAACCCCCAAGTGACGAATGCTTTCAAATAACGTGAAGAATACCGTTTGACCTGGAATTTGCAGCATATTTGTTCGGATTTCTTTCAAATTTAGATTCCAGTATGTAGTAATTTTAACCATAATTGTACTTAATTTAATTGAAATTAGGCTAGGACCCACATTTTACAATTTTAACCCTCAATACACCTTACAGTTTGATTGGCCAGATTTCTTTTAATTTGTCTTCTATGAATAAATTCAAACATAAATTCAACTAGAAAAGGTAGTTTTGGTCTATTTGTCCGAGTTATCTTCTAAACAGCAACCATGTACTTTAGTGAGTACCTATTCAATGCTTTGTAGAACAATTTATCTGAATAAAAATTGTTGTTTCTTAAACTTTTGATAAAATTATTGTTCAAAATAAACATAGTTACAGCGAGACATGGCTGCAAACATGGCCATTTCAGTACTGAAAATACAACCAAAAAAGTAATTTTGGACAGGATGAATGCATTCGGAGGCGATATAAAAATGCATGGTAACATGCAATAAAAATTATAAAATAATTGTAACTATAAGGATGGTATATTTTAATTTAATATTAAAATACACCAGTCCCAATTCAGATAAATTAGCGGGATTGCAGCCAAAATATAAGAAAAAATTGTTGTCACTTAGTGTTAGCTTTCGGAATTACTTTATTCCTGCTTCAGTCACTCTACAAGATTATGTTTTTAGATTACAAATACAAGTAAAAATCTACAATAATATAATTTAACTTACAATAAATGACTTATGTTAAGTTAAGCATATCTTAAAAAACATAAATGACATTTGAAAAAATAATTAATATTTTTCTAGTTTTGACATGTAAAAAGTGACTTTTCAAAATTCATTGCATTTGCCAAACTACACATATTTTACATAGAGTCAAGCCAATTTAAGAAAATTAGTTGCGCGTTTGAGCAAAACCCCACTCAGCCATGACAGAGAAAAGTTGCTTAGTCAAGTTAACGGCTGAATGTAGCTAAAGACATCCCTACAATTTTAATAAAATGAACCCGTGCAAACATAATTGGGCGTTCCCTTTCCCATTTGTTTATCCTATATAAAGTGGCTTCACTCTTAACTAGTTGTAAAATAAAAATATTTCACAACTGGTGACAAAAAGTTCATAAAAGTGCCTCTTAATTTTTAATACAATTCAAGAAATCAATCATTATCATCAGTTAAAGTTTTTTGAAAGTTATTTGGTAAAATTAGAAAAAAATCTTGTAACTTGTTAGGAAATGTGATTTTGTGCAAACTTCTGAGATTTTATTTCTGAGATTTATTTTATAACACGATATATAAAATATTAATCCACTCGCTATATGAAATAAAACATTTCCTAACAAGTTATATAAATAGCTATTATCCAATTTCGAGAGTAGCATAAAAACTCTCGTACAATATTCGTAATAATAGTGATTTATTTCATTCGTAAAGGAACTCCACTCGCTACTCAATTTCCCTGACTCACAAATAGGTTTGTTCTATCGAGCAATTTCCATGAAATATAATCTATAATACAGCTTTAATCGGGGATTAGTTCGGTAGGATTCGAAAATGCCTGCCTAAGAAATCTAAAATGCGCATGCGTGTCCAAAATAGGTGTGAACAATCAGACCGGCCACAAACTTGTTTATGACATGATAGAACAGCCGGTAATTTGGTTGATGGTGATTTGTGTATTAACGTATTGGAATGCAAAAAAATCATAAAGCAAAAGCGTATGCTTGATAGAACAAACCTAATTTAATCCCACTGTTAACACTCATATCAAAACGAGTATCATTAATATCTAATATATTATTTATTGTAGTACTTGCAGTTTTTTTGAAAATTAGGAATTACTCCGATTTGCAAATAAAGTAAATACGGAGTGATAAAACTTTTTCGGAAATTATTGACAAAGTGTCATCACTCCGTAATCGCAGACTTTGCTTTCACCAAATTTTAATTTAAAACTACATTTAGGGTAGAAGCGATGTATATATATATATACGAGTTATAAATACGGGGCAGTACTTATATTAATATTTCACTGTTCATTGACTAGTATTGTTTAAAGAAAAATTGAAGGAAATATTGAGATGACAATCTCTTAAGTAAAATACGAATAATTAGTCTACCTCATCTTGTTTAGTTTTTGTTTGACCAGACATGTCAGCGTTCCAGCCTAATCGGTTGAAGGGTTGTGATGCACCAATGAATGGAGTGGATGCTGATTTATTGATAGTTCGTGTGTTATTGCTCAAATTGTTTTGAGATTCAGACACTGAAAAAAATTGAATTACAAGATTAGCCATTGCTTTTAACACTTAAGGCGGGCGATTCATATAGTACATTACAAGTATAATTTTAGAAGAGAGCATTCTTCTTCTAATTCACACGCCAAGAACTCTAACGGCTCACTTAGAAATATTACAAACCGAGGTTGAAAGTATTTCATTTCTGTCGAGAGATGAGATAGTTGACCGAGTCGCGAAGCGCCAAGGTCACCTACATCTCAAGACAGTAATGAAACTTTTCATCTAGGCTCGTATACTATTTTATTTACAATTATACATAAAACCGAAAATAAGTGATAATAAATTTAAATTTCTGAAGTTTTGAACCGTCAAACCTACATTAAAACAAAATTCCGATCAATATCAAGCTGGTAATTTTGTTTTTCTAATTTTGGCATGTAAAATGTGACTTTTCAAAATCGATTGTAGTTGGCAAACGGCACATTTTACGCAACTGGTGATGAAATGAAAAATATTTCACAACTGGTGATGAAAAGTTCCGAATAAAGCCTACTTGTTTTGATAAAATTTACTAAATTATTAATATCAAGTTTAAAAAACTCTTTTTTGAAAAGGTTTTTGTAAAAATTAGAAAAAATCTTGTATGCAACATGTTAGGTAATGCTATTTTGTGTAACTCGCGTTATTTTGCAGAACTTGCTGCGCTCGTCCCGCAGAAATCCGCTCGTTACACAAAAAAATGCATTTTCTAACTGGTTGCATAAATAACTATTAATCACTCATGCATTTGACGTTTGACATAGTATCTACCTATCTATTCCCAATGACATTAATTATTTCAATTACAACTTAAAAGCCTTCACTACAATATTAAAGTGCAATTGCAAATATTTTAATTAATTAAAAAAAAATATTAATATTTTTTTTCTACGACTATTAATTAGTACCTTCTTTATATAGAGAATTTCTGTGGTGTATCGCTATTCATTACTCACAGGTGTTGATTAATATTTTCATTAATCAACTATTTCCAACCAATCACAAAATTGCAGGTTATTTATCAAGTGATCTGACGTTCACATACAATAAAATGTTAATTCAATACCTTCAATGCATTTGAAGATTGTTCAAATGTTACTATTAATTTTAATACATATACTAATAAATGAATAATAAAACTATAATTATTTTCTTAGCTTTTATAATCCATGTATGAATTAATTCAGTTTTAAAAATTATATATTTTTTTTTAATTTTTGATAATAGTCGTAGAAAAAGCATAGTATTCTACTTGCGTGAAATGGCTATTACTCACAAGGATAGAGTTTGCAACACGAGCCGCAGGCGAGTGTCGTAAACTCTATCCTTGTGAGTAATAGCCATCATTTCACGCTCGTTGAATAATATACTATAAATACATATTTTGTTTATTTGTTTGACATAGAATTTTATTTTTCATTGTAATATATTACTGTATTTCCATTGCAATTTGCTATATTACTGTATTTCCATTGCAAAATTCATTAATTAAAGAATTTTGTTAATATGCATGGTTTTATTTTCTACAAAAGTGGATAAAATCAGGTTTAGCATACGTGAGCAAAGTCATTTAATCACACGTCTGATTGGGGCCTTCGCCTACGGCTCGGGCGCCCAACATTCAGACTAGTGATTAAATGACGCACTTTGTTCACTTGTACTAAAAATAGCTATTTTTTTGTGTTGATGCTCTGAAAATTCAAGGTTGACAAGTGTTCTCTTGCGTGGAAAGTGGACACTTTCCACCCTGAGGAGGAAAGTAAAAGTCAACAATGTGTCATTTTCAAACTTTCAAAAATACAGAAATTGCGTCATTACATATATGATTCTAAATAAATAAATATATTTAAAATAATAAAATTGAAATATTTGTTAGCGCCATCTATTGCTGTTATCATCTATATGAATTACAATCATTCATATAGATGATAACTTGTTTTGTAACTTTTGTTTTAAGTGGGGCGGTCGGAAAACAACGCTAACTAGATGCCGCCACATTACAATTTTATTTCATACTTTTTAGCTAAAACACGTAAAAAGTTATGAATTAAAATATATTTTTCAAAAAACAATTAACAACCCAAGCTCATGTATTATTATGTTTATCAAATTGTGCCTTGGTTAATTATTTATTAAACTTTGAAGTTTTGAAAACTTTTTCTATTAATTTTTCACAACTCGTGTTAACAGAAGCTTAAACAAGTATGTCAAAATCTATCTCTAAAAGTTCAAAGCATATTTTGCAGTAATTTGACTAAAAAGTATGAATCAAATGTGAAATGGTGCAAACTGTAGAAATTTTAAATGACATTTAGTGCCATGTTAAATGCCATTTAGTTCGGTAAGCCATTTAGTTCACAGATGGCTCCTAATCAATATAATACCGTACAATATTGTGTTTGTGCACCTAGGCACACTGAGTGACGAGTGTACTCTATCCTTTTTCGATTAGGTATAAAACAAAGAATAGAGATGTACTATTTTTATGCAGAAGCATATATGTATTTTTTGTTCCGATTGTAATATGCTGAAAATGTTAGAAGGCAGATTTCTTTGGGTTAATTAATTTTCCTCAACAGAAACCGCTTTTATAAAAATAAATGTGTACACAGCGCATTCTAGAAGAAATCGTTTGAAGTAGCTCCGGACAACCATCTTCTTTACCCACTTGTTCTAAATGGGCGTGACCCAACGCTCGTCTTAATGTGCAAAGTCTTAATGTGCGTCTTTGGTGCAAAGTATGGTTTCAAATTGTATTCGTATATTATAATATGTTTGTTTAAGTCTTTATAAGAATTTTAAAAACATGGTTTGTGATAAATACTTTTTAAAGTTCATAAATCAATAACTAAGTAACCAATATTCAATTTCATGAACAAAATACATTGAATTAATAAATTTTTACGTATTGTAGCTAAATTCTACAAAATAAAATTGTAATGTGGGTCATCTAACTTGTGAAACTCCCCTCTTAAGTCTCGGATTTCACTTTAATAAAAAAAAATGGTATTTTTTTATTTATTGCACTGGATAGTAATTATTATTATGGAGAGCAGAAAAAACTAATACAAGGTGCATATTTAGTTGCTTAATCATTTCAAAAATTGAGTAAATATAATAATCAGACACAAAGTTCTACTAAAAATCGTTAATATTGTGGCAGACTAGTTTCGATTATTTAATATAATCATTCTCAATATCATAAAAGACGAATTAAGTTGGTATTTTTTATGACAATAAAAAATAGATTTTTTGTAATAAAAAAACCAATTTGGCCAAAAGTTTTTGGCCAAAAATTGTACTTGATCTCTTCGATGCTCACAAAATTAAAGCAGAATACCGCAATTTAATATCGCCTCATAAAGCGGTTACGACTTTGCAGACGGCACTTCAAAACAGCAAAAATAAATCAATAAGTCAAAAAAATCAAACCGTGTTCAAACTTAAATTTTATTAATTTTAACACATTGAACAAATTTTGCTTGTACGAGTTTTTTCTGTAATCCATACTAGTTTGTAATAGTTTATTCTGATATTTTCTAGTACGTCTAAGATTCTAGGTTAATATTACAATAGAAAAATTTGCCGTTCATATTTGGATGACGACGACTGTACCAAGTTTAAATATTGTATCTTAAATAGTTTAAAACTTAAAAATCTAAAAAACTTATTTTTTGACTTTTCGGACAACTTTAACTTGTATTTTTGCATTTATGCATTTTTATTCAGAAGTAAGTGTAGCACTATCTTATTTTTAACTAGTATCAACAATTAGTTTTTTAAAAAACCTTTCAGGTACAGCCTGTATAAAAGTTCCTGTGTATTTATTAGAAGTTCAGTTCTAGAAGTGTCGAAAAGTGACATTTAAACTCGTTCAATCGGTTTTTGCAAGGAATAACAGATAAGTACTGTTTGAAAATATTAGCAAATATTAGACCATGATTTCACGTTAGCACGCTAAAAATTATGAAATACAAACGAGTATAATAACATGAGTTGTAGGGCCATTATAAATGGACTTATAACTCGTATTAAGGAATTCTAAAAATTGGTAATTTTTAAATATACTAAATACTACACATAGAAAACTTTGCTTTTCCATGCCTTAGTTCTCATATAAAAATATAAAAATAATATTGAAAAAATAATATCTCACATAAATCCATTCCGTCAGGCTGCAAACTAATTCTTGAAGGAATTTTTTCTTGTCCGTTAAACCATTCCATGCTTGTCAACGCTGGAATCCAAGTTACTTTGGTAGGTGGAAATAAATCGTCTTGGAAGAGATCAGTCTTTAAAGAACAAAAATAGAAATATATAAGATTAAATTAAGTACAAAGAAATGGGTTTTAAGTACGATATGCCTCTAGTCGATCCAAACATAAAGAATGGCAAAATTTTGAATTAAAAATATTCCTTTTAACGCCGATAAAGTAGGTACCGAATTGTTGTTTATATTCGGTTACAATGAGCGGCTAAGGAATTAAGTTTTTCCAACCGGCGACATCTGCCGCGGTTTTAAAAAAAAAGGAACGCTAATCCTAGCTTTTGTGGAGCAAAACGCCAAACGTTCAGGGAGGTCCATAATAAATTAACTCTTGGTACTAAGACCTCTTTGTACTAACCTTGATACGTGGCACAGTAAATGATAGTGGTTCGATTGTATTATTAGTCAGTCTCAATGCTTTGGCAAATTCAACATTAGAAACATCACAGACATTTTTTCCCAAAAATGACAGGCCCTGATGAAGCGAATTACACCGATGATGACTTAATGGGCAAATGTAGGGAGCCTCTTCGGTAATTTCAAATGCGTAAATCGTAGAATCCCCCTAAACAAATCAGTGAAAAATAAGATAATTAAGTTAGAATTAATACACGACAGGAAATTTAAATATTTAAGTAATGTTGATAAAATGAACATTCTCACGACCAAATAGAAAATAAAGCTGATAGATTTTTTTTTAAATATTTGATAAATATATGGCTAACCTTTCCAGTAAGAAACAATGTCGAGCTATCTTCGTCGTAGAACGGTATCAATATGGCAGGAGACACATCCAAACCAATCGTATTTAACGGTGTATTTAGATCGATTGATCTATAAACCGTAATTTGTCGTTCAGATACTTTATCAAATCCCATTACCACCAAAAAACTTCCATCTAATGCCCATATCACTCTCGCACCTCTATTTCCTTCAGGTCCCTTGCCTTCTCTAATTGGCTCCACACTCGCTCTTGGCTTATAAATACGAAGTTTTCCATCTTTACAGACAGTGGCGCAAAATGAACCACAAGGCGACCATGAAAAACTAAACATTTGATCAGTATGTCCTTTTAGAACAATATTTTCAGTCAAAGTGTTTAGATCCCAAATTTTGATCGTCATGTCATTTGAACCGGTTGCAAGGACATCTTTGGCAGTTGGGTGAAATTTTAAAAAATAAATTTTATCAAGGTGTGCGCTAAATTGGCCCTCAGTTTCATTAGTGGGTTCAGATAGTCCCGCTTCTGGAATGCGCCAAAGTTTGATCATTCCATCATCACAGGCAACGGCGAGTCGACTGTGATCAAATGGATCCCACGCAAAATCCATTATATTATTGCCGTGAACAAGAGCTGGAATGACGCCATCCGGGAGTTTGCCAGTTTTCTGAAGATCGAAGATGGCAATTTTACCACCAGGACCACTCAGGGGTAATGCCACACGTTCAGGGTTGGCTGTCAATTAAAATTTATATATGTATTGAATTTAGTCAAATATTTAAACAAAATCATTATGGTACCAGTCGTGAAGATTATCAGACGAGGTGCCAGCCGAGTCTAATAATACGACATGGACCATAATGATTGATTACGACCCGAATAACATACAAAATTTAATGTGCTAGTGCATATTAAGAAAGAAATTCAAAATAAATTAATATTGCAAGCAAGCAAGTAATACATAGCAAGCAAGTGCGTATTCTTTAGCAATTCCTTATCAACCAATAAAATAACAATTTGAAGAATATTTCTGTCGGGTGATTTGAACGGTAATTTATAAATAGAAATGAGCGATTCAGAAGGAAGTTTGTCTTCTGATATAAAAGAATCCACAAAAAATGTTATTTAACTACCTGAAAAATCAAGAATCATTTATGAAAATGCATTCAAATTAACTCGCAAATTAATAACCTATCTACTGTTTCGACACCCGCGGCGGTCTCTGGTATTATTTTGTCGAATTGAACTAATTCTACTATTAATGTATATAATAGTCGTTTATTTTTGTATTCTCTTCTAATATATTTTTAATTTTAAGAGATTTGATTTTTAATTAATAATTTTGATTGAGTTGCATTAGAGTACTAGGACTGTAATGAAATTCATTAGAGTCCTCTAAATTCATAAGAGTCTTGGATCTCAAAATGCATGTCATTTTGACATTAATCATGCTGTCATTGTGACACACCAGCAGATAAAGATATTAAAGATATTATTATTAATAAAAAGTAATAAATATAAATTAAATATAATTTTAATTACTATTAAACAAAACTAGAATAAAATAAAATATATGGAAATTCATTTCCGCGGTACTTCTCTCGTTTATTGTCAAATACCACCTTTTAGTTGGCTTTTATCATTTTCTTTTGTCATTTATCGAATTTAGATAATTTTAATAAAATTTTTAACTTTTGTTTATGTATTTTTATTGTAATTTATTTTGACATCTATCTAAACCGTGATAGATAGATTGACGGTTGTTATTTTTTGTCAACATCTATCAAATTTAATTGACGTTATTAACATTCTTTATTGTCACAAGAATCGGCTATGGACTTTTGCCAACATTTAATATTATTCACGTTTTGTTCAAATCTGTCACTTTTAGTTGACATCTCTCATTTTCAGTTGACATTTGTGATTTTTAGTCAACATCTATCCCATTTAGTTGTTCTTATTAACATTTTTTGATAATATCTGTAATTATTTTTTTTTCGTCACATGTAATTACACAAGAGCTTTTTTATTGTCGAACGCAAAGTTGTAATTTTTCAATGAGAATCTTGTTGCTAGGCACTACGACAAAAAAATCTGAACTCTGAAAAAATGACAAGTCCGCAAAACGAATCATTTTTTCTGGCAGTTTTTTGAGTCATATTGCCATTCAGCAACAAAATTCGCATTTAGAAAAATGCAACTTTAAGTTCGACAAAAAATGCTCGAGTTTAATTCGGTAAGACGATTTAATGAGCAACTTAAGTATACAAAAATTCACATGTCATTTATTTTTAGTCTAGCATTTGTTGAGAGAAAAGCTACTACGGATGTAAAAACTAGTGCAGTATATTCTCAGCAATAAAGGTGGGTTTCTATAGTCGATGTCAAAGTGACAAAAATGCAACGCCATGTGCCAGTATTCACATGCGAATTGAATTGTCATATATAATACAAGTGGCTGCCATCTTGCCGGCCATTTTTATCTGTCAGATAGATAACGAGTAGCTGTTGCAACGACAATCGCCACGAGCGCTTCAGCGCAAGTGGCGATTGTCTAGAGGGAACAGCTACGAGTTAATCTGACTGATAAAAATTACCAAAAGATTGCTGCCACGAGTTGTATTCGACAAGACAATCCAAAAAATGATTTGAAAATATAAAATTGGATAACATCCTTTTGTATACAGTTTGTATCCTTTCTTGTTTGTAGTCTTTATGTATCTCAAAGTGACCAAATACATTTGTAATTCATAAGCTAAGCTAACAATTTCAAGCACTGTTGTTTACAATTCTGCTCGTGCAAGTACTGGGCAAGGAACACAAATTGTAACAATAAGTGCAATGTTAATAACTATCATTAATTAAGTATTATTAAGAAGTGTATACTAATGTGCGAAAGTGTACAAAATTTAGTTGAAATCCGTTTGTAAGTTAAGAAGATTATGTGGATTCGACGACTCAATTTTAGCATGTTTTTGAGTCGTAGAAAGCAAATCTTAAAAAATTGTAAAAAAAAAATAATTATCATGCATTCATACGGAAAAAAAAAAGATCAAAATTTAGTTCCGATCTGTGAGGTATAGTTTTCGAGTAAAAATCAATATACCGACAGATGGACAGGCGGACCGACGAAAATTAGTGAATATGATTTCATGATTTACACATTCTAGATTATCCGAAAAAATTGGGGTATGTCAAATTTGTCACTACTACAATACTTCCTCTATAAAAATTGAATAGTTATTTATAAAAATTGAATAGTGTTTTCGGACTACTTTCTTGCGAAAACCTATAGTGGGTTTACATCAGTTAAACAGATGCAATATAAATACATTGCGTGTGTAAAGCGATCAAATATCAAAATATTTAATTGCAAAACTTGCTTAAATTAAAATCATTAAAAATTTGCTTACCATGAAAGCCATCACATTCGCCGGAAATCTGCCTACTTAAATTTCTCACATTTTCAATATGGAAACTTTTATGTGCCGGTGTTACTTTTAAGTGTCGAAATTTGGACACACGTCCGAACACCGTCGACGTACGTTTAGGTGTCGGCACAGCTGCCGCTTCAGTTTTCTTCGCTGGTCGCGGATCCAAACTTTGCTGTTTAGAAATGAAGGGATTTTTCCTAAAATCATCCTCAGTATTTTTGCGATTCTTAAAGGAATCTTTCCGACGCATCAAAACTGGTGAATCGTCCACCTGGTTAGACACGCTTAATGGCTCTGCCTCTGTTTCTGGCATCAACTCAATTTTGCGCGATAAAATGACCGATCCATCTGATCGTTCTGTTTTCGTTCCTTCTTGCACCGACTGTGACCGTTCATATACTTTTCGTCTTTCCGCAATGCTACTCCGCTGAATCGAAGCTCTTTCAAAAAGATTATCACAATGATCGACATTATCATCCGATGTTGCATCGGTTTCTTTTAAATTCGATGGAATTTCAAACAATTTTCTGCGTTCTGCTGTACTTGGTGTTTTTGGAATGTAACCCGAATCGCAACTGGTTTCTTCTTCGCCGCTAGTATCCGATTTACCGGTTTCCGGTTCTTTAGTTAACGTATCAATATCGCTGGTAAATGTGATTTCCGACGTGACTTCAATATTTTCTTCTGGTTCGATGGTTTTCATGCCGTTTGATAAAGATGGTGGTGATACAGCAAAAATTTCATTGCGGTTCAAACTGCAGAATGGTTTTGGTCCAAGTCGAGGCTGGAATAATTAATATATTTTTATTCTGGATTAAGTAAAAAAACTTAATGCAAAAATAATAATTATGAACTACAAAACATACAATACTTTTCTAAAGCCGAAATTAACTAATAATTTAATTTGAAAAATATATTTATGATACTAAATATTTCAATTGCAGCTTTAATTGATTATTAAAGCAGAGCTATTGCAGCTTTAGAAGTTTCATTTACATGGTGCTTCATTTCGAGTGTGCGAAATGGAAACCAATACTAGAGAAAAATTTTCTATTTCGTTTTTCTTTTAACCATAAAAGATTTTGAACCATAAAAATTAGTATTGACTGTACTAACTAAAATTTCATAGCCGACCACGGTGGACGACTGTGAGCTAGCGCTGTCTCGCGGCAAGAGCAAGGTTTTCTGTAGTGTCCATAGAGAAGTTTTAGTTCGCTAAAGTTTTATTGCTCAATTCACTGCAATTTACTAAAGTCACTAAAAAATTCGCACAACTAATAGAAAGATTTTGGAAAATCAAATCAAAGGTAGAAAGTAGCTTCAAAAGTAACACAACCCAAAGCAAAGTCCACGTGCTTACACTAAGATTTACTCAAACGTTTGATACAAGATATCGCTTTCATGGCTCAAAACCCCACGGAAGAACAAAGTTTTCAATCCAAAGTTGGAGAGGAAAAACATTTGTATGAAGTTTGCCCGAGCGAACGCCGATAAAAATTATGGAATAAAGAACGAGTTATGTAAAATATACCGACTTTGGCATTAAGGGTGCGAGTTCAGTAAATATATTGCCCGTCCGGTTGCTAGCAAATTTGCAAGAAAAAAACACTTTTGCAAAGCGGTAGCAACCTTCCAACCTATACCACCTCGAAATAGGTGGCAATTTGAATTAAAAACTGATAGCCAAATTCTAAAAAAAATAAATTTATATTACTTATTTAAGTCTTTCAGTTTTAAGTCAAATCTATTGAAAATCTTCTGGTTCGTGCTGGAATAGTTTTTAATACAAAACAACAATTCGTAAAGCCGCAAAGCCCATTTCCAGAATTTAGGATGTAACTTTAAGTCCGGAAAAAATTGAACTGTGGAGCACAGTCAGGAGACATCGAAATATGGTAGGTACATTTTATAGCCATTTTAAAAAAATCGATGTCACATTCTTTTCCCATTCGACGTTTTCTTTTCAAAATATGAGTTTTGATAAGATTTTTCATGATTTTATAAGTGGTTTGTGGTACTTTATCTACAGAAATTACGATTGTTTGTAGCATTCACAGTGCGACCAGCAAACTTATTTGCCAATAAGTTAAAAACAATGGCCTCGATTCTCTGGTTCATTCATTTGGTTAAAAAATTTAATGATGCCCGATCATTATTTACCGTATATGTATAGTCCTTTGTTTATAAGTTATCAGTCACATGACTAATGTAGTAAAACTGAATCAAATCAATTCAAACCAAGGCAAAACTTTCATCAATGACATATAGCAAACATTTTTCTTACGTTCGTAACATTTAATAATCCTATTAAAACTTATTTACTGACTTAATTACTGACTTAAGAGCAATATTTTTGAAACTATTATATTAAACGGAATATTGCCATTAATTTTGTAATTAACAAAAATTCTGAAACTGAATTAATAAAGCATAATTGTCATGTGCTTGCATAGCGTAGCCATACATACGATCGCCTGGACTAGAGCCAGCAATTGACGACGTGATTCGATTCGATTGGGTAGTTTTCGTTTAAAACTCGAACCCAACTTTTACAATGGTCTTTATTTGATGGTTGCTTGGATAGAAAGAAAAAAGAGTAGCATTACGTCAAAAACCAGAAGCTAGTTAGTTTACATAAGTGGCGTCACAATTGAAAAATATGCAAACAGTAATAGAGCCATACAATTCCAAACATATACAATTGAAAGAGGATGTTGGTCGACATAAGTACTCCTGTATTCAAGCATACTATAATGCGGTCGTATGAAGTAGCAATACAATAGATACGTCGGAGCTAGATCGATACATTAGTGACGAGACTGACACCTTATAAACAATGGATCTCGCAATAAATTATATCAAATATCTCACCTAACAAAAAATTCAAATTTAACAAATACAATTGCCATCAATTCAAAATAAAGTAGGGAGCACTACTCTAAAAACTCAAAAATAACTCAAGCAAATCATAGATGAAGCAAAACTAATCACCCAAAAACAATCTAACATACAACGACTCTTACAAACGCTAATAAAAAACGAAAATCAAATCGCAAAGACATGAAGCCATGATTAAAATTAACCTTATATCCTCCAGCAATAGGAACGTTTGGATTTACAGAAGTTACAACAGGAGCACAGCTATTAGTGCGAGGTCTAGCAACAGGTTTAGGTGCATTATTAATATCCTCGCTAATTGACCCAGCTCGCGTAGTTCTTGGCAAAGGCTTCGGAGCTACCACAACATTTGTTTCTTTTACCTTGACTTCAACCTCATTAGCTTCGTCCTTCATTTTTTTGCTATTCATATATTCTCCAATTCTCTTATCCGGGATTTTTTCTTCTTCGTTCTGGTCGTTAAAATCTTTTTTCAAACACGGGTTGTCCTTTTCTAGATCTTTAATCAGACTCTTTACCGGATGGTATTCCGATTGGTTAATAATATCGGTGGAGTTCGGCAGTGGTGATAATACTTCTTTATTCTTTAATAAATTATTGTACTGTTCCTGTAGATTTGAAAGGGGTCCCTTGTGTACCTATAAAATAAATGTATAATTAATTAAAATATTTTATATGATAAGTTTTGAATACGCTTGCACAGTTAAATCTGGTAAAATTGCAAAAAGTAGCATTCCGCACAAATTGCAGAAGTCGGTATTTATTTTTGCAAATTCAATACTAAGAGTATCATTGAAAAGTAAAGACATAAACCAAGAAATTATAAATCCCTATCTATCAGTATTTAAATATCAAGTACTCTTACAATTATGGGTTCTTCATTTTTTTCTCGTTTGGCCGGGTCTAGACTAATTTTCAAAAGAGGAATGTTTTTGCCCTGTTGCCACTCCGATGCGATTAATTCAGTTTGAAAACCATTAGTATTTGGATACAAATCAGCATGAAAATCCCTGCAATAAAAAAGAACCGTTTACGTACTGTTTAAATAATATGGACGTATTACTAAGATTTAAATAATTTTTTAATATGACGATAAGTTGACGTAAATATTATCACATTGATGTCAATACAACTACAAAACATCCTGGCGGCAACATAATGTTTGAAAAAAAAGCAGATCGCATAGTTTACCTGTAGGTTTTTCTAGGCACTTGATAAGTGATTGGAATAACAGATGAACTGGTCAGTTGCAGTATTCGATTTACTTCACCCTGCATCACATTCAATGCCCTTTTAGGCACTAAGCAAGCGCCTTTCGTTTGTTCACCTGAATGTCGAATTCCTTCGATTAAAAATGGTTCTTTTTCAGTCACCTCCATGTACCCAATTGTAGTATCACCTAAAACCCATGTACATAATTTCATGAATTTAATCTATAAATTATAATCTTTATAAATTATAAAGCGGTACAATTTTATCCTGAGTCACAGTTTAAAAGGAAAGTCTAATACAATACTACTATTTTTGAACTACTACTTTTTGATACTCTGTGTTGCAAGTTACTTGTTATTTTTTGATACTCTTTTTGATACTCTGTGTTGCACGGAGTTTATTATGGAAGTGGCTGTTTATTTGCATATTTATTGAAGACTTTGAAGATGCAGTTCTTCATAAAATAAAATTTAAATTTATTTTTTGCATTTTATATATTTTATATATTAACGTTCAATTTTTTTTAGGTTTTTTCGCATCCGGAACCGACATTTCGATACAAAAGTGACGTGTCAATTTTGAACATACTTCTACAAATTTAAACTATCACTTGTAATCTCACAAGAGCATGAATTCTATCCGGAAATTTTTTTTGAGTGCATTTCAACAACGTATTAATCGGCCCGAGTGGAACACGAGGGCTCGATTACGTTGTTGGAATGCACGATAAAAAATTTCCAGGATATGAATTCATGCTCGATTGCAGATTCGGTAAGAAAATCGCACCATACTAATTTACGACCAATAGAAACGTTGCATTTGAATAAATTACCACGGTAACAACAAAATTTTTCGGAAATTTTATCTTACTACACCAAGCAGTAGAAAATTTCAGCGGAAATTTTTATGTCAAAACAAATGTCAAAATAAATATTTTTGTAAATTATAATTTAATTAGAACTAGATACAAAAAAAATAAGTAAACTAAAAAAATTAAACTGACTCCAGACTGAAAATTTGCTTCGTTTAGTATTGTTTGGTACCGTATCTTCCACAGCTTTATCTATTGTATTCAATGACTGTTTTCCAAACCGCGACATTTTTTACTTTAACAGATTCAGTATTTTGTTTTCAACAATCGGTGCATAGATACGCAATTCTATTGCAACTTGATTAAAAAATAACAAAAACTTTTTTGAATTTTGATCAATTTTTGTAAGTGTATTGGTGCGATTTTCTTACTGAATCTGCACTCGAGCATGAATTCATACCCTGGAAATTTTTTATCGTACATTCCAACAACGTAATCGGGCCCTCGTGTTCCACTCGGGCCAATTAATACGTTGTTGAAATGCACTCAAAAAAATTTCCGGATAGAATTCATGCTCTTGTGAGATTACAAGTGAAAATCGCACCAATACACTTACAAAAATTGATCAAAATTCAAAAAAGTTTTTGTTATTTTTTAATCAAGTTGCAATAGAATTGCGTATCTATGCACCGATTGTTGAAAACAAAATACTGAATCTGTTAAAGTAAAAAATGTCGCGGTTTGGAAAACAGTCATTGGATACAATAGATAAAGCTGTGGAAGATACGGTACCAAACAATACTAAACGAAGCAAATCTTCAGTCTGGAGTCAGTTTAATTTTTTTAGTTTTACTTATTTTTTTTTGTATCTAGTTCTAATTAAATTATAATTTACAAAAATATTTATTTGACATTTGTTTTGACATAAAAATTTCCGCTGAAATTTTCTACTGCTTGGTGTAGTAAGATACAATTTCCGAAAAATTTTGTTGTTACCATGGTAATTTATTCAAATGCAACGTTTCTATTGGTCGTAAATTAGTATGGTGCGATTTTCATCATAATAGGGTACTTGCATACATTTTTTTTTTATTTATAATGGAAGCATATATTTTATTTAATTGATGTGTGAAAGTTTTTTTGAAAAAAAAGCTGCAGATTTTATAATGATTTTAGAAATTTGCGATACTCTATATTTCTGAAAACGCTTTTTAGTGCAACACGAGTAGTGACGTCACATATAGCCTCCTAACAAGGAGGGTTTTTAAGCCACTTTTCTTTTTAACTAACAAGGTAAAAAAAATGTGGGATAGAAACGGACCTTGCTCGAAGGTTATTTGTGGCGTCACTATTCATATTGGGCTAAAAAGCGTTTTTAGATATTTAAAATATCGCAAGTTTGTAAAATAATTATTAGAAAATCTACTGCACTTTTTTCAAAAAAAAAACTTTCACCCATCAATAAAACGAACTATATATTTTAATTATAGATGCAAATAAATAAATAATCTTAGGCATCTTCCTTATTCTAGCGTTACGAAAAGTATGAACGATAGTTTTAATTTTTATCGGACTCCGGTATCCGATATAAATTTGTAGTCACGATAAAAAAGCGTGTGTGTGTGTGTGTGGCAATTCCCTAGTATATGAATACTGATTAATATTAAAATTCACAAAATATGTTTGCATTTAAAAAGGTTCCCATAGGAACTCGCATAGAAATGACTTTTTTGAAAGCATTACATGTGTTGAATTGATATTTTTTATAAAGACCGGTGGGGATGCGCGATAAGGCGAATTAAGATCAGGGAAGGGGCCCACTTATTCTCTTTTGTAAAAGCGCTATACTGAGCCAACGGTTGAGCTAAAACCATAAACATGTTTGTACAAAAAAATTAGCGGAGCAAATCACGATGCGAACGGTGCAGCAGCGAGAATCATTCTGCGGATTTGATAGTCTCATGTTTTTAGGTGTATTAGTAGAGTACTATTAGAGAGACTCGACGAAAGCGCAACATTTTCCCACCCGTCTTTATAAAAAATATCAATTCAACCAAACATTTCAAAATAAATGCCTTCAATTATCAATGAGATTTTGGTTCGATTTATGTTGGTGGGCATACTGCAATATATAGAAAAGCAAATCGTTCCAAAACTAAATCGACCAAATGGCTCAAAATGTCGATTTAATTGTGATTCCTATCCAAGACCAGGTATCAACCATGTATCCTTCATAGATTTTATATTTCGAATACTAAATGATCTACTAACCTTTACCAGCCAAAAAGAGCATATCTGTATCCATATCGTACAATGGAATTAAAATCCCAGTTGAACAATCCAACTCCAGTGTTTTCTCCGGTTCTTCAAACTTTCTTAAATCTCTTATAATAATTTGCCTGAGTCTCTGTGAGTCAAATCCAGTTGTCAGCACTCTACCTCCATCACCCAACCAAACCACTCTAGAATCTTTAATACTCTGATGACTATTCGCCGCTTTAATACAACATGCACTTTCAACTCTCGGATCGAGAATACGGACTTGCTTATCCTTACAGCTCGTAGCGAGCAAAGTTCCATCAGATTTCCAACTAACTGATTGAATCACTTCCGTGTGTTGATCAGAATTATGAAAAAAGTGCTTTTCCGCTATCAAGTCCCATAAAACAATCGTGCTAAAGCAACTTGAATGCAACAAAAACTCCGCACTAGGATGGAAACCAATTGTTTCCACCCGTTTTTGACCATTGAACGAAAATGTGCATTCTGGATTGGTCAGCGATTCCTGTAAACCTTCTTCGGGAATATTCCAAATTTTGATGAGACAATCTTGTGAGCCAGTTGCTAAAAGTCCGTCGTGAAAAGGCGAAAAGTCCATGTCAGTTACTGTGTCAGAATGTGCATGAACTAAAGGCATTAGTTTGCTTTTACGACCAGAATCAGTAATCGGAAGTACAGCTAAACTAGAACCCGAATGGTCCCAATTAAAAGCCATGAACTTGGCCGAAGCAGTGATGTTGTTTCCATAGGTTTGATATGAACCGACGCAAATATCTCGCACATATGTTTCGGGCTTGGGTACGACTGGGACAGCATTTTTGTACTTGGAAGCTTTGAATCGCCAAGCCATTGTTGTTTTTGTAGTCGACTGTTACTGTAAAAAAAAAACAACATTGTTAAACAAAAATGTTTTTAAATAATAAATATAAGAATGATAAAACGAATAAAATATTGATTCACCAATACCGACCAATACACTGGAAATGAAAAACAGTATGAGTTATAAGTTATCATCCAAAAATATGTATAAAGTTTTTGTAAATAAAGTTCGAGGAATTTTTTGGTTTCATTTATTGCCAAAGAAAGTTTTTGGTAATATGTATATGTAGTACTTATCTACTCAGTAAATCTATTTTCCAATTTTTACATTTGGCAACAAGGAAGTGATTGTACTTATACCTTGTCTTGTATTAAACAGAGCAAAGATCACCGTATGAAAGCACCACACGCTTAGATTCCTATCATTCCTATGTCGTGTGCTGACTGTCTCGGTTTTACTTTCGTTTGGGGTAACTTGTGTCATTGTTGCCAAATGAACCAATATCAAAATAGATATACTGTGTAATCAAAACACAAAGGATATTCCTGTAACAAATTGTGGATCCACTTTCCGATGTCTGATTTTAATGATTTTTTTTGTAAAGTATATATAAAATTTGCAGAGGAACCAGCTGCAGGAGTGTAACAGCATTTTTTAAACACAAATTGTAGCTCACGGTTTTAAGATGAATGTTGCCTCTCTTGCATACTGACTCTACTACCTCCTATCTGACTTTACGACGGTATTGGGTGCCAGAGAGACGGAATAATAATACTCATTTTATCCACACAACATTCCTTAAGTAAAATGATAGACTTTAGACACACCCGTGTATAATGAGTTCATTATACACGGGCATGCATAAGGAAATGTCATTTAAGAAAAAAGTAATTTTTTGGAAGAACAATATTTTATACTTTATATCCATGTAAACAACTATAGATCTGTAGTACGATAGATCAACACTTTCTGTAAGGTGCAGAAAGTATTGCAAAAGTATTTTGTACAGGTTTGGCAAACTGCAACGTCGTTTTAAACATTACAAACCCAAATCAGTACAAAATTTCGCAATACTTTTGACGTTTAATATTTTATTCACAATCGTTATTGTAATGTTGTGATTACCAACGATTTAGAGGTCGGGAACATTACATACCTAGGTTCGTAATACTGTCAAATAATAAATATGATTGTTTGACACTTGCAACAGTAGAATTTACACAAGTATTTAATGTATTTCGCTATTTCCACACTTTTAATTACATTTAAAGATTAATCTAGTCCAACAGCACAACAAATTAATGAACTATCGTAAAAAACAACACGCAACACTGTATTTTTGTTTTGAACTGGAGTTTTGACAACTGCAATTTCACTCCAGATTTGCTGATCGAAAAGTGCATTTCCACCACGGTCGAAAATGTGTTTTTATTCATACATTTTTAATTATTTTTTTGATAATAAATTGTTCGATTGTGAATAAAATAGTATACATACCTCGGTGGGAATTTCATTACAGCCTCGCGCTTATATCTGACCGAGAGGCGAAGCCTCGAGGTCAGATATTAGCCCTTGGCTGTAATGAATATCATTCCCAACTCGGTTGTAATATACTATTACTGTCAAATCAGTTATAGCATACACAAATCGTTACAGAAAAGAAAGATAAGTAGCGCCACCTGGTAGTGTAATTTAATTTTTTATAAAAATAATTATTTAAGGGCCAACAAAGTGTGTATAAATAGCAATTATGTTTGTTCAATAATATACTATTATTTTAGGATGTGCACAATGCCTAGGAGCTAAATCACGTAACAAGAACAAATATTTGTTAGGTTATAGTACAAGTTAAAATAATAGCTGGAGAGGTCACAAGCCGCAAGCGTCTTGAGTTGAATTTTGTTGGGATTATCTGATACAACAAATTGCCACCAGGTGGCTGCAGTTTTTCAGAACGAGCGTATCACTCAGCAACGCTTCGTTTTGTTTTGCACCCAGTTGCCCGCCACACCTATTTTGTTGAAGCTAGTAAAAAGTTTGAAAAATTGACCAGGCTGATAACCAAAACACTCGTAAAGTTAGATAAGAAGAGGTCGAGTTTGCCAAAAAAAAAAAAAAAACTACATTCGCTATCGTAAAACAGCGCGCTGTAATTTGTATTTTGGTTATAAAATTTGTTGGAAATGGGTGGTATGAATAAAAACGAAGTAGGTGATAATGCTACGATGCTTTGCAGTACCTACTTCATAATGGAGCCGGTTTAAATCGTCCTGAAGTACCTACTTCACTTCCGAAATAAGAATGCTACGGTCTGTAGTCCCTACTCCACGGCGTAGTAGGTACCTCTGGTTGTAGCATCTAATTTGTCTTTTCGCGATCATTCATTTGTATCGCATTTGCGTAGCACGTGATCAAAATTATTATTATTGTAAACTGTTACAATACGAAAATTTTATAAAAAGATGTTTTCTGATGAAGAAAGGCAAGACGAACAGGGCCAACAAATGGCATTCGTTAATTGGTTGAAAAACAAAAAAGTCCTTTTTGATAAACGAATGACGCCCGGAATCAAAATTTTGAAAGAAGCTGCGTTAGAAGAATTAACCAAAGTTTTTAATTTTAATAAAGCAAAATTTGGCAGCAAAACAAGTTTTAAAAAAAACTAAATAATATGAAGAACAAAATAAAAAAAATTACGGATTTAAAAAGGTCTGGAAATAAACAAATCAAATTGAATGAATGGCAACAAAAATTTAATTCTATATGAAATCAGGATAATTATAATCCAGTTCTTGAACGTAATCCAGGTATGTATTTAATTATATAAAACTATATTAAATTTAAAAAAATCAATCAAGATTAATTTCTACTTACATTTGATTGTATATATTTGATTGATTGGCTATAGTGCAGATGCATTGTTAAACTCTAAATTAATTGAAATTAAGCATTATGTTACATCATCATAATCCCTTCGAACATTATAAATTTTAACACTGCATTTCTATTTTTAATACACACTTAACGGCGAAATATTTAATCGAATCTGTCAAAACAGCAGCTTCGCTAAACCGAAGTAGAAACTACATTTGCAACGCAAATTCGAAGTATCTACGAATGGGAGTAGGAATTTTATTGTGTAGTAGGTACTACGAGATTTTCATTGAACTACGGGGTGTAGCATTCTGATTCATATTTTGAAGTAGGTACTGCAAAGCATCGTAGCATTAATACCTACTTCGTTTTTATTCATACCACCCAATGAGATTCCACGGTACTTCTTACAGTACTGTGGAAGTACAAGTATACATGTTAAAATTTCTTATTAAAATTTTTAGATTTTGTAAGCATATTTTGTGGAAAACATTTTAACCGGTTATTTAAAATTGTTTTTTAAAATTTAACTAAAACCAAATTTGAAACAAATCTAAGCGATAAAATTGAAACGTGTATGAAAAGCTGAAAAAGTGAAAATTGTAGGTATCAATATAAAATATTGTTTGAAGTAAATCCTAGCACTATTAGTGTAAAAGGTGTGATATAGGTTAAAAACAGGAATTAGGGATTCCAGTCTATTTTTGATTAAAATAGCTAAAGTTATATTTAAATTTATTAATAGAAAACAAATTTGAAAGAAATCTGGCAAATAAAACTGTGAGAGGTGTATTTGGGGTTACAATTGTAAAATGTGGGTCCTAGCCTAATATCAATTTAATTAATTAAATTAAGTTAAAATTACTACTGGAGTCCAAATTTGAAAAAAATCCGACCCTTTGAGCCTCGATTTTGACTCTAAAAAGTATACTAACGATTGAAATTGTAAAATATGGGTTGTATACTATTTTTAATTAAATTATTCGTAAATATGTTTAAAATGTATAATAGAAATCAAATATGAAGAAAATCCTGACTCATCCTAACTTATTATATGACTCAAACGATATATTTGGAGAGTGGGGGTGTGGGTCGTAAGGGTCGAAAATAAATTTTAATCACTATTTATGTAAATATTACTAAAATAACTTATGGAAAATTGTGGGTAATGCTGCCATTTAAGAATTTCAACACCGCTAATTTTTGAACAATTAACTTAAAGGACAAATAGGCCACGGGGTCTTATTTTTAAGGCCTGAAACTTTCACCTGCATTTTCTTTTCCAAACCTAGATTTGTACTTCTCTCGTAGAGGAAGAATTGTAATCATGATTTTTTTTTCTAAATTTTACTTTTTTCTACTTTATAGAATGCGTAGATTATGAAAATCATATTCACTAATTTCCGTCTGTCGGTCTGTTCGTTTCTTTAAACCCCTATCTTTCGGAATCTACTGACCCGATTAAAGCAAAATTCGCGTCCTTTTTTTCTATCTGCCCATTGGTTATGTCAAAGAAAAAGTTAGGAAATTTTCAAAGACCTGCGCATTATAGGCCAAAAACAACAAAATCGGTGCATCCACTTAATCTTCTAAAATTGCAGACCGAGTATGACCATATTATGACCATATGTTTCGTGTATACCCCAAGTGGTAAATGGCTTTAAAAAAAAAAAGAGTTTTTTAAAGGGTTGACTTAAGGGTCAAAAAGTTGAAAATGCCTAATTTGTAACGTGAATATCTACCAGGATATTTATTTGAACCAAACTTGGCATACATATTAGGACTACATTGAAGAAAATGCTGGTAAAAGTTTCATCCCTTAAAAATAAGCCCTTTTGTTGTTGCTTCTTTAAATTAATTGTTCAAAAATTGACGGTGTTTTGATTCGTATATGTCAGCATAACCCACCATTTCCATCAGTAATTTTATATATATTTACATAATGAGCGATTAAAAATAATTTGCGACCCTAACTACACACCCCCACACCACAAATATACAGTTTGAGTCATATGGATCGGATTTTTTTCATATCAGATTTCTACTATAAATTTAAGACAGATTTACGTATAATCCAATTAAAAATTCGCTGGAAATGAGATTCCACAGTACTTCTCTCGTTGCTATGTTAAAATTTGTTATTCAAATTTTTAGAATTTTGAGGCATCTTTTATTGAAAAAAAATTATCGGGTTATTTAAAAATGCTTTTTAAATTTTAACTAGGAACCAAATGTGAAACAAATTTAAGCGATAAAGTTTAAACATGTGTATGAAAAGATTAAAAAGTGAAAAATTTGTTGTAGGTACTCTAATTTAATGAAACTATTTGAAGCTAGATTTAATATTACCAATATAAATCAATGTTTGAAGTAAATCCTAGCACTATCAGTGTAAGGGGTGTGTTAAGGGTTAAAAACATGAATTGAGGATTCTAGCCTATTTTTGAATAAACTACATAGTTAAAATTATATTTCAATATATTGTTAGAAAACAAATTTGAAAAAAATCTGACAAATCAAACTGTAAGGGGTGCATTAAGGGTTACAATTGTAATATGTAGGTCCTTTCCTAATTTCAATTAAATTAACTAAAAAATGATAAGTTAAATATGTTAAAATTACTACTGGAATCCAAATTTGGAAGAAATCCGAGCATTTTGACTGTAAAGGGTATATTAAGGGTTGAAGTTCTAAAATAAGAGTCGCAGATTATTTTTAATTAGATTATTCGTAAATTTGCTTTAAATGTATAGTAGAAATCTAATATGAAGAAAATCCGATCCATATGACTCAAACTGTATATTTGTGGTGTGGGGGTGTGTAGTTAGGGTCGCAAATTATTTTTAATCGCTCATTATGTAAATATATATAAAATTACTGATAGAAAATGGTGGGTTATGCTGACATATACGGATCAAAACACCGTCAATTTTTGAACAAATAATTTAAAGGACCAACAGGCCACAAGGGCTTATTTTTAGGGGATGAAACTTTTACCACGATTTTCTTCAATGTATTCCTAATATGTATGCCAAATTTGGTTCAAATAAAATGTTCCTCCTGGCAGGTATTCACGTTACGAATTATGCATTTTGACAACTTTTTGACCCTTCAACCCTTAATAAAAAGTCAACCCTTAAAAAAACTCCAGATTTTATGAAAGCATTCACCACTTGGAGTATACACAAAACATATGTTCAATGTTTGATCAAAATCGGTCTGCAACTTTAGAAGATTAAGTGGATGCACCGATTTTGCTGTTTTTGGCATGTTTTTGGCCAATAATGCGTAGGTCCTTGAGAATTTCCTAACTTTTTTGCTTTGACTTAATCAATAGGCGGGTAGAAAAAAAGGACGCAAATTTTGCTTTAATCGGGTCAGTAGATTCCGAAATATAGCGGTTTAAAGAAACGAACAAACTGACAGACAGACCGACAGACGGAAATTAGTGAATATGATTTTCGTAATCTACGCATTCTATAATGTAGAAAAAAGTGAAATTTGGAGAATTTTTTTTTTCATGAATACAATACTTCCTCTACGAGAGAAGTATTAATATATATATAAAATGCTCGGGTTTCTTTCAAATTTAGATTCCAGTAGTAATTTTAACTTATTTAACTTATTATTATTTCTTAATTAAATTGAAATTAGGCTAGAACCCACATATCACAGTTGTAACCCTTAATGCACCCCTTACAGTTTGATTTGTCAAATTTCTTTCAAATTAGTTTTCTAATAATAAATTGATATATAATTTCAACTAGTTTATTCAAAAATAGGCTAGAATCCTTAATTCATGTTTTTATCCCTTAACACACTCCTTACACTAATAGTACTAGGATTTACTTCAAACATTGATTTATATTGGTAATTTTAAATCTTGCTTCAAATAGTTTCATTAAAATGCAGAACCTACAACACATTTTTCACTTTTTAATCTCTTCATACACACGTTTCAACTTTATCGCTTAGATGTCTTTCAAATTTGGTTCCTAGTTAAAATTTAAAAAGCATATTTAAATAACCCGATAAAAAAATTTCAACAAAAGATGCCTCAAAATTCTAAAAATTTGAATTATCAATTTCAACATAGCAACGAGAGAAGTACTGTGGAATCTTATTTCCCCGAGAATTTTAATTTTTTTCATGAATACAAACTTCCTCTACGAGAGGTGTAATTAATAGCAGTAATAAGTCTATAATGTCGTTGTAAAAAATCTAGGAAAAAATTAATGTCGTAAAGTAATCCCTTAGATCATAGAAACATATGGATGTGCACAGGTAAAGTACGTCTCGCGAAGACTTATAGTGTTTCCTTGTTAGATCGCAAGTGAAATTCTTTGGTAGATAATAGTATATTATTGAACAAGCATTTATTATTCACGCAGGTGAAGTTCACCCAAGGGAATAATTACCATTATATGCGAGTACAATACTGTACTTTTTCCACACTTTATTGGACTTTAAATCATTATTTTTATAAGAAATTAGATTACATTACCAGGTGGCGCTAGTTATCTTTTTCATTTTTAACGTTTTGTCTATGCTATAACTCTATAACTGATTTGTCAGTAAAATATTAGTCATCAAAAGTATTGCGAAATTTTGTTCTGATTCGGGTTTGTGATGTTTAAAACGATGTTGCAGTCTGCAAAACCTGTACAAAATCCTTGCAGTACTACCTGCACCTTGCAGAAAGTATTGAACCCCCCGTAAAGTTGTATGTATAGGTATAAAATCTAAAATATTATTCTGCCAAAAAGACTGTTTCCCCGACTGTTTCTAATACTATTTTAGAATAAAAACATTCTTGAATTAATTTTCATTTAAGAATGTATTCATTCTTCAACAAGAGCAAGAATGCTCATTCTTATTTAAGATCTAGAATAGCCACGTCCAGCGCCATCTTTTAAAAGTTGAAGGAATTATAAAATTTTGCATTTTGATCAATAAATTATTCAAATATTGTATTAATTGTTGATATTATTACTATTTTGCTTCAAACAAATAAAATACTTCAAATTTAAATCATTTTTCTTGCATTTAAAACTTATTTCGTGTATTAATACATTTATTATAGTCTTCAAACGAATAACTTGATCTGTTGATAAAATCAAAATTACCAGCCACTGGTCGTCCCACTAGTGTTGACACTGGGCTGATAAAGCGCTGCTAACAACAAAAAGCCGAGTAATTCATGGTAATTTTGAATATGTGTTACTCAACCAGCGGCTGGTAAAAACAGCAGCGTGGGTGCACATATCGCTGATAGCAGCGAGCACTAACCAGCGGCTGGTGAAACAGCTAAGTGTGGCCGCGTACGACTAAAGTATTGATATCAGTAAATGAAAGTTACTGATATCAATACTCAATTGTGTGTCATATCATTTGAGCACAAACTCCGGAGCTGGTACAAACTCCAGAGAACTATTTTTGGGACATGTGATCGATCACCTAAAATCGAGCTAAAGATGGAAAAGTGACCGTTCACCTGGTAGTTCTAGATTTCTAAATAGTAAAGTATCGGTTTATTGGTCCCAAATAAATAGATTCACGCAACGATTGTGTAAGGACTGATCACATGAGTCCCAAAAATAGTGCCCCGGAGCTACTGCAGTTACCGAATAAAATCTCAATTGCCTCACATGTCATGTAAATTTGACTGAATTTGACGTCACGTTAGATTTATCGAAGATTTCATGTAAATGGGAAGCAGCTATTATGTGTAGTAAAAAATTATTAAAAATACTGTAATATTGTTAAATTTTCATGGCGATTAGGATACCTAATTGTAATTGCAGCTCAAATTTACTGTGTGTTCAACAAGTTTGTAATGGAAAGTGAAGTTGCGCCCATGTATGGGCGTGGCAAGGCCCACTCCAAGTGTCTCCTTAAATTGATAGAACTCAATCAAACTAAAATTCAAAACAAAATCCAAAATTAAAATAAAATACAAAAACTTTTATTGAAATTACTAACAAAGCTGATAATAACTTCCAAAATAAGCATTTAACCCTCGGTTTAACCTATACAATTTTAGGTATTTTAAAATGATAAACCTCAGTTTCAAAATCTAATTCGAATTGGTCCAGATATGTCAAATAAATTACATTTCAATTCGTGAGACAACCTGTATACAAGTGCTATTCAAAAATATTATTCTTTCATACTAGCAAATTCTTTCTAAAGAATGTCTTTAATAAAAAATTGAGATTCGATGTGCAAATAACAATGAACCAAGTTGTTCCAATTTGAATGGTTCTTGGTAAACCAAAATTCAAATTGATTAGGTAAGGTATTAAAAAAATTCGGCAATTGATAATTCATCTCACTTATGGGTACTGTGTTTTGTATGTTTTTAACGTAATCTATGAAAAAATAGATATACCCACACAAACCTAGACACAAAAGCAATTACAATAGACTTCAACTTGCATGAAATAATAAAATGCAATATTTATATTAATTACACATCAATGCAGAGCGAATCGCTAATCAAAACAAAGTGTTACAGTCCAAATCTCCTATCATAGATTCACCGCCTATGTAAACAAATCAATTGACTTATGCTGTTATTTACATACAAAACAATTTACTTACATTTAATATTTTTGCTTTCATTCAAATGCAAACCGTTTATTTTAGTTTAATTGTTCCGTTAACTATAAATAACGCCCCGAGAACACAAATTCAAGAAAACACCCTGAAACGCTTCACAACAACAACTGTCATTTACACTGGAAATACGATGACACACCGGTCCGGTTGGGTGACAATAGATTAGTCACTTTCCTTTCACATCATACATCTGATCTTTTCGGTCACAAGGCTCAGAAGGCTCACAAGGCTCACTGGGAACTGAGATAAATCGTCATGACGTCTATTGGCATTTACTGAAAGTCGACTTGCTTGCGTTGTGGTCCCTGGTATCGAATGCACTAGACGTACTTTTTTATTGCTACGCTGTGCCAGCGCATTACAGTATATGCTAACAATAAGAGGAACGTATGTCTGCCAGCGCTGCGACATGACTTCACAGATTTTATGAATACAATCAATATGAATGACAAAGAAGTTACATGCACGTATGTCTTTCGTCTTGTTTTCGTTCAGTAGCGTCGTGTGAATATAATCTTTTATTTTTGTACTGGCGTGTCGCTGCTGCTTGGAAGATATTCTACGCTACTGGTAAAATGTTTACATGTCCTTCAATTGATTTGGTTCAGGCGCAATCAGCTGGGAACACAGAGCTCAGAACGGAAACGGGTTGACTATACCTATTGACTTTTTAGGTCTGAGCTATGGGATGTCGGCTGAGGTGCGACTGAACCAAATCAGTTGAAGGCCATCTAAAATTATTACCAGTGGCGTAACATAGAAATTAGTTTTCGGTTGTATTACAAATTTATTCATTGAGTAATCTAACAAATAGCATTTATGTATTAAGAATTATTTCAATTGTCTAAGGAATGCAAAGAACGTAGTACTTGAATATATTTAGTTATCTAACACTAGAAAATCATATACAAAATATTGTCAAAAGCTTTGCTCTTTTTATCGTAAGAGTTACAAAAAAAAATTGAATAAGAGGTTAGAGGATATTTTTCATGAAAAACCTATATAAATGGCTGGAATTTACTTTATGGCCCGAGAAAAAATACCACACTTTCTATACATATTCAAACTCAGCTTGATGTGACGAATTCAATGGCATTGATCTTAATTTTAAGAAACGTTTGAGTAAAAAGTTGCACGTAGTTAATCGCAGGGGCCATGCTATTATCTAACAACTCTAATAAAAATTCGGATTATAAATAGGTTAAGTTAATGTAATAATTGATTTTATTCGGAAAATAAATAGCTTAGGTTAATGTAAAACGACTTTTTTGTGACATAAATAGGTTAGGTTAATGCAAAACGACTTTTTTGTTTGTTTTTTTATTGAGATTTTTTTTTATGAAATATGTAAAACGACTTTTTTTCGGAAAATATAAATTATGGTTAGGTTAAAATATGTAAAACGACTTTTTTCGGAATATAAATAGGTTAGGTTAATGTAAAACGACTTTTTTACATCACATTGCAAACGAGTGTAAAGTTGGTTGCACGAAGGGGCCTAGCCCCGGAGTGCACCCAACTTTACGCAAGTAGGCAAACATTTTTTGGCGTAGCCCAAATTTTCGGTCATAGCATAAGTTTTTTGTTCATAACTTTTGAACCGATTGTTTCCGTAAGTTAAGACTAGTACCATTCGATTTGTTACAAAAAACTATTGTAGAAAAGTTGGTGCGATTACATTTCGAGGTGGGGGGTAACGTAAAGTTTTACCGATTAAAGTATGTGTAACTTTTTACTCTTTGGTTTCCTATAGTTTAGACCAACGCCATTAGATTCTAATCGTCAAGCAGAGTCCGAATATGTATAGAAAGTGTTATTTTTTCTCGGGCCATAAAGTAAATTTTTACCAAATAAATTAGTCTTTTACGACCAATAGGAGCCGAGTAAACTACACCCAACAAACACAAATATTATGAGCCGACGTCAAATTAATAAATGATGGCCGATCGTAATTTGATCGGCCAACATATGACAACAAGCATTGGCCCTGTTTAATTATGTCACAGGGGCCATCGGTAATCTAACTATGTAGGTCCAACATGTAACTTACAATTAGCCGTAAAAGGTCTATCAATTTACCTTTGTTTTATTTTGATAGAGAATGCGTTGTAAGTACGTTTTAAATTTGTATTATATCTTTATTGTTAACAAAACAATCGGCTATGGACTTTTGCCTTTCTGCAGGCACTAAAATAATATTTTACTGCGTACGGACTAAAATAATTTTAATGCCTAGGTACTAAAATGGCTGTTTAATGCCCATTTACTAAAATAGTTGTTTAATGCCTAGGCACTAGAATTGCTGCTCAATGCCTAGGCACTAAACATTTACTGATACCTAATTGGGATCCCTTCTTCGTAAAGAAAGTTTGGGATCATTTTTTACCAATTCTATGACAAGGACGGTGGCTGCATCGTCTTTATCACGCAAATTTATTTTAGGTTTTACATTTTCTGGTAAAACAATTTTTAAAAAAATTTTACCAACTTTTGTGCACCCATTTTTGAAACATAAACATTCCGAAATTTTTCAATAACATAGCGATAAGATTGCTTTCCCGTTCCATAACACTGGACTATGTAACTGGACATTTATTAAAAGCTATTAATAATTGCATTTAATAATAAAAACAAAATTGTAATATTAATCGTATAGGTATTTTTGTTGGACACATTTAATTCTGTGCTCTCACAAGAATTTGGCATGAGGTTATTTTAACATTAAAAATTTGAATTGAGATGTGTTTATGACTAAAAACCCACATCGCGGTTCTTTTCAATCAGACGGCCGCTTTACCGCGGCAATAATTGCCTATCGTGTTATAGCTCTATTCTAAACTCTGTTTGCTTGTATGTACTACTTTTTTTTGCAATTCATGGTACACGATTACATAGTATCGACGAGTGCTCAATTTTTTACATTGTCTTTTTTATCCTGAGCTGAGTTTACTATAAAATATTAGTCATTGATCTAAATGCTCATAGAAATGCTCTTGAAATGCTCTTAGAATCATATATAATATATATAATATTCGTATATAAACAAAAATAAACTCACGCACCTGTGGATCGGGACGCATGCCGCATAACGTAAATATTTATGTCAAAAATAATTTAAATTTGTGGTGCAAATATTTGTGCCAAATTGAACATTCGACGCCAAACGTAAATTTTTACTCATGTGGATCCGACTTTACTACAAAATATACAAAAAGCAAATTGCAGTCCCATCTACTGGATCGGGTAGGTACTAAGCTAAGTAGAGCCGGTGTGATCTGCCTTGTACGGCTTACTGCCGGAGTGCCGATGTCGGAACCAATCTATGACCCCTGGCACAGCATAAACCTGAAGTTGCAGCGAAATAAAATTAAATCTAGATTTGGAATTTTATTTTGAAATAGATTAGATTCAGATCAGATAATTATGAAACCACAACAATTTTGTTCCCGATAATCTATGTTACATCAAGGCTAGAAGAATTTAATACTTAATTTCTACATCACTAGATGCCGCTTCTAAATACCGTAAATTTTTTGAATAATTAAAAAACAGTTTTATTTCCGCAACCATTTTGAGAAATTAGTTTTGTGGAAACTTAACGCTTTGCAAAAGTCTAAAAATATCAACATACATTTATATTTACATTTGAAATTCGTTTTTCGTAATTCTGCGCAGCGCCTCCCTGCGACCAATATTTGCTTCATTGAACTGAAATGAAATACGTAGACTGTCGTCTCAAAAGTGTAGGTTGTGTGGTAAAGCATGAAGAAAAACGTCAAAAATGGTGCACCTAATTGTTGCATTTTCGTAATGTTGTGAAAATAGAAAAGTGCAATTTTAGTTTTGTTTAAAGATAGTGCATATAAATGGGTGATTAGTGGTGTAAATACAAAGTCGAGCAAGGAATGATTTCAAGTTTTACATTCAAGATGGCTGGAGGACTTTGAAGAATCTTCTTTGTCCGTATGTCACTATGAACGTTGAGCTGTTTGCTCAAGAACGGAGGATTGAGAGGTAAATTTCAAACAATATTCTTGCAACGTTGATGGCTTAAATCAGTTGTAAATGAGTTAAATGTTGCTCAATATGGTGCAACGCCGACATATTGGAGCCTACTCCCCATTCTTTAAAAAGCAGACGAAAGTAGTTTTTTAATTCAGTCCAGCCTAAAACTTTTAATTGGCGGTTTTAGAACGTAGTAAAATCTTGATTCGAAGGTTTTGTTAAGCAGGCAAACTTATTGTTTTTCGATTCTGATATCAAGCAGTTCTAATTTATTGTGGTTTTGAATGACACTGAATGACATTACTGTAAATACGAAAGAAAATAAGGTTTTATATGATTGTCATCTCCACGTTACAGATTTTTATTCATGTCGCTTGTCCCTTAAGGCTTTAATCTTTTAGGTAATTTTTGATACTTATTATTTAATCTTTTATTTGTACACATATTTTGAAACTCGTTTTGAAATATTTGCTAGAATATTCGTCTTATTTCCTAGTATATTTTCTTTTTATGCCAATCTACGACACCTGAACAATATAAACTCAACAATAAATTACTTTGCTTGTGCTTCGATTAGCAAATATTAATTTAAAATTTGTGCTACTTAAAATACAGATTTTTACTCTGGTTGGTTGACGTAAGACTCGACGTAAGAATTGTAAATATTTTGTTGTTTTCGTTCTTTGCGAGTTTTTTGGCAATCTATGCCTTGTAAATGTTTTTGAATAACTTACATATTTAAAAATGGTTGTTTAAAACTATAAGTAAATATTTAATTATCGAGTTAATTATATTATAAATTTCAAAATTTAATAAATTGGTTCATTCTGGAAATAGTAGTCAAATATAATAATATATCCCGTAATATATAAATTAATTACAAAGTTTACTATATTAGTGTTTATCTACTCTTAACACATAATATACACTTTACTCATTCGTTTTCTAGTACATAACATTATACATTATGTCACCTATGCGGTAATGAATCATTACCAATCAAAAACGTCATCATTACTCGTCATTACTAATCGGAAATGTCATATTGATTTTGATTTCACCCTTGTGTTGTTGAAATTGTAAATGCTGGCAATCAGCAATACTTACATTGTCAATAATTTATTAATATATTCTTTATTAATAGACATTGATTATAAATAATAATGCTAATTTAAATGAATAAAATTGAGCTAAATTGTTTTTTAATATCTAGTAATTTTCCCTCGAATTTTCCACTTTCTTTCTGCAATTAAAAGCTTTGTTGTTAAGAGTAGATTAAGTATAGTACTCTACTCGTTAGTAATAAGCCATTATTCTCTCGAATGATTTACTCCCTTCGCTATCACTCGGGTCGTAACTCGGGTCGTAAACTTCTCAAGAATAATGACTATCATTACTAACTCGTTGAATAATATACTATTATCATGGCAAACTAGATTGGATAATAAATTTCGAACAATAATAATTAATTTGTGATAATATTTTTGATAAAAATGATTTTTTTTTTCTATTTAGTTATTTTGGCATTGAGAATGCCGAGGAGAATGCTTATAATTTTAAATAATCGAAACGAGTCTGCCATAGTAAACACTAATATATAGTCAACTTGCTTGCGTTCTGGTCCCTGGTATCGAATGTGCTAGGCGTACTTTTTTATTGATACGTTGTGCCAGCGCATTACAGTATATGCTAACAATAACAGGAACGTATGTCTGCCAGCGCTGCGACATTACTTCACAGATTTTATGAATACAATCAATATGAATGACAAAGAAGTTACATGCACGTATGTCTTTCGTCTTGTTGTCGTTCAGTGCCGTCGTATGAATATAATCTTTTATTTTTGTATTGGCGTGTCGCTGCTGCTTGGAAGATATTCTACGCTACTGGTAAAAATTTAGCATGGCCTTCAATTGATTTGATGCAGTCGCAATCAGCTGGGAACCCTGGGCTCAAAACGAAAACGGTTTGACTATAGTAGAACTTTGTGATTAATTTATATATTATTAAATATAAATTATATATTTAAAATTTTAATATATCATTGATCGAAGCATTTATGCATGGGCTAACACATAAGCGAGCACATAAGTTAAAATCGCCATTCAAAATACAATTGGCAGTAATTGAGACTTGAATTGGAATGCACTATTTAGTGCTTGATAGCAATCATCCTGTCAAAATTAGTGCATATAATTAGTAAATAATATTTTAAACGAGTAACGACATTGTACAGCGAGAAACACGTCACGATACCAACAAATTTTCTCATAAACAGCTTTGAGCTGATTGTTTGGTTGTTTCGGAAGTTCAGATTACTAAACAACTCGCTAAACAATCTCCGCCAGGTGGAGATTGTTTAGTAACAAATTTCAATCTTACCGGCAATTTTTATCTGTCATCTGACAAATCACGACGAGCATCGTTGTCAACGAAAATTGTCTAATCTCTAATAGGCCTGTCCAAGGTTGCATCAACGAGAACGGTCACTGGTGGAAAATTAATAAATATACAGTATATGTAAAAGCTTGCATGAGCAGATACTCAAGCTAAAATGTTTTGTAATTCCCTCTAGCATGTTGCTTTTACATAAAATTTGGGCAACAGTTGTATTAAATGATGATAGCAATGGTTGCATACATTGTTTGCCATGGCTGTCTACATGAGGTTTGTGCTCAAAGCCGTTAATTTGATATGTTTTGCTGGAAATATTTTAACATTTTTAAGTTGAATTCCTCCTTGAATTTTTCATATGGTGTGATACAATTTATTCTACCAATGGCTTTTCTTGTTGGCGTAAAAGTTTTATTTCATCTCTAAGCCCACAAATAGATTTTTTACGAGCTTTTTTTCTAACTTTGGGATGTAAATTGTGACTTGTTTCGGGATCCGGGGAACCGATAGAGGGCGGCATAATCACTCACATCAACGACGTACGTTATTTTTATGTCGCTCTCACCCAGCGGTTTGTGTACAAGGACAGTGCGTGCTGTTGTTTGTTGTGTTAGTTTGTTGGTTATGTGATGTGATCAGCGGCGTTTCATCAGTGTTTTATTCTAATATTTGTTCGATCCCCGAACTGATCATTAACCTCGGGAAACACCGTTCCAACGAGGACGATATTTTTAATTCATTTTGACAACTAAATTTAAATGCATTGCTGCAAAAACAGAACTTTATTCGTAATATCGCCTTACGCCTGGACTATTTTTTTTTAGCAAAAAAAAATAGTCGCTCTATAGCAACGGTTAATGTAAACTTCACCAAAAAGTAATGCATATTTTACTGTAAACTAAATTTCAACAAATTTACAGAAATTATGACTTGCTAAAATTGGTTAAGAACGTAATAAAAATGTTCAAGTTCTAACAAAAACATATATTGCAATCGCAAATAGACTAAATAATAGTATATTATTTAATGAGATAGTAATGATAGTCATTATTCTTGAGACTAAAGTTTACGACCCGAGCGATACCGAGGGGAGTAAATCATTCGAGAGAATAATGGCTTATTATTAACGAGTAGAGTACTATACTTTATCTACTGTTAACAACAAAGCTTTAAAGTGTAGAAAGAAAGTGGAAAATTAATAGATATCAAAAAACGATATAAGCTCAATTTTATTCATTTATATTAACATTATTATTTTATCTACTCTTAACAATAAAGAATCAAAGTGTTGAAAAAAGTGGAAAATGAATAGATATCAAAAAACAAACTAGCTGCATTTTATTCATTTAAATTAATATTATTATTTATAATCAATCTCTATTAATTAAGAATATATTAATAATTAACAATGTAAATATTGCTGGTTGCAAACATTTACAATTCCAACAACACAAAGGTGAAATCAAAATTGATATGACATTTCCTATTAGTATTGATGACGTTTTTGATTAGTAATGGTTCATTACCGCATAGGTGACATACTGTATAATGTTATGCACTAGAAAACGCATGCGTAAAGTGTATATTATGTGATAAGAGTAGATAATAGTATATTATTGAACAAGCATATAATGATAGCAATTATTTACGCAGGTGCAGTATTCACGAACTTAAAGGAATAATTGCCATTATATGCGAGTACAATACTGTACTTTATTTACACTATGTTGGCTCTTTCTTAAATTATTATTTTGATACAATGTTAGATTACACTAGCACGGGGCGCTACTTAGCTTTCCCATCTCTAACGTTTTGTCTATGCTAAAACTGATTTGAGAGTAAAATATGAAACGGGAAAAGTACTGCAAAATTTGGTTCTGGTTCGGATTTGTGATGGTTAAAACGATTTTGCAGTCTGCAAAACCTATACAAAATCTTTGCAATACTTCCTAGCACCTTGTAGAAAGTCGTGAACCAGTCGTAAAGTTGTTTGTATAGGTCTAAAATCTAAAATATGGTTCGGCCAAAAAACACTTTTCTCTTAAATGACAATGAAATAGAACAATCTAAAACTTGTAAGCTAGAACATTTTCTTTGCTTTCTAAAATTAGTATTCAATTGCTGCACAGTGCAGTACAGATTTTGTACAATTGCAGAATCGATATAGTTTACACTTTGATTTTTTATGTGTAAGTTCACAAAAATTGATAATAAAACAGTGGACTATCAGTTTGGCAAGAATGTCAAAACTTTAAATTAAACGTTTCAAAATACTTTGTAACTCTTTAAACAATGATTTACATATTATTTAAAGAATTGTTGCAAGATTGGAAAAAAAGTCGTTTATTGCAAGATATAGCTGCTGAATTAATTTAAAATAATTATTAGATTTAACTATTTTAGTTTTTATCGAGGTTTTTATTTTAACACAGGTTTGAATGTAATGCTACTGATATGTTGACATAAAAGCCCAAATTGCAAAATTAAAAATGCTCGAAATGAGATTCCACGGTACTTCTTTCGTTGTTATCGGTTATGTTAAAGGATTTTTCTAGGATTTTTTATATATTTAATTAGGTTATTTAACATTATTTTACTTAGAAACCAAATATGAAACCAACCGGATCGATAAAATCCAAACGTGTGTGTTCAGCGCTGAAAATACGCAATACGCTCTTATTTTACTCAAATTAAAACAAGATTTAAAATTACCAATAGAAATCAAAGTTTAAAGAAATTCCGAGTAACTTAACAATATTAGCGTAAGGGGTGTGTCAAGGGTTACAAAAATTAATTAAGGATTCTAGTCTATTTTGGATCACACTAGTTGAAATTATATTTAAATTTGAAATAGACAACAAATTTGAAAGAAATCTGACCAATCAAACTGTAAGGGGTGCATTAAGGGCTCGATTAAGGGTAAAAAATATAAGATGTGGGTCTTAACCTAATTTCAATTAAACTAATTAAAATTATAGTTAAAATGACTACCGGAATCGAAATTTGTTAGAAATCCGAGCAATTGGACCTCGAATTGACAATTTAAATATTTTTACTTCGTCTATATTGAACTATGTTGGTGACAACCAATTCATGCTCTAAATTTCACTCTGATTATTTTTTGAGTTTCTATTAACCAATCATTTCGCGGTATTTTTGATCATGTGATTAATTCTATCCAATCATTTATTATTATAGTGGGAATAATGTGTCTACATTATTTTCGCGAGAATAATTTTTGTATTTTGTTTTTGATCATTTGTTTTCTGACATTTTTATTGTTTGATTGTCATCATGGTATCGTAAATCTTAAAACATGACCGAAAAACGTTTTACTGGCGCATCAATAGACGAAATTAATAATAGTTTCTATTGGTTTGTCAAAAAATAATCTTCCGAATACAACTCGAGAGTTCAATAAATTGGAAAATAATTTGACAAATATTTGCTCAAACTTGTTGCCATGTGGCAATAACCACTCCAGCCCTGCGGGCTCTCGTGTGTATTGCCAGGCAACAAGTTTTCGCAAATCTGTCAAATTATTTTCAATTTATTTTAACTCTCTTGTTATATTATTACCGAGATTATTACTGAGAAACTAAATAGAAAGCTATTATTTCGACAAGAAACATAGATATAATATTTTTGCTGTCAAAAATGTTCGATTGTCGCTGTCAAAAAAATTAAAAGAAGTTAACAGTGAACGCTATTTAATACACTTAATGCTTAATTAATAATAGTCATAAATATTGCAATTATTGTATACCATTGGCATTATTCACCAGTACTTGCTCTAGCAGAATTGTGAACAGCAGTGCTAGAAATTGTTAGAAATATGATTTTCGTAATCTACGCATTCTATAAAAATGTAGAAAAAAGTGAAATTTGGAAAAGAAAATTCATGAATACAATACTTTCTCTACGAGAGAAGTAAAATTTAAAACTAAAACACTTTGAAACCATGACCTATGTCAAAGTTTTCAAACGTATTTGACTCATAATAGTGGGGCAGCGTATTTTTTTTTTTAGTTGCTCCTGCTATGGTTACCATTCTTACACGTGACGTCACAGATTTGTAATTTAATTGAAATGTATCATTTTCCATTCCATTTTTCTGGAAACCTGGAGTCGACACCCCATTGTTCTCTATCAGTGACCGTTCTCATTGACTGTAAGTCTATTCAACATCAACGAGAAAGGTCACTGGTAAAAACCATTGCACAAATATTCAAGTTAAAATGTCTTGACAATCAAGTTAAAATGTCTTGAAGTCCACCAATTTTTCTCTTAGATATTTATAGTTTGTTCAGAGAAAGGTGGCGGTCACGTTATCAATTTGCTGGCTCTAGTTCCGACGATCGTATATATGGCTACGCTATGCAAGCGTATGACAATATGGTTGACACAGTTGTACGTATGTCGGTTTGATGTCGAATGATGACCTAATAAACATGGTAAACAATGTATGCAATTATCCATACCTCTATTCGAACCTCCTAGCAAACCTCAATTTAACACATCTGGATCTTTCTCGTTGACGTAAGCTTGGACACTTTCTTGGACAGGCCTATTCCTCTCGAACAATGATAACTTCTTATGATATTATTAATATTATTTTTTGCATAAGTTACCGATTTCTTCAAGCACGCTATACCTACTGTGCTAAACTTAAACTAGCGTTAAATTATTTCGTAATTATCAACGTCCTTGGGATATTACTACTAAAAATTTCTTAAATATATTATAGACCAATCCAATTTGATTATTCCATGGATTACTTTATCGAAAACTTTTATTTTCAACCCCGTGAGTCAATTTAACAAATCATATCCAACTTATACCGAAATTACCCATAGGGAGTTGTTCAATCCTCCCGGAAACTATATAATCAAGTATATAATTAAACTTGAATAGTATCCTCAATAGTATCTACAATTAAGTTATTAAGTACCAAGTTAATTTGTTGTCAAAATGATTTCTAGCTTTGGCAATAATTTCTTAATGTTAGTTACGTGACTTGGATGTAAACCAGTAGACTATTAATCGCTCAAACATAAAAAATGGCAAAATCTGCAACTAACGTTAATACTTTGTTATCGAGTTTGTTATCGTTATAAAGTAGGAATCGTAAGTGCTGGCAATAGGAAACGTTGACGGAAGAAAGCGTTGTCACAAATTTAAAATTTCGCAAATTTTTAAAATCATTATTACAAAATCAACTGCATTTTTTTAGATTTTATTTTTAGATATTTCTAGATTTTTGAAACATCTTTTGTGGAAAACATTTTATCGGGTTATTTAAAATTGTTTTTTAAATTTTAACTAGGAACCAAATTTGCTCGCAAATTTGAGACAAATCTAAGCGATAAAGTTGAAACGTGTGTATGAAGAGTTGTAAAAGTAAATTCGCTGGAAATGAGATTCCACAGTACTTCTCTCGTTTATATACTAAAATTTAAATAAATCTGACAATTCTAACTATGAGGGGGGTATTAGGGGTTACAATTGTAAAATGTAGATCTAGCCTAATTTCAATTAAATTAACTAAGTAATGATAAGTTAAATAAGTTAAAATTACTACTACCAAATTTGAAAGAAATCCGAGCATTTTGACTGTAAAGGGTATGTTAAGGGTTGAAGTTGTAAAATAAGGATCGCATATTATTTTTAGATTATTCGTAAATCTGTTTTAAATGTATAGTAGAAATCTAATATGAAGAAAATCCGATCCATATAACTCAAACTGTATATTTGGGGGGTGGGGGGTGTGTAGTTAGGGTCGTAAATTATTTTTAGTTACTCAATATGTGAATATATATAAAATTACTAACGGAAAATGGTGAGTTATGCTGACATATAAGAATCAAAACACCGTCAATTTTTGAACAATTAATTTAAAGACCCAACAGGCCACTAGGGTTCATGTTTAGGGGATGAAACTTTTACCAGCATTTTCTTCAATGTATTCCTAATATGTATGCCAAATTTGGTTCAAATAAAATATTCCTCCTGGCAGGAATTCACGTTACAAGTTATGCATTTTTACAACTTTTTGACCCTTCAACCCTTAATAAAAAGTCAACCCTTAAAAAAACTACAGATTTTTTGAAAGCATTCACCACTTGGGGTATACACGAAACATATGTTCAATATTTGGTCAAAATCGGTCTGCAACTTTAGAAGATTAAGTGGATGCACCGATTTTGCTGTTTTTGGTCAATAATGCGCAGGTCCTTGAGAATTTCCTAACTTTTTTTCCTTTGACTCAATCAATGGGCAGGTAGAAAAAAAGTACGCAAATTTTGCTTTAATCGGGTCAGTAGATTCCGAAATATAGCGGTTTAAAGAAACGAACAGACCGACAGACGGAAATTAGTGAATATGATTTTCGTAATCTACGCATTCTATAAAGTAGAAAAAAGTGAAATTTGGAGAATTTTTTTTTTTTTTCATGAATACAATACTTCCTCTACGAGAGAAGTAAAAATGTGTTGTCGGTATCCTATTTTAATCAAACTATTTGGGCAAGTTTTAAAATTACCAATATAAATCAATATTTGACGTAAATTCTAGCACCAATAGGGTAAGGAGTCTGTAAAAGGTTAAAAACATGAATTAAGGATTCTAGCCTATTTTTGATAAACTAGTTGAAATCGAGGAGCAGATCACTCGGAAATATAGTGTACAAATTAAGAAGAAATACTGAGAAATATTTCCGGAAGGAAATACATTGAACCCTTTCAAAAATACAGAAATAGGTTCGGAAATTCTTAAAGTATTTCTAGTAATACACAGAAAAACATAAAATATGTATTTCCAGAAATACTTTTTAGAAATATCTCGAGAAGTACTAGAAATTCCTCGACAAATCTACAATGTATTTTCAGACAAACACAGGAATAAAGTCAATATTTGGATGTATTTCTAGAAATAGAAATATGGTGTACAAATTTTAGATAGTAATTTGCTCCTCGGGTACAATTATATTCAAATTTATTAATAGAAGTCAAATTTGAATGAAATCTGACCAATCAAGTTGTGAATATGTGAGGGGTGTGTTAGGGGTTACGTAAGAATCACAACACCGTCAATTTGGAGAGGGCCCAGACTCCGCCAAGATTCTACTCGTAGTACTCGAAGATTGGCATTAAAACATCATATTTTACATACTACAATTTGGAAGATATTAAATGGGCAGCAGTTTTGTAGAAAAAGTTCAGTGTTTGCTACCCGAAGATTTGTCCAGCGGAGTGAATTTTGTGAATGGGTTTTCGCAAAAATAAACGAGCAGGAAAGTTTTGCTATCCAGTGATGAGGCTGGATCTCTTAGATACCTAGAGGACACATCTCTTAGATTACTTCTTAGATACATTACTTGCTTGATTTTAGTAGCATATCGTAGCGGTTAATAAAAGTGGGTAAACACCAGTAGAGCGAAAAAACTAATAGCTTGGGAATCTACTTTGAATTTTTTTGAGAATTGCACTATGTGTTAAGTACCAAGTTAGAATTAAGTTACGTTAGAAATATTTTACCAAATACCACTCGTTCATATAAAATTAACCAGGTAATTCTTCATAATCGGTGCTGAAGAAAACCGCATTTGGTAGTTTACTTTGCGGTTTGAAAGAGTTTAGCTTTCAAGCAAAGAGGAAAAAAAATACAACCAATAAAAAAACGAATCGTGTTAGTTTGTCAAAAAAATTCTCTCGCTTCCTGGTCGGATTTTTAGAACTGCTAAACTGACACTCTTTGCTCTTGTCTGTGCAAACATACAATCCAAGCACTTATTATATTACTACTGACACTTTCATGCGTAAATTATGGACCAATTTGAAACAATCAAATCAGTTTTTAAACCAAAAACCACTAGGTGAAAAAACTATTCGTTGTCATGACAATATACTATAATATTAACATAATGAAATAAATGTCATATTAAATGTGATAACCATTGATTTATGAAATTATCTTATTAAACACCAGTCGTGAGTATGATTGGAATCGAAAAAATTGCACTTTTACACCAAAACTTGCGGTTAGAGAACAATGCCACTCAAAAGAACTGACATAGAAAAAAAGATTTATGCTAGAAAATCTAATTTATTTAATTCTGCTTTATTGAATTTATGTATAATGTTGCAGGGAATGCATGACATGTTTATCCAATCCCAACAGTTGGTTACAAGTAGCAACAACACAAACAACGTGGTGCAAGCAAAAAAACGCAAGTCAGAACATTACAATATCAACCACAGTGCTAGTGAATTTACGATCGGCGATGCAATATTTGCAGTAACTGAAAACGGAAACCAAGTCACTGATATCCACAATCATGTTGTTAATAGTCCTAATGGTGCCAATTCACAACTACTTGTTCGTGGTTCAACAATCAAACTCCTAGATACGTACCAACGTTGCGGTCAAAAGGTACATTATAATTCAATTGCAATACACACATTTATTCAGACAATATTTGTATATAATATTATATTATGGTATATCAAAAAATTAAATTCGACTGAAGGAAATAAAATCAATATTATAAATAATTCAAACAATACAAAATGAAATATACGAATATATAAACATAAAGTTGGCTGACTAGGTGGTGTAGCAAGGGCAGTAATTTAACAATTTGCGATCCAAGAGTTGGATGTTTGTGTATGTATTAGTCCGTGAAAATTTACCAGACCAACTGAGAGGTAATACTCGCACGAGATTTAGCAATTAGCTGATGATTGTGGTTTGGATTCCACGTAAAGTCCAACATTTTTCGAGAACTTGGTAAAAGAAAATAGACATAATAAAATAGAAATTCTAATAATATTCAAGGTCTTGAAAAGATCAAGCAGGCAAAGTTCCTAAAAGAGAAGCTGCGTTTCTTTTTTGCTTTGAGCAACTATTTGAGCTTGAGCTCATGAAATGTGAATATATTCAATATAAGAAAGTTCGAGGCCAATTTAAGAAAATACTCTCGAAATTATTTAACAAATAGATAACAATACTTTGATATTTTAACAATCGTGTTGACATATACCTACTTGTATTCAAAAGTAACAATTAGATGCTCATTACGCTTTCTCAGTATTCTAATTTTGCCTAAATTTTCTTGTATTAAGCACTGTACAAGCATTCTAAAGGCATTTGAAAAAAACCAAAAACATTTTGAACTCATCATAGAATGACTGAGGTTTTTTTATTAAGGTGGCGAAACCGCTACATGTATAGTCGCTCTGGTCGCTAGCGAATCTACATAGTTTTGCTTATCTAAATCCACTGCAAATTTCGCGACATCTGATAAAAAATAGATGGACCAAGATCTGACTTATTTGTCACGTGCTTTAGCCGAAAACATTGGGAAAGATCAAGAGGTGTGGAAATATCTCAAAAACTGGTAAAGCAGTTTGCGGCTTTGTTATAACTCCTAGAAAATTTAAAAAGCGACTTAAAATTAGAGAAAAAAAATACTTATGTTTTGACGAAAGAGTGGTTCGAATAGCCATTAATTAAGTAAAATATGAATAAAAAACTTCGATCAAATATTAACCACTCGCTTGCTAATTACCGGAAAAAGACAATAAAAAAAAACTTTGTGTCCATTTATTGCTACATCTGTTCTCTCTCTAAATCTACCATTAGATATTTTCTAGGATAATTAATAGTGTCTGAAACTGCTTTTCCGCGTTAAATTCCCTGAGCTGCTAAGCAACGTTTCACGCATAAATTTGCAAATTTATGCGTGAAATCTTAGTCCATCTATTCTATATTAGATGTCGTGAAATTTGCAGTGAATTTAGATAAGCAATGCATCATGTAGATTCGCTAGCGATCAGAGCGGCTGTATATGTAGCGGTTTCGCCCCCTTAAATTTTATTATAAAATGCTTTTACTGTAAATCTTGTATGCAATATGATGCAAAATCAATGTTGTAATTTTAAGCATTCGAGGTGTTGTCCATCTCGGCTTGCGCCTCGGTGATTTCACGTCTCGTGCTTAAAACACTCTCATTTTGCACCTTATTACATAAATAGCTGATATGTTCATTTCTTTACATTTTTATAGATGTCGCAAGTTTGATAAAAAAAAATATGCCAGGATACGATAAAACAAATATTTTTTCACCTATTACAGTTTATTAAGAAAGCCTACATTTTTATAATTTACATGTTTATTAATTATTAATCTGATTCTGAAGCTGGATCGCTCTAATCGTTGAATATTATTATATCATAAGTTTGAGTTAAATTATTTAAGAATCCAAGTATAAATAAATTTCCACAAAAATCACCCGATGTTGTAAAGGTCAGTGATATTTGGACAGATTATTTATTGAATGACCATTTTCTAGGAATTTCATGTTTAATTATTCACTGGTTGTTGACTAATTTCTAATAATGATTGTTGTTAATCATTAATTTATGTTTAACATCACTCAAATAAATTCGTATGCAACTACATATCTAGATTACTAAAATACAAATGCTGTGACAATCACCTACAAGTTGAATATTTTGGTAAGAAAACATAAATAATCTACACGGAACATTTTTTTTTCTAATACTATTTTAGAATAATAACATTCTTGAACTAATTTTAATTTGAGAATGTACTTATTCTGCAACAAGTGCAAGAATATTCATTCTTATAGAAGTGATAGAATGACCACATGTGGCGCCATCTCATGGAAGTTGACGCAACATTAAGCTATTGTATTTTGATTAAGGAATTATTCATTTAACTTATTAATTGTTGATATTAGTAATATTATAATTCAATCAACTAAATCATTCATATTTAGAACGTTCTTTATGACATTTTATAACTAATTTTGTTTATTAATACATATATTATAGCGGCGACATCTGTGAACTAATTGCCAAAAGCGACTAATTGCCTAAAAACGTAAAAACTGACGTATTTTAATTGACGATAGTATTGGAAAAAGTATAGTCTGAAACTCTGAGTAATGTAGTGTAATTGTAGTGTAATTTGTAAACTATAAGAATGAATTTATCTTTAACAAGATTTTTTGTTTTTGCAGCGTAAATCGTGGTCACCTTCTGGTAATGGTGATTCAGTTTCGAATACCACAGACAGCAGTAGCACAGCAGCAACAACCACGACGGCCCACAGCAAGGTTACAGCGGCTCCGGGGGCCAACAACCCCCAGCCGCAAGGTAAGAAAAAATGTAATAAACCTTTTTTTACTTTCTTACCAATGCTTTCTATCACACTATAATAAAGACACAACTATGTTCAATAGTCTTGTATCAACAATTGCGAATGCAGAACTTAGTCATTACTATAATATATTGTGGTTGAAAGAATTATGTTTATTTTTATTAATATTATTATTGTTAATATTATTACTATTACTATTATTTTTATTACTTATTTATTATTAATATTATTATTATTGTTATTATTAATATTAATTATGAATGGATGTGAATGCTCAATGTTGGATATTAGGTACTTGCTGTTTTGCCGCGTCGATAAAGTATATTTGACCGCTCCTTTGCCAAATCGAACAGATATAAATTTTATCAATTATCACATTCAACAATTTGAAATTTCACACAACCCCTGTGAATATCATAATCATTCTCGTTGCTGACGACATGTGCACGAATTACGAAATTACGCCGCCTGGTGAGCACACCATTTTATATTTACACGATGATCGGAATGATCATGACCACGTGGATCACGTTTCTATATGGCTCGCCGCTTTGTTGATTTTCTAATTGTTTTGATGATTCTTGTAAGACAGCTGATTAAATAAAATGGTAAAATTGATTATGATTTTAAAAACGACAAAAAAGTCAAGGTTTGCGAATGCGACTACGCAAAATGTTGCGGGGTCAGTGAATTTATAGCGGTACCAAAAATTTGACGATGCGGTGAGTTATAGGGCAACCGCAGCGACGTGATCCATGTGGCCATGATAATGATATGTGGTTTATAGTTACCAGGAACAAATAAAGTTTTCAACAGTTATATCATGAGTGAATAGGATTTTATCGATCAAAATTGCATTGTTTTCCGTAAAAACTTGATTGCTAGGCAATGCCACGAAAAAGAACTGCGTGAAAAATCACGGGTCAGTTTGGACGAGTGACTTTTCTGTCAGTTCCTTTGGGTGACATTGCTATCCAGCATCAAGTTTTTGTGTAAAACCGCAATTTTGATCGACTTACTTCATACTCACGAATTGTATTTAGAAAGATAATTACATGAATACATTATTGAAATTTATGTATGTTATTTATTTATTGTTATTTATGCTAACGCCGATTTCAATGTTTGTTTGGCACATTACTAAAGTTCAAAATATGACGTTTTTAAATGTGCTTATTTAAATAAACAATATTTTGGTTGCTATCACAATGAGTGGTTTTTTCAGTATTAAACGCATATTATGAGGTCTGAGATGCTCTAAAGCAGCATCCTTATTTTATGAATAGGATTATCAAATATAAATAAATTTACTTATCAAATCAAATGAAATATTCGTTTTTAAATAACATTATAGTATCTTATTCAACGAGCATAAAATGATGGCTATTATTTACGAAGACAATAGGCGGGTGTTGTAATTTATCTTAGTGAATAAGAGCCGTTATAAGCGAGTAGAATTCTTTATTATTATTTTTTACAAAAAATGACGTACACATTGCTGACGTAAGCGCCACCATTTTATGCGCAAAGCCGGCACAAACTATATGTGTGAAGGGCGGAAAGTGATAGTTGGTCGCTCAAGATCGAATGTTGTCGTGCGACGCGGAGCGACGCGGCAATCTGTCGAAACTCGACAAAGACACTTTGCGCTTGAAATTGAAATGCACTCAAGATTTGTGCTTGAATACTACTTGCGATAAAAACTGCACAAATATCTTCCTTTATTGGTATATTTTCTCTAGGAGCAAGGCTTAAGTGTTACTTAAACACATTTCCGGCTTTTGTCTCTATTGGCATTTCAATTTTATGTTTCACCGAAAACACTAGAAAGGTTGTTTTTCAAAAAAGTTTTTTTTACAAAGAACGAGAAAAAAAATTCATGCAAGAGGTTAAGGGGGCGAAACCGCTACATATATAGCCGCTCTGGTCGCTAGCAAATCTACATAGTTTTGCTTATCTAAATTCACTGAAAATTTCGCGACATCTGATAAAGAATAGATGGACCAAGATCTGACTTATTTGCCACGTGCTTTACCCTAAAACATTAGGGAAGATCGAGAGGTGTGGAAAATTCTCAAAAACTGGTAAAGCAGTTTGCGGCTTTGTTATAACCCCTAGAAAATTTCCAAAACTACCGAAAATTAGAGAAAAAAAAATACTTTGATACTTTCAAAAAATATTTTGACGAAAGATTTGTTCGAATAGCCATTAATAAGTAAAATATGAATAAAAAAACATTGATCAAATATTAACCACTCGCTTGCTAATTAGCGGAAGAAGATAAAAAAAAAATTCAGGCCATTTATTGCTACATCTGTTCTCTCTCTAAATCTACCATTAGATATTTTCTAGGATAATTAATAGTGTCTGAAACTATTTTTCCGCGTTAAATTTCCTGAGCTGCTAGGCAACGCATAAATTTGCAAATGTATGCGTGAAATTTGCAAATTATATTTATCAGATGTCGGAAAATTTGCAGTGAATTTATATAAGCAAAACTAATAGATGTATAAAATGTATAGATGCAGCGCACAGCACACATTGGTGTGAGGAATGTAAATTTAGGACAATGCAATGGTGTTTACTGCGCATGAGCAACGAAGGACGTGTAATAGTTCTACCTAGTCTAGAAAATTGATGTTTTTATTTTGATGTATTTACCCGGTAACGAATTCTTGAAAATCCAACGAGTCCTGTACATGCACTTTTAGCACGAATACCCCATTGTAGAGAAAATAATCGTTTAATAAGGCACTATTAATTTTTAAGGTAGTTTGAAGAATAGACATTTTATTCATAATATTCTTTGTTTACCTTTTAGAGCGTTTTTGATTTGAGACATTAGTGCAAAGTTTGTGCATCTATACTTTGTTATCAAACAAGTTAAATAAAGACAGATGCACTTAGTTTGCACCGGTGTATCAATTTAAAAACGCTAGTTCACACAAATTTGAATTTCGCACTTCATTGACGCAAGCGTAGAACAAATGCTTGCATTGTCCACCGACTTTTGTCCATCATCCCACATGATTTTTCCCACTGATGATGTCACAGCAGACTGTTAAGCATAAGATAGGTTGGACTGCATTTATACATTTTATACATCTATTGCAAAACTATGTGATTCGCTAGCGAACAGAGAGGCTATATATGTAGCGGTTTTGCCCCCTTAAATACATCATACATCACATTTAAGTTTTTAACTTGCAAAAATTCAGAAGTCTATATTCACAAGGCAAATTTTCACATTCAAAAATTCACTATCTTGTTAATCGTAAACTGCGCAAAACTTCTTTTTACCGTTTTAGACGATGGAATTTTTGACGATTGAATTTACTTATGAATTTAGCTTTTATAAAATGGGTGACAATCACGGAATTCGCTAAGCTTGGAAATTATTTAGTTAAGAAATCACCTAACATATAAGAAACATTCCATGAAATAGAACACACTTTATGTATCAATGACGATTTCATAATTATTGTTTCAAAAATGCTATAATGTTTGAAACATAAGACTTTAAAAGTTTAAAAATTTAAAAAATTTAATTGTTAACAGTTCAAAATGTCTGCAACATCTTAATTAAAATTTAAAATAAGTTTTAAATTTGACAATAAACAAAGAAAATTGTGTACCTAGTTTATTAACTTCATTCGTTCGATTAGTTTAATTGAAAATAGGAAGTTAAATTAGGAACGAAGACCATTTTTGAGTATGTTTTTATTTCAAAAGGTTCGGGGAGCGGGGCCGATGGAGACTACCAACTGGTCCAGCATGAAGTTCTCTATTCTATGACCAATCAGTATGAGGTGCTTGAATTTCTGGGTCGAGGCACCTTTGGGCAAGTGGTCAAATGCTGGAAGAAGGGCACGAACGAAATCGTTGCTATCAAAATCCTTAAAAACCATCCTTCGTATGCGAGACAAGGCCAGATTGAGGTTAGTGTAGAAAGAACATTTATATACATACATTTTGATCAAATGGGATTCTGGTAGTTTCAAAAAGTCCTTCATTTTGATTTTATTGAGAAATCAACCTAATTCTGTACCTTAAAAATGTACCTTAAAAATAATCGTTTGTTGTTTCAAAACATTTTGCACATAATATAGTTGTAGTTCTTCGATCGGACAATCGTTATACTAAACGCGAAAATCCGAAAATGTAAAATTTCAAAGTATTATTTGAAGATTGATTATTTGGTATTGAATTTTATAGGTCAGTATTCTGTCCAGACTAAGTCAAGAAAATGCAGACGAATTCAATTTTGTACGAGCCTACGAGTGTTTCCAACACAAGAACCACACTTGTCTTGTGTTTGAAATGCTTGAGCAGAATTTGTACGATTTTTTGAAGCAGAACAAATTCAGTCCTTTGCCACTCAAGTATATCCGGCCGATATTGCAACAGGTTCTGACGGCTTTGCTTAAACTAAAGGTATGTTTGAGGATTTAACTACTTTTATTTAAGAGATATAAAGTAATCAATTCTAATTTTAAATAGTATGTTAATGATCACGTTTTATAAGTATTATTTATTGTGCTTTGTCATTTTTAGCAACTGGGCTTGATTCACGCCGATCTCAAACCTGAGAACATTATGCTAGTCGATCCAACCCGGCAACCTTACAGGGTAAAAGTAATCGACTTCGGTAGTGCCAGTCACGTGAGTAAGGCAGTTTGCAACACCTATTTGCAATCGCGCTACTACAGGGCACCGGAAATAATACTTGGTCTTCCATTCTGCGAGGCGATTGATATGTGGTCGTTGGGGTGTGTTGTTGCAGAGTTGTTCTTGGGCTGGCCACTTTATCCGGGTAGTTCAGAGTACGACCAGATTCGCTACATTAGTCAGACACAAGGGTTACCAACCGAGCATATGCTCAATAACGCTTCGAAGACAACAAAGTTTTTTTATAGGTGATATATTAATATTAATAAATGAGGAGTCGAAATGAAAAAGAAATGTATTTGTTTACTGATTAATTATTTTATTATAGAGATATGGATAGCACGTATCCATTTTGGCGACTGAAAACACCAGAAGAACACGAAGCCGAAACTGGAATTAAATCGAAAGAGGCACGAAAGTATATATTTAATTGCTTGGATGATATCGGACAGGTGAATGTGCCTACTGATTTGGAAGGCGGGCAACTATTGGCTGAAAAAGTTGATCGTAAAGAGTTCATAGACTTGCTGAAAAGGATGCTCACAATGGACCAGGTAGCAATATTTAATTCAATTACTTAATTTCTATTCTTTTGAAAGTTGCTTTTGGAGCTGAATATTCTTCTTCTAACGAATTTTACTTTGATTTCATTATACAATTTATTCTTGTATACTTTTCTACAACCATACATCTGTTTTTCTGAATGTAGGAGAGAAGAACTACACCTGGAGAGGCATTAAACCATCCGTTTGTACGTTTGGCACATTTGGTGGATTATGCACATTGTAACAACGTAAAAGCCAGCGTGCAAATGATGGAAGTATGTCGAAGGAACGACTATAATAACACTTCAACAGCCGCTCATCATCAGCAGGCTCAGCAAGCTCCTTCATTAGTAGCTAATTTTGTACCAAGCACTAATGGTAATGTTACTTTCACAATCAATAACCAATTGACGAATCAAGTGCAGAGACTAGTGAGGGATCGCTCAGGATACGACAATTTAGTGAGTAGTTTTGCTAGAATCTTTCTATCTACAACTTTTTATTCACCCTTTCCGTATATATAATAGTATAAATTACATTTTTAATTAATGGGCTTTTCTTTAATGATTAGTATCAAATTTACAATGGGAGAGCCGTCGGTCGACAATACGGTCCTAGTAGCCGAGCGGATCCGTTTCAACACCAACTGGTTTCGAGCATTTTATGTCCTGCGGGGTACCAGGGAATGGGTGGATCACCAGCGAAACATGTGACCGTGGTACAACAACCACCACTGCAAATTCAACCTCCTATTTTAAGTCAGCCGGGCCAGCAACAATATGTTCCCGTTAGTGTGGTGGAGCCTAGTGGCAGGCAAATGTTGTTAACTGTAAGTTTTTTTTAATCTACGTTATTTTATATTTGAAAACTTATATACCGTGTTGGTGATTCACCGACTTGGCACATTAGCCGATTCTGAAGATTCGAAAATCTGATTGCTAATTTTTGCAATTTTATCTCATTTAGAATGCTGTTCAGACATCTTGGCCGACCAATCGCCAGCAAATGGCTATAGTTCCATCATGGCAACAAATTCCACCACAGCACGCAATACAACAACCACTTATTTCAGAGGCTGAATGGGGCAGGCCGCTTCTAGTTGACTCATCGGCAATTCTACAGGTATTAAAAATAGTAAACATTAATTTCATGTTAACTTATATATTTATTTTCTTAGGAACAACGATCCGTATTCCCAGTAGACGTTGCAACTGAAGTTTACAATCCAGCAATTGTAGAGCACACTAGTTCATGGGGTGCAAATAAAAGAAGTTCGAAAAATCATCACGTGCAACAATCTCATCATCATGGGCATCATTTGATGGTACCCACACACCATCGATCTCAGCACGACAAAAAGGTTAGCATTGCAGATTTCATCGAGGATTTAATACTCGAAAGTTGATAATATTTAGTAAAATTATAAATCTCGTATATGCCTGAATCAACTACTTTAAAATACAATGTTTTATATTCAAGGAACAGACTCAATTAAGCCCCGTTAAGAAGCGAGTGAAGGAAGGCACACCACCATCTGAACATATTAGTTATTTAAATAACAATCGACGGAATCATTCGCCCAATAACAATAGTGGTCATTGGCAGAATGTTTCACATTCTCAAGTAAATTTTACACTTATTTTGAAAAATGTTAATTTTCTAAAATACGTTTGCTTATAGGTTACTTCTCAAGACCACCATACGCAAACTACTCACAATGGTAGACAACATACCATTACGATAAACGACACACCATCACCGGCAGTATCCGTAATCACCATTTCGGACAGTGAAGATGAAGTTTCGGCACCAGGTGGTGGTAAAAATCAACGCAACATGCAAACAAATACAATTCCACTTAACCATCAACAGATGATGGTTAATCGGAAGAATGTGATTAGTAGTGTGAATGTACAAGACAGTGATAATGATGACAGGAGTTCGTCTAAGGTAACCAAATTTGCCTAAAGAATTAAATCCTTTAATTATAATTATTGGTTAATTATCTAAATGTTAATTTTGTTCATTGCCTTTTCAGAATCACAACAATAGCAATAACTACAATCCGGTTATAAAAAACGAACCGTGCAATACAAATAGCCACAATTATTCTTCCCAAAAGAAACGTTTATTGGCTAAGGTTGCACAGTCGGAATGCATGTTAAATGTACATACAAAACTGGAGCCGGGCACAGACTATCATCGTAACACTAACGCTGACTTCTCGATGCAGCATTGTAATGCTACCTGCAAGGAGCCAACGCAACTATCATATCATTACAACACAAGCCAAGATCAACCAATTTATGGAAGTTCTAATGAGAAGAGAGTTTCGTGGGCTGCTCCAGCTCCACCACCTGCAGCTCATACTACAATAAATTCGAGGAGACATGCAACTGCTGTACCGGTGGTAAGTCGCTTTTCACACCCTACTCTTTTTAAAACAAACTTACAAGTCGGCAAGTATTATGGGGCACCGGGTTGGTCTCATTATCTTTGTGGGCTCTGTTTTCGTACGTATTCTATTCGAGAAGTGTCGTGGCACGGTTGCGACCAATTCAATTAATTGCACTGACTTAGATTGCTACAACTTTTGATTGTAGCAAATTGATATTTTCTACGCCACTCACAAGAGGCGCGGTTTACCTCGCACCGGTAGACCCGTGCCTAATAATATTTGCCAAACAGTACATATTATTATACGGAGTATCCACACTATTTACGATTATATTTTATTTTTAGTACAATATGACGGCTCCAAGTCACGGTGATTACATTCAACCACCAGCGGCGCATACAACCAGGGACAATTTGGCTAATCGGGAACAACATTTGCTACAACCTGGAAAGAGCTGGGGAGCAGCTCAGGCCATCCATCAATCTTACAGGTAAAATTATACATTTTTATAAAATATATAATCAGGCCGATACTAACCTAATTAGTGATGCACGTCATCAATGCTATAAGTTTGAATTAAACCGGGTTTACTCTCATTTAAATACCTATTAGCTGATAACATAAAATATAGAAATTAACAAAAATGTATTACCAAATTTGTAGGCACAGCAATGCTCATCTGTCACCCCAGCCATTGACCGGCGCAGCAACTCGACTATCACCACAACATCCCCTGGCTGCTGCAGGACAACCTCTCTATCATCAGACCGAACTATATAGGCGTCCTGTATATGTTACAACCACTCAGCAGGCCTATCAGGTCACACCTGCCGGGTAAGTTTCGCATAATTATATAGGATCAGTGTTACTAATAACTCAACTGCACTACGCTAGACTTTACTCAATTGTTCATTTAAATTTATCTATTTATTTTAGTGATGGTTTTAGTTTTTTTAGTTTAGTTTCGACTTTGTTATAAGTGTCGATACATTTCTATAAACTTACTTTTGAATCTTGCGTAACGTTATTTCCAAGTATTCATTTTTGGTGTATCGTTTTTGGCGTACCGAGGTTCCAGCCCTTTCTGTAATTCAAATGCTTGCTAGGAGCACTTGCCACTGCAGTACCAAAAGTAGATGTCATGAAGTTTTTGATCAATTAAGCCCTTATTTTAATAAATTTTGTAGAAAAGAAATAAGTTATCAAATCTAAATTTATCACTTTAGATTTGAGATTAAAATAATTAAAATAGTCTAGTTTTCAATTTTTGCTCAATGTGGTCTAAATTGATTAAATATTCATATTTTTAAAAATTATCCTCAAATTTATATAAGTTAATGTATTTATTTACTAAATGAAATATATTCATTTTTGTAACGTCTTTGTTGATTTGTCACCGAAACATGCAACAAATATCTTTCAATTAATACATTTGTTTGTGGAGAAGACTTGGTTCGGTGCACACAATAATCTTATTTTCATTGATATTTAAAATATTGAATTATTTGAGAAATAATTGTAAATTTAATAAATTGTTGTTAATGCTGGGTTTTGACTCTAATATTAAAGTTACTGATATAGCGAATCTACACAGAATTAATGCATAAGAAATGTTTATCTTTATATTGAGGTATTCAGAATAACCGTTACCCTCAATCTTTGAATATATAGTTAGTATGAAATGCTAATACACTAGAAGAAGTTGTAAGGCGAACTAAACAAAGATAGAAAATTACATGGGCAGTATACTAGTAGTAATGCGCATGCGCTGAAATTAAAATGCACTTAAATTTAAATTGTCCGCGCGGAGTTGGGCGTGACCAGGCGGACTGGCGCATGCGCATATGTTAGTATACTTGTTCTGTCTCTCTTGACTCGGCATTTCACTGATTGCTTGTCCCACTTATGTATAAAGAGAGTATATTAGCCTTCTAGTACTATATATTCAAAGGCATCAATCAATAATAATTGAAAAATGTATTACTCGTTTTGTCGGCAGTCGACCATTGCCACCACCTCCAGCCCACCACTCTAGTGCGCGGCCAGTATTACCGACTCATCCGTTACCAGCACATTTACAGTTTCCAACCGGCTCGTATGGATTTGGTCCTCTCAGTCCAGCCAAAACCCATCAGTTTCAACCGACTAGTTTATGGTTTGCGGAATAAACATTTCTTTTATTTTTAATGTTAAAGATATTTTTTATCTTTTGTATATAACTATAATTTTAGAATTTAAAAACAATCAAAGTTTTACCATCCATTTTTACTACTACCATATTGGCTAATTGTGTGTAAATATTTAATGTATTTTTCTAAGTTTAGGTTACGGAGAAATATTTTTTAGTGTCTTAGGTCGAGTTTTTAGTGATGAAAGTAAATTTATGTAACATGTAATTCTTTAATACTGCCTTCATATCAAACAAACAAGTGACTACATAATACAGTAACTTTTTTAGATTACGTACTTTCATATATATTAGTATAGATTTTTATCAAGAAAAAATATCTTTTCATTTTGTATATGTACAGTTATTTTTTAACGTTTGCTGCCAACCGTTGTGAGGGGATTTAACTAAAAATACATTCCTCGGTAGTTGTATCTTATTGAGGGAATCACGTAATGAGAAAATATTTTATCTATTAGTTTGAGGTTGCATAGTTTATTTGGTTGGCAGTTGGGTAAGTTCACTAAGTTCTTTACTAATGCTATTGCTATGTGTATTATGACGTTTTGCGTGCAGTTTTTTCAAGTTTAGTTTTCAACTTAAATCAGTTAGAGAAAATAATATTTTTGAATGTGCCATTACTAAAAACACCATTCAGCATAAAAAAATAATATTTTTTTAAACTGATAGAAATACATTTCTTTTATATATTACTTTTATAAAAACATCTGCATATTGTATATTGGTTACTACGTGTTAAATGATTCTCTTAAAACTAATTTAAGTTAATATTTGTGAAGAAAGTTGCTGCATTTGGTAACTTTTGTTTTGACCTTAGTTACTAAATCTGACTACATCACAAATGAAGAATTTTGAAATGGATAGTTTGGTGTGTTGGAAAAACATAATTGATGTGCCTGTATTTTTATGTATGAACCTATCATAGATGCCGATAAAACTATTAATTGATTTTTCGATTTATAGCTTTTTATTTCAATCTATGACTATATTTGACGTTCGAAAATTCAATTTGAAAAAAAACCTGTTCAAGGTGTGTGGGTGACTTTTGATGGTTACAGACCATACTAAATTTGGTGACTTTGAAGGCACAACATAACTAATAGTATTTGCATTAATTTTTTTCAATTTGAAAAAAATAAACTAATAATAAAAAGCACTAACTGTTTGAATGTTTGTATGTCAAATAGAGTTAAGGAATATATAGTTGTGATATTTAATTAATGAAAAAAGAAAAACATAATTGTTTTAAATTTATGTATATACAATAACAAATATTAAAAATATGTTTAAATGTAAATGTGAGGCTAACAGATTTTTGTCCACAAACTAATTATTCAATCTTGATAGTTGGTACGATTAAAAAAAACTATAGATGTTTTAGTGTAGTATAGACTACAGAGTAACTTTAGTTAGATAAGTACAAATACATAACAATATTTTTGGATTGTCGTAGATAGTAGTTGTTTCGGGTAAATAAATTTAATACATCTCATCTTTAATTTTGCGCGTGCTTTATGAGACATATGTACTGAAAACAAATGTCATCTAAAATATTTTAGTGCTGTTTTAATAAAACTTTATTTAAGAATACAGTGTGGCTCAGATTTAAATAGGGGTAAATTATAATTTTATTAACAAATAAATATGATTAATTATTATAAATAATTACGTTTTTAATTATATGCGCTGATATATATTATATTTATTACTTCTCTCGTAGAAGAAGTATTTTTAGGAATGTAATTGTTAAGTAATATATTTCTGGTTTATGCTGAATTTATTAATCAATTACAAGTGAATCCTATTAGATTTATATGCTTTTTTATTTACTCTAATGCTCTTATTTAGAGGGGCGATTGTGCTATTCTACATACGCGAAACTTAGCTTAAATGGTGATGATAACATAAATATTTACGATTATACCAACCATTTCAAAATTATTATTTTTCATTTAACAACAGAGGTAATGTAAATTTAATTCACATGCAAAGTTTTCCTAATCAATTTTACTTAAAATTGAAAAGTTGAAATTAAAAACAGATTTCCATAGAACCGTGAATTGATTCTCTTAAATGAAAATCCTATTTAAATTTAACCACTCTGTATTTGATATTATTCGTATATACGTTGAAATTCTTGTTTAATTGTAATAAAACTAATTCAAAGATCTATCTGTGATCATCGTCAAAATTTTCTATAATTATAGTAAATTTTATTTTCTTTGTACATATTTTATGAGGATTCCAAAACTGACAATTTAGACCAAATGCCGAAATTTATTTGAAACAAAATCTTTACTTTAAAAATTAGTCAGGATAAGCATCATTTTTGGAATGCTCAACTTATCGCCTTATTCTCAGAACAATATTAGTGAAATTAAATAAGAAAAAATACAGTTTTTCTATTTGTTATTTTATTTTATTTTTTATTTATAAAGTAATAATGCACAGGGTGAACATATTTATGATACTAATATAAAATTTAAGTACAGCGAATTAGTCGTAACGTAGTTGCCAAAATTGAAATAATTGTGAATTTTTTTTGCTTTTACTTTTATTCCAGAGACTGGCCTATAATAAATATTACTTGTTTATATTTAAATTTCCATGTTCAATTGTTTTGCATTTATTTTTAGAATAAAGTCTAGTTAATTTAAAAATTAATCTTTGAAAAAATGGCCACAGTATGTAGTTTTATCATGCATTTTTTATGTTCATCAGTAATTAATATATTTATTTATACATGTATAGGGTGCCCTTTGGGTGCGCCGCAGCTGCCGAAGAAGCTGTTTATTGCACATTTTGTACCTTGTTCTCGGATCAAAATCACGTAAACGTGTTGTTAAGCTTTAATCATTTTCGAGATATATGCAATTAAAGTTAATCAACCACAATGAAGAATGCTTTTATTTATAATTTTTTTGCACGATCAATATTTTTTTTATCAGTACTTATAATTTAGAACAGTAATTAGTAATTTACGTTACAAGTCCGGTAGGTGACTTCTTACAGCACGAGTTGGATGTTTATGGAGAAGGCGACGCAGGAGCCGAGTCTAAAATGTTTAAACGACTACTGTAATATCATTACTGGATATGTGACGTACCACGTTTTATTTCATACTTTTTGGTCAAAAGTAAAGATTTATTGCCCAAATTTTCCAAACTTGTCCGGCTTGTAATGTATCTTACTATTCATTTACAGAACAGATTACCACAGATCACGCGACACTCACTGCTTCTTCTAAATTAATGCCAATATGCATCATCTTGGAAACACAAAATACTTAATTTTGATCGTGCAAAAAACTTTAAAGCTACATTCAGAACCTCAAAATTAGTAGGAAAATTAGCAAATTAGTAGTCGACCAGATGACAATTGTAAATGTCTATCAAGAAAATATACGTTCCATTGTATTTGGATTACTAATAATTTGTCATTTTTGCCACTAATTTCGAGGTTGTGAATGTAGCTTAAAGGCCCAGTTATAGTTCGTCGTTAACCGTATCCGTAGCCGTAACCGTAAGAAACTCAGATTCTGATTGGTCGATTTTGAATTGCCAAATTGTACAAACCAATCAGGAACTGAGTTTCTTACGGTTACGGCTACGGATACGGTTAACGACGAACTATAAATGGGCCTTAAGGGTTTACTGATTTTAGAAAAATTAGATACTTTGTCTTGCTCAGTCTCCAAACTTTTGACTCGGACCAGTAAAATACCCATACCGTTCTTAATACTTAACGAACTATATCTGACAACTAGTTGTTTAAAAAGTGTCGTTCGGCAACTACTATCGATTTTAAGAAGTCACATTTTACATGTCAACATTAGAAAAAAATTATTTATTGTGATTGGTCAAATCTAGTCGCTTTTAACCCGAATAGTATTGAACCTTAACACTCTATTGAAGCAATATCGGTCTTACGAGTTTAAAGTCACCATTTGGCATTTACTACTAAATTTTTAAAATAGATCTTATGAATGTTTATTGATTAAGGACGATAATTGTATCCATAAATTCCATGCTGTTCAGAAAATAGTTCCGTTTTCGTAAATACTTACTTGCGGAGACATAAATTATTATATATATGTATGTATTAAATCGTTATTGCCACAAAATTAATCGGGTATGAATTTTCGTCTTTCAAATTATAATATTAACTATAAAAAAAATATAAACACAAAATTATTAAATAAAAAAATAGTTATTAATGTAATAAATAATATTAAACTCTAAAGAAATTGTTATTTAGTGTATTAAAATAAATAATCAGTTTAAATTTTTAATAAAATCTAGCAGTAGCTGCGTGCCTGTGAAGTAAATGTTGAGCTCTATCACAGATACTTTAAAAGCGTTCTTTTGGCAACAAGACTTCAAGATATCAGCTACAAAAATATAATGAAAATAATAGTATGTGTGACTCCTTCAGGACTATTTCACCGGCGGATACGATAAACCGCTTTTTGTTGCCAAATAAAACAATATTAAAAATATTTCGGCATGGAATTATGGATATGGTTACCGACTTTACTAAATGAACTATAAATGCTTAAATTCCAAAGCCGTATTCGAACGAGATCTTTTCACTTACAATTTGATTTTTTCAAAACTCACGAAAACACGATTTTCTACGCTTTACAACCGATATCCATATCGGTTATTAAGTGGTCGATTGGCCCGAAACCAATCACCGTTGCGCCTGTGCAATGCGGGCCGATCTCTCTTCCGGTCCTCTACTTTTCCGCCCTCTCTACTTTTTCGCCTTCTAAACTTATTAACCTGGATACTTTGAGATGGCACTTAAATACTGTGCAAAACAATTAATTTTTTTTTTATTATTAAATTAAAATTGAATATGTATACGAATGTGTTGTACTAAAATGTTTCTGTTTGTATTTGACTGTTGTATTTGAATTTTATAAATAATCGGAATACGGTAATAATAACTTCAAATCTCTAAAACGTTGATCATTTAAATTTTAAAATATTTTCACACTAGTGTTAAGTTATCGTTAGTTTTTATTTCTTTGTGTGAATTTCTTGTTAAATAATTTAAAGAAGTATCAATTCTATTGATTTGTATAATTTGTCTTCAGCGGAATTTGATCCCTCGTTTTCCGGTTGCGAAGCGGTGTTAGCTGCCGCTAGTACTTTTTGTGTCTTTATTCTCATCATTTTAAGACTCTGGAATATTTTTTCTAAAACTAAATACCACAGTAATACTTAATATTAATTATTTCAAAAATTGTTTGTCACTGTTAGTAGTCAACTAATATGATAATCTTAATATTCGACGGCAGCTATGAAATCATTGAGTTATTATATTATTGCTTTGTACTGATCGTTTTTTTCGCAAGTTCTTATTAATGATACTTGAAAACATTGAAACATCGAGGAATTATACAAATGCAAATTTAAATACAGAAATAGGTTCGTTCGAAAGCGGCTTAGAATATTAGCATAGATGATAAAATTGGTCGCGAAATGGGATACGAACCCACTAATACTGCGTTTCAGTATTACTTCTAACAACTCTTTCTCTTCCTTTAGCGTTTTTGTACTCCATCTCGAGCTTATAGATATTTATTATGGCTAAGAATTTAATTCGAATTGACGAATATCAGTTAACATTTATTCCAATATTTGTGACTTATTCGAATAGTTGAATATTTTTTGATAATTGGAATATTCGTGAACAGTAATATAATTTGGCGAATATACACGACAAATTATTACGTGAATATTTGAATAGAATATTGTCAGCTTTATATTCTCAGCTTTAATAATAATCTCAGCTTTAATATTTATCTATTCGTTGATATAATAGAACAGTATTCTTCTAGTGGTATTTTGCACAACTACATACTCATGACATAAGTTTATTTGGAAGGCCAAGTCTCATTAGAGTTATTATTCTTCGAGGTATTTTGGAAATTTTGCAAAAGCAGATGTTCGTAGTGCCACTATCGGATATTTCATTCGTTGGCAAATAATAGTATTTATGAATTCTGACTAAATTCATCGATTAAATGTTTTAAAAGTAAAAATCACATTGTTTTGTAAATTGGTTGTCATTCACAGATTGGACAAAAATTGATGCAGAATTTTCAATTTTTTCATTTACATCATAATCATCATATTTTTCGTCTATATTTACATGTTTAACTAATATAAGCTGTACTGCATTTAAAGCTACTATTATCACAACATCATTATTGTCAATAAAACATAATATCTAATTTATTTTTAAAATACACTCCTTTTTCCTCCGATAGTGTTCATTTAATTTCTTCAATCTCTTACACCTGAGCGGTTACGTGATCAAAAAGTCTGCTAAGATCTATTTTCCCAAATAATACTGAAATGATGTACAAAATGCTAATTTTGTGTTTGAATTAAGACATATTTCAATGAAAACGTGAAATGTGCGTATAAATTTGCTAATAAACTTCTAAATATATATCAAGTCTGGCCTTTTGATTGATTACATTTTTGCAATTTCATTGACTTTTTTAAGAAACAAATGTTATGACGATAATTGAATAAATATTTATTGAAGTTGTCTTCGACATATATTTTGTTGATTTAAATATTTATTACTTAATTATGTTTATTCTAATTAATTACTAACAGCAAAAAATATATATTTTGGGTTGGTTGGTTTCATTATTATATAGTTACCAGATTGTATAATTATATTAATTAAAAATAAAAAAAAAATTAACGCTTCAATGGTTGTAGTTATATGAATATTATTGTTAAATAGATCAAATTAAACATTATAGATTTTGTTTTGTTTATTCTTTTACTCTTTTCCTTTGCCAAATGAAATTACAAATATATAAATGAACATTAATACTATAATGCGGTTTGAAAGAAAGTAATTTAAGAAATAATTCCAAAATACTACCGACATTGAGTATCACAGAGCAGTTATTATTGATGACATTAAACTGTATAAAGTCAAGTCGACTACGTTCTGACCTGTGGTATCGAATGCGCTAGACGTACTTTTTTATTGCTACGCTGTGCCAGCGCATTACAGTATGTGCTAACAATATCAGGAACGTACGTCTGCCAGCGCTCCGACATGACTTCCCAGATTTTATGAATACAATCACTGTGAATGACAAAGAAGTTACATGCACGTATGTCTTTCGTCTTGTTGTCGTTCAGTGCCGTCGTATGAATATAATCTTTTATTTTTGTATCGGCGTGTCGCTGTTGCTTGGAAGATATTCTACGCTACTGGTAAAAATTTTACATGGCCTTCAATTGATTTGGTGCAGGCGGAATCAGCTGAGAGCCCACAGGTCAGAACAGAATAGGGTTCACTATACTACCGCCAGTACACAATGATACCACCAGAGGGAATTCGACCGGTCTAGATGCATTTCAGAGGGTACAGGTAATGAAACTAAAAATATGTTCCATATCTTTAGATCAATTATTATTGATAAAAGTGGACAATATTAGCAAACCTAGTAGCCTTCCTTAGTCTTGCAGGCTCTATTGCTATTTTTAAAATTGAAATTTTATGCATGCGCACGGGTGAACTTTTTAGCCCAAAAACACGGTCATGAAATTGCGATGATGTGGTAGTGATGTGATCGATCAGCGGGATCGATCGCATGGCTCAAAAATAGACCCCCAGGACGCTCAGCTAATAGATTACGCAAGTGATATTCACTCATTTTTGTCGAACAGTTGATTTCTTTAAGCACTAAATTTCGGAAACTATTGCACCGATCCAAACCGAATTGAAACTATCTGGTACCGTAAACATAAAAAGTTAAAGAAAATGAATAGACAATTCAAATTAACAATTTGGCCTTGCATTTCCTAAGTTATAGCTTGCTTAGATGGCGTTTGTATTGATAATAGTTATTTGTGTATCTAATGCACGAAGTGCTACTTTAGTGCAGGAGTGTGAAATATTAATTTATAACAAGAAGCTAGTCAAATAATCACTTCGAGGAGCCGAGAGCACTAAAGTACTTGCCCTAGGTGCACCCAGTATTTTTTCTACATTTGTATTACTTTTAAAATTACAAAATAAAAAGCAAACAAATTCAACAATGTATTAAATACATCAACCAACTTATTACATCAACCTTTTTTGCATTAAGCAAAAAAAAGTAATCACTTCGCGCACGCTAAACCTCTTATTACTTCTCTCGTAGAGGAAGTATTATATTCTTTAATTACTTCTCTCGTAAAGGAAGCATTGTATTCATAAAAAAAATCTCCAAATTTCACTTTTTTTCTACTTTATAGAATGCGTAGATTACGAAAATCATATTCACTAATTTCCGTCTGTCGGTCTGTTCGTTTATTTAAACCGCTATATTTCGGAATCTACTGACCCGATTAAAGAAAAATTTGCGTCCTTTTTTTCTACCCGCCCATTGATTAGGTCAAAGAAAAAAAATAGGAAATTCTCAAGGACCTGCGCATTATTGGCCAAAAACATGCCAAAAACAGCAAAATCGGTGCATCCACTTAATCTTCTAAAGTTGCAGACCGATTTTGACCAAATAGTGAACATATGTTTCGTGTATACCCCAAGTGGTGAATGCTTTGAAAAAATCTGGAGTTTTTTCATGGGCTGACTTTTTATTAAGGGTTGAAAGGTCAAAAAGTTGTAAAAATGCATAATTTGTAACGTGAATACCTGCCAGGAGGAACATTTTGTTTGAACCAAATTTGCCATACATATTAGGAATACATTGAAGAAAATGCTGGTAAAAGTTTCATCCCCTAAAAATAAGCCCTTTCGACCTGTTGGTTCTTTAAATTAATTGTTCAAAAAATGACAGTGTTTTGATTCGTATATGTCAGCATAATCCACCATTTTCCATCAGTGATTTTATATATATTCACATAATGAGTGTCTAAAAATAATTTACGACCCTAACTACACACCCCTACCCCCAAATATACAGTTTGAGTCATATGGATCGGATTTTTTTTTTCATATTAGATTTCTACTATACATCAAAACAGATTTACGAATAATCTAATTAAAAATATTATGCGACCCTTATTTTATAATATCGACTCTTAATACACCCTTTAGAGTCAAAATGCTCGGATTTCTTTCAAATTTGGATTCCAGTAGTAATTTTTATTTATTTAACTTATCATCAATTTTAAATTAAATTGAAATTAGGCTAGAACCCACATATCACAATTGTAACTCTTAATGCACCCCTACAGTTTGACTTGTCAGATTTCTTTCAAACTAGTTTTCTAATAATAAATTGATATATATAATTTCAACTAGTTTATTCAAAAATAGGCTAAAATCCTCAATTCATGTTTTTAACCCTTAACACACTCCTTACACTAATAGTGCTAGGAGAAACTATGATTTAAATTGGTAATTTTAAATTTTGCTTCAAATAGTCTCATTAAAATAAAGTAGCTGCAACACATTTTTCACTTTTTCATCTCATTCATACACACGTTTCAACTTTATCGCTTAGATTTGTTTCAAAATTGGTTCCTAGTTAAAATTTAAAAAGTATTTTTGAATAACCCGATACAAAATTTTATTCATTCAATTTCATTACTTAATATATCCTATATACTCTAATTGGTCGGATTTATTTCAAATTTGGAGTCCAGTAATCATTTTATCTATAATTGTGATTATCCCACATTTTACATTTGTAATTGTAAACTCGTTTTAATATTTGTAATAATATTGTTTTCTTATACACGTTGCCATTTTAACTCCCAGATTTGTTTCAAATTTGGTTTCTAGTTAAAATTTTAAAAACGATTTTAAATAACCCAATTAAATATATTCCACAATAATTGATACAAAAATTTGAAAAATTTAATAAATATTTTTAATATCACGAGAGAAGTTATGTGGTATCTCATTTTCAAGAAATTTTTAACTGCGTAAGAATATCTCGTTTTATTTAATAACCAAAAAAAAATGTTATGAATTATGCATTAAATAATATATAATAGCTAGAGGGCACTAAAGTACTTCACGCACAAGGTGCAAATATTTTTGCTGCAACTCCACAATAATTAATAAAATTACAAAAAACATGGTATGTATATTTTCAAAAATGTAATACATCAAGTATCTTTATTATGCCTTAGCTAAGCAATTGGAAAGTGAAATGAAGGATGGTGGCGCTACCATCTGTCTTTGCATAGTTCTAAACATACTACCTGGCTCAACCGTTCTACTATTCAAGGTTTCAATTCAGTACCACTATCTGCGATATTTGATAAGTGTGTCATATTGTGTAGACTACATAAGATAGCATTTTGAAAAATAAAATTATATCAAAAAGTTAGTTAGCCTGAGGTTAATTTATTTTGAAACACAATGTAGGTACGTACATAAAACAATGCCCGAGACAATGCCAAATTTTCATTTGAAAAAATACTCGTAACATGTCGAAAACACCCACTTCAAATTAAGCAAAAACTTAGTATTTGATACATAATTTATTTAAATTATATTTTCATATACAATATTAAAAAACAAAAAATAAGTCTTCTTCTGTTTGACAATAAGAACCATTATCATACCCGCTTATAAAAATATAAATAGATGTGTATAATGATATTCATAATGAAACCATGCAGTATTAGCCGAAACATTATAAACCCAAATATATTTGTACATTAAACAAGAGTGATGGTATGTAATTATAAACAATTACATAAAAAATATATTCGCTATACAAATATGTTTTTGAGTATTTTAGCAATAAACTAAAAGAAGATTCCAACATATAAATTAAATCTATCACAGAAAACATTTTGAAACAAAATTTAAGTGTTCGTTTCTTTCATATAAATATTGTGATTTATTAACAATTTATTATAAACTTTTTTAATCAATCGATAAATAAGTAAATATTGTTTGTTAGAATTGACAATAGATTCCATATTATTTTATTATATAAATGAAATTCTTAAAACTTTGTTCTTCATCAAATGTACATTTTTTCACTTACACTTGAAACATTTTATTTAAGTCAATAGCAGCCTATCACACATCTTGTAAATGTTTTGAAGCAGCCAGTGATTTAAAGGGCTCCGACCACATCCTTCTTAAATCACCCTAAAAATAAAACAAACAATGTACCTCACTATGTTCGTTATAAAGTGTGGCCATAAAGTATGGAACAAAAATCATAATTCTATTATTAAACGTTAAGAAAACGCTTGGACAGGTTAATGTGATGTTTGAATACGTTCGTTTGATGTAAAAAATAAAATTATGACGTCATTAGTTTTTACGCAATCATGACATCAATTTTTTTAAATGGCAAGCAAAAAATTATGGTACAGAAAAATCGCATTAGGCCGAACGTAAAAACTAATACGAATGGAAATTGCTTTATCGAACTAGAGAGAATTCAAATTAGTGGGGGCCACTATATTGAAACTAAGAAACGAGTCGTACTACTGCGCATGTCAGTGTTACTGTTAAGGTGCCTTTAAATTGGCGAGATACACAGAATGTATTTCTTCTTATATTTTCTATTCCAGCTGTTATATTTAGAAATTGTATTATTATCTTAGTGATAAAATAGGCTATAGGCTGCCAAAATTAATAATATTGATCCTCAGCATGCATCAGTATGTATCACTCTTAAGCTTATTCCACTGTATCAGTCAGTAACAATGTCAAAGAAGGTCAACTAACTTCACTTTTATTACTGTTATCCTGCGATTTTACGCGTTATGTTCTAAATCTCGGTTCTTACCGTTCCCGCCATCATAAAACCACGTGTATTTAAAAAGTTCGTGCGGCTCGCTATTTAGTTTAGTAAAGCGCCTCGTGGTTCGAAAATTGTTTAATATGAATTCTCTCTATACTAATATTCTAAGTTATAGATAAGTAACAAAACAATGAGTATGTTGTACTTACTTTGAGGTAAGCCATGGTCAATAACGGCAGTAAAGTAAATGGAACTAAATATAAAAGTGCTGGCTGGGCAGCTTTGAACACTTCAGAACTGACCGTAGCAGTAAGGAGCCCAAGAAAGTATCCCAATAGTGAACAGTGGAAATATGTCAGTCTAGAACCACTTAGTCCTTGTGATTTTTTATAGGCATCGTAACGTAGCACGAAACACAGAAGTAATCCAGGCATAACAATATCACCAAGACCTTAAAAAAGCTTATTATTATAAAATTATTACATGTAGAACATTATAGTATACAGTATTTTTTGTAAACGCATACGAACTCCTAAAACTTATTGAAAATTTATAATCATACTTTACCTCCACTATTTTGACTATGTTGGTAAGAATTGGTTATAGTTAACTGTTGGCAGTTGTAAGACATATATAATCACATGGCCACGGAGCACATGTAATTGTTTAGAAAACGTACATAGCTAAATATTTCTCAGCGCTGACGCTCAGAAGGCGAGAAATTAAATAATTTAAATTCTATATAAAGTCTACATTACTTTTTAACATGAGCCATACCTTTGATTATTTTTTTTTCGTAAGATTAAAATATTTATTTTTTCTAAAGTCTGTAGACATACTGTATAGATCAAATAAAATTTGAATTAAAATGGTAGGCCCTGAAAAATAATGTAATAACATTTTCGGTACTTTTTGGAATTGAAAAAGCCCCCAGGAACCTTCAATGAAATAAATGCATTCTCCATTTACGTTTGTTCTATCTCTGAATTACACTTCAAGCATGAAGGATTTTTACTTTTTGTACGTTATTAAAAAATACCACCTAAAAGTGCTTAAGGTAGTTTGATGTAAAAAACCGTAATTCTGACATATGTCGGAAGTTAACGATATGAATTTTTTTCCAAGGACTACTGAAGTTAATTTTTTTTGCTCACTCGTTTTTAGCCAAAAGTTTCGTTTTCGATGACCCTGAATATATAATTTCTGAAGCAGTATTTTTAGTAATTGAATTAGTAATAAAAATAATTAATACTCTTGTGCGATGTAACACCTTTTCAAACACTTCGATTTGTTTCAGTTGTTAAAACCTTAGCATCCGTAAAAACATGTTAGACAAAAAGATGATATAATAGAATTGAATTCCAAACTTACCTAACATACTAAAATGTCCCGTATTGTGAATACTAGGAAAAACAAGTTTTCCGGGTAAACTTAACTTGGGAGCTTCTTTGGCAACACCACCTATATGTAATTTTCTAGCCACCAAACCAACCGGGTTTTCAGCCGGACGTGTTGCTACCTATAAAATGAAGAATAAATAGTACTTAAGTAAAGACATAATTTTAAATTAAACTTACTTTAACCATAACATTGGTACTAAAAATATAAGATGAGAAAAACACCCAAAATACGTCATATATGAGTAATCCAGTTAAAAGTAACGTTGATACTTTCAAACTAGGTAATCTAACAAAGGCTATAAAAGCCACACATAGACCCATACCCATTGCATCCATCAGCAACCAGTGACCTAAAATAACATAAAATATTGTATTATAGTTCATCTAACTAAATCAAAGAAAATATTGTACCTGTCAACACCCATATGCAAACTATGAGCACAGAAAGTGAAAATGAGAGCAATTCCGCAGCCGTAAATCGACCACAAATTCCAAATGATATTTTGTTTCCATCCGAACACGGTCTAATTATATATTGACACATTGGCAAGAGAAGGAATGCCAACGCCACAGTCGCAATTACTAAAATAAATATTTTAGAATGTATAAAAATTAGTAAATGACATTTTCGAAGAATTAACGTTATCATTGTTTTTGTAGAATTTTGAATTATTTTTAGAAAGCTAATCATTTTATTGACAGCAATCCTTACGATTAGGTATTAAAAAATAAATTTAAAAGAAACCCGAATAATATGGCACCCATGGATAAAATAAGGACTACAAAGTTTATCGAACGAAAATAAGTTTCATTTATTAAAAACATCAAAACATTTTCAGTTCTCTTTGCAGGGTCCATGTGTTTGAGACATATCTTGTGTATATTATTTAGTCAAATTAAACAGGAAAATATTGATTATTTGACAAATTTCAACAAAACGTAACAGATGTCAAGTGCTGTGGAAATGACATTTTCCGCTTTTTTTCTTAATATGTTATTTTTAATTTTTGTCAATTTTATTTGACATTTGTTACTTTAATTGACACGGCAATGTCATTTTCTAGTTAATTGACAATGCCAACTAGAGGTTTTCCGGCGAATATTTGGACTCGCGTCATCAATTTTTGAATTAATAATAGACATGACCATTTGTTGCTGTTTTCTTCGTACACGTATGTTGGTAATATGCAATTGTAAAAACGTTTCGGAATCCGGTGAACCGATAGAAGTGCGGCACAATCGCTTACATCAACGACGTTCGTGATTTTATGTCGCTCTCACCCAGCTTGTGGTGGACAAAAACAGTGCATGCGGTTATTTTGTTGGTTATGTGATCAGCGGCGTTTCATCAGTGTTTTATTCCAATATTTGTTCGATCCCGGAACTGATCATTAATCTCAGAGAAGACCGTTCCGACGAGGATGATATTTTTAATCAATTTTGACATTTAAATTTAAATTCATTGCTGCAAAACCAGAACTTTATTCGTAATGTCGCCTGAAACATAGGCCACCCACAATACACGCGTGGCCCCTTTGCAAATGATACGCTACTGGTAACCATCTTAGTACTATATTGAGCTGCTTTCCAGATGCAAGCGTGCTAAGCCCAGGGGCGTGTAAATCGGCATATCATTGGTTTGTTTACAAAATATTATGAAATAGACCAATCACATGCCGAATTACAAGCCCAGGGGCTTCACGCACTTGCGGCAATTGATGACGCAAGTCCAAACATTCACCGGAAAGACTATAGTAAACAATATATGCAACCATCAAGGCCTAAATAGGTAAGAGAAAATGGTAAGACATTTTAGCTTGAGTGAGTGCTCGTGTTTTTACATACTGTACAATTATTAATTGTATCTGCCAGTGACCTTTCTCGTTGACCTAACCTTAGACAGCTTTATAGGATTGTCCAAGGTCACGCTAATAAGCAATGACACTGGAGAAAAATTTACATCCCCGTATGTGTAAAATTTTATGAACGCATTCAAGCTAAAAACGCAACATCTGCTAAAACCGCCCTCTATTATATTTCTTTTAAATATATCGATGGGATAATAATGTATGCATTGTTTATTATTTGAAACTGACGTTTTTAAACATCAAAAGAAGTTGACGTTTTTTCGTTCACAAATACGATCGCAGTGCTTTCAAACAATGTAAACATTTAAACGAAATAGATCAAACACATTAGGTTGGTTAAGGACAAGTAGTTAGGTTGGACCTAACCTAACCTAGTAAACAATGTATGCAACCATCGATATTTTCTTTTAATACAATTTGTTGCCTAAATATGTAAGAGAAAATAATAGAGAAGGGTCTGAAACATTTTAGCTTAAGTATTTCCTCGTGTTACATGTGTTTCCTAAATTTTTCCTCCAGTGCCCTTGCTCACTGACGTGACATTGGACGGGCTTATAAATTTATATTACTTTAATTAATTGTGACTTTGACAGCTTCGAAAAGTTAAATATGACTCTTAAAATTTTGAAAAAATACGATTTTCTCCAACCGTCAAAAGAGCTCAATTTTAATACTAATATCTGTCATAAAAGTGGCCAATTTTTATACAGTAAAAAATGAATTTGTTCCTAGGCAACATCAATACTTTTTCTCCTATGAAAAAAAAGTACCTACTGTATTAGTAAAATATTTGAAACCACTTCTTTTGCTATTAGAGCCACTTCAGGCGGCGTATTTGGTAGTTTTTCGTCATCGAGATCGGACATTGCGTTAATAATTGCACTGCGAATGATGATTTGATTTGACAGATCAAATAATATGAATAGAATCATGGCTACCTAATATTTACAGTACAAAATGTCTAGATAATTTTTAAATTAATGATTTTATAATAATTTTCTCGATTGGAGAAAAAATAGTATGTGTTATTCGAATTAAAAGTACTTTGTTGGATTCGCAATATTTGCATTAGCTCGGCTACGCTGCGCTTCGCCTCGCAAACATATTGCTCATCAAACAAAGTGACACTTTTATTTTAATCCTAATAACAAAACATACTATCCCTTTAATACAATTTCTTGCCTAAATATGTAAGAGAAAATAGTAGAGGGAGCTCTAAAACATTTTAGCTTAAGTATTTCCTCGTGCTTTTACATATACCATACATTTCCTAAATTTTTCCTCCAGTGCCCTTGCTCACTGACGTGACATTGGACGGGCTTATAAATTTATATTTCCTCAATTAACTGTGACTTTAACAGCTTTGAAAAGTTAAGTGACTCTTAAATTTTTTAAAAAATACCTTTTAAATTGCTGAGTGCCTGTGCAGAAATAGTTACTATAATATTCCAAGCCAAGCACATTTGAATTCAAAATTCAAGGTTTGGATTATAATATATAGAACAGTAAAAATGCACTTGGCAGTAAAAACTTTTGTAAATCAAATAATAGGTAATTGCAAATTTTGTTTGCGAAATATCTCAGAAGAATAAGAAACCACTTACTTGCAGTACAAATGGCGAAGAGCATCTGCATCGAATCAAAAAAGAAAAACATAACTAGCAACGAAATACTGGCCCCTAAAGGCAGACAAAGTGCTTGCATCGTATCCAAAGTCTGTACATTATTCTCGTTTTGGATTTGCTGCGAAGGGTTCAACAAACAGTTGGTACTCCCGTTTGCCCGGTCTCTTGCTTCTTGTTCCATGTTCAGGCTTCGAAAAGACCCATAAACAATCAGCAGCATCGAAATCAAAAATGTCGATACTCGACTTGAATCCATTATCGAGTACGCCCATTGATATTCAACTGTTTGACCAGTCTGACTATCTGCCATTGCACTATCTAAAAAAAGGTTCAATCTCTAGAGTTTCCATTGTAACTTTAACCCCAAAAAAGGCAAACAAAAAACGGCTTACCTTATAAATAATAAAAGGTTGTTTATGAAAATAATGATAGATATGTACAAACACATCACTTCTTTCTTGTGTGTTCCATGGAATTGCAGTTTATATGCAGGATTTCCACTGCTAATATTTGCAGTTATGTTTCGTAACCGCCATGTTGATTTATCTTCAATTTTAATAAAAACATTCAGTAAACTTTCTAATATTTATCAACTGAACGAATTTACAATGTAAGACTTGATTTTCAACCTAATTCATTTCTCTATACTTTTTTTAGGTTCTAGGTTTATTCCGAAATTTGTTATTGTTAGTAAACAAAAATAACGGTGTTTAGATTATTATTGGGATGCAACTCTTTAAATACCAATATTGTATTGGTGGTTGCATTTCTTGTATTGAGTAGACAAAGACGAGGTGCGCGTCCTAAAGTAGGTGACCCACATTACTGTATCTGGTATAATTTTAGAAGGGCGTCATCTGTTAATTATGGCTTAAACAAATATTTCTATGCAAATAAATCTTAAGAGCGTGCTGCCATAACTAAAAAAAATCACTTCTTTTCATTAGTAACTGATTGGGTATTCTATCATTATTTGTAAATAATTTTTTGCCGTAAAAAATTTAATATTAACAGAAATATTAAAGAAAATCATTAAAAGTAAGTTTTTGACATATTTCAAAAAATTAGCTGGAAATGAGATTCCACAGTACTTCTCTCGTTGATAAACTAAAATTTCTTATTAAAAATTTTTGAATTTTGCTGCATTTTTTGTAGAAAACATTTCATCGGGTTATTTAGAAATGTCTTTAAGTATTAACTAGGAACCAAATTTGAAACAAATCTAAGCGATAAAGTTGAATCTCGTGTGTATGCAGAGATGAAAAAGTAAAAAATGTGTTGCAGGTACTTTATTTTAATAAAACTATTTAAAGCAAGATTTGAAATTACCAATATAAAACCATGATTGAAGTAAATTCAAGAACTATTAGTGTAAGGGTGTAAAAGTTAAAAACATGAATTGTGGAATCTAGCCCATTTTTGATTAAACTATAGTTGAAATTATATTTAAATTTATTAATAAAAAACAAATTTGAAAGAAATGTGACAATTCAAATTGTGAGGGGTGTATTAGGGGTTACAATTGTAAAATGTATAGGTCCTAGCCCAATTTCAATTCAATTAACTAAGTTGATAAGTTAACGAAGTTAAAATTACTACTGCGGAATCCAAATTTGAAAGAAATCCAAGCATTGTGACTGTAAAGAGTATATTAAGGGTTGAAGTTGTAAAAGAAGGGTCGCATACTATTTTCAATTTTTTTATTCGTAAATATGTTTAGAATGTACCTACATTGGAAACAAAATATGAAAAAAATCTTAACTATATGACTCAAACGGTATAATGGGCGAGTGGGGGTGTGTATAGTAAAGATTGCAAATTATTTTTACTCACTCTATATATAATTATTACTAAGATAACTAATGTAAAATTCTGGGTAATGCTGCCATGAATCACAACACCGTCAATTTTGGAACAATTAACTTAAAGAGCAAATGAGCCCCAAGGGCTATTTTTAAAGGATGAAACTTTTACCAGCAATTTCTTCAATATATCCTTAATGTATTCAAAATTTGGTTTAAATATTAAAATTAAATATTCCTTCTCGCAGGTATTCACGTTAGACATTCTGCATTTTTACAACTTTTTGACCCGTCAACTCTTAATAAAAATACAACCCTTCAAAAAACTCCAGACTTTCTGAAAGCATTCACAATATTGGGGTATGCACGAAACATATGTTCAATATTTGGTAAAAATCGGTCCGCAACTTTACAAGATTAAGTGGATGCACCGATTTTGCTGTTTTTGGCATGTGATTGGCCTATAATGCGCATTTCTTTGAGAATTTCCTAACATTTTTTTCTTTGACATAATTAATGGGCAGGTACAAAAAAAGGACGCGAATTTTGCTTTAATCGGGTCAGTAGATTCCAAAATATAGGGGTTTAAAGAAACGAACAGACCGACAGACGGAAATTAGTGAATATGATTTTCGTAATCTACGCATTCTACAAAGTAGAAAAAAAGTTTGAATATGGAAAATAATTTTTTTTCATGAATACAATTCTCTTCCTCTACGAGAGAAAAGTAATAATAAGTTTTTTGAATTAGGATTTCCTTACAAAATAATTACATTTCTTCCAAGCATATTAATAGTATAATTTTATTTTAGTTTTCATTCGTATTCTAGATCAAAGTACCGAAAATTCGTTTTCTAAAATTTCGAATATGTTTGACAACTATACATATTAAAACCACTACATTTTTTTGCCACTACCATAGGTTGATCATGATGTGACAGCCTTGAGTAATTTTAAATCAAATGTAATACCTAATAAAAAAAATATTTAGAAAAATCAATATTAATATTTCATAGCCGAGTACATAAAAACCATAAAATATTTAGTAAATCTAAATAGATTTATCAAAAGCTACATTTATTAAAAACATACCGTGAAAATTACAATGCTTACTTTTATTGCGTTTAGTCTTAATTAATATTTTTAATTTATTGCATGAGAAAATTGGTAATAAATTTTGATCATCGTAATTTATCTGTTTAAGGTGGCGAAACCTAAATCTTAGTAAAATGCCGATTTTCTATTGCTCCAAAAATCATTAAAAAATAATCAAAAATAAGCTTGTAAATGCAATGTGAACATAAAATTTAACATTTATTTATATAAAAAAAAATGTGTCAAATATTTTTTTTTTGGTATTTTGAAAACGTGGATAAATTGGAGCCTTCCATATTCAGATCCGCAAGATCATTTTCAGTAAAATGGATATTTTTGCAAAAATACGTCTTTGCAGATTTTTGCAGATTGCAAGGTCTGTGCAGATTTTTACATGCTTTATTTCATCTCTAATAATCTTCGCCGCAATATTGTATAAAATTTAGGTCAGGATAGGAAGAAGGGGATCGAGCGTGAGTACGATTGCTTAGAAGCACATCTGACAGAAACTCATATATGAGATAGTACGCATTTTCTCCACAGATTTTATGTCACTACTATGCAGACCCGATATACGAACGAGGCGCAACTAGCGGACGTTTTTGCAAGTTTTGAATTGCTGCTCGGTCTTAACAGGCCCCGTAGGTATTATCAGGTTTGTAAAAAATATTTGTTTAGAAATGCTAGATGGTAATTAAAGATTACTTGGGACTTGAGAGATTGCCTTGGAATTATTTATCTATGGTTGCGTCTCCTTTATCTATGATAAGTGCTCTGCAATTAAACTGCACCCTTAAAAGAAATATTTTTCGTACCATAATAATAATTTACTTTTTCTAATTTTGGCATGTAAAATGTGACTTTTCAAAATCGATTGTAGTTGGCAAACGGCACATTTTACGCAACTGGTGATGTAATGAAAAATATTTCACAACTGGTGATGAAAAGTTCCGAATAAAGCCTACTTGTTTTGATAAAATTCACTAAATTATTAATATCATAAGTTTAAAAAACTCTTTTTTGAGAAGGTTCTTGTAAAAATTAGAAAAAATCTTGTATGCAACATGTTAGGAAATGCTATTTTGTGTAACTCGCGTTATTTTGCAGAACTCGCTGCGCTCGTCCCGCAGAAATCCGCTCGTTACACAAAAAAATGCATTTCCTAACTGGTTGCATAAATAGCTATTATTTTATTGTGATTGAACAAAAAATTGTATATATTACTCAGCATAGAACGCTTCTTTTTATGTTTCGCCTAGTTGCAAGCCTGGGCTGACGTGTCGTCAACAATTCTGGGTTCAACATAAAAATATTCCTTTTTATGCTTTATAATATAATGTATTATTTTTGTAATAAGAATATAAATAATAAACCAATGTTTATTTTAACGCACAAAAAAGTTCAGGTGACAGAATTTAGAATTCATGTAATCGTATTTATGTGAATCATCCTGTATAGACTAAACTCTAATGTTCGGACCACGAATTATTGTCCAGGGCCGGAAAGCGACTTGTCCATAAACTTTTTCTTTGCAAAACACAACCACCACTTACTAGGTTTTCCGTCATCTCCAAATACTTTCTCACAAACTCGCAAACCTACTTCTTGTCGGATTTGAGTTAAATACGCTCTCATGAATTCTGTATCGTTAGGTGATTCTGGTTTAGTGTACACAGAGTTGAGAGGAAAACCACTTTCCCCTGGAACATCAAATCGTGAAATTGCCAAAGTATACATTTCATTTTGTGCTAGATTTTTATTCGGACATCGTTGAAGTTTCTTCAAACATTCAGTTATATAGAGAGTTATGTAGATTAGTAATCGATCAGCCTCAGACTGAAAATAAAAAACACACTGTTACTAACTACATCTGCTATTATTTATAAAAAATTGAGATGACTGACTGTTTTCGATGTCGCGAAATTTGCAGTGAATTTAGATAAGCAAAACTATGTAGATTCGCTAGCGACCAGAGCGGCTATATATGTAGCGGTTTCGCCCCTTAACTATTAATATCATGAACGCTAATTGTTAATCGTTACTGATTAGTAGAGAACAAACTTTTAAAATTACTTCTTACTTTGATTTCGTACGTACGAAAAAATACATTGGCTTTGAAATAATATAGCGCTTCGTCAATAATATCTTGATCTGAAGTTGCTTGCTGAGGAGCTGGCCCTCTAAATTGGGTTCTGAATGGCAGAATCGCTGTGTTTCCTATAATCTGTGGAGGCTCCAAGAATGACGAATGATAAGCCTAAAATGACACACCCGATTTAAGAAATAATGTTATTACAGAAAATACAATGGTTTTACCGGCATGTTAAAGTAAAATATTGTCGGTAACGATTTCTTAAAGATGCGTGAAATTTCTAAATTATTATAATTATTCACATTACCCAAAAAACAATTATATACAAAAAACTTCATATGAGCAATCACAAAAGATAACACAAGTGAAGTGCGCCACAGAATGGATCACAGAACTGGACACTGTGGGGTCGTTCGTTTTAACATTTGTTAAATAATACCAAAAAATAAAAATACATCTTTTTTAATCTTGCTTTCATGCCACAATTTAGTGCTAAATAATTAATAAACATCTAATTATTACTTTTTCTCTTTTTACTCTCCATTCTGTGTTGTAAATACTCCTAAACCTAAAACTGTCAATTGCTGGTACGCCTATGGAATTACTCTCAAATTGAACGATCACCGGCACATGCGTGAATGAGTCATCAGCTGTTTTGCAGTCGCAGTTCGAACTCGCAGATAACATAACCTAACTTAAAAAACAACTTTGCTTGTTTGTGCGAGGGTCAGCGTTTTAAACTTCTTACTAGTAGATCATTTCGCAATCGAGCATCGAGATACGAAAGAGGAAGGAAACACTTTATATATGGTGGTACATTCTGAACAATAAATGAAAGAGAATCAACTTATATAAATTATTAATTTGTTTGTGAAATTTATAAAACATGCGGTATGCACAATTAGTGGTCGGCCCTGCAGGAAGCGGGAAGGTAACTATCAAATTAACACACTATTTAGATTTGCATATAGTATATCGGTCTGTTCAATGCGATTGAAGTGAAATTTACATTTAATGAAGTTCGAATACGTGTATGTTGATTTCACTTACGCATTTTCGAACAAATTTCAATTGAAGCCGATATAACGTCTTCCCTGAAGTAAACCTATTAATGTATAGATATTTGTTTTCAGTCAACATATTGCAGTGCCTTGGTTCAACATGGAATCGACATAAAACGGAATATCGATGTTGTAAATCTGGATCCGGCAGCAGAGCATTTTGACTATCAACCTCTAGTCGATATTCGCGAGTTGATTGTGGTTCAAGATACAATGGAGGATGAAGAACTCCACTTTGGTCCCAATGGAGGTCTTGTATTTTGTATCGAATATCTTGTGGAAAATTCAGAGTGGTTACAAGATAAGTTAGGTGAACAAGAAGATGATTATATTCTGTTTGATTGTCCGGGACAAATAGAACTTTATACGCATTTAACAGCGGTGAAAAAGTTGGTGAAGTTACTGCAAGACTGGAATTTTAGTGTTTGTTGTGTTTTTTTGGTAGATGTCCAGTTTATGACGGATGGTGCAAAATTTATGTCAGGTAAGAGAATCTTTTTTTAACTTTAAACGTCATCTATAAATTTGGGACCAAATTGCAGAAATGCGGTGCTAGCGCTTGATTTGAATTACCTAAAACATAAAAACCGAGATAAATAGTATATTATGTTGTTAGGAGTAAAAGTATCATTTTGTGTGGCAAGCGAGCCACACAAAGTTACTTTTACTCCGAATAGCATATGCTACTTTATTTTCAAACGTTCATAATATTGACAATTTTACTAATGTATTATGACATATGAGTCAATGTTGTTCTCGGTTTTTGTCGATGTATGAGCGGATAAAATGAAACAAAATTTTTAGTGGATATTTTGTGAATATTGTAATGTGATACTTTGTTATCTCTATGACTACAAGCACATAAAACTTAAAAATTAAAGTAGTCTGACAACAACGTCTATATACTAGGAAGGTTGCCTCAAAACTTTTTTTAGGAGTGGGGGAGCCCCCATGTTGCGCGTCATCGAATCTGCCAGTTCATTCTTTACATTTCTGTTTCCCTGCATTTTTTGTGTATTTCACAGAAAATTACAGTTTCGGTTCGGTTCGAAAGTTTCGGTTATTAAAAAATATACTTAGGCCCGGTATTTCAGTTACTGGTTAAAATTGCGGTTACTAAACCATGATTAACGTTAACCAAAATTCATAATCATGGTTATAATTTAGACTGTATTTCAGTTACTTAACCAATACTTTGTTTTATCGGGTTACTAAAACACAAGTTTTCTTATGTTGGTACAACTGGGTCCCAATTTTAAAGATGTCAGTTTCATAAATCAGAAGTATTTGCTGTCATTAATAATGAATTTAAATAATTTCATTCGGAATTTAATAAACAACGATGATGAAGATGAATACAATTTTGTAAATAATTATCTTGGCAGAGCAAATTACGTGCGTCGACCATTTAGCGAACGAAGAAATCATTTTTTTTACTGGAATGAAAAGGAATTTTATATACGTTTTCGATTATCCAAGCAGTCTGTACAATTTGTATTAAATCAAATTGAAGGCTTTATACAATCTCCTACTAATTGGTAGCTAATATTAACATATAAGTTCAACTATCTTCATAGTTCATTATATTAGGAATCATGCTCTCACACCGATGGAAATGCTTCTGCTAACTTTGCGCTTCTATGCTACAGGAAGTATGCTAATTGTAGCAGGAGATTATTGCAATGTCCATAAAACAACTGCTGGTAAAGTTATATTCAAAGTTACGGAGGCACTTGCTAGGTTAAGACCTTTGTATATAAAATTTCCAAGTACTCAAGAAGAAAAATATGGTGTACAACGTGGATTTTTTGACATTGCCAGATTCCCCAGAGTTTTAGGAGCAATTGATTGCACTCATGTTAAAATTCGATCGCCTGGTAGACACGTAGCTTTTTAATATGTTTTTATTAAGTATTACTTTTAGGTGGAAATAATGCTGAAATATTTCGGAATAGAAAGAATTTTTATTCCATAAATGTGCAAACTATTTCAGATAGTAATTTAAAAATATTAGATGTTGTAGCTAGATGGCATGGAAGTGCACATGATTCTACCATATTCAATAATTCGCAAATATGTACTCGTTTTGAAAACGGTGAAATGGGCAACGGGGTTTTAGTTGCTGATTCTGGTTATGCCGTCAAACATTACTTAATGACTCCACTTCTCAACCCAGCTACCATAGCAGAAAACTTATATAACGAAGCGCAAATTAGAACAAGAAATCCGGTTGAAAGAAGCTACGGAGTGTGGAAAAGGAGATTTCCCATTCTTTCGAATGGAATATCCTTAGAATTACACAAAGTACAGTGGATTATTGTTGCTACAGCAGTGTTGCACAATATTGCTTGTGACAATAATGAAGTCGAACCTCCAATACTTCATGCAGAAGATGAAAGAGCTTTCCAATTAGCACTACATATACCCAATCAAAACAATATTTACGGCCAACAAAACAATATTGTTAGAAACAATTTAATACGTTACTTTGAAAATTTATGAGTAATTACAAGAAAATAATTGATAAAAATAAAAATTATAAATTAATCAAAACTTGATTCAAAATTAACTATAGAAATTTAAATTAATTAACTAATATTTTTGTGGGTAGTTTATTGGAGCTGCTTCTTCAAAATTTCAATTTTTAATGCATGCTCCTCTGTCATTTGCATTAATTTCAAAGCATGCTCTTCTTCGATGTGTTTCATCTTTAGTGTGTGCTCATCTTGAAGAATTTTTTGCGTTAAACGTTTCAAAGCCAGTTCTTCCAAGTGTTGTTCAGTCATCATTTGTTTCTGTTGGTCAACTAGTTCATCTTTTTTTTCAGCTAATCTGGACCATTTTTCATTAACTATAGTATTCGTTACTTTTTTCTTGCTTTTTATATTATTATTTGACAATAAAGGCTTCGAAACTGGAGTTTTCAGCAAAGAAGGTGTAAAATCTCCCCAATTTCTACTTGAACCAGGATTTGAAATATTTTTTTCAATTTCATCTTGTTCGAATAATTCAATTCCAGTACAAAAACTTATATGTTCAGAAGTTGTTGAACCATGTTGAACGTCGTCCAATATTACAATTTTTGCATTTTGCAAATCAACCTCATCAGCAACCTTTTCAATTTGGTCATCATTTGGCATATTGACTGTAATTTAAAAATGACGTTAAGCTATAGGTACATTTTAGTTAATTTGAATCTTTGCCAGACTTGAAAAAACACGAAAAAGTAGATTCATTTCAGATAACTGTTGATTATTGAATACTCGTAATAAGTTGTACCTTGTAAAGTATCGCTATCGCAAGTCGAAACCATCCCTGAAATTCGGTCCCCAAGAATCTCGCATACTTTCTTTTCCAATGCAGTTAAAGATTCATTTATCGGAGGACCACCACCAGTACCACTACTCTGCCTTTTAATTCGGCTAATTGTTTTTGTGCTATTTCTCTTCAAATTATTCCATTTTTCCTTTAAAATGCGATCAGATCGAAATTCACCTCCCATCATAGTATTGAAGTGCTTGCTAATTTCGATCCATGCATTATTCTTTTGCTTAAATGAAACCGCACCTGATTTTTTGCATTCTAATATGCCTTTTTTCTGATTTACTAAATCAATCAGTAAATCAGTTTCTTCTTGCGTGAAGTTTTTACTTCGTTTACTTTCTTTATCCATCTGAATGAAATTAATACGAATAATAAACACTGTAGAAACACTTTAATTACGAGTTTATTTTTCGAATTGACATTTATGACATTTGTCAATGCGCGTGCACCAAATTGTACAGCTCAAAAAATCGTGGTTAAACACGAAAGTTTGTCGGGTTAAATTTCTCGTTTAAAATAACCATGATTAGGCTTAACCGGGAACTGAAATACGCTTAAACATAAAATTATATATTTAACCAAGAAATTTTTGATTAACTATGAACTGAAATACCGGGCCTTAGTGTTTTGTTTATATTATTTGTTTTTATTTAAAAATTTATCAAACCTTTGCGTTCGTTATCAATTTATTAAACTTTAAACAAAAAGAATATAAATTAAAAAATAAAATTATGAACAATATTTAATCTTAATATTTAACTAATTCTTATATTAAATCGAGTATTAAATTAATAGCTACTTAACAATTTTTCTAATTTTATTTTGTATTTTCATTGATGAAGTATCACATGATATACGTTTTAAATTCACCAACATTATTTGCTAATTCTTTATCTTCGCCCGGTAAATAAGTTTTTAATGCAGTTGCAACCGTGTTTGAAAATAATTGAGCTGCAAGTTTAACATTCTGTCGTTGGGTTTTTTCGCAGTTGATATGAAGTGGAGTTACTTTATAACAGGAACTAATTTTGGTCGAATTATTTTTTATTAATGCGTCCACTGGGTTTTTATCAATAAGTGTACCATCGTTTAATATGAAACCAGTGTCTACAAACCAATTTCTTAGTAATTTAAGAATATGTGGTGCATCGGCAAAGAAATATATTGGCTTTTGGGTTGCAGGATGTAAAATAAACGTATTATTGACGTTTATAGACAATTCCTTTCATAGTCCTTGATTACCTCCTCCACAATCTGACACACATGTAACACACATAAATTAATTTCATGCAAACTTGTTATAACATTTTGGATTTTATGTAACTTTTTGATCAAAACCGATGTACACTGGTTTCCAAGAATCATGAAGCCCTCTGGCCATTATAACTTGCATGTATGAATGTGGGCCAACAATTTCGTCTTCGTTTTGATCGTACTCGTATAAATTAGCAACTTTTACTTCATCGAACGATAAAACTGTTGTTTTTTTAAACATATTTTTTTGTTTCTCCAATAATAGCCATTACTCTTAAAATATCTTGCAAAATTCCATTTCGAATATTAATATTTGCAGACGAACGTTGTAGTGTAGAAATCCCAGGTAGTGGATAATTTAAAGAGCTTCGTAAGTAAATGTAGCATCGTCTACTAAAATATCGAAGAGTAAATGCTTTAGATAATTCATCTTAGTTCCAGTGCGCTTGTTTTTTCTTCTTCAATGCAATTTCAACTTGATTAGGAGTGAAAATATTTGATAGTGCAGATTTTACTTATTCTTCAAAACACTATTGCTGATTTTTTTCTGATAGATGTTTACGTAATTGAAGATTCTCATTATTTTGTTCATTTAAAAGTTCAATTTTCAATTTAAGTTGTTGGTTTTCAATTTGAAGTGCATCCAATGATTTTTCTAAATCTTGACATTTACTGCATTTGGATAATTTTGTTGGTTTTGCAATTGGTTCGCAAACTTCACCTGATTCTTCAACCAGACTTTCAATTAATGTTTTTCCTCGTGTTTTTCTTTGATTTAACTCCATCAATTTTGGACGATCGCAAACATTTTCATTAACGGTAGTTTCCAAAAAAAGAGACGGGATTGCTACAAAACAAAAATTCATTCGTTAATGTATAATGCTCAATTTCTTTCAAACAAAACAAACCTTGTTTTCTTAATTTCTTTGGCTTCGTGTTCATAACTCTAGCATATATTTCATCTTTATAATCCGCTTCAACAAAATGTTTACTGCATATTCTTTTATGGTTTGGATCGAAATTTTTACTTCTGGCACATTTTCTAATCCACTCATTCCGAACTAATATATCTTTTGGAAAATAATGAAAAGAGATGTCTTCTCCACTCTTTTTTGCGGTCTTCGAGTTGCTTTTACAGTTTATCACACTACAAATGATTCCACCAGGCATCTAAACAATGTATTAATATGGTTAGTGAAAATAGAATAAATAATATTAAACTTTAACTTACCGTTGGTGATTAAAGATTACAATCTATAGGTATTAAACAGCCCTTGCAACAATGAAAACGTAGGATATATGTCACTTGAACACCATCCACTAATGTATTTGCAATATAAAATTGTCTATTTATCACGCAAATCCTTATGAACACTATACACAATACTTTTATAAAGAAATATTACTTTTAAACCGAACCGAAACTGTAATTTTCTGTGAAATACACGAAAAATGCAGCGAAACAGAAATGTAAACAATGAACTGGCAGATTTGATGACGCGCAACATAGCGGCTCCCCCACTCCAAAAAAAAGTTTTGAGGCAACCTTCTTAGTATATAGACGTTGGTCTGACAATACTTGTCAAATTTTATTAATTAACATAAAATACAAAATGAGTCGATTGATTTCGATTTTTTCATTCGCAAAATTGTCTTGTTAAATTGCACTTGAACTTGTTTTTTATATCGGATATTTTTTGATTTTATTACTTAAACGAGGTTTCCTTTTGGCAATTTGCCTCATCAAGCTGCCAGGCAACCTCGTTTTCGTATATACTAAAAATAATATCCGATAAAAAACAAGTTCTTGTGCAATTGCATAAGAAATATTTATTTTGAAATAGCTATTTATGCAACCAGTTAGGAAATGCATTTTTTTGTGTAACGAGCGGATTTCTGCGGGACGAGCGCAGCGAGTTCTGCAAAATAACGCGAGTTACACAAAATAGCATTTCCTAACATGTTGCATACAAGATTTTTTCTAATTTTTACAAGAACCTTCTCAAAAAAGAGTTTTTTAAACTTATGATATTAATAATTTAGTGAATTTTATCAAAACAAGTAGGCTTTATTCGGAACTTTTCATCACCAGTTGTGAAATATTTTTCATTACATCACCAGTTGCGTAAAATGTGCCGTTTGCCAACTACAATCGATTTTGAAAAGTCACATTTTACATGCCAAAATTAGAAAAAATTATTTTTTCTAATTTTGACATGTAAAATGTGTCTTTTCAAAATCGATTCTAGTTGGCAAACGGCACATTTTACGCAAGTGGTGATGAAATGAAAAATATTTCACAACTGAACTGGTGATGAAAAGTTCCGAATAAAGCCTACTTGTTTTGATAAAATTCACTAAATTATTAATATCATAAGTTTAAAAAACTCTTTTTTGAGAAGGTTTTTGTAAAAATTAGAAAAAATCTTGTATGCAACATGTTAGGAAATGCTATTTTGTGTAACTCGCGTTATTAGAAATCCGCTCGTTACACAAAAAAATGCATTTCCTAACTGGTTGCATAAATAGCTAAGTGCATTTATCAAAAATATGTAGTACAAATTATTTGTGTTAAAAAAATAGTTGGCGTTGAATAGATGATACATACTTAATAAATGTCATAGAAATTATGTGTATCGACAGAAATTAGTTGGTCCGTGAGTTTGTTATGTCTGATTTTGAAGATTCCGAGATGCTGGAGTGTACGCCTCCTGAAATTGTTAAATTAGCAAGGAGTACGATGAGCAAATTACGAGGGGTTTACCTCCTACAAATTCTGTGTACACCAGGCTCCATTTACTTAAAGATTCCACGAGACTCCACAAAGACTCCACGAGACTCCACAAAGACTCCATGAGACTCCACAAAGACTCTATAAGACTCCACAAAGACTCCATAAGACTCTACAAAGACTTCAGAAACTTTCATGTGTTTATACTAACGGGTATAAATTAGTATAAACACATGAAAGTTTCTGAAGTCTTTGTGGAGTCTCATGGAGTCTTTGTGGAGTCTTAAGGAGTCTTTGTAGAGTCTTGTGGAGTCTCATGGAGTCTTTGTGGAGTGTTATAGAGTCTTTGTGGAGTCTCATGGAGTCTTTGTCTAATTCTAATTTTAAGATTTCTAAAATTACATTAGAAAACATTAGAACAAAGTTCGATGGATGTTCAACATTTAAAATACATTTAATATAATAACGCAACTTGACAACACAAACGTTATTAAGAAAAAAACTAAAAAAAAAAACAGATTTAAGAAAATAATAAATTTTTATTATTAATAAAATTAAACAAACATAAACTGAACATATTGGTATGTAAGTGATATTAAATAAAAAGATAAACTTTGAGAAAAACGAACAAAAAACGAATAACAAATAACTAAACATTAATTAACATTAAATATTTATCTAAACATATTTAACATTTTACGACATTTTATATATAAGCATACGCCTTAAAATCTTAATTGCGGTCTGCCTTCTTTAAGTTTTTGTAAATAATACAATTTTTTTTTTTAATTATTTGTGGGATTTTAAATGGATAATTTTCTTTTATAGAAATAGGCCCAAAAAATACATATTTTTCATCAATTGTTTGAATATCATCAGATTTCGACCAAACAAATTCGTTCATATTTTCTTTTAAAAATTTGAACTTAACTCTTTGTGATTTTGTTTCCTCTTCGGCCGCATCTTCGGATTCGTCCGAGGCTTCATCAATGTGTGCAATTTCGCGACTTATATACCATTTTTCAAAATAATAGACTGCATAATATCTTTCAATTTCACAAACAATGTGTGTACCGTTCAGACCGCAATTTACGTTAGGTAGATTTAACGAAGTTGTAAATTTCGTTTGGCGTAGATTCGCGACGGTTTAAACGCGTACGTTGCACTCCTAATTAAAGTAGTGCAACCGTTTTTGGGTTTGGTAAATGATAAACTTATTTGTGTTGTGTATGGTTTAATAAACTTGAGAACCTATGAGAAGAGTTCTCTCTTAGATAGAAAATTTTGTAGTCGTCCAGATTTTTGTGGTAGTTATAATATATACAGACATAAAATTAAAGTAGGCGTGGGCTTTGAAACCTCTCATTGGTCTCTTTGGCCAAAAACATTTTAAGCAGGGGTAAGAATTCCTAATTATAATACAATATAAAATTCGGAGAAAGGTCACATTTGGAAAATACATATTTCTGAATGGAATCTGCTATTCAGGGAAATATGTCCTGAAAAACACAATTTTTATGACATGTCATAACCAGTATTGCGACCAACAAAAGGATTTTAATCCCATGAAATAGCTGCACTGGAAAGTTCAAAGTGATTCTAGAATTAGGGGAAAAAACCCTAAGTAGTTATAGGATGCAACATGTTGCTCAAGGTTAAGACGAAAAGGCGAAAAAATAACATTTCTAAAGAATAACAAATAACTGTAACTTTCAAACAATAAAATTGATGATAAAATTTAGCGTTGACTTAGCGCGACGCTCCAGACTCCCCCCGTTGAGAGGATTCCGATCAACCAAATTTGTCACTACGTGTCCTTATGCTCAATAGGCAAGGGTGCCAATCGCCTGACATTCCTTTCGAATTCACTGTTTGCAGTTTTTACGGTAACTGTTCTCACAACACCATCCGCACCAGGATGAGTCTTGATGACTCGGCCGAGCATCCACTGCATAGGAGGGAGGTTGTCTTCTTTGAGGATAACTATGGTCCCCTCCTTGATGTGGTGTTGACCGCTTGTCCATTTGTGCCTTATGTTGAGTTCATTCAGATATTCTTTATTCCATCTGGCCCAAAAATCTCGACGAAGCTTTTGAAGATGTTGCCAACTTGACAAACTATTAGCTGGCGTCATTGTGAAGTCCGGTTCGGGCAAGCTCGTTAGGGACTCACCAATTAGAAAATGACCAGGAGTGAGTGCAATGATGTCGTTAGGATCTGTAGATATGGGTGTGAGTGGTCTGGAGTTGAGAATGGATTCGATTTCCATGACAAACGTATTCAACTCTTCAAAAGTGAATAAAATATTTCCGACCACACGTTTCATATGATGCTTAAACGATTTGACCGCCGATTCCCAAATACCTCTAAAATGTGGTGATAATGGAGGAATGAATTTCCAGGTGATTCCCATGCTACTTAAGAAATGCGCCACACGTTCGTGGTGAATGTCCGATTGAAGAAGTGTATGAATTTCTTTCAATTGATTGTTTGTGCCCTGGAAGTTGGTTCCATTATCAGAATGAATGGAGTATGGTCTTCCTCGTCTTGATATGAAGCGGCGTAATGCTCCTAGAAAGGCTTCTGTTGTCATATCGCTTACAACCTCTAAATGGACGGCCTTGATTACTAGACATACAAATACTGCGACATAGACTTTGATTTTTGAGCGATTTCGGAACTTCTTTTCTTTGATGTAGAATGGACCACAATAATCTATCTACCCACATTGGAAAATGGTCTTGCTTCAGTCGTCCGAACTTTAGATAGATAGATAGATAGATATTTTATTGGTGCTAAGAATACAGATATGTAATTACACAGGTCATATAGGTAGAAGTAAATAATACAGTTTATCAAAATTAGATTAAGCATTGAACAAAACATAATGATAAAATAAATAATACAAAAATACAATATGATGAAATAGATAACATAAAAATATTCAAACTAGTTTACAGGAATATTAAATAATAAAAATTCTTCAAATGAATAAAAAGCGTTGTCTAATAGTAGTTTTTTCAGTATCTTTTTATAGGGAAGATACTGTAATGGACGAATATGAGCCGGTAAACTATTATAAAATTTGATAGCCCAGTATTTTGGGCCGTTTTGACATTTAGTTAAACGATGATGCTCAGTATAAATACTGTCCTTAAATCGGGTACCATGATTATGAATCATGCGATGACTAATCAAATCATTTTTATGTTTATGCACAAACAAGAGGCATTCTAGGATAAATAGACATGGAACGGTAAGTATCTGTAGTTGAATAAACAATGGTTTACAATTTTCCCGGTAGCTTGAGCCGGTTACAATTCGGATGGCACGCCTTTGCAAAGCAAAAATTCTGAATCTAGAGGCAGAGTGTCCCCATAATAAAATCCCGTATGACAATAACGATTGATAAAGACTGTGAAAAGCTGTAATCAAAATATTGAAGCTAACACAAGTTGTCAGATTTCTAAGCAAGTAACAATTTTTACACAGCTTGACAGCTAGATCATTTGCATGATAATTCCAGCTAAGGGTTGAATCAAGTTCGATCCCCAAAAATTTATTTGAAATAGGATAATCTGGAAAATCGGACATATCACGTAGTGTAAATATCATTTCGCGCGTTTTATCAGCGTTCAAACTCAACCTGTTAGAGAGAAACCAGTTCTCAACTTCACTTCTTGCAATTTGCAAAGTTAACTTCAATTCTGCACTATTTTTAGAAGAGCATGATAGCGTTGTATCATCAGCAAAGAGAATTAAATTAGCATTAGGAATATTAGCAGCAAGATCATTGATGAATATCAAAAAGAGCAGCGGCCCTAATATAGAGCCTTGTGGAACACCTAAATGAATAGTCTTCTTTGTAGAAAATCCAGCGTTATAACTTACATACTGACTGCGGTTTAGGAGATATGAATTTACCATAGAAATGGAATTTTCACTAAAATTATAGTGATATAATTTTTTTATTAGAATATCACGACTGACACAATCAAATGCCTTGCTTAAATCAAAGAACACTGAGTTAGAGAATTCTCCATTTTCAAAGCAATTCAGTGTTCTGTCAACAAAAACACCAATTGCATCGGTCGTAGACCGCCCATTTCGGAAACCGTATTGACAGTTTGAAAAAATATTGTTTGATTCAAAATTGGTTGTAATTCTCTGTTTTAAGCATTTCTCAAAAATTTTCGAGAATATAGGCAGGATAGATATTGGTCGATAATTTGAAGCATCGTCAATATTTCCTTTTTTGAACAGTGGAATCACACAAGCTACCTTCAACCCATCTGGAAAAATACCAGATCTAAAACTTAAATTTATTAATTTTGTTAGTGGAGAAATTAATACAGATGACATATCCTTAATGATCTTACTACAGAGACCATATGCATCTTTACAGTTGCTATTAAAAAAATTCATTGAAATACTCTGCAGTATTGTTAGAAATTTCTTTATTGACAGTTTTCTTGTTACGTTTAGAGTTTATAAGTTGCCACATAGCTTTATTCGGATTTTGTGATTGCGAGATATAACGATTGTTAGCAATGATTTTAGCATTTTTTATAGCAGCCCGATATTTATTCCTGTAGGAGCGAATAATGGGTTTTATTTCGTTATCTCCAGTGCAGTGAAAAATGTCATTCATTATCGACAGATCTTGTCGCATTGTTTTTAGATCATTTGAGAACCAGTTAATCTCAAACTCACATGAAGCTTTGGTTCTGGTACGCTTAATTGGAAAAGCTGAGTTGAACGCTGATAAAAATAAAGCAAGGAAAGTATCGAATTTAGTGTTAAAATCTATGATAGGGTCGTCAATGAACGTCCAATTGGAGATATCTAAAATATTAAAAAGTTTAGATTTACCTATCATGGTGATAGGTCGAGAGACTTTGTTTATATAGGAAACAGATATTTGATCATTTATAGGTAGGTCAATGATTTGAGCCACATGATCTGAGAGGCCAGTGTCTGAAGTGTACGCGACATCTACTAACCTATTACAAAAAATGTTATCAAGACAATTTGCGCCTCTTGTACAATCTTGAATAGTTCGATATAAGCCATAGCTAGCGAACAAATCACACAAGTTGCTGTCCTGTGAGTTTCCAGAGCCAAACTTCACGTTAAAATCGCCTGCCACAATAACTATATCAAAAGCAGATAAAATAAGCAATGCATTATCTAATAAATTTAGAAAAGTATGGAAATCGCCCATAGGTGATCGGTAGACTGATAAAATAGCTATTTTAACGTTAGTTATCAAAACGCTGGCAAACTCACAATCCTTTTCAACAGATAATTCATTAACATTAGTCAAAACTTTAAATGGTAATTCAGAACGCAATAGGATCATGACTCCACCGTGTATAAACAATTTACGCGAAAAACTTGCAGCAACTTTATACTTATCGATGCTGAATAGTTCGACCTCAAGGTGCGATAACCACGTTTCGGAAAAAATTAACACACTGAAATTCTTGTTCAAACATTTCAAGTACGAATCCAGTTCGTTAATTTTATTTCTGATGCTTCGAATATTGCAATGAAACAAAGTAAAACTAGCAGGTTTTTTGTCAAAAAAATTCAAATTGCAACTTACAGTGTGAGTACAGCCCGAAAAGTTAGTCTGATTACTGTTTACTGTTACTAGTGAACTTCTTTTCAGCCTTTCTTGTACTGAAAAAAATAGCGCTTAATTGCTGAATTTTCAGGCCATGGCTCAGGCTTGAAGACTAGATCATGATCAGTAAATGGATAAGACACTCTAAACGAAGTATAGGTGGCGTTGACTGTCAAAGGCACACACTCAAACTTTACACTCGGAAGAGACACCGCTAAATGTTGAAGTAGATCCTCTTTTGTAGTACTCGGTTGCAGTCTATAAATATGTAGATGGCCCATTTTCGGTAGTCCTTTAAGCTGTTGAATACCTTCACGGCTGCAGCTCCCAATCATTGCTTTAGGCTTCGAAGCGACTCTTTTAACTTTATTTTTAGATGCACTAGCACTCGAATTTGTACTTGTAGATAGAATTTGTTTGGCAGTAATTGACTTCAGTTTACCACTATATAGCAAAGAATCGTTATCTTTAGGAGCATCTTCAGAATTTTTGCTGCTACCATCCTTTACACCTGGTGTCGCTACTTTGTCGGTTTTTCTGGGAGCCGAATTAGAGGTCACGTCGTGATTGTTGTTTTTAACATTGGATTTGTCTACAGATTTAAGATAAGAATCTTTATTGCATACCTTTAAATTTTCAATATCCTTGTTAAGGTATTTAATTATCAATTCTTGATCAAGTATGCGTTGTTCAAGATGCACCAATAGCTTGTTTAGAATCGCAGCTTCTTTCTCCAAATACTTGTTTTTTGCCGAAAGGGTATTACAAGTAATGCACATGGTTTCAGAGTCAGCGTCAACGAATATGTCATTTTCAGTCGCACTGCACTTTTTCACAATTTTGTTCAATACTTTATTGTCTTTAAAACACACTGGTAATTCATTGTAGACAATTAAAGATATTAATTCCGGCTTTTTTAACTTATTAAGTTCCTGAGTAGTGGCGAGCACGTCAGCTTCGTCACCCATCTCAAGGATAAAAGGATTTAGGTAAGTTGCCCATCAAATAGTCGACTGTAGTTGGGTTGACGTGAAAACACTTCACGCATTTGCGGACAACCTTTCGCACTTGGTTGCGGCCATCGAGAGGCCAGAACCTTCGTCGTAAAGCGTACAATGTTGTTTGTATACCCGCGTGAAGATTGCTCAGGTGATGATCCTCTATAATAAGATCAGTAATGTGGTTTGACCGAGGTCAAAGTATAGGATGCTGTTGAGAATAAGGTAGATTTGAATGTTTCAATCGTCCTCCAACTCTCAGGATTCCTTCCTTGTCTAAAAATGGATCAAGAGTTATGAGTTTGCTCTTTTTGTTAACTCTTCTCCCTTCGGTCAGATCACGTATTTCATGCACAAAGTTAACAGTCTGAATCCTTCGGATGATGAGTTTTTCTGAGTTAAGCAACTCCTTGACTTGTAGTGGACCTCTTTCTCGGTTGGTGATTTTGAAACGCAGAGAATAAGCGATTATTCTCTTCAATTTGGTGAATGATGAAAACCGCTTCCAAATGTCGTTGTCCATGATTACTGCAGAATTCAAACAGATTGATTTCTTTGTCTCGGGCACTTCTTGTTGAGGTTGATCAGCGGTGATTGGCCATGAAGTTTCGGGCATGATTAGCCAGCTGGGCCCAAATTTCCAGAGTTGATTGCCAATAAATTCTTCAGGAAGTTGTCCTCGCGATAATGCATCTGCTGAATTGTCTTTGGATCTCACATGTCTCCAAGCTTCTGGACTGGTCTGCCCTTGGATTTTTGCAACGCGATTTGCGACGAAGGTTTTTAACGTATGTGGAGATGTGTTGATCCAGCAGAGAGCAATAGTGGAGTCGGTCCAAAAGGTTGTGCTGTGTATTGTGATTTGGATCGTATCCTTTACAGTCGAGAAAAGGTTTGCTAGTAGATGAGCGCTGCATAATTCCAGTCGTGGAAGAGAAATTGTTTTCAGTGGCGCTACTCTTGATTTCGCGCACAATAATCGGCATTGTGTGGCTCCATGTGCGTTGGAAGATCGGAGATAAATGCATGCTCCATATCCTGTCTCGCTTGCGTCGCAAAATCCGTGCAATTGTATGTTCACGGGGTTGGTAATTAGTACGTGCCTGTCGAAAGAAAGGTTATTCACTAAAACCAATTGGTTGGAGAACTGCGTCCAAAGCGTGTAGATGGAGTTTGGCACTGATTCGTCCCAGTTTAATTGTAGTTGCCAAAGTTTTTGCATGAGGCACTTTGCGTATAAAATGACTGGTCCTAGCATCCCGAGTGGATCAAAAATTTTAGCGATTTCCGATAGTATGATCCGCTTGGAAACCAGATGTCCGACTGTGAGGGGCTTAGCGGTATAGACGATTGAGTCGTTCTTCGAATTCCAGAAAATTCTAAGAGTTTTTAACGTTTGGTCGTGGTTCAACTGGAAGTTGAAGTTAATGTTATTCTCAGGAATGCCAGCTAAAAGACGCGCATCGTTAGAGGCCCATTGTCGAATGTTGAGTCCTCCAGAGTGTAGCAACCGAATAATGTCATCTCGGATCATGATGCCTTCGTCGATGGAATTTGCACCGGTTAATAAATCGTCCACGTACAAATCTCCTTTGAGGATTTTGGATGCACATGGGAAATTTTTGCTTTCGTCGTCTGCTAACTGTTGTAGAGCGCGAGTGGCAAGGAATGGTGCGGAGCTTAAACCGAAGGTCACTGTGTTCAGTTCGTACGTTCTGACGTTGCCTTCATGTCTCCAAAGGATTTTTTGATATGTTCGATCTACCTTTCGAACTAGAAATTGGCGATACATTTTTTAGATGTCGCCAGTTAGTACAAATGGGTGTATTCTGAATCGAATGATATGAAATAAGATGTCGCCTTGAATGGTTGGTCCTACCATTAATACATCATTTAGTGATATGCCGGTGCTGCTTTGCGCGGAGCCGTCAAAAACAACACGTAGTTTGGTGGTGGTGCTTGCTTCCTTGACTACGGCATGATGTGGTAAATAAAAACCAGTTTCTTGGTATTCTTCATGCACTGGTGACATGTGACCAAGTTGCATACATTCTTCAATGACGGCGGTGTATTGATCTCGAAATTCGACGTTGTTCTGAAACTTCCTTTCAAGAGCGTAAAAACGTTTCAAAGCTCTGGCCTTTGAGTCACCGAGCGAATCCAAAGTGTTACGAAATGGAAGTGCGACAATATATCGACCAGTCGAGTCGCGTGATGTATGGCGTTGGAAATGCTCTTCGCATGCGAGTTCTTCCTTTGAAAGATGGGTCACTGAGGGACCGTCTTCGATTTGCCAAAACTTGGTAATGTCGAATTGTAAGTTCGATAAATAACACCTTGCTGCTGGTGGTTTTGCAGCCGGGTTGCAACTGCCTCCTACAACCCATCCCAGTCGAGTTTTCTGAAGAAAGAGATCCCGTCCATGCTGAGATAGGTCGATTTCTCCAAGGGAGAAGAGCGATAATGTTGGCCCAGCAGCGAGTAAGAGATCGACAGGAGCCGGTCGGTAAAAATGTGGATCTGCCAATCGTATGTTTGCTGGGATCCCAATGTTTTCACGTGGGATTAATTCACTTGGTACCATGTCTGATATTCGAGGTATGGTGAGAAAAGTCAGTGTTTTCTCATAATTATTTTGCATTGAGCGAATTGTGAGAGTTACTGTGGTTTTTGAGACTGTACTGAGGTTGTCGAGTGCTCCCACAGGTATAGAGCAGCGTTTCATTGGTAGGTGTAAGGCGGTTGCTAATTTTTCACTGATGAAATTAGCTGTAGAGCCCGTGTCAAGAACGACTCGACATGGCGTTGGTTGGCCGTTGTAGTCTAATGCGTGGACTGTTGCCGTCAACATTAGATGCCAAAGAGATGCACCGCTGATTTGTTTCTGTGGGGGTGGGCGTTGATTGTCAAACTCGAGAGGTCGTCGCACTGTTATCTTCTGACTGGTGCAAGAAAGTGTTGTGCCGTTGGTTGCAGACCTTGCAATTGCCTAGTTTGCAATCTTTAGGATCATGATAGTCTCGCAAGCAGGTGAGACATAAGTTTGCGTCCTTTGCTACCTTGATGCGTTGCAAAACTGACAGGCGTCTGAATTTGTTGCAGCGATACAGAGGATGCTGCTCATCCTTGCATAAAGGACAAGATTGACAAGTGGTTGTAACAAATCTTTGATTTCTTACATTGTTTGGGCGTTTTCCCTTGGCTCCGAAGAACGGTTTGGTTGGTCGTTCGGATGAGTATTCGACCGCTGTCTTGAGATTTCCACGATTGGCGATTCGCGCTGACGTTCTGTAGAGGAAATCTATCATCTGGGATAATTTGGGGAAGACGTCTTTTTGTAAGGTTTCATCCCATCGTTCAGCCGTTGATTTGTGCAGTTTGTTTTCGATGTTCTGCACTAGGATTTCTTCATTCACTTGAACGCCCAAGGATGATAACGAAAGCACATGTTGTTGTGTCTCGTCTGCAAGTTTTATCAATCCTTGGGCCGTTTTGCGTTCTTGTACTGGTGACAAGAGGAGCAGATTCAAATGTCTGGCAATCAGGATTCGTTTGTCATCGTATGATTTTTGCAATAACTCCCATGCGCGCGTGTAATTGTCTTCAGTGATGGAAAAAACATGAATTTTGCGCGCAGCTTCCCCTTTAAGCGCGGATTTTAAATATTGCAATTTTTCGACATTACTTAAATCTGATTGGCTATGGATCATGGAAGTGAACGAATCCTTAAATGACAACCAATCTTCGTAGTTGCCACTGAATGTTGGGAGGGCTGCTTCAGGTAACTTCATTCTTCGTTGTACGTGACCATTGGTTGATATAGAATTTTGTATGCTTACGCCATTTGAATGTTGACTAACGTTTTCAACTGTTGTTGGTGGTGTGAGAGTGGGCGCCCTTTCAGCTTCGCTTATTTTATTCGCCAGTTGTTTGGCTGCACGATAAGCAATCAAGAAATGCTCGGCGCTTGCAATAACGTCAAAATAGTCATTGTGAATGGTGCCTCGTATTTCTAGATTTTCCTCTGTTGGCTCAAGAAATTCAATTTCATCTTGGATGTCATCTAGTGGCTTGAAAGAGTCTTTGAGTTTGTCTAGACGTAATCCTAATTTTAGAGGATCGGCTCGCTCTTGGTAGCTGTTGAGAAACGTCTCGAAACAAGTGATTTGTTGTTTGATTGAACCACGTTTGGATTTGAGTACCTTCAGTTTATCTTCATTGGGAGCCATAGTTTCACGTCACTTTGATTTTATCTTACTACACTATTGATTTAGTTTCACTTCACTGTTGATTTTATTTTACTTTGTTCACCAATCCGGCTCGAAGGACCATTAATTTGTACCGTTCAGACCGCAATTTACGTTAGGTAGATTTAACGAAGTTGTAAATTTCGTTTGGCGTAGATTCGCGACGGTTTAAACGCGTACGTTGCACTCCTAATTAAAGTAGTGCAACCGTTTTTGGGTTTGGTAAATGATAAACTTATTTGTGTTGTGTATGGTTTAATAAACTTGAGAACCTATGAGAAGAGTTCTCTCTTAGATAGAAAATTTTGTAGTCGTCCAGATTTTTGTGGTAGTTATAATATATACAGACATAAAATTAAAGTAGGCGTGGTCTTTGAAACCTCTCATTGGTCTCTTTGGCCAAAAACATTTTAAGCAGGGGTAAGAATTCCTAATTATAATACAATATAAAATTCGGAGAAAGGTCACATTTGGAAAATACATATTTCTGAATGGAATCTGCTATTCAGGGAAATATGTCCTGAAAAACACAATTTTTATGACATGTCATAACCAGTATTGCGACCAACAAAAGGATTTTAATCCCATGAAATAGCTGCACTGGAAAGTTCAAAGTGATTCTAGAATTAGGCGAAAAAACCGTAAGTAGTTATAGGATGCAACATGTTGCTCAAGGTTAAGACGAAAAGGCGAAAAAATAACATTTCTAAAGAATAACAAATAACTGTAACTTTCAAACAATAAAATTGATGATAAAATTTAGCGTTGACTTAGCGCGACGCTCCAATGTGACTGCACACATGACTAAACTCAATATTAGATGTTACCGAATGAGATAACGAGGATGACATTTTTTCAACTCGTTTTTCCATATCTGCCTCTTTATTAACGTTAGCTTGAACTCTCAATAATCGGTCTGAACTTATTTTATTGGAATTGTTATTAAATAACCAGCATAGTGATGACTTTTTTAGTGATATCTTTCCGTTATCGGTCATTATATCTAAAAATTGACCAGTTATGATATTTGATCCGCGAGCATGATTTGAATAGTCTTTTAAATTTATAGTTGAAATTTTTTTTAGCACATTTTCAGGAACATCAGATAGAGCATTGGTACTGGTTGCTTCGGTAAAGTCCGATGTGGGATTTAAATCAAGCAGTATTTTGCTGCGATTACTTATTCCATCTAAATCCGAATCTACATCTTCATGTGTTACAACAATTTCTTCGTCCTCAGATTCTACCTCTATTTCCTCTTGTATTATATTTTGTACATTTCTCGTGTGTTTTTGAATGTGAATATCTTTCCAGGCATCATAAAATGGAATGTTCATTTCTTCACATGTACTTTTTACTTTTAATAAGGCATTCTCTATACATTTTTCTATTTCAAAATCAGTTAAGTAATGTGGTTTTAGTATACCCTTTTTTTTCTTGACGTTTTTCCTAACTTTCCACTAACTTTTTCTCTTGGAAAAACAAATTTCTCGGAAAGATCTGACAGACAGTTATTAATAAATTGAATTTTGTCAATTCTTTAAGCAATTTCTAATAAGCTAAAATTTACAATTGTCGAAAAAGTCGATGTTAGTGACCTGGTAGAGCGAAATATTTGTTCACATGGTTGTGAACTATATAACCATGGTGTAAACGTAACTTTAAATGTAGATTTATTATCAAATGTAGACGTACTCGACGTATTTTCATTTTCTTCAACATATCTGTTTCTATACAATATATTGAGTTTGACTAATGCATGAGCATTTATCTCAATACATAAATATGCATTAAGAGATACATAATTATTTGTGACTGAGTAGTTATTAGTTTTAAGCTTTTAAGCCAATAACGCCAAATTCTTAAAAAAATACCCAATACCAAATAGATTCTAGCCTTTCAGAAACTGCTAAATCTTTTGAAATGAAAGACTGAATTACCAAATCCATTATTTTTAAAAATGTAATAGTGCCTTTGCTTTCTGGTACGAAGTTTAATAATAACTGTCTTACCGATTTTGAACACATTTTTTGCGCTGCTTTATAGTTCATTTTGTCTTCCAGTCGTAAATCTGAAGGAGTTAATATTTGTTTATCTTTTGTGGAAATAGAAATAAGCGTATTTAAGTGATCCTTGTTGCATTGAAAGTCCCCCATAGGCAATGCAGTTTTTAAAAATCGTGTTCTTAGTTTGGTAGCTATATGTACGGTGTTCTGAACACATATGTCACCTTCATCTACTTTCATATGAAACCATTCCCAATCCTCATTTTTTTCCTGAAATGTTGAAGCTTGTCGCATTGCTTTTAACAACCTTGTGTCATCATCGGAAGAAAACCCCAAAATTTGAATGCCAAATTTGGCCGCTTCGGTTTTTAAAGCGTTCCATCTATTGAATGTAAACCGATTGTCAGTACCAAAGACACTTACACAAAATGATGGACATTTATCAATGGGTACTTGCGCCATGATTACATAGGCATAATTTGACCGATTATTTGGCAAAAAAATTAATAAATAATTATTAATTATTAATAATTATTTAATTCTGGAAATAATAATATAACAATAATAATTCTGGATAGACTGTGCCGAAGTTGCTGGAAAAATATTAGTTTTTGGAAAGCCGTTTTTACCTAAGGGTTTGACAAAACCAACAATTTCATCTGTTTTAGAACAATATTGAACTTTTCCATTAATTCCAGTTTCGTCTTCGGTAATCCAAATTACCTTAGGCAAATTTCTTTTTATCAAAAATTCATTGAGTTCTGCAAATCTAATTTTTCCTTCTTCAAAATTATGGTTGCAATGTATTTTTCGTAATAAAGTAGTTGGTGATGGTAAACTTTTTTTTAAATTTGAGTATATATTTTCATACAATAATCGGCCGCCTATTATAAATAGATAAACACTAAATTGCATCAAGTCATTATCAAAATTGTTGTTATGTGCTTTATTTTTATTGTTCTCTGCAGTTTTATGCAAAATATTTAAAAATGAACCAATTTTGTCATCAGTGCTCTCCTCGATGCTCTCCGAGGTACTTTCTTGCGTGCTCTTTGAAGCTTCTTGGTTATTTAACAATATCTCCATTACTCTAGCTTTTAAATATTTATTTTCTTTTATAATTACTTGCATTTCGTCCAAGTAAGAAAAGAAAGTTGTGATAACTGGCTGGTTTTCTATTTGTTTTTGGCATGCCCTTTTCTGCCTTTGAGGTCTACTGTATTTGTCTTCTTTCCATTTGCTTATTTTGGGAATACTATGTTTAGGGGCTTCCGAGGTGGCTTCTGAAGGAGCAAAAGTCGTAACACTTATCAGAGAAATTCTAGGAGAAGTTGTAGCAGAATAAAAATAATAATAATAATAATCAATCGTCTTCTCAATTTCTTCGCTTATTTGATTCTGCGCAACTAAAAAATTCGGCTGCCAGTTGTCATCTTCAGAGATTTCGTCGAGAATTTTGCCTATTATTTGGTTCGTGAGTTGTTTCAATAACTTGCTCAGATTCTGAGCCAGGTTTTTTTGAGAGAGTTTTCCTCGGTTCCTTCAAGGCTTCGTCTGAAGAACTCTCGGAAGAACTATAAATTCTAAGTCGTTTTCTATTAAGTTTTTTGAACTGTGTCGTAGAAGATAATTTACCACTTGCGCTTGATAAATCACTCGATAAATCAGTATTCACATCATTATCAATTTGAGTACTCGGTGTAAGAGTGGTTTCGAGCCGAGGTGCGAGACTAGGTTCGAGACTCGGTGCGCGGCTATGTGCAATACTCGATGCAATACTAGGTGTAACACTCGATGTAACACTCGGTGTAACATTTCGTAATTCTTTGGGTATTATTTTAGAATTTAGATTTCAAAAATTCAAAAATATTTAATTATTTAATAAATTTACTTTTGCTGCCTAAGCGCAAATGTAATTTCACTTTAGCTCCTAGGCACTAAAGTAAAACATTTATTTCATAAACATGCACACTTTAATGACGTTTGGAAATAAAACCTATTGTGCTTGACTTTGAAGTAACATGTTTGCAAACTGCGCCCGTGTTGCTAAAATTCATACGAGAAATTCAAATTTATGTATTTTTGAAATTTAATTTTTCTTCAACGATAGCCGATAACTATCTTTTCAAGTTCAAATTGGGACTAGTCAATTTCAAATTGAGAATAATCAAAAGCAAATTGGGAATAATCAAATTCAAATTGGGAATAAACATATTCAAGTTGTGGATAAACAATTTCAAATTGGTATTAATCAAATTCCAATTGAGATTAATCAAATTCAAATTGGGAATTAACAAATTTAAATTGAAAATAATCAACTTCAAATTGAGATGAATCAAATTCAAATTGAAAATAATCAACTTCAAATTGAGAATCGTTTATTTTAAATAATAAGCTATTCTTTTAATTATGATGGTCACCTTTTTAAAGAAAAAATAATTATGTACAATAGTTAATAAATATTAACAATTTATTATTTAACATATTAAAAATATTAATACAAACTATTTAAAAAAATATATCAATCAAATTTAAAGCGTTAGGTATAAACCTCTGAATGTGAGCTATATACCTTGTGCAATAAGCTACAGTTATTTTATTTTTTATATTGCTTCTAATTAAAGCTTCTAAGCGCTGTAATCTAAATTCAGTTTGAGTTATATTAACTCGGTTTTCTCCAGCAAGAATTTCAGTACTTTGAATGGCCAAGTCTTCTTTAACGCCTGCTTTTGGACTTGACCAAGCAAGCTCTATGGCATTCAGCATAAAATAACTGTAGCTTATTGCACAAGGTATATAACTTACATTCAGAGGTTTATACCTAACGCTTTAAATTTGGTTGATTTTTTTAAATAGTTTGTATTTTTTTAAATAGTTTTTATTAATATTTTGAATATGTTAAATAATAAATTGTTTAAATAATAAATAATTAATATTTTGAATATGTTAAATAATAAATATTTATTAACTATTGTTCATAATTATTTTTTCTTTAAAAATGGTGACCATCATAATTAAAACAATAGCTTATAATTTAAAATAAATGATTCTCAATTTGAATTTGATTCATTTCAATTTGAAGTTGATTATTTTCAATTTGAATTTGTTAATTCCCAATTTGAATTTGTTAATTCCCAATTTGATTTTGATTAATCTCAATTTGAATTTGATTGATACCAATTTGAAATTATTTATTCTCAACTTGAATATGTTTATTCCCAATTTGAATTTGATTATTCTCAATTTGAAATTGACTAGTCCTAATTTGGACTTGAAAAGGTATAGACTCAGAATAATATATGTAGCTTGCAGCAGTCCTATATACGCGGTTTCATATGACAAGTTTTAAAAAAGACGGCTGCAAACCGAAAAAAAATGTTTAAAATTCTCGTACTACTTTAAATTTTTATTAACCAAAAATACGAATTTTGTAAGCCAAATTTCCTTCTAAAAAATAATATAGCTTGCAGCAGTCTTATATACGCGGTTGCATATGACAAGTTTAAAAAAATACGGCCGCAAACCGAATGAATGTTTAAAATTCTCGTACTAATTTAAATTTTTATTAACCAAAAATACGATTTTTGCAAGCCAAATTTCCTTCTAAAAAATAATATAGTTTGCAGCAGTCCTATATAGCAGTCTTTTGTGGAAGGCTCCGAGTGACGCCATCTACTGGCAATACTAAATAGTAATTCCTACATTTTTAATAATTCAATTGGCGAAATACCACCGTAGGGCGCTTTATTTTTCAAATTTGATTAACCTGGTTTTTATATTTTGTCGGCTATTTACTGTTATTGGTTTTTATTTAAGTTATTAACTACTTAACATTTTTGTTAAGTAGTTAATAAACTACTTGATTGAGAATTAAATATTGAATAATCGATTAAATGTTTAATAATAATTAAAAAATCAATAATTACATCAAAAGTCGTACAAAAGATGGAAACGACTGTTGAATTGATTGGACTGATACGACTGATTGATTTCTATCGACTGATTTTTATGGACTGATTTTTGATGCTAGTCACCACCTTGCTTAAATGGAGAGATTTTCTAGATTACTAGTAGGAATTGGAATTTCCAAATAATAGAAGAAGAGATAACGGTGAACAAACCCAGTAATATAAATTTTGAATCTTAATAAAGGGTATAATATGCTGATTAGGGTGAGCTTCTCACATATTAAGTAGGTGAGGAAGTGTTCTGGGGAGCTGATAAGAATAATGCACCGCAAATTCAGATAATGCAATATATTGCGAAAGTAACAAAGTTTTCAATGGTGTAAGATTAAGCGAAAGAATGATATTTTACAAAGGTTTTAATGAACAAGACTGCTAAAGGAATAGCGAGTGCTTGTTAAAAGTGGTGGCTAATCAGCGCGCCAGTACAATGATAGTTAAGTTATAACAATAAGCTAGTAGGAGCTAGTTAGGTTGCTTGTGATCTTTCTGAAAATGCAGCGCTGAAACTGAATGCCGCGTAAGGAGTCCTGATTCTGGTCGGCGTCCGCGGATTTGCAAAGTGGTGGAAATTGAGGAGCGGGGGTCGAGTCACTGTTAGAGTGAGAAAGTATTTGACGGGAACTCCGCGCTACAAGGGTCATAAAAGTAGGTACTGTACTTTAGGAAAACTCGGAATAATGTATATAATTTAGATGATCATAAATTTCCGGGTAAATTTCCATCATAAATGAAGCTTGATAAATGACGAAAATAGTATTTTCCAGGATTGATAATAGAAATGGGCCAAATCCCTGAAATGTCTTCATTTAACAGATACAAATTATAGAGCAATAAACATTAAAATTGCAAGCAATCTTATACTGATTGCGCGCCGCATATGGCACGCAACACGCTCTCCCATTTGAGAGAGGTGCGATCAAGATATATTAATACTAAAGAATAATTAAACTATTTGAGTTTGACATTGTGTCTTTTTTTATTAATTTATTTTTAATCACTTCTACAAAACTCATCGAGAATAACTACATACAAAAATTTTTTACTGCCACAAAAAATCGTTTAAAGCTTATATAAAAAGGAAAATTTTAATATTCAATAGTTATTTTGTTTACATCGATCATTACATTGAACATAATTTGTAATAACAAAAACTTAGTTATTTAGGTATGTAAATTTAAATTTGTATACTACATTATGATTGTAATTATAATTTAAATTAAATAAATTATAGCTCTGAAGAAGGTCACAATTGTGACCGAAAAGTCAGTAAATTAACACTTGTATTATTTGTCTTTGTCCTATACCTGAAAACTCTTAAAAATAAAATAATTAAACCTATAGAAAACAATGTCAGATAATGCTGACTGACTGTAACGGTACTAATCATTTTGCAGTTCGTTACCTGTACTGTTCGGATTATTCCATCGGCTCCAGGATATGTTTCTGTTACCCGACCTAACCGCCAGTAAAGTGGTGGAATGTTATCGTCTCGAATAATAAGAATGCTACCTTTAGTGATTGAATGTTCACCTTTCGTCCATTTGTGATGTATGCTCAGCTCGTTAATATATTCTTTCTGCTACCGGTTCCAGAAATCTCTCTTAGAACTGCTTCGATTTCAATGGTCAAGGTGTTCGTTCTTGCTCAGGGAATTTGTTCGAATGTAAAAAGGTCTGTCCCAACTACTCGTTTTAATAGTGCTTAAAAGATTTTACAGCAGCCTTTCAAATCTTAGCGACGTGAGGAGACAGTGGTGGTATAAAGTGGCAGAGAATTTCCGTTTTTGTTAGATATTTATTGACTTTATTGTTATGTAGATCGAATGTTAAAAGACTATGAAGCTCCTTCATATCGTTATTGGCATAAACAATTTTTTTTTCCGTTATCGGAGTAGATTGCTGCACACTTTCCTCTTCTAGCAATAAATCTTTGTAATGCCGTCAAAAGTCTTTGTGGTAAGATCACGAATCATTTCAACGTGAACCGCCTTTACCACCAGACAGACAAAGATAGCCACATAAACTTTCATTTTTGATTTGTTTCAGAACCTTTCTTCTTTGATATAAAAAAGTCCACAGTAGTCGATTCCTATATTAGAAAATGGTCGAGATTAAGTTAAGCGCACTTTAGGTAAGTCGCCCATTATGCACTCTACACTGGTTTAATTCTTGCGTAACGAACACAAGATCGAATAAATTTTTGTATTTGGTTTCCTCCGTCAATAGTCCAATACTTTTGTATATAACATAAGGTTGCCTGTGTGCCTCATGTAGATTGTTATTATGTTTCATTTCAAGCAGACATTTTGTTATATAATGCCTATTTGGTAGAAATATTGGATATTTACGTTGATGCGAAATTTCGGATTTTTGAAGTCTGCTTCTTACCCGTATTAATCCATCCTGATCCTCAAATGGATTTAATGTAAACAATCAGCTTTTTCAGATATTGGTTTGTGTCGTTGTATATTCTTTAAATCATCTTCAAATGAAGATTGTTGCACCATCTTGAGTATTATAGTGGATGCTTCTCGGAGTTCTGTAATAGACAGAGGTCTTGGTCGACGACTGGATTTTTTAAATCGTAAGCAGATAGCAATGATGCGCTGCAATTTGGTATATGATGAATAGCGTTAAAGAATATTATCATCAATAGTTGTGGTTACAAGACAAGTTAGTTTGCGCAATTCTGGCAGCTCCTGCTTACCGATGATTAGCTTCATTTTTGGCCATTGTTGTTCTGGTTTGGTGAACTATATCGGACCTTCCTTTCATATAATAGTATTGCAAAAGTCATGAGGTTATACACCGCGTGAGAGCAGATCCGCAGGATTGTCTAGTGACGATACATGTCTTCAAGCATGTGTGTTTGTTTTAGTAGTAATATCTGCTACCCGATTGGCCACAAAGGTTTTGAGGAGGAGATTCGTTGATCCATTGAAGAGCAATCGTAGAATCACCCCAGAAAATAGATTGATCTATTGTCTGTTGCAGATATTGTTGTGGAATATAGATTTTCCAGTAGAGCGGCGCCACATTATTCAAAATTTGGAATAGTCTGGATATTTTTTATAGATGCAACACGCAATTTGGCCCAGAATAGGCTAATGTGGACGTTTCCTTCTTGGTTTACAGATAGATACATGCACCATACGCTTCCTCACTGGCATCGCAGAATCCGTGGAGTTGTATGCTGGCTGGTTAAGAGTGAAGCAAATTACGTTTAATCGTAATGCCGTTTAAGAAAGGCAATTGCTCAACAATATATATCCATCTGGTGTGTAGATATCTATAGAAAGATCTTGTAGCACTTGAGGGGAATTAGATGCACATTGTCGAGGATTAAAACCTCCGGATCTGAGATGGTCCATAATTTCGTTTCTGCGTTCAATAGCTTCTTCGATTGTGTTCGTCGTCTTGAGACTTTTGGCTGCTCTTGGATATTGTTGTTTTTTTGTCTTCGGCTAGTTGATGCATGCAGCGAATTGCTAAAAATGACGCTGGACCAAGACCGAATGTGTCCCTTGTCATTTCGTAGGTAGAAATAGAACCATTTTATTCTCTCCATAGAATTCTTAAGTACTTACTATCTTCTTCTCGTACTACGACTCGTCTGAACATTTTCTCAATGTCTTCAGTAATTACGTAGTTTGGTATTCGAACCATAGAATAAATAGGAGCAAATCGTCCTGTATAACGGTCCTGACCATAAGTGAGCTAGATTTTCGAGCTGGAAGCTGCAGATCCGTCAAACACTACGCGCATCTTAGTAGTGTGACTTGATTTGTTGATGACGGTAAATGATGTGGTAAATAGAACCCGCCTACAGAATCATCGTTGATTTTGTTCATGTGGCCCAGTTCGATGAATTCATTAATAACAGCTGCGTATTGATTATAGTTGTGAACCGGCTTTGAGACGTCTTCCCAACCCGATTTAGACACCTCAGTGCTGTAGGGCGAAGAACCTAGTTGCTAAATAAGGATGTGACAATCCTTTCTTGGTAAGTTTAACATGGATGGTAGTTCCTCCGCGATAAAGTTGACCGTGGAACCGGTGTTGATAAGATCCCGGCATGGAACCTTAGATGATTGTTGATTAAAGATGAATACGAGTTTTGTAGTATCATGCGGAAAATTTTCTTACGAGTATTGTCGTATTTGGTGGTTAGGATGTTCCAAGCTACTTGGTAATTTCCTTCGTTAGTTTCTATGGCTTTAATAACCCTTTCTGCTTTTCCTGATAACGAAGATTGCCGATATAGCAAATTCTCAATTCCAGGTATGTTTTTATTGTTGCCAAAGCGCGATAGAAACTGGTGTCGGAAAGACTGCCATTTCTCTATAGTTCCATCAAATTTAGGTATAGATATTTCCGGAAGTCTAAATTAGCATGTCGTTGCGGATCCGTCTAGTGTAAGGTCTGCTGTAGTAGTTGCACGAATATTGTTTCCTGAAGTGGTTGCTGCTCGTTGTTACTGATGGATCCGATTGAGTTTACGGGATTTAGAAAGAACTGCATAGTAAACCACTTCGGTTGTTGCTAGTTTTTCTGTATGTATTGCACTCGCAGCAACATCATATTCCATTAAAGCATCGTGATTTGGAAAACTGCCTTTAAAATGTTCACAAAGTGCCTTCATTTTTACTTGCAACATGTGATATCAACATCCGGTGACTCTGTTGTAGGGGTGAGAAATTTGTTGAATCTGGTGATTTTTCCCTTGCTTTCTCCACGTTTACGCTTTAGTGTGGATACTGCGTGGTTCATATAGATGGATTGAATGCAATACTCGTAGATACGACACTTAATTGTTGCTTTAACTTGTGGATATCTGCACTTAGATAATAGCTTCTGATATCCGTCTTGAAGGACCAAAATGTTCGTTCCCGTAGTACGTTTTACTGGAGTGAAGGTGTTTTTTAGATAGGGATGTTATTTACACTGTTTTTTAACACTATACATGGACTTTATTACACTTACACAAATTTAAAGAAGATATCTTAATTTAGTTGTACATAAGGTTGAAATGAATGTTGAACTGATTGATTTCTATCGATTACTTTCTATCGAGTGATCTCTATGGACTGATCTCTATCGACTGATTTTTATGCTAGTTATCACTCTGCTTAAATAGAGTGATTTTCTCGATTAGTAGTAGGAATTGGAATTTTCAAATAATCAAAGATGTGACGGTGAACACACCCAGTAATATAAATTTTGAATCCTAGTGAAGAGTCACAAAAGTAGATACTGTATCTTCAGAAAAATGTATATAATTTAGATGATAATAAATTCCAGGGTAAATTCTCATCATAAATGAAGCTTGATAAATGACGAAAATAGTATTTTCCCGGATGGATAATAGAACTGATAAAAATTTTAAAACCGATATTATGTACAACTACATGATTTTTTAGTAATGCTCATATTTTTTCGATTGTATTCAGTTTAGGATGATAAGGTGGCACGCGCAAACGTTCTTACCATGTCTTGCCATTAATATGTCTATAAAATATTTCTGCTCAACTGGGTTATTAATTTTAATTTTTTCAAATAATTTAATATATTACCTATTTGTACATTAAATATATTACCTATACTTCTGCCTGTCGAGAATAAAGTTTATTATTTAGTATTATAATAATTCAGGCTTTGTATTCTTAGAGTTGTACGAAATATTTCTGCTGGATAACCAACTTTGCAGTTGACTTTCTTCCAAGATGTTGTGGGATTGGGTTTAAGCAGCACGTTGTGGTAGATATAGTAAGAAAATCAGAGAAAACTATCAGAACTATAAGTAAGATCTGCGGTGAATCATTAGCCGCATGGATTAACAATCACTCCCCCCATCCCAACCCGACGGTTTGTCCTCCCTGGGTTCTCGCCAACTTGGTTTTAATCTGAAAAATAAAGGAGTTAGTACATACAAGTAAAGTTACGAAGCAATAAACAGGTTCATCGTTCAATAAACAGGTTCATCTAAGGAACATCTGAGAGCTGTCATTAAAAGTGTTATAAACATTTCTTCTTTTATGCCATAAAGCTTTCTCAAATATTTTTGGCTGCTTCTTGATATTACTCTTCAGCTACAAATTACGACTGGTATATCTTCATAGGGTAATGACTTAAGGTTTTCTGGGAGATGTTGGTCCAGGTTTTTACATTTTTCAATTTTTTCTATTTTCGCTTCTTTTAGACGGTTTTTGTCCTTATAGTGGACTGTAAAGTTAAATATTTGGACCTGTTCCCCATTTGTTATAATGAGACCTGTTCCCCATTTGTTATAATGACAGTCTATTTGGTGTTGGTATTTGTGTTTCTACAATTAAACGAATTGAATTAAACGAATTGAAATTGGTTTCATCCATATAAATTTTTGGTATATTTTTATTCCTCCTATACTCAACATGGAGGATGTTACTTTTTAATATATTTACATTTGTTAAAAATAATAATATTTGTGTGTGACATATATTATAATTAATGTTAATGTAGTTTTTCTAATAAAATTTGCCAGTTTGATATTGTTTAATGACAACATGGTTTTGACAAATGTGAAGTTGATTATGATTAATGCCAAACCGAATGTGATTAGTGCCAACTTAAAGTTGAAAGCGTATAGTTATCCTAACGAATAATAAATTAAAATATAGGACCGACCACAGTGGACGTGAGGTGCAGACACCGACTCGCAATCTGTTGGTCCCGGGTTCAAATCCCGGTGAAGAGCAAGAGGCGTTGTGAGATATTTCTCACAACGGGGGAAAAGTTAAATGTTTGTTGTGTAGGCGAAAAGGCGAAAGCCAACCGCCTTGCCCCAGGAGGGCTAAATCCTAAAAAAAAAAAAAAAAATTAAAATATAGGAAACCAATAGATGGAGGTAAATAGTAAAAAGGATGACAGTTTACAATTGATTTCTTTTGAAGCATTAATTTAAACTTAAAATTCAAAAACTCCTGGGTGGGTAAACGCCTTGTCAATGAATACGCGTATTTTTTTATGTAAGCAACCTACATTACACGTTAATTATTACTAAAAATTATTTGATGCACGAAATATCTATGTAAAATTATATATATATATATATATATATATATATATATATTTATATAGAAAATTATATAGATAAATAAATAGGTATAATTAAAAAATACTATGTATTTAAATTTTTAATTATTTGATGATACAAGTATTGATAATCTCAAGTCATGAATTTCAATTCTAATCTTTTATTTACAAATTTTCAGGGACTATGGCGGCTCTTAGTATTATGGTCAACTTAGAACTGCCCCATGTCAACTTACTCTCAAAAATGGATCTACTCAATAAGGGTGCTCGTAAACGGTTAGATCGTTTTTTAGAACCTGATGCTCATTCTATCCTTGGTGATGTTGAATTATCTGGAAACTTCGCATTTCATGACAAACATCGGAAATTATCTGAAGCAATTGGAAGATTAATTGAAGATTATTCTTTAGTGCGGTTTATACCATTAAATTTAAAAGATCCGGAAAGTATTGGTGATATTTTAATAACTATTGATAACGTGATTCAATTTGGCGAAGATCAAGACGTAAAAACTAAAGATTTTGAAGAAGGTACTGAAGATTGAATTTTCCAATAAAGTTATATTTGTTAATGTTTTTGTTATTTGAATATATTATCTTTTAGCCATTATCCCAAACCTATTTTGAACACAAATGCTGCTGAAAGCAGCCGTCCAGACGCCTGTATTAACGATTTGTAACAAACCATATAATCTAGATTGTTGATTTGTAATGGTACCGTAGATACTGATGATATTGGCAACGAAGGATAAACAAACAAAGTTTTCTAGGTTGTACTGTTAGGATGATAGTCCAATACGAATAATTTAGATGTAAGGCGGACTTGTAATGAAGTATACAGTTTAAGTATACAGGACATCGTAAGAAGTATTAAACTTTTATATATACGAAGCACAAAACAATGACTAAACACACCGAGCGCGTAAATTATAGTTTGTGAAGTATGTAAATCACAGATCGAGACTTTTGAAAATTTGCCGATATTCAGGCCAATTCAGACGACGAATTGACATTTTTCTTCCATAGAAGAGGATAGTTACTAAATTGAGGTTGTGGGTTCTTCATAGCAATTAAGTATTAACATTTTGAAAACAATTATTCGTCGGGGTGTCCAAGTTGGACATTGGTTGCAGTATCCAGTGTTTGATCGTTTCTCATCTAGTCTTTGATCGAGCTCAATCGTTTGCTCTTTCTCGATGCGAGTTAAGGATAAGAAGTGACTGGTGTTGCCGTTATGATTGTCGGTCGTAGTGCAGGCTGGTTTAAGCCAATTGATATAATTGGTTACGCCCCGTCTGGGGATATGCACAACAAATGTTTTCTCATTCGGGCTAACGACCATGAATAATTCTTCATAAAGTTGTTGGAGTAACCATTTTTGCCCGTCGTGGTGAATAAAAACTTGATTCATAGTGACAGTCCTTATAAATAAAATATTATATCTCTTTGTGACGAGGGCTCAGCGCTCCACTTAGATCTATTAAATTTATATGGATTGCGGCCAAACTTGCTAAATGTTTTCCAGCGCCACAACGGGTTGGCGTTGGCTCATCCAAGACATTGGATTTTAAACAAGAAACCGCTTGCTGATCGACGAATATCTTGATCTCCAGCATAGTCCGAATCACTGTAACCCAATAAATTCAGCGATGCTTCATATCCACCATACAATATTCCGTAGTTAGCAGTATGGTTGACGTATCTGATGATTTGTTTCACAGCTAACTAGTGCTGAGTTCCAGGATTTGCGAGAAATCGACTCACTAAGTTTACTGAATACGCGATATCCGGTCTCGAAACGACAGCTGCGAACATGAGTGAACCAACAGCTTTACGATAAGGCACGTTTCTCATTGCTTCCTTTTCATCGGTTGTCAAAGGTTTTATTGACGTGTCCAAATACGTATGTGGTTCTGCAGGTGTAGCAATAGGCTTTGACTCTAAACCAAACTTCATTGCTACTCTGGCTTTCAAATAGGATTGTTGTGAAATAAATATTTCACGATTCTTGCGATTGCGTCGAATTTCCATTCCAACAAAGCATTCGTTGCTCGCAATTGTAATTTCAAACTGATTCTGCATATACTTGCTTACATCATGAAGTATATGCATTACTTCTTTCGACTCAGACATCAACAACCGATGATTGACTGGTTTGACCACCTGCCAAGTGTCCTTCTGCTCAAGTGACGATAGCTAGAAGCTGTCTTCCAGTTTTCAGCATCAGGTGCAGTCATGGCTTCTTCAATAGATGATGTTTCAAACATTTCAAATTCATCAACCATATTTGCGTCAAACTCATAACGATTTGGTTGGCGCATACTTGAACAATCTCGCAAGTTGTAATTCGATCGTTTTCGTTTTCATGCATTATGGTTGGGTCGTTTCTCCTTCTTGTTTTTCCTTCTTTGTCGTTAAGCAAATCTCTCGCCTCATCAATGGTTACATTTGCCGACACTGTCACTTTTCTGGTCTGAACATCGTACAATCGGTAATTCTTGCTATCACCTTGAAAACCAACACAAATTCGCTTTTTTGCTTTTGGATCGAACTTAACACGCTTTTGCACTGGAACATATTCGTAAGCTACTGAGCCAAACACTCTCATGTGCGTGAGATCAGGTTTTTCCCACTTCATAATTCGCAAGGTGTTGATTGTGGTGCTTGTCCAGTTGTAGTTCTATTCATTACATAGAGGGCCATGTTAACTGCTTCTGCCCATACATTTTTCGACAAGTTACGAGCGTGCAACATAGAAGCGGGTAGTTCCGTTATTGTTCAATGATCTCTTTCACCTCGTCCATTCTGTTCCGGAGTAAACGGTGCCGTTCGTTCGTGTATTATACCCATCTCCACCAAATAAGTATTGAACATCTTGTTCACGTACTCGGTACCATTATCCGAACGCAGTACTTTGACAACTCGATCAAATTGATTTTTGATCAGGTTCACAAACGCCTTGAATTTTTCCAGTATTTTGCTCTTCTGCTATAGCACATACAAGTATCTGAATCCAGTAGTGTCATCTTTAAATGTAACGTACCGTCGTGCACCGCCTATAGATTCAGTTGCTATCGGGCCAATTACGTCGGAATGAATCATCTCACCCGGCCAAAACGCACGTTTTTTACACTTTTTATATGAACGCCTCTTGGACTTGCCATAGATGCAAGCTTCACATACAAATTCACCTTTATCAGGTAGTTTGACGTCATTCAATAACCCAAGCTTGGCCGTCTCTCTCATCGCAGACAGACTAAAAGCTTAAAATCATCGTCGACAATATTTGCTTCAATTGTAGCTGGAACTCAAAGAAACATGCGATAAGTATTATTTGAGTGATATATAGCTTTCGCGACCACATTGCCATCAAGACAAAACGACATTTGGTCACCTTGGACCATGGTGGAAATACCCAAAGTAGAAGCTGCGCCTATGCTAAATAAATGTTTACTTAAACCTGGAACAAACTTTACATTTGTGAACGTGGCCTTGGACCACTTATCATTTACAAATACTTTAACTGGCACAGTACCTTTACCTTTCACTTCAATCACCGACTTATCTGGTAAATTCATTACTTGCGGCGTTGATTTGAACTCTCTGAACCAATCACGATGCGATGTCATATGAAATGAAGCGCCACTATCAGCCAACCAAGAGTCCTCTGAGTTTGTTGCCAAAATAACACTCTCATCAACATTGAATGTTACTCCACCAGAGTTTGAATGGTTACCACCGGGTCTCTTCATTAAAGGGCACTCACGAGCATAGTGACCGAAATTTTGACACTTGTAGCACCTTACATTCTTCTTCTGTTTTTCACCAGTAGCAATCTTCTTTTATGCTTTCCCAGCCGTATTCTTACTCACGACCAAAGCTTCTATTGTATCTCTGTTCGACTTAGCCTCAATGCGCGCCTCACGCTGCAGTAGTTTAGTTTTGAGCGATGCAACTGTCTTCTGATTATCAGTAGTATCGACCACCCAGGTATCGACAATTACTTCATAGTTATCAGGATGATCGGCTATCATCTTGCACATAAGCGTTGTACTGTCAATAGTATGTAACTGAAGTTTACATTGTTTAGCAAGAATCTCAATTTTCGCAATATGAATCGCCATATTTCCACCATCATACTTGTACTTATGAAATGATTGAATCGCGCACATCTTGCTGGCAGTGTCTTTTCGTTCGTACACGGACATTAATCCAATCCACATCTCCTCTGAAGGTTTCACAGGCCGACACATAATCCAACTGATCGGCGTCGATTGCCGTTACAATTGCAAGCTTTGCTTTTGCATCCTGCTTAATCCAATTTTGTAGGTCAGTTGCGTTGGCTTTAGTTGGACTTCTCTCGGAGCCATTGACGATCTTTCGCAGACCATGTACGTCGAGAAACGTTTCCATTTCAAGCTTCCACAATGTAAAATTCTTTCCATTTATCTTATCAAAATGGGGAACACCAACCTTGTCTTCAGCCATTTTCAGCCAAGTGAATCTCACACTATTTAATAAAGTGGAAGCGTGCTGGGCCCATAACCTGTGATTATTATACACTATCACAAGTTCAGCAGAGACTAACTGCAGCAATTTAAAGATGACCAATCCAATGGCACAACAAACGTTTCAAAACTAAGTTACATTTATTAACACACAATAAAGTTCAGGAGCAAAAGTTCGATATACGATTATGACTTATTCGCTCTATTTATCTTGACAGTTATTATTTTCTTAGGTCCGGTCTTTTCACCTCCTAATAAAGTATCTAATAACTTTTATTTGGCAAATAGCTCACTGTAGTGTCTTTCGACCTCCTAATAACTTTATTTGGTAAATAAATAGAGAAATTTTCCAAATAACTTATTAGCCAGATCAACTCCCTAATAAAAAGTTATGTGCCAAATAACCAAAATGTTTTCAAATGTACGAGTTCACTCGCGAATCAAATTCTGTCAGATTGGTCGACTAATTCGATTGTTGTGCAAATTAGTTTATCAAAATTAAATTATTTAAACATGCTTGAAGATTTTGAGGACATGGATGAATTTGAAAATGATTTTTTGGAAATAGTGGACATTATTAATCCTGCACGACGTGTATATACTGTTTGGCATCATATTGATAATATGAATAATTGGGATGATAACGAATTTTTAAGAAGATTCAGGTTGTCAAAACCCACAGTTCAAGCAATATTAGAACAAATCGAAAACCAAATACAACATCCGACACAAAGGTATTATGAATTTATGATAAAAAAAAATTAATTTTAAATTTGCTTGGTTTTAAGAAATCACGCGGTCTCGCCTTTGTAACAGCTTCTTATTGTATTAAGATTTTGTGCAACTGGAAGCTTTTATATAACTGTTGGTGATTTTGCAAATATTCATAAATCTACTGCTGCTCTTATAATTAAACTGCTGCAGAAGTGCACGCAGTCAAACAACAGTTTTATGAAATTGCAAGATTTCTTAGAGTACTTGGTGCCGTAGATTGCACACATATCAAATTGCAATCATTCGGAGGTCCCAATGCTGAAAACTTCAGAAACCGAAAAGGATATTTTTCCTTAAATGTGCAGGCTATATGTAACGCCAACTATCAATTTACTGATATTGTAGTGAGATGGCCAGTCTGCACACGATGCCATATATTTGATAATTCGACTATAAAGATGCGTTTTGAAGCAAATACTTTTGGAGACAATTTACTACTCGGGGATAGTGGCTATCCTCTCCGTTCATACCTTCTTACACCTTTAAGAAACCCCCTCCTATTCTTTCTACTGGAATACGATGTGCCCTACCCTTGGCTCAAAACATTATTATTGCGTGTGCTGTGCTGCACAATACAAATGAAGTAATTGATGATAATTTAAATGATGACAATGAACAGGATGATTTTCAGGTAGATGGAGTAAATAATTTAGTGCAAAGAGATTTTATTGACTATTTTAATACATTGTTATAAAATATTACAATAAATATATGAAATATTTAACTTTTTTTTGTACAGAGTTCATTCAAATCCATTTTTTCTTTTCTTATTTTGTAGTCTAGCAGTTCCATTTTTTTGTCATGTTCAATTTTTAAATATTCGGAATGGATTTTGGCACTATTATAATTATGTTGCTCTACTTCATAACGTAATTTTTCATTATTTTTATATCTAAAAGCTCCTGTTCCTTTTCATGTTGTTTTATTTCATGTGCAACTAATTCTTTTTGCATTACTATAAGTTCTTTTCTTGATTCTGTTACTTCGTCAATTTTTGTATTAATAGAATTATTTGTAACAACTTTTGTGGCTATAATTGCAGAGCAAACTTAATTGCAGGCATTCCATTTAATAGTTTTTTCCTAATTTATTAATTTGTTTAATTTTGAACATTTACGAGTTATTTAATGTTTACTTACTTTATTGTTATTTTTAATTGTTACATTTTTCTTTGAAGAGTTGCTTGTAGAAGCAGTTTCATTGGAACTACTTTGGACCTATTATAATAAAATACTTTAAAAAAAGATTACACTGATTTGCAGGATAAATTTGATCTATGCATTCAATTCAATCCTAATCCAATCATGTTTCTATTTTTAACTTACTTCATCAGGTTCGTTAATGGGTTCATAGGTCATTATCACAATTTTCATATGTTCAATATCAGTTGCTAATATAGATAGATTAGCTTGCAGTAATTCTAATAAAAAAAAATTAAATAAGTAGTGTAATAAGGGGATTCTAGAACAAAGGGTTTGCCGCCGTTCAATATAAACAAATGAGTAGCGTTATCATGTGTATTTCTGAGAATTTTATGTGATAAATGTCGGCATCGATTGTAATAATTGTAATCATATGTGATAACACATGTATGAATGTGTGATAAGTAACTGACCATTTTAAGCCATGGGGATTCTGAAACAATGACGTCATTGTATAAAAAAATTGTATCCAGAATGTATAAGAGGATTTTCAAGCAAAATGCTGACATAGCAAAAAACACTATGGGGATACTAAAACAGCGCAGTGCATAACAAAATCTGTGTTTAGTCGCGCATTCTATTATTGAGTATCATAATTTTATACTATGATACATCAAGAACATAAATTCATGATAAAAGAATTCCTCATTTTATAATTGTGCTTCAATCAAAAAGGTTAAAATATAAGAACAACTGAAATCGTCTAACATTAAAAAAAAGAACAAACAAACAAATCTGGTAAGTAAATTATCAAAAATATCTAAATAAAATAAATGAAATGCAGTTTTTTTTAAAAAAAAATTATTGAATAAAATAAATATATTATTAAAAATACAGTTACAAAAATTACTTTGTAAGAATAACTAAACCATATAGGTACATATTTGTTTTATTTAAGAAAATTGTATTAACTAATTTGTTATTATTAATATTATTATTTTTTTAGAGAAATAAAATGAACCATCTTTTTGACAACGATTTGATTGCTTTCGACGCGATGGTGAGTCAGAACAGCACACACCAATCACACCAACAACAACAACCACAACCACCTCAAATCACACCATCAACATCATCATCCTCGACCAAACGTAAGAGATCAAACGCCAATTCTTCTGCTAACGCTAACATTGCTACATCAGGCAATCAAAAAGGAGGAGGAAAGCAGATACGAATGGATCCACCATCCAAAAATATTGAAGCAGAGGTGGATGATGGGTTTGAAAATTTGTTTGCAGATGTCGAATCCAAGGAAACACCATTGGCTTCAACAATGTCACGAAAACTCAACGGTGGGGTCATCAGCGTAACAGCCCCCGCCCCTCGAAGTGCTACGCATTTAGTGAAAATTGACATCTATGATATTAATGATATCAATGGAAAAGCGGCGAATGATATTTGGCGATATAGTATTATTCGATCCAAAGTGTATGTGGATAAGAAAGAAAACGGCGCGATTTTTGACACAATCAATTCCATTACTCTTGACTTAGCTAGAGAAATGAAAGACACCAAAGGGATTTTTTTTAACAAAAAACCGCCCCCAGCCGCCCGGCACCATACGAATTTTGGACGACCAGTCAGAAATCGTTTGTAGGGGTGTATGCAATAATTTAAAATAGTTTTTAGCCATGAACAATTAAGTGCACACGAAATTAGAATCTAGACTAGTTTTAGCCCATTTTAAACTCTACTATTACTCTTTTTTCGGTAAAAATAAACAATTAAAAAAAATTCACACGCGACTATAATATTATATCCATCAAAAAAAAAAAAAAAAAAAAATCACTTTTACCTATAAACTATTTTCCCACAACTGTTCAACATAATTAATATAATCATTATATTATTTAACTTACCTACATTTTTAACACTAACATTACTATTTAAAAAAAAAAAAAAAAATGCATTACTTAAAATTTTTTTTTATTCAGATTATTATAAGATAAGATACGATTATTATTATAAGGTCGCTCATATTAATCTGAAAAAAAAAATAATTAATAAAAAAAATAAAATAAAACAAAAAAAACTTACCAAATTTTTAGGGCTGTTACAGCCACCATATATTTATCGGCCACCACATTGATGACCTCATAATAAATGAGGTGACCCGGATACACCCCTAGGGTTAAGCACCCCCTCGGTATTGTGGGGGGTGCGCCACCACCACCCGCATTTCTCCCCATCATAATAATGATGGGGAAATTCTGAAACAAAAACTTAATTAATACATAAATAAATAAATTAAATTAATTTAAATATATACTTACGCGGAGTGGTGGTGGCAATGCTGCTTCTACAAAATCTCTCAAGCTGTGGTCTAAAAAAAAAGGGGAACACCATAAAATTACAACTTTTAAAATAAAATATGAGTATCAAAAACTTACCCATTGTTTTGGTTTTAAACGTTGAAACTAAACTGAATCAAAATCAACGATTATTTCGTATGGGCATTTTTTTAATGCATCAACAAAAATTGTGTTTACCAAATAAACTCTTATACCGATAAATAAATAAAATACTCATGATCGCGAGATGTGGATGTTTATGCAGACTTTATCGAAAAAAGCACATTGTGCATTTTGATTTGATATTATTGGATCGAAACAATATGATTTTTTGATCTTTTGAAAATACGCTATTTATTATATTGCATTATATAAATTAAATCTATATTGTTACAAAACAATTGGCTATTGACTTTCGTCTTTCTGCCAGTGAGAGATAACAATAAATTTAAGCTTAAGATGATAATAATGTATAAAATATAGACAAAAAATTGCATTATTTCTTTTTTTTTTCTAACATTCGGAAGCATTCGTGAAATGACGACTTGTAATGTTACATCTTATTACACTAATATATTTTATGCAGCATTTCCTTAGTTCTTTCGAGAAAAGCAGTATATCTAAATATTATGTTCGTGTGTATATCCAGAGTTTTATTGTTAATTTGTGATTTGTGAATATTCAATATTTTGTTACCCAAGGAAAAAATTCAAAATAAATAATAAAAAAAGGTATTTTTTTCGTTGCTTATTAATTTGTTGCTTATTAATTTTGGGTGAATGATTTTATTTTAGGATTAAAACTTGAGTTATCAAAGTTGTTGAATTTTCAACCTAGATGATTTCGCTTAGTTTTACACATAAAAGAAAGAAGGTACATTTTTGATGAACATAGCTGTTATTAAACTTGATTTATTTTTTTTTATTAATTTATTTTAGAAAATATGGAAAATCGCTATCAAGCATATATAGAATCCGTACTTGAAAAAATTCCGAAACCTGAAACATCGAACCGAAGCAGAAAACGAAAATACATAAACTCTGTTATAAGAAAAAAAGATGTAAATTCATTGGATGCAAATGCAACGACAGATGAACCGAACCCCAAACACAAGAAACCAAACACTGAAAACAAATATGTAAGATACATTAACCAAGTTTTAACAAGTGTTACTAATTCTAAGAATGAGCTAGTTTTAACTGAAATTGAAACCGCTTTTAAGAGGAGAATGTTCACATTTGGGATAGTAAACATTCATAAAATATTAGATCCGAAGCATTTTTTTCAAAAAACCCAAAATTTAATTGAAACGAAAGTAAACAAAATTCGATTAATCTCACCAATTAAAGTTCAAATATCACTAGTTTGTGAGATGCTTTTACCAAAAGCAGAAGAAATAGAAACTATCTATATTAATTCGAAATACAGTGTTATCTACCAAACCTCAACTATATCAGAGTGGTATAATGGGTCAATGAAAATAATTTTAGGAAGATTGGCGGAATATCAAAAACGAGATAGTGGGTGGGCTCTACATAAAGTAATGCAATTAAATTTGAATATCAACAAATATTCACCTTTCACAGTCGGCAGCAAATTTTATGTTTTACCTAAGTATATTCAAAGTCGAAAAGCGGTAATAAATGTGCAATGCAATGATGAATGTTGTTTTGCTTGGGCGATAATTTCAGCAATTCGACCTGCTAAACATAACCCACATAGAACATCGTCTTATCCAGATTTTAAAAACATTCTTTGTTTAGATAATATTACGTTTCCTATGGAATTAAATCAAATCTCTAAATTTGAAAAACAAAACAATATGTCTATTAATGTGTATGCTATGAAAAATAAACATGATTGGCTTATTTTAAATGAATGTGATATGGAAATTGAAAAGGATCTATCAGACAAAAAAAACAATCAAAAAAATGAAGATTACGAAATATTACCGGTTTATATATCAAAGAATAGTAAAACTACCCATATAAATTTGTTAATGGCGGAAATATTGGAAACAAATATTCCCCAACATATTCCAAAATATCACTTTTGTTGGATAAAAAATTTATCTAGATTGGTGAGTAAACAAATGAATCAACACAAATCCGCTCGATGGTTATGCGACAAATGTTTAAGTTATTTTTATGAAAAAGATAAACTCATTCAACATAAAATTGATTGTTCAAATGCAGAACCAGCAAAATATGTCATGCCAAACGAATGTACTAAGTGGCTTTATTTTAAAAATTATAAAAACAAGGAAATGCACCCATTTGTAATTTATGCCGATTTAGAATGTCTTATTCTACCTATAGATACGTGTGAACCAGTCAGTTCGCATAGTTATACAAATGCGTATCAAAAACATGTACCATGCAGTATTTCGTACTATTTAAAATGTAATTTCGATGATAGTTATTCAGAATTAGATTTGTATAGGGGGGAAAATTGTATTGAATGGTTTGTAGATAGATTAAATGTAATTGCACAGAAGGTGGCTGGGATTTATGCAGATAAAAAAGAAATGTTACCTCTAACAGGAGTTGAGTTACAAAATTTCGAAACTTCTAATATTTGTCATATTTGTGAGAGAGAATTTATACCACCTTCAGAATATGCATTACCAGGTGAAGAAGAAGATTGGCTTACAAAAGTTAAAGACCACTGTCATTTAACTGGAAAGTATAGGGGGGCGGCTCATATTAGTTGTAATCTAAATTATAAAGTACCTTCAGATATTATTATTGTTTTTCATAATCTTCAAGGATATGATGCACATTTTATTATTCGAGGGTTGTATGAAAAGAAAATGATAAATATGGATGGTAAAATGTATTTAAAAAATCCTGGATGGATATCAACAATCCCCATAAATAAAGAAAAGTATAAATGTTTTACAAAATACAACTCTTTAAATAACATCAAATTGAAATTTATAGATTCTTATAATTTTATGAGCGCATCTTTAGATAAATTATCATCGTATCTGGAAGAATATGACAATACAAAAAAATATTTTAAAAATATACCTGAGGCAAAACTAAAACTTTTATTTAGAAAAGGTGTTTTACCTTATAGTTATTTGAATAGCTTTAAATGTTTTACGGAAACAACCCTACCTGAAAAAAAATATTTTTTCAATAATCTAAGTCAAACTGAAATTACTGACAGTGATTATACTCATGCCCAAAAAGTATTCAAACAATTTGATTGTGCAAATTTGGGTGAATACACAGATTTATATCTGAAAACAGATGTACTATTGTTGGCGGATGTATTTGAACAATTTCGCTTATTATGTAAAAAAACATACGATTTAGACCCCGCTAATTATGTTACTGCACCTGGATTGTCGTGGGATAGTTTATTAAAATTAACTAAAATTAAACTAGAATTGTTGACAGACATTGATATGTTATTGTTTGTGGAGAGAGGTATTCGCGGGGGGATTAGCCAATGCTGTGGTCGATATGCTACAGCAAATAACCGATATATGGATACTTTCGATTCTTCTCAACCTGAATCATATCTTGTCTATTTAGATGCGGTAAATTTGTATGGTTGGGCGATGTGTCAATACCTCCCTACCGGGAATTTCAAATGGTTGTATGGAAAAAAAATATCAGATTTTAATGTATTTAATATTCAAGATAATGATAAAAAGGGGTATATTTTAGAGGTTGATTTAACATATCCAGAAAGTTTGCACGACTCTCACCAAGATTTTCCATTTTGCTCAGAAAATAAAATTCCATCGGAAGGAAAATATCAAAAATTGTTAACGACTTTAGAACCAAAGAATCGATATGTAATTCATTACAGAAATTTAAAGCAATGTCTTTCTCATGGTTTAATTCTTGAAAAAATACATCGTATATTAGAATTTGATCAATCACCCTGGATGCGTCCCTACATTCTCAAAAATACTAAATTGAGAATGGAGTCAACAGATGAATTTGAAAAAAGTTATTTTAAATTGAAAAATAATAGTGTATTCGGTAAAAGCATGCAAAATGTCAGAAAAATGCGGGATATAAAATTAGTTTCAAAATGGGAGGGGTGTTTTGGAGCTGGTAAATTAATGGGTAAACCAAATTTTAAGGATAGAGTAATTTTTGAAAAAGATTTTGTAGCCATTGAATTGAATCGGTTAAAAGTTATATTTAATAAGCCCTTATATGTGGGTATGGCGATTTTAGATATAAGCAAATGTTTAATGTATCAATTTCATTATGATTATATGAAGCAGAAATATGAATCAGCCAATTTAAAACTGTTATATATGGATACAGATTCTTTGATTTATTCCATAGTAACCAAAAATTTTTATGAAGATATTTATCCAAATTTAAAGCAATGGTTCGACACATCTGAATATAATGAAAATAATCCTTACGGTTTCCCTAGAATAAATAAAAAAATATTAGGACTATTCAAGGATGAGTTAGGGGGTAAAATTATGAACGAATTTGTGGGTTTACGTTCAAAAATGTATTCCTATTCAATAAATGATAATAGCTTTAATCGAGCCAAAGGAATAGGGAGATCCGTTGCTCAAAGATTGACTGTTCAGGAATATAAAAAGTGTTTGTTTGAAAAAGAAAGTTTATATAAATCTCAAGATAGAATTGTATCAAAATTACATCATGTTTATACAGTTAAACAAAATAAAATTGCTTTGAATGCTTATGATGATAAGAGATATATAATGGAAAATAATATTGATACATTACCATGGGGGCATTATTTTCTAACAAATCATGAATAATTGTTATAGGTTTGTAAAAATACAATAGTGTTAATTTTTTTTTCTTTTATTTTATATTGTATATAAATTTTGTATATAAATAAACATTTTTAAATGTATACTTTAAATAACTGTTTGATATATGTTATACTGTATAAGTTTGTTAATACATAAATATTATTTGATATTAAACAATAATTCGAAAATAAAAAATATAATTTTGTAATTATTTAACCTACAACATATCCCTAAAGCATTTAATCTAAATCAAAATAATATAACTAAATTAAACAAAGCGTTGCTCGAATATTCTTTGACGATGATCCACATTGAAAATTGATTTTATTTTTTTCTCAACATTTTCAATTCGATTTTTAAATCTTACTCGATCTCTTACACATTCTTCCCAGGGTCCTTTTCGGGCTGCTTGATAAGCAAATAACCAATGAATCATTGGGTATATTCTATTCTGATTTGTGGCGAACCGAACATGGTTTTTATTCACATTGTTATCTGACTTATGTTTCTTATAATTAAACATTTTTTACTCAATATTATTGTAATAACGTTAAACCAATAGCTTTATTATTTTAATCTACATTCAGAACAGTTGCGTATCATTGGTGGTGGGCCATCAATCTGATCTCGGCTGGATGTATTATAATGTTGAAAGCAACGCCTACAACCATAAATATTTGGATTAAGCTTCAAATTGTTTGATAATTTTTCCCAAACACATTCTATAGAATCAGCGGCAAATGTGGTCAAAAATTCTATTGGTAAACACTCAATTTCTTGAACTGACATTAACGAAAGTTGTTTCTTTTGGTAAAACGATAAGATTGCTTGACCTATTGTGGGTTTTCGATTTGATATAAACCATTTTGGTAAGAGTTGAATGTTTTTAAATGCACAATTATTAGTATTTGCATTCAAATGCGCTGAAGAGCATTTTTCGAATACTATTTTATCTTTTTGTAATAGCTTCAAAGCTGGACACCCCATATTTTCTAAGTTCTTAATATTAGAAAAGCCACACTTCTCCAACCATTTTTGTTTATCTAACCCTTTAACATAAATTGTCGTAGCCCCATGCAAAGCTTCATGAAGCACATTGTTTAAATTTTTATATGGAATACCGACGGTTCGCCAATGTATACCATGATGATGATTTAGAAGCCAATCTTTTGATAGTTTTTCAGAATATAAGTATTCCCAATCATTTGGAGCACTAAATACAAATACTTTTGTATTATCAGGATCATCAATTGATGTTAATGCTACTTCTTTAAAAATAAATTCGGGTTTTTTCATAAAACCTTGAAAATCTGCAATGAACTCCATCATTTGAAAGAAAGTATTACACTAACTTCTGCACTCTACCGCTAATTGGTTTATACTCAACGATTCGATCATGTAAAATCAAACAGTAGGCCGTCGTATTTGCAGGAAACCTTTCCTTTGATTCAAATTCTAAACGAATATCAACAGGAGCCGACTTAAGAGATTCGTTTTGTTGAGAACAATCTATTAAAATAAGCGGAGCAATATTTATAAAATCAGATTTGCTTAATAACGGTTCGCTTTTATGTAAATAATAAGCACTTTGAAATCCTACATACATCTCATACAGTAAAGCATATTGGTTGTGCTCTAAGTCTAAATTCAAATTTCCATATGGATATGATTGAGAATTTAAATACAACTTAACATCATTAAGCCGACAATGATCGAACTTGCTGATATCCATTGCAGCATTATTTTTACGACCAGTTTGAAAACCTAGAATTACAAACCGAGGTTTTTCTAATTGAGTAGTAGTTTTTATTGTCCAAATTTGTTTTTCTGTTGTTTGAAGCATAGGATATTCATATAACTCCCATGTTCGAAAACTCATGGAAATTGTTGGATCTTTTTCAATAAAGTGTAACATTTCAACCTTATGTTTGTCGGTAAGTGTAATATATGGAACTCTCCACTCAATTTTATTTAAAATAAACTTAAATGGTTCAGCTTCTGTTTGGATAATAGCATTTAAATCAGTTCTTGACCTAACAAGGATAAGTTCATGCTTAACATTAACAATAACTTTTAGATAATCTTCAGCAAAACCCAACAGCATATTAAGCGGTATAACTACATCAAAGTATCCTTCAGCATCGGTAATGTTAGTATCAGGCTTATGTTTCCATCCAGCATTTTCTAACATTTGACTTTTGTTTACATTAACAGAAAAATATCCTTTTATTGTTGATGTAACTCCAACATTTTTACATCTATCTATTTATACACCATTCAATTCGTAACGAATTTCATCAAATAAATGGCATAATCCATTGTTGATAATTTTTGTGTGTGCTACAGCAGTACCATCTTCTTTTAACAATCGACCGAAAATATGCAAACAGCTTTTGTTGGGTCTCAGATATAGATCTTGATTTTGAATTGTTATACGAATTTCATCATTGTTGTTAAATGTAGACGATGCATATGGTTGATGTGCATGAATTTCATTATTAGATATCGAATCATCGAACTCTACATTTGCACGAATATTTAGGATATTAGCCATCATTGAATCTTTTCTTTAATACGTATTGATAGCGCTAAAGTAACTCGAAAGGACTTTACAAAAAACAAGCGTAAATGTTTGGAAATCACTTTAGTACAATTAAATTTTATTTTACAGCTGGTGGTATCTTCGATTTGATGGGGGCAACTATGAGATTTAGACTCTCCAATGTTGCTCTGCTTGCAGGTGTGAGTACTTTGATTAGTGGTGCACGAGTGACCATCTTCTTGCATTGTTCTTCTTTAAAATATGTTTTGACAATTCTTTTTAGAGAACTAACATCATTATTTCCGTTGTAAACAATTCCCATTTTCAAAATTTTCTTACGTGCAACCTTATCGTAATGACTTCACCTCTAAAATTGACCAAATTATTATCTTGATCGAGTATTTGAAGAGTTATATTATCTATTGAGCGTGTGTTTATTGGTAAATAGATAACGTTTACAGGTTCTTGAACTATTTTATAGCCAGGTGGAACAATTGGAAAAAATTCATATAACGTATGTGCTTGGTGATCATTTAAATATGCACCGCTGACAATATTGCATTCTATACGTATTGTATTAATTTTAAGAATATCAACTGGCAGATCAGATTCATGTTGAATATTTGGCTGCAAAACATTGTTTTTAAATCCCAATAATTTATAGATTGAATCTTTAGGAGTAAAGTTTATAGTTCGATTGCATTTTAACAAACACTTTAAGGTATTATTATTAGCTTTCATCTCAAAAACGATTCCTTTGCTCTCTACTTCATTCTTTATATATTCAGCAATATCTGTTAACTCATACGAACCCACAGGCAAAGTAACAATAAAATCATCAATATACATTTTGTTATGATCCACATCTATGTTCGGAATAGAATTAAAAGTTTGAAAATTAACCAAACCTAACTCGTAATTTTCACTTTCGGATAGCTGTATTGGAGGAAAATAATTCGTAGATAACACTGACCCATTACCAGAGAGTGAAAGGGTAAACGACATGGTTGAGTGGTTGGATATCAAATGAATAATTTTCAAAACAACTGTTATTTATTTATCATTGATATAATTGATTACACAGAAATTTTAAACATAAGTGACCACATACAAATGTGTTGTAGTTTTGAAATGTTTCATAGTTATAATTAACGCTACCTCCTAGATATTTAACAACTTCCGCTGGTGGTCGAAGATTTCCAAAGCTATCAAAATACATAACATTACTTCCTAGCTTTCTGTAGCATACCCAATAGGTACCAGGACCGTTCTTATCATCTAAATTCACAATGCCACACTCGTTCTTATTAACTTTCTTTGGCAGATCGTTTCTCATAAACACCCCGCGAAAATGTTTAATTTTAAGCTGTTTTGCATAGCAGTAAAGCTCACTATCGGTTAACGCTCTATCGGGTAGCTTATTAATTAGTTTTTTGAATTTTTTAAGATGTTTTTAGGAGGTGATGTATATAATCCATAGCCTTTCTTATAAGGTTGCATATATAAACCATGACCACCAACTTTTACTGCTTCCATAGCTTTATTATGGCGTTGGTTTTCTTCGAGTAACTTTTTTGCTGCACTAGCATCGTTAACAGCTTTAGCAATACCAGCAGCCCCTCCAGCTAGTGCTCCAACCGCACTTAACCCCGCAAAAATAGGAACAAGCATTGGTAAAAATCCTCCAGTTTTAGGAATTGATATAATTCTTGACTTTTTTATATTATGCTTACCACCAACATTTTTTACTAAAGCATTAACAGTATTCAACGCACATTTAATTGCAGTTTTTGAATCGGCTGGTTTTGCATCTTTAACTGCTTTCTTCGACATGCTTATAAGTTTCTTTAAAGATAAAAGTTTCTGCTTCTTTTTGAATGTTGTATTTAATGTATTATTTGTATTTTCAGAAAAACCTTGCCCCATACCGAGTTTAGATTTTGCTTTCATTGCATTTGCCACAGACCATGCTATTACTTTCTCACCCATCTTTGCGTCTTTTGCAAAAACTCGCTTCCATGCTTTTTCGGCTAATATTTTATCAGCTTTATGTCGATTGGCAAGGTTATCTTTGTTTTGTGAATATGCAATATCATGCTCCTTACATGAGGCATCAAGAGGATTTATACCAGGATCTCCATTTTGTAAGCGCTTTGCTAATTTAGTGCCTGGGCCACAGTACTGATATCCTGGTACATGCATCTCAAAAGGAAGATTATTAATTGCCCAATTAAGTACCCCTTTTCCTTTGACTGTCTTGCGTTTAGTAGTTTTTTTCTTACTCTTACGATCCATCTTCACTCATTAACCTTCACTAATCAATTGATTATAATTAGATTGTGTAATGCTGTATATAACCAGTTACAATCAAGATGCGCTTCAATAAACAACTAGATACACTGAAAATTACAAACTACGATTTGTTAGCAGACAATAAAATGTCTATAAAAAAAAGACATGGGGCATTATTACCAAACACGATAAGATGTATTATTTGCGGACCTTCAAATTGTGGAAAAACGAATGTTTTATTATCCTTGCTTATGCATATAAATGGTCTTCGTTTTGAAAATGTTTATATTTATTCAAAATCTTTATATCAACCTAAGTATGAATTGCTGCGAAAAATATTAGAACCGATTGAAAATATTGGATATTTTACATTTTCGGAAAATGAATGTATTATGCATCCAAACGAAGCTAAAAGAAATTCTATATTCGTATTTGACGATGTTGCTTGTGAAAAACAAAACCATATAAGAGAGTATTTTAGTATGGGGCGTCACAAAGATGTTGATAGTTTTTATTTATGTCAAACATATAGTCGTATCCCTAAACTTCTCATCAGAGATAACACAAATTTAATAATTATTTTTAAACAAGATGATTTAAATCTACGACATGTATATGACGATCATGTTAATACCGACATGAAATATGATGAATTTCAGAACTTGTGTAGGTTCTGTTGGAAAGACAAATTTGGTTTCTTAGTTATAGACAAAGATAAAGATGTTAATTGGGGGCGTTATCGTCAGGGATTTGATTGTTTTGTGGATATAAGTAAATAAAAACCATATTTTCTTTAAAAATTATTTAAATATCTGAATAAAGATATATATATATATCATTCCATCATTGGCACTTAAACAGTTTAATTCTCTAACAACTTAGTTTTCTGTAAAACTTGATTTCAATGTTTGACCTTAACATACATCTTGACATCTAACTTAACTTGAATCGTTTAACTTGACTTTGAACTTAACTTGAATCATTTAACTTGACTTTGAACTTAACTTGAATCATTTAACTTGACGTTGAACTTAACTTAAACGTCTGAACTTAACTTACAACTTAACCTCAAACTTAACTTAAACAAAAGAACTTAACATTAAACTTGACCTTCAACTTGACACATTTGAAGTCAATTTACAACTTGATATCAAACTTGTCAAAACATGTCGGTAGTAGAAAGCAATGAGAAAAGAAATATTTTGCGGAAGATTGTATCAACTAGTAATGCCATTCGAAGAAAACATCGATTATTAAAATTGGGTAAAATGGTATCGGATGATGAGTTGAATTATAAATTAAGTTCAGTTACCAACCCGTTAAACGAACTAGTTGAAGTGGCGAAAAGCAGCAACTTAATGAAACAATTAGAAGTTAATAACATTAAAGAGGATAATGATAACAAAAACATTATCAGTAAATATAAAAAACTTTCAACGATGAAAAGTGAAACTCCAAATCTTGATCATGTTTTTGGTGTAAGAGTGGTAAACAATACACAAATGATTGGTGACAGCCCAATATATTTCGATGATAGTAAAATCAGTGTAAAAGATTTTAGTTGCCCGATTTCTGAGGGTCTACTAGAGTTACTATTTAAGAAGTTACCTAATGATGATATTATTACTCAAAATGACTATGCTAATTACAAAGAAATATTGATAACATCTAACGGTCATAAACAAAAGTATAAATCTAGCGGCAAAATTTCCGCATCAAAAGGAGAAAAATATCGCAAATATATATCAAAACTATTTGAAGATGATAAAAGTAGCAGATCAAAAAGAAGAAGATCATCGATGAAATTAGAAAATGCGCAAGGTTTTGGGTTACCTAAAAGTTTGAAAATAGAAGGTTTGCCTCCTAGTATAGATTATGCATATTGGGACGATCCAAATGAATTAGTTGATCGTCTAAGATTATTAATTGCATCGCAAGCAGCTGGAAACAACAACCATCAAAATGAAATAATATCAATAGTGGAAGAGTTACGAGAAGCGGGTATTATATATTAATAAGAATTTAAGCTAATTGCTTAGTTGCATTTAAAGTCAAGACCGTTTAACATGAGTGTTGATAAGTTTGGTAATCACTGGACAAATGATAAAAGCATACGCGGCAGCATTCTACCACACGGTCCTCCTGGAGTTGGATTTCTTTTAACAAATGATGAACATTTTAACATTAATAATAAACTCTTACGAAATGTAGCAAATCCAGAAGCTGAAAATGATGCTACCAATAAAAATTATGTAGACAATACGGCCCAAAATATTAATAAAAATATACAAAAAATCTATAACGATATGACTCAAGTAAAAAACGATGTAATGGATATAAACAATATGCTATTAGTTATCATGAATAAAAATGAAACAACAGCAACACTAGCAGAAAACAATTTTAAAGAATATCAAAGTCTTATCGAGCAAACCAGTAAACATATTATTTATTTAGAAGCTCAGATAACTTTATTAAAATCCCAACTTAAGAATATATAATTAAATATAAATATAAGTCTTTATATACATAAATTATTTTGATGTTATCACATTATTAAATGATGTATCAAGATGAGTGAAGCAAAAGAACAATTAGTAAAAGAATTGCATGCTCCTGCCCGAAGAAATTATCGTAGAAGGCATGTAATTATAAAAGGTTTGGATGAATCATGGCAAGCAGATTTGGTTGAAATGATTCCATATGCAAAAGTAAACAAAGGTTACAATTACATGCTAACAGTTATTGATAATTTTTCAAAATATGCGTGGGCGGTGCCTTTAAGGCGAAAATCAGCTGAACATGTAGTTCAAGCTATGACAAAAGTATTATCTGGCGGGCGAAGTCCTCAAAACTTACAAACTGATCATGGTAAAGAGTTCTACAATTCCAAATTTAAAGCTCTTTTAACTACATACCATGTAAATCATTATTCAACGTATAGTAATTTAAAGGCCAGTATATGTGAAAGATTTAATCGCACACTAAAGGAGAAAATGTGGAAAAGATTTAGCTTACAAGGATCATATAAATGGGTAAACATCCTTCCATCATTGTTGGAAGACTATAATAATTCAGTACATCGCACTATCGGAATGAAACCTGCAGATGTAAACAGTAATAATGAAAAAGATGTTCTCAAAAAATCATTTAATCGCATAAAAATGATTGATTCTACTAAGTCGAAATTCAGATTGGGTGAACAAGTACGTGTTAGTAAATATAAAGAAGTGTTTGAAAAAGGGTACACCCCGAATTGGTCTACAGAAATATTTACGATCGACAAAATTTTATTTACTAATCCGAGGACATATAGGATCAAAGACTATCGAAACAATCAAATTGAAGGGTGTTTTTACGAACAAGAATTATTGAAAGTTAAAAATCCTGATATATACTTGGTAGAAAAAATTCTCAAAAGACGGGGCGACAATTTATTAGTCAAATGGTTAGGATTTGATAACTCGCATAATTCTTGGATAAAAAAAAATAATTTGTAATATGTTATATTAAAGAATTTGTAATAAAATATAATATAATAAAACATCAAAAATAAAATGAATAACTATTTATTATTTTCATGTTAATACATTTCATTCAAACAACAAACTAATTATTATCCACATTATTGCCATTATTTCTCATCGGTTGTTGAAATTTAGATAGCAGCGTATTCAAACGGGTCTTATCAATTTTCCCGCTCAAATAATATTCACAAGCCTCTATAGCGTTGTAACAATCCAATTCTTTCTAGGCATTTTCTTCGGGTTCCAGAATCGGATCTAACTTATTTTGTTAGAATATTTAGCACCCCTATATGATGTCGTACCCAATTTTCAAATGTGTCCTCTTCGCCCTCATGCTCTTTGTTTAAATTATCAAACGCATAGTAAGTCCACATTTTTTTTCTTTTTACTATATAAAATAAAAATAAAGTATAATAGTATAAATCAAAACATAAAAAATATCAAAATTAACTTACATATCAACTTTTATTGTGATATCTTTCTTTTATGAAGTTCAATTGTTGAATGAATAATATTACACAATTTTCAATAATAAAATAATTATCACAAAATAATTGACAGATTCCACTGTAATTTTACAACACTTTTTTTATAATAATAATTCTGAGCAAATAATCTTTCAATACAAATATCACTTCGCATAATAAAATGCGCGACTAAACACATATTTTGTTATGCACTGCGCTGTTTTAGTATCCCCATAGTGTTTTTTGCTATGTCAGCATTTTGCTTGAAAATCCTCTTATACATTCTGGATACAATTTTTTTATACAATGACGTCATTGTTTCAGAATCCCCATGGCTTAAAATGGTCAGTTACTTATCACACATTCATACATGTGTTATCACATATGATTACAATTATTACAATCGATGCCGACATTTATCACATAAAATTCTCAGAAATACACATGATAACGCTACTCATTTGTTTATATTGAACGGCGGCAAACCCTTTGTTCTAGAATCCCCTTATTACACTACTTAAATAAAAAAAAATGTGTTAGTATTTCTTACACAGAAATTGTCAAGAATTTCCAATAAATTATATAATGGAAATTGTCGAATAAAATTTATTATTAATAATGATTTTAAACAACAAGTATGCAAAGAAAAACAATTGGATCTGTGGTATGGTGAGCAGATCAACGCTAGAAGCTGAAAATGAATATAATTGTAAGATGTGCAATAGCAGTAATGATATTTGTTTGCTTACGTGGTGGCATACAATGGGGGTCGGAATGATGATTTGTCTGAAGTGATGCCCAGTCATCGAATCGAACAGCAATGGCCACCCTTTGTTGAATGTCCAACAACAGCAGTATTAGGAGAATATGGATGATCTTCCGATGAATAGGAGCACATCAGCCTGTGGATTGCACGGTAATGCTTGCACACAATTCTGCGATTTTGGCGCAGCGCGGATTTCACGTGGTAGCACGCGATTCGATGGTCAATCCAAAAAATATGGACCCAAGGCGAAGTGGAATGCACTTCCAAAGACGAATATGGCATCAACCGGTAGAATTGGAGGCCGATGGCCCAGAAATAACACGATGCACGTGGGTATAATGCACCACGATGGTCGTCGACCTCACCACCACCTTCTTGCACGAGAGTAGTCAGCGGTAGATGCTTGCTTCTTGCTTGGTCGTGCGCTTCTGTCTTCTTTGTTTTTGTTGGCGCTGATGGTTCATAACTGACAGTTCGGAGTTAGGTTTAGGGTTGATAGAGGGCGTTGAATGGGAAAAGTGTTAGGGTGCATTTGGAACAGTTCGTTCGGGAAATAGAAATGGAATAAGTAATAAACAAGTATCTCACTGCCTGCAATTTATGGTTCAAGATAATTAATTTTGCTACTACAATCGAGTACTTCCGGAACATAAATTCTGAGAAAATTTTTGAAAATTTTACAGGATTCTTGTGTATATTAGTCAGAAATTTGTATTAGATTTTTCGAAATTCTTTAGAAATTCTGAGGAATTGTATTGAAATTTTGAGGATTTTTTGAAAAGTCCTAGGAATTCCGGAAAATTGTACACATATGTATACAATTCAGTACACATATAATTTCGAATCAATTTACTTTGGTCTTTTTTTGGCTGTGCTGACAGTATGTCGCAGTCTGCTTGGAAAGGCGTAATCCCGTATACATTTAAAGAAATTACCCCAAGAAGTTTATTTTCAAAATCTGTTAAGGGTTTTATATCTGGGGTACCGCCACCCGTTTGGAAAATTTGTTATTTATTGTATGTTTGTTTTTTCTTCAAATTGCGTTTAATTACATCATACTTCAGTCTCAATACTTTCGAACATCTGTGTACCAACCCCGGCTCACTGTTGAACTTGGTAGCAATTGTCTCCCAGACTTCTTCTTTTTGTTTCCAAGTAACTGCGTCAGTTTGCTTATTTTCCAATACAATAATATATTTTTTTACCAACTCCATTAGCAAATTTGTTTCTTGTGGATTGAAATTTGCATCACGATTCCGTTTTTTATCAGCTGCTTGGGACATCTAAGCAAATAGTTGAATATACTTTACAAAATGTATACACATACTTTCTTACCTTGTTTAAAGTAACGTATTCATCAAGATTCTACAAATCGTATTCTACAAATCACAAAACAAGCTCACAATTGCAAATTAACCTGCAAAATCGTCCGGCTTATAAACATGACCCAACAAAAGTTGCACTCCCACACATATTTTTGTTAGACAAAGCCAACAAGTGTAATTTAACATTCAACCGATAAGGATAGATAGCTTTTATTTTGATACCAGCAGTAGTCAAACGAATGCGTACATCACTATTCGCCAAATAGCAATTCGGTGAATAAAATTCAATTGAAAGACACTTTGATTTTATTTGTCAAATAAACTTCTAAGCATTTTCTAAAAACTTCTTAGGCCCGGTATTTTCACTTCTAAATAAAGTTAGAAATAAATTTTATTTGATAAATAACAAAAACTGCTGTTTTTTCACTTGCCAATAACTTTATCTACCAGATATTTTATAATTATCTGGGACATATATTATCCGCTACTTCGAGTACCAAATAAGAGTTTATTCGACAAATAGTGGTAAGATTTTGACAAGTGACATTTAAGATTTTAAAATTTGAACGGTGTAATCATAGATAACTAATATAATATAATAAAATTTTGTAATGATGTAAATTTGGGGTGTAATTTTGGTGTAGTATATATGTTAGGATCAAACACCGATTTCGGCCAATGGTCGAAAAAACCGACCAGAATGCGTTCTGGCCATTGTCGAATTGCCAAAATGCAACACGTTGCATTCTGGCCGTTAAAAAGATTACAACGCGTACTGCATTTTTGAAAATGCCAAAACGCGAAATTGTTGCATCATTCGCATACTGACTTGACAACGGAGGCCAGATCGCGTCCTGGCATTACCGCGACTGAAAGAATGCGTTCTGGCATTACCACAATTGCCAGAATGGGTCGTTGCATTACCGCGATTGCCAGAATGCATTTTGGCAATACTGAATGCATGAACAGAATGCGTCGAATCTTCCAATAGGTGTGTTCAAAATAGATTAATATATAAAATATATAAAACAGTTTTATTTTTATGATTAATAAACCAAGCATTTAAATCCTATAAAACATAACGTATGTAATACACAGAATAAAACAAATCTTTGAAATGCGCAACAAAATATACCGAATGATGTATGAATAGATTAGTACCTACTTATTTTTGCAAAAACTATTGTTATGACATTTACTATTGCAGATTACTTTCTTGGTACGACACATACATCTTTTGTTGACGCAATAACGCTTACAATTGCAGTGTATAAAACCTTGTTTCGATCCAGACGCAATACTAGAGGCAGTCCGAAGAGACACGGATGTTGACGGAATAGATGAACTGTCCAGAAAATCGGAATCTGCTAAGGCAAATTCATTACGAGAATACAATGTCTGTAAAGTGCCATCTTTAGTACCTGTAATGGAATTAATATTATATGAATATGAACTAAATTTACTTCTTTACCAAGCTGATATAATCCGGATTCATTAACATTTAGTACTACAGCTAATACATTCCTTGGCGCAAGCCGTCCTCTATCTACATCAGGTACTGATACTACAACAGACTTTCCTACATCAACGGGTGGCATTTTCGAATTGGAAAGAGAGATCATTTTCTCGGCTTGTTTTTGCAGTCCAGATCGGGCATCTGCGCGTGCATTACTTATATTCTTACTTCGAAAACACCGATGACATATTAGCCTATGACCAAGTCCTTCACCAATTTCATCAATTTGTCCGCAACTTGCATGTATAAGCAATCTACAAGTTGAACATTTTTCTTCAGCTGAAGTTTCTGATTCGCATATGGTACATAACCATACTAATTTTCCTTGCTGTCCAAGATTTTTTACGTCTTTTGAGTTTGTCGCATTTTGTTCTTTAACTTGGTCCGAATGTTCATCCTCCGATTCTACATTGTCTCGTTTATTTTGAATATTTTCTTCGCACGCTGACTCCAATTGCTCATCTTCCAAATTTTCATAGCCAGAATTTTGACATAGTAACTTTCCTAACTCTTCCTCTGCTTGTATATTGGTTAAGAGTTCTTTAGGAACCGATGAATCTTTTAGACCAACTCTTTGCGGTATACCAAACATTGCTTCATAAGGACTTTTCGTTATTCCTGTGTGCAGAGATCGATTTTTATTGCTTTGGACAAATCGCAGCCCTTCGGACCATTTCGTACTATTTTCATCAGCCATCCACAAAACAAGCATATCTCTTACATCTTGGTTTGATGTTTCTACAGATCCTTGGCTTTGCGAATGTCGGGGTTTTCCATGTACCAGTTTCAAACTCGGCCACAATTCAGCTAGATTTTTAATTATGCGGTTTGCAAATTCCCTGCCATTGTCGCTCTGAAGAATCATTGGTGCCCCAAATAAGCAGAAAATATCCAATAGCTGATAAGCAACTTCTTCAGCCGTTTTGGTTTTCAATGCTCGCAATACAGTGAATTTTGTCAAATGGTCTTGATAATTTAAAATAAATCGAAAATCTCCGTCTGGTTCACTTTGCATGTTTATTAAGTGTACTTGGCAACGTGAATTCATCTCGTTCGCTAAGATGGGTTTCACCACTAAACCTTTTCGTTTCACTTTCTTTTTTAATTGACATTGTTCACATAGCAATAAATAGGCTTCAATTATTTGACGTGTTATATTACAGTATTTTCGTTTTAATTCAAAGTCCATAACTACAAAATACAATAAAAAAATATTAATAAAATTTGTTTGCAGACAAAAATCCCTGATCAAAAAAACATTCCATTGACATTGGCAAAAGCAATGCTTTTATTGGTCGTACCTCTCAGTCTCTTATGTCCGTCATCAACATGTGCCAAATGAATGACGTCAAATAATTCATTAGTAGTACAGAAGTAGCGTATGTTCCCAGTAGTTTTCTCTGATGTTCTTTCTGAGTTTTTCAGTCTCTCCGATTTTTAAAATTTCATATCTTTTTAGTCGCCGTCTTTGTTTGGAGGAAATCACATCCCTTCCACTTGAAGCAGCTTTCGCTAACCTTACTTCTTCAAGTATTTTGTCATAACGTTCACTAGTAAAAACACTGCTGCGATCATTGCTTTCCGATATTATTTTTTGCAATTTTTCCATAAAACGCAACTTATTAGCTTCCATGGTACACATTTAAACAACCATTAACATCTATTTGGAAGCGGTTATTATACAAGTCGACACATGCATGAAAACGTTATTCGGAAACACCCGAAAACACGCGAAAACTCGACGCATTCTGACCATCACAGTATTACCAGAACCCATTCTGGCAATTGTGGTAATGCCAGGACGCGATCTGGCCTCCGTTGTCAAGTCAGTATGCGAAGTATGCAACAATTTCGCGTTTTGGCATTTTCAAAAATGCAGTACGCGTTCTTTCTTTTCTTCTTAAATCTTTTTAAAACGGCCAGAATGCAACGTGTTGCATTTTGGCAATTCGACAATAGCCAGAACGCATTCTGGTCGGTTTTTTCGACCATTGGCCGAAATCGGTGTTTGATCCTAACATATACATATTCCAATCAGATAAGTAAATGTTCATTCTATTTGTTTTATTACTCATAATCTACAGAGAAAAAACACAATATATTATATTTTTGTTTATAAATAGTGTAAGCAATAATGGATATTGTACTTGGCCTAGACCATTTTGAAGAGGAGTTGGACATTCTCAACGACAATGATAATTTGGAAATTATTAACCAAGTTAACGTTGATAGAACATACACAACTCGGCGTCGTGTAGATCATTTTCACTTTTAGAATGATGCAGAATTTGTTGAAAGATACCGGTTATCCAAAGCTACTGTTTCATTTATATTGGAACAAATAGAAGATCATTTGCATCACCAAATAGAACGGTTAAGATTTTAGATAATATACTTTTAAAAATTCGATTTACGGTTTGGTAGTCGGATTGGCAGTAGCCACATCTACTCAAAAATTGTAAAATTGCTTTAATCTATGTTCTGATGATAATTTTTTCATGCATTTTTTGATGCAGCATCGAAAACTGCTGCAACTTTTTCATTCACATGGTTGCAGTTTTTGATCAACGACATTTGAACATGTTCTAAAAAAGTGGTATGCATTTTTTAGAAATGTTGCAGAAAAATCTGCTTTAACAAATTACACAAATTTTAACAAATTAATGCTTTAACAAATTAATTAAATTAATTTTATTAATTACAAGAATTTAAATAGGAGAATTCAACCAATGGATCAGTTATTATAAACGCTAAGGTTTTTAGCCACTGGGGCTTTCTACATTACTATTGGAGATCATGCCTCTATTCACAAATCAACTTTTATAAATAAATAAAGTAGGAAAATTATAAATAAAGTAGTCACAGCTTTATGTCACTTACGACCAGTGTATGTAAAATTTCCGCATACAGAACAAGCGAAAATTAGAGTAATGACAGACTTTTACAATTTGGCACGTTTTCCAAGAGTTATTGGTGCTATCGACTGTACACATGTAAAACTACAGTCTTCTGGTGGTGACAACGCTGAAGTATTTAGAAATAGATAAGGTTGGTTCTCTTTAAACGTACAAGTATCTGTGATGCAGAGTGTAAAATACTAGACATAGTAAGTCGATGGCCTGGTAGTGCACATGGCGCTCACATATTTGAAAATTCATTTGCAAAAATGGGATTTCAAGCTGGAGAAATGGCTAATGGAATTTTATTGGGTGATAGTGGATACCCTTCCAAAAAATATCTTCTTACATTAATTCAGAATCCAGATGGAGAAGATGAAAATTTGTATAATGGATCTCAAATAAGAACCAGAAATCTGGTGGAACGAACTTTTGGAATTTGGAAGCGTCGCTTTCCAGTTCTTAGTTTGGGAATAAGATGCAAATTAGAATTAGCATACAGTTGCATGTGCAATTTTGCATAATATAGCATGCGAGCAAAATGAATAAATATTTGAAGGACACAATGAAGATCGAGATGAGGATCATAATCAACAAGATGAAGAGATTGAAAATAACGTGAATATTGATGGTGCCGAAGCACGTAACGATATGATAGCATATTTCAGAAATTTGTTATTAAATGATTAGTATAAATAATTTTGAATATTTAAGATATTTTTGAAATACACATAATAGGGACGTCTACAAAAAAAAGGTTTTAGTTATCGTATGCAATTGCACAAGAACTTGTTTTTTATCGGATATTTTTTTAGTTTATACGAAAACGAGGTTGCCTGGAAATTTTACGAATCAAGATGCCATGATAAAAACGAGTCCGCAGGACGAGCGTTTTTATCATGGCAGCTTGATGAGGCAAATTGCCAAAAGGAAACCTCGTTTGAGTAATAAAATAAAAAAATATCCGATATCAAAAACAAGTTCAAGTGCAATTTAACAAGACAATTTTGCGAATGAACAAATCGAAATTAATCGACTCATTTTGTATTTTATGTTAGTTAATAAAATTTGACAAGTATTGTCAGATTACTTTAATTTTTAAGTTTTATGTGCATGTAGTCACGGAGATAACGAGGTATCACATTACAATATCCACTAAAAATTTTGTTTCATTTTATCCGCTCATACATCGACAAAAACCGAGAAAAACATTGACTCATATGTCATAATATATACATGAGTAAAATTGTCACATGTAATACCATAAGTGCACAAATTATTTCCAGAAATTTTTTTTAAGCTCACGAATGCATTAGTTGGCGTGGAAATCTGTCCGAGTCGCAGACGAGGGCAGATTTCCTCACGCTAACTAATGCATGAGTGTAAGCGATAAAAAAATTTCGGAATTAATTTTTGTACGAATGGTATTCGGTAAGAAAATCGCACAACTCTTAATTGATGTTATATTTTATAAAATATTTAATAAATTATAATGACATTTTACTACTAGATATTTCCATTCTACATCTATCTTAGTTTTTCATTTATCTTACTCGACTTCCACTTCTGCTTCCGTTGGAGACCAACAACAAACTACTTTACAATCACTGTGTTTTTAATTTTAATTAGTTTTTCTGATATATTTGTTGGATTCATTTAATGTTACCAATTTTTCCAATAAATTAATTTTGACAACACCTTTCATTGTGACATCGGAAATATTTTAAATATTTTCAAAATATTTCCAAAAAATATTGATGTTGATCAATTGTAACTACAGCAACAAGCTTAAATGCGGCCATTCTATTGGTTGCTTAAATAGTTGTGCGATTTTCATTAAAATAGACTACATATAGTTATCTTTAATAAATACACTATTTTTGAACATTTAAATCTAACTTGTTTTTTTAACAATATTTCAAAATTTAAAATTTCCAACTGTTTGTTGTGTCCTATAATTTTTCGTTTCTGTTCCTCTTCCAAATATTTTTTTTGCAAATCTATTAATTCTTGTTTTGATTGAAGCAAAGTATCAAATTGTGAATTCACAACTTGTTTAGTCGGTATTTTTCTTTTTGAGGCTATTGAAGAATGTTTTTTTTCACGAAGTGCTACAGGTGACCATGCATCCCATTTATTAGCAGTCGCCTTAGTTGTACTAGGAATTGCTGGAACCTAAAACGAAATTCAAAATTTTATTTTATTTTAGGAAGACAACTATTTGAATAAAAATTTAAAATAAAATTATAAACGATTGATTTCAATGGTACATAATTATTTGTACAATTAATTTTATCAACCTCAAAATTTCCCTCTAACACTTCTTCTACATCTATAGGAATCTCATAATTTGTTTCCGATGCAATTAGGCCATTCTGTGTTTGTAGTCCGAGACACAATCTTTCACCAGAAATTGCTAAAATAAAATAAAATAAATTCAAGTTTAACAATTAACACAACCAAGGTTACATACTGTAAAAAAAATAACTTAACATATAATTAAGCCGAGATTAAAAAATCTTACTTGTTCTGGGAAGTTCTGCATCCGAGTCAGCGATAGATGGTAAACCATTAACATTTATAGTCAATAGCTGCAGAAGTTTTTTTCTTCATTATTGATTTTTTTGTAAACTGGAACACCTCCTCCTGTTGCAAAAGTTTCGTGTTTGTTGTATGTTACTTTGTTTTTTAAATCCTTTTTTAGCCCTTCGTATTTGTGGCGAAGCGTATCCACCGACCTGTTAGTCCCTGCATTATGAAAATTTAGTTATCAATTCAAAGAAGAATGCACTTTTATTTATTACCCAAACTAGCATTAAAAGCCGCTGCAATTAAGTCCCAAGTTGCTATTTTGAGTTTCCAAGTCCCTGAATCCGTTGTTTTGTTTTCAATTATATTAGATTTTTCCAAAGTGAGTTTTATTAATTGTTTTCTTTCTACATCGGTAAAGTTGGGTTCTCTTTTCCTTTTCTCTTCGGTACATTTACCCATTATTAACAACACAACACTTTTATTATACTAAACAATAAAACCCGGCACATCAACACAAAAATTAGAGGTTATGTTATCAAATTTGATGACAAGATAGCCGTGTTGCTAATATAATAAATATAACATCACTAACTAACTGTCCAATAACTATTTGGAATCAATTTATTAGTGAAAAGACACTTTTCATTTATTTGACAAATAAGACCGTCGAATAAATTTATCCGTCAAATAACTATTTATAACTTTATTTATAACTGAAAATACCGGCCCTAAAACTTCTAAACATTTTCTAAAACTTCTAAACATTTTCTCTTTGTTGTATTTAATTTCTGTCCTGAAGTTTCCTCTGTCAATTTTTGCTTGGCCTATGTGTTCTACGTATAGTCTTGGATTGGTATGTTGAAATGTATAATTTGCCGTTGTTTCACTTATTATTGTTTTAAGTATATGATAAGATTTTTGGTACATGTATCACATTGTGTATTGCACGTTTCATTGTGCTGCCTGCTGCCTTTTTTTAGTGTAACTACTCTTACTATACCATCTTTGCCAGGGTATACTTCTAGTATTCTAGCTAGAGGCCATCTACTTAGATTTACATTGTCTTCTTTGACTCGTCTCATTTACTCATATTTTCGATTTTTTACTTGCACTTGTACCGTTGCTGAAGCGTTTGTAAATATTCGGATGACCATGCGTTCCAGAAATGTTTATTCATCTTCTGCACTAGTTTCCATTTGGCTGACAATTGTACTTCTTCATCTTTTTCCGCATCTGGTGCGCTGATTATTTTGCGGCCGATTAGGAAATGCGCCGGTGTAATTGCTTGAACGTCATCGATGTCATTTGATAATGAATATAGTGGTCTTGAATTGAGACATTCTTTTATTTTATATATTAGCGTCGTTAGCTCTTCAAATGTTAGTGTTGAGTCGTCAATTATTCGTTTGAGATGAAACTAATAATATTTAAAACAACGGCAAATTATACATTCCAACATACTAATCCATGACTATATGTAGAACACAGGCCAAGATGATGTTTCATTGATTTGACTCCAGCATCCCATATTCCTCCAAAGTGCGATGCTGCAGGTGGATTGAAGTGCCATTGAGTTCCATCGCTTGCCAGTTTTTGCTCTACTTCGCTGGATACTGGCTGGATCACATTACTTGCTCCGACAAAGTTTGTTCCATTGTCGCTATACATATGAGCTCAAAGTCCTCTCCTCACTGTGAATCTTTTCATTGATGGTAGCAATGTTTCGGTTGACATGTCACTTATAACTTCTAGATGTAAGGCTTTTGTGGTTAGACACACAAATACCGCTATATATTCTTTATATCATTTAAGTCCTTTTCTTTTTGTCGCTCTTATTTGGATTGGCCCTGCATAGTCCACTCCAGTGTGAGTGAACGGTGGTGACCGCGTTATCCTTGGCTCTGGAAGATTTCCCATCAGTTATTGGGCTGCTTGAGCTCTGTATCGTGTGCAAGTTATGTATTTGTTTATCAATGGGCTTGCGAATTTTGCAGTCGTCTTTCCTACTCGTAGTATTCTATTTTGATCCAAAAATGGACTTAAATTGGATAATTTGTTGTTTTTGTCTGCTTGGTCTTTCTTTACTATCGTTTTTATGTCTTCTTTGTAGACGTCCGTTTACCCTGCCGGTGTTACTTGTCTTATAACGTTTTGTAGTTCGATATTCGATATGCAACCTTGATCGACTTTTTGTTTTCTGCATATTTGTATGAATTTTGTTCGTCATTATTGTGCGTTGTTATTTGCACATGATTGCATTTTTTGTTGGCGAGATTTCTGTTAGACTATTTTGCCATACGCTTGATTGTAGCTATGATGGTTTTGTCCACCATAATTCGTGTCTTTTATTTTGAACGGTTCCAGTCCTCGTGAGATTGCGTCTGCTGGATTATCTTCTGCTTTAAGTTGATTCCAATGTTGATGTGGTATTGATTTCTGCAACTCGATTTGCAACAAACGTTTTCCATCTGGCGGTATCTCCTTTTATCCATGCAATGGTAATCATTGAGTCGGACCATGCAAATATCGGTGCGTCTTTCATTTCTACCGCTATCCTTGTTCGCGGCATTAGCTTTGCTAGCAGTACAGCGGCGCATACAGCACTGCCCCGTATGCCTTTTCTGATGCGTCGCAAACTCCATGTAGTTCAATGTTAAACATTTTTTTGTTATAATGAATTCATCGGAAAATGACAATTTCTTCTATTGTTTTTAGTTGGATTTGGAATGAATTCCATTTTTTTTGTATTTCTTCTGGGACTTGTTGATCCCATTTAAGTTTTGTTAGTATTACTACCGGTGCTAGCCATCCTACTGGGTTGAAAATTCTTGCCACTTCAGATAGAATAAATCTTTTAGCCCATTTATTTTGTTCTGGTTTTTCAACTTTGAATTTAATGCTGTCAAAAATTGGTGACCAGTGTATTTCCAGGGATTTTTTGGTATCCTCTGTGTGTAACCCAATTGTTGTTTGATTCTTCTGGTAGGTTGTCGATCAAGTTGTTGCTGTTGCTGGACTGAAGATTACTCCTCCGTTTTTGAATTAGCTGATCTTGCAGTTCTTATGCTTCTTCAATTGTATCTGCTCGTCGTCAACGTAAAAACGTTAGTGATTTTTTTTGATGCAGTTTGGTACTGTTGACTCTCATCTAGGGCCAATTGTTGCAATGTGGTCACTGCTAAGTATCGTCCTGCTGCTGTTACATACGTAACTGTTTCTATATTATAAGTTTTTATTGGTTGATTCCGACTATTCTTCCATAGTATTCTTTGGAACTTCTGGCCTTCGCGATTTATTTTTACTTTTGATACATTTTTTCAATGTCTAGGTCCGGGGTGGATCAAGTCGTCCAGACTTTTTCCGTCGGAAGTTTTTCAGGATCTTTGATCACTGCTTCATGAGGTATATAGTACATGCTGTCATCTTGATTTGCTGGAATAGCTGTCATGTGCCCACGTTTAATGTAATCTTGCATAAATTCTCTGTAATTTTTGTACAAGTTGTTATTTTTTACATCTCTTTTCCAGTTGGAAGAATCATGACAATAATGCTCGTGATTTTGAATCTCCCGTTACGATGGTTGATTGTTCTTGTTTGAATGGTATTCTTACTGTGTCGATGCTATCTTCGCTTCTTTCTGTGGTTTCTTCAAAGAATTTTTCACAGTCTTCGTCTTTTCGGGTCGGACTTCTGACTTCTCCTGTTTCTTATATCTCGCAGAATTTTGTCAGTTGTTTATCTTCTTCCGTCCCTGTAATCATGCTTATGACTTTTGTTTGTTTTGTAGTGGACTGTAGGAATGTTGTAATGAAGTGATGCACTTTCGTTACTTTTATGTTTTCTTTATTGACTCGAAATGGTTTAAGTTATTATAACAGCTTTACTTTATATTGAACATAGCTATTATTCTTGCGAAAGCTAGGTGCGAAGCTGCTACTTTGTGTGTAAGTGAGCCTCTAGGTCGCTCTGCCTTTTTTTGCTTGCTTCCCACTCAGCTCATGTTGCGTGCGCAAATGCGCCAATCAGACTCTAATAGCTAACAGACAAATTCTTATGCTGGGTTTATACCAAGCGTTAACATGCCGCCAGCCTTGAAATAATTAGCTAAGATTATAATTTCAATAAAGTAGAATAAAATAACAAGTAAGCTTAGTAAACTAAATCTAAATCTAATTAATACATTTTAACTAATGCAAAAGCATTAAAGTAAATGAACATTATTACATAGGGTGAATAAAGTTTATGCTTCTGTAGGCAGTACGCATAACTTATGTATTGCTCTCTTGGAGACAGAATCGTTCGCAAACTTAACAGTCACTGCACGTATTGTAGAGTCATTGCCGGAGTGGAGACGAATGACTCTAGCTAAAAGCCACTGTAAAGAGCGGAGATTTTCTTCCTTCACCAATACTAAGTCACCAAGTTTTATTTGAGAAGAACCACTTTTTAGCCACTTAGTACGCTTTTGGAGTTCTGGAACAACTTCCGTGCTCCATCTCTTCCAGAAATTCTGCGTTAGATTTTGTAAACGTTGGTATTGGGAAAGGCGGTTTTCCTGTAGATGAGTCACATCTTCTGCAGGTAGGTCGCACATTGATTGCCCAATAAGGAAATGTCCAGGAGTCAAAGGATTATAATCGTCAGGTTCGGTAGATAAGGGAGAGAGAGGCCGGGAATTCAAAACAGTCTCTATCTGCACTAATACAGTATAAAATTCCTCATAATTTAGAAATGCGTTTCCGAGAACGCGTTGCAAATGCAATTTAACAGACTTAACACCTGATTCCCACAAGCCTCCGAAATGCGGAGATCTTGCGGGGATAAAATGCCATTGAATGAAATCTCTTGATAAGAACTGACTCAATTTTTCCCTATGAACAGGAGACTTAAAGAGTGACTGCAATTCTTGCAAAAGATTTGAAGCTCCGGAAAAGTTGGTAGCATTGTCAGAATACAGTTTCGAGGGTTTTCCTCTTCTAGCTATGAATCTTTTCAAACACAATATGAATGCTTCGGTAGTTAAGCTGGTTACTTGTTCTAGATGGATAGCTTTAGTCACCAAACACACAAATACGCAAATATAAGCCTTTATCTTTTTGGGGTTACGCGTGCTACGATCTTTTAACATTAATAGACCGGCATAATCGATACCAGTACAAAAAAAAAGGTCGTTCGTTTGCTAAAATACGATTACTAGGCAAATTACCCATAATAGGGATACCCATAGTAGGAGTAACTTTAACGCATTTGACACATTTTCTTACTATAAGTTTTGCGAGGTTTCTACCGGAAATAGGCCAAAAGTTTTCTCTGACGCAGGCTAGTAGCTGCTGAGCGCCACAATGTAATAATTTTTCGTGGTAATATTTCATTATCATAGTACTGAAAATATGGTTTTTTGGCAATAAAATGGGATACTTTTTATCGTAGCTAAAATTTGAGTTTTTTAGCCTATCACCCACTCTTAGGACTCGATTTTTATCTAGAACGGGGTTTAAGTTTAAAATGCCGGAATTTTTGCTAACAGGAGATTGCTCTCTTAGGGCCTTAATGTCTTTGCTGAAGGCTTCATTTTGGCAAATTAATATCAAACTAGTCATAACATGTAGCAATTCTTTTGTAGTTAAGGGACCTGTAGTTCTATTTTTTAAGAGCAACCTCACATTTGTAGCAAATCGCATTATCCATGCGGTTACACGTTGCAGTTTGTTTAAGTTAGAATATAACTCAAAAAGATTGAAAGTATGGATTACACCACAACATATTTCTGGAGAGGCACTACAGGTTATTTTAATTTCTGGAACTACGGTATCTACTAAGTTAGAAACCTTAGGCCAGCCTTTAGGATCAGAGGCCAAAAATGTTGGGCCTGTCCACCACAAAGAGGAGCAAAGAAGTAAAGAAGATTGAACTCCTCGAGATACTAGATCAGCTGGATTGTCTTGAGATTTTACGTGAAACCAATCTTGGGGGTGGGATAATTCTTGAATGACCGCAATACGGTTTGCTACAAACGTGTGGTACTTGTTGGGCACAGAATGAATCCAAGCAATAACAATAGTTGAATCAGACCAATACATTTTTTGGTGAAAACTGTAATTTATTTAGCATTGGCAACTGCCTGTGAAATTCATTCCATTGTGCTTCAAGATTTTCTGGCAATTGTTCGTCCCAACTTAACTTGGAGCTCCATAATTGTTGCATGATGAGTTTGCCAGTGATTAAAGCAGGAGAAAGCAAACCCAATGGATCGTACAATTGGCCAATATTGGACAAAACAGTTCGTTTGCTTATGATTTTGGAAGTATCGTTAAATTGTTTAACGTTGTATTGTATTGTGTCTAAGCTAGAGTTCCAAATTATCCCTAATGTTTTTGCGCTTTCTCTATCTCCCAATGGCACGGTATGAAGCTGAAGGCTACTGCTAGTTAGATGATTTAAAAGTTCAGCACTATTAGAAAGGAATTTTCGCAGTGGAAAGCAAGCACTGCTTAGTATTGAACTGATTTCTTTCTGGAGTTGCAATGTTTCCTCAATTGAATCTGCTCCTGTAAGCAAGTCGTCCATGTAGAAGTCAGTTTTAATAACTTGAGATGCCTTGGGAAAGATTTTTGAATTTTCATTAGCTAAATGGCTCAAGCATTTGGTTGCCAAGTAACTGGCAGCGGTAGTTCCATAGGTTATCGTTGTAAGCTTGAAAAGTTTGAGCTGATCACCTTCGTTTTGCCGCCAAAAAATGCATTGAAACTTACACTGTTCAGGCTCGACTAGGATTTGCCTGTACATTTTTTCTATATCGCCAGTCAAGGCTATTTGGTGTTTACGGAATCGAATTAAAATGGAGCATAAATCGCTTTGTATTACCGGACCGCAATATTGAGCATCGTTTAGCGATACTCCAGTTTTACTTTTTGCACTTCCGTCGAACACGACTCTCAACTTGGTAGTAAGGGAAGAAGTCTTAATGACTTCATGATGCGGAAGTACGAAATGAGGTTTCTGCAATATTTCACCGCAAGCAACTTTGGACATATGACCTTGATTAAGATAATCTTCTAGAAAGCATGCGTATTGTTTTTTGAGTTTAAGATTTTTATTCAGCCTTTTTTCTGTAGGGATAAATCTCTTAATTGCCGCTTCTTGCGTGTCTCCAATTAAGGATAATTTTGAATTGAAAGGGATAGAAACAACGTAGCGACCATCCGAATTTCGGCTCACTGTTTCTGCAAAATGCCTTTCACAAAATTGTTCATCAGAGGATAATAGTGAAGTGGCGTGCTTTGGTTGTACTTCTTCTAACTCGCATAACCGAGCCAATGATTTTTGAATATCTTTATTGCAATTCGTGGCGCAGCCTACCTCAAACAAGTTTGTGTAGCAACACGAATTGGAAATATTAATGCTACCTGATATGATCCAACCAAATGTAGTGTTTTGCATGATAGGCATATTTGGACCTAGATAATATTGTTCTGGCTGTAACAATGAATAGAAGTGGGACGTACCTATCAAAATATCTACGTCCTTAGATTTACTAAAATCAGGGTCTGCTAATGTCATTTCTCTAGGAATAGATACTAAAGATTTGTCAAATGAGCAAAGCGGTAAGCACTCAGTTATCTTAGGAATTATTAGGCAGCTTAAGTCCAATTGAAAGTGTGCATATCTGGATTCTAACTGAAGATTGGTTTTGTAATTTACTGCCGATGTGCGCACATTGATGCCCGAGATTGTGGTTTTTGAAGCAGTTTTGGCTAGGTTTAAACGCTCGCAAAACGATTCAGAAATAAAATTTATTTGAGATGCGGAATCTAGCAAGCATCGTGCTTTGTGAGTGTTTCCTTTACTATCTAAGACGTTTACTAGAGCGGTGGAAAGTAATACTATCGTCTGATTTGTTTGGCAAGCTAAAGAAACTGGAACTTCCTCTTTGCCTTCTGAATTGACAGCAGCGTCTCTGTTATGCTTAACTGCACAATGCAATAGCGTGTGATGGAATTTTCTGCAGATTTTACATGTATATTTGGACCTGCAAGGTAGATCCCTAGTATGACGTAGACAGTTATTACAGATTTTTAAATCCCGAATTTTTTCAACACGCGATTCCGGCGGTAATGTTAGAAATTTTGAGCATTGCGTAATAAAATGTTCCTCCTTACAAAGCGAGCATTTTGCATTCTGGGTAGCTGCAAAACACGATGCTTGTTTACGGAATTTTTTCGGGTTAGCGTTGCTATGTCCCCTACTTTAGATTGCTTATTTGATAAGTCGTAATCATTGTCTAAGTGCACCAAAAGCTTGCACCTCTTAGTCAGGAAATCGTTTATGTCATCTATTGTTAGAACAATGTCAGGATTAAATTTTTTGAAAGCTTGTTTTGTTTCATGATTAAATTTTGAAAATAAAATGTGAGCTAGAATTCCTGCTAAGAATTGAGAATCTGTGATTTGCTGATTTTTTATGGATCTTATGCTTTTCGCGAATGTGTCGTAAATCTGCTGTAATTGTGTAGAATTATTTGCAGTCATAGGTTTAATATTGAAAATATTTTGTATGTGATTTTGCAAAATTAGGTTAGGCTGCTCAAATCGTTCCTGTAATAAATCAAATGCAATTCGGTAATTGTCATTAGTTGGGGCCAAACCGTAAATTAGCTGCGCCGCGCTTTGTTTTAAACAGCCCCGCAAATAATGAAACTTCTGTACGCCTAATAGGTTTGGTTGATTATCTACTATTGATAAGAAATTCTCCTTAAACGAAATCCAATCTGAATATTCCCCATTGAAATTAGGTAGAGATAGTTTAGGGAGTGTAGCTTGCGTATTTGTGCTATTGGCGAAGAGTTGATTGTCATTATTAGTTGCCTTGATTTCCGAGTTAACTGGCTGTTCTGTTTTTTGTATATCCTTTATCAATTTTCTAGCCTTAGCTACCGACTAATAATATTTGTTATTGAAATCCGCAACCGCAATAATATCTTTATGTGTGACTGACAATGCATGCAACTTTACCGAGATGTCTTTATATTCCTTGTAGATAGTCTCCATCGATTCTAACCTAATTGCAACATCGTCAATTTGAAATTCATAATTCTCCTGATCTACATAAACATTGAGTTCGTTTAAATTATCGATTAATATAAATGCCTCAGCAAGCAATAAATTACCTTCTCTTTCTTTAGTTTTTTCGTCTTTTGAAGGCGGAGCCATTGTGAATTTGAAAGCAGTTGAGAATTAACGCGTTCGAAAATTTGTACAGTGCATACGAAAAGACTATTATGAATAGTGGAGTGAATTGTGAAAGGAATATTTCTGGATAGACTGACCTTATTGAACGAAGCGAGTTTGTAGTTGCTTGAAAATGGCCGTCCCTGTCGTTGGAATGTGCGTTTGCTGTGTGTGACTGTACCAAAGGAAAATGGCACAACGCTTCCACTGAATCCGGCTCGAAGGACCAAAATGTTTGTTTTGTAGTGGACTGTAGGAATGTTGTAATGAAGTGATGCACTTTCGTTACTTTTATGTTTTCTTTATTGACTCGAAATGGTTTAAGTTATTATAACAGCTTTACTTTATATTGAACATAGCTAATATTCTTGCGAAAGCTAGGTGCGAAGCTGCTACTTTGTGTGTAAGTGAGCCTCTAGGTCGCTCTGCCTTTTTTTGCTTGCTTCCCACTCAGCTCATGTTGCGTGCGCAAATGCGCCAATCAGACTCTAATAGCTAACAGACAAATTCTTATGCTGGGTTTATACCAAGCGTTAACAACTTTTATTTGAATGTATGCCTTATTTGTACTGCCTGATATTACCCATCCAAATTTACTGTTAAAGCCCCATAGTCCATCCTCGGTTTTTCGGAATTTTTCTTCTAGAATGTTTCCGTATATTTTAGTTCCAATTAAAATATCAATTGGTGCAGGTTTATTGAATGTAGAATCTGCTATTTCATGGTTGTTTCATTGCTCAATGTCCACTTCAAAGGGAACTTGTGGCATTACTTGTGTTAGTTTTGGTAGTACTAATAGCTTCATGCTGATTTTGAATGTACTGGGGAAGTGTGGTTTTAAGTTCACATCAATTTCTGTTTTAGAAATTTTTGTGGAGTCACTTCCTAGTCCGCTAACTTCTACGTGATTTTTTTCTCTTGCCAATCTTAGCGTCTGTGTTGTATCTTCAGTTATAAACGAATGATTTGATATAAGTTGATTTAAAGAACGAGTTGATTTAAAGAACTTTAGTATTGTATCGAGATCCTGGATTGCATGTGGGATTGCATTCTTTTACCAAATTTCGATTCATCAATTTCAACAATTTTGCCTACTCTTCGAATGTTTTTATGATTAAATAAAAAAAATTCTAACAAAATTTCTCTGCAGAAGCTGGACCAATCTACTAAAGTTGGCGTTCGAAAAAAGTGCCATTTCTAAATTCGACAAAGTGGTTGCATTTTTTTGCCGCTTGCTTTCTAATAGAAGTTTTATTTTTACAAATATATCGTCAACCGTCTTAAAACCAAAAAAGTAGTCTACAATTTCAATTTTGACAATAATAGTTGCTTGTCTTGGCAAATATTATATATCTTTATTAAATTTAACATTTAATAATAAAATTAACCAACACCAAAAATAACAAGAACAATAAAAATACCAAGAACTTTAATAATGCAAAATTTGCACACTGATGCGAGGAAATTTAGTGATGTGCTACCGCACAACACCCAAAATGATTAAAAAGTTTAAATATCAAAACTAAAGAACAACAAAAACAGCAAGAACAAAACAGAGTCAAAATCTATTTAAACGAAACGAACAAATACTATTTAACACGAACCAATCTTAACAGGGTAACAGTAAAAACGTTTTACTTTCGATGGGCAATCAATTTGATAGAAACGTACAAATAACAAATTTGAATTTGAAATTTGAATTTTGATTAAGTAGCAATGTGTAGCTATGGTAACTATCATGATTCAATAAACATAAGGTTGGCTCGATCGAGGGCCCAAATTCGTCATTTATGCGCAATTCGCAACTATCGAACATGCACGATCTTTCTCGATTTGCGTTTAAAATTTAACATTTACAGCTTAGGTGGTATTTACATTTAGCGATTTACTTGAAGCAAAATAATTAAACTTAATCACATTAATGATGTTGATAAATGTAAATAATCTTTAAATTGTTTCATTAGTCAGTTAAAACAACTTTAGAGCGAGTTTTTTTATTTAAATTGGGTTTTAAATAAACTTGCTTTAAATAAAGTTATGAATGCAGACGCTGCTTAAGATTTTACATGACAATTGAAATAAATTTGAGGTTATACTTGTATTTACATTGTTATATTCACGGTGAAAATATATTCAAAAGTGATAATGCCTGGTTGTGCAGTGAAAGTTTGTAAAAACAACAATAAGAAAACCAAGGGCCGTAATATTCGTTATCATCGATTTCCCAAGAAGAAGCAGTTAATTGAAAAATGGCTTGAGGCTTGCAATTTATCTGAAATTGCTTTAAAAAATGGTAAGTAATAGTATAACATTGTGAGAATGCATTATTATGAGAAATGTTTAACTTAATATACTATGCATAATGTTTTTACTAAAATAGTGTTTTATATATTTTAGCTACTGTGTGTTCCGAACATTTTGAATCCAACTGCTATTTCAAAATTCCGGAGTCTCTACAGCTTATTGTGCCATTGGCAAAAAATTCAAGACTTTTATTGGAAGATGCAATTCCCACACGAGCACTACGGAATGATTCCAGGTTAGTTTTACTCTCGATTTTAATAGAACAGATCTATTGCCGAGAAGTTGTCACTTTGTCCTGCTTAGATGTTTTTTTTTTTTATTTTGCTGCTCGCTAAATCAAAACATTGAAGTTAATAGCTATTTGTGTATTTAGAACGCAAAGTGATACTTTGTCGCGCGAGCCAGAATGTTGTCGTGTCACGCGATAGCGGACCTGGCAAGAGCGACAAAGACACTTTGCGCTCGAAATACACACAAGATTTTTCTTACAATCTATTTTAAATTAAGTTATATGCAAAAAAGTTATGCAATTAAGTTATATGCAAAATATAAAGTTCAAATGCAAACTGTTTTCTTTTTATTAAGGGTACCGGTGGTGGTGGAACCGGTACTAGAACCAGTAGTAGAACCGGTAGTTGAACCAATCGCGGAACTGGAAGTAGAACCGGAAGTGGAAGGGATGGTAGAATCGATGGTGGAATCACAAGAAGAACAAGTGGTAGAACTCGCATTTAAAAAGCGGGTTATAGCTTTGGAGAAGTTGATGTTGGAGAAAACTTTGCAGAATGAAGAATTGTGCAGAGAGAATCACATTCTAAAAGATGAAGTTGCAGAATGTAATAAAAATATTTTATTATTGCAAGAAGAAATTAAGCAAACAAATTTAAACTTGCAAAAATTTTTTACATCTACTCAGATAGAGCTAATAAAAAATCCTTGCAAAAAGGTTTCTAAATGGTCTCCTGAGGACATTGCGAATGCATTTGCATTAAGGAGTCTTAGTTTGAAAGCATATCGTTATGTTAGACAAACATTAAATTTTCCTTTACCTGGATTGTCGACTCTTCGAAGATGGGCATCAGATTTTAATATGCTTCCTGGAATTTTGACTGAGATCATGCCAATAATGAAGGCAAAAGGAGAAGAAATGAGCATAGAAGAAAAATTGGCTATTATGAGTTTTGATGAAGTTTATCTATCGGACGCAATTGAAATTGACAGAAAAACGCAAAAAAAGTATGGACCACATAAAACCTGTCAGGTGGGCTTGGTAAGAGGTTTTCGAAGTCGTTGGTGCCAGCCTGTCTACTACAATTTTGACCAACCGTTGACGAAAGAAATTGTAATTTCAATCATCATTTCAATTGCACAACGTCGGATTTACTGTGGTTGGAATTGTAACTGATTTGGGGCCCACAAATAATGCATTATGGTCAAGCTTTAATGTCGGAATAAGCGGGAATGACAAGTGTTACATCGAACATCCAATCGTTTCTAATTTTAAAATATTTGTATTGGCCGATGCTCCACATCTGATAATATTAGCAAGGAATAATTTATTTGATAGCGGGTATAATTTCGATGGAATTGAAGTCAACAAATCATGCCTCGAGAAATTGCTAAAACTCAATCTTGGAGATATGAAAATAGCATTTAGATTAACTGTCTCTCACTTGACAGTTGAAGGAGCTGAGAGACAAAATGTTAAAATGGCTACCCAAGTATTTTCCAATACCAACGCTAGAGCTGTGGAATGGTGCGGTAAACGTGGAATGTTTATAAATGAAAATTGGCAGGCCACTGCTAAAGTATTACATTTGTTCAATGATTGGTTCGACTTGTTTAACAGCAAAAATCAATATGGAGATCATCCGGGAACCAACGCTTACGGACTAAATATAGAAAATCAAAATGAAATTTTGACAAACATGACACAGTTTATATCTACAATGAGAGTTGGAAAGCGTAAATGTCTTCTTATTCTACTTCCTACTTAACTAATTATTATTAGTTAAGTAGGTTGTGGGAAGGCAGCCAAGAGACAGTAAAAATACGTTTTTATAATAAATATAAATAATTTTATTTAAAATTTATGATTATGGTTTTTTTTTGAATATTGACTCCTTGCCAGTTGCGCCGCCCAGCCCTATGGTTACGGCGCCTCCTGATGTATATAAATGAAATGTATATAAATGTATATAATGAAATGTATATAAAATAAACTTACCCTCTTTGCGAGGAATCGCGGCGAGCGGCGACTGTGAGTGGCGATCTAATTAAAACCAAATATTGTTGAAAAATTTATTGTAATTTAAATATATAAAGACTCACCTCGACTCCCTTGCTTCGCCCGAACGACGTCGCCGAGACCTGGCTCCTGGCGACCTAGAAAAAATCAAACAAATAAAACGTTTGGACATAATTTAAAGAAATAAACCTTACCTCCGTTCGGACGAACGGCGTCGCCGAGACTCGTAACTTCTCGGCGAGCGTCGCCGAGACGCGTGACTTCTCGGCGAGCGTCGCCGAGACTCGTGCCTTCTTCGCGGCGCTTGTGTGGACCTGCCGGCTTGCTGGTTTAGGTCCTGCACCTGCCGGCTGGTCCTGCGACCCGGGTCGGCGGCTGGAACACGGGAGCGACCTCCCTCCCGCCCCAGAGAGATTCTGCCAGAGGCAGAATGGCTGCAATTACAAGATTAATAAAAAAAAAATTAAGGAAAACACTTACCGACGACTTACCACCACCGGCTCAAATAATCTAATAAAATAAAATAAATACACTTATTGATAAATAGAAAAATAAAAATAAACATACCGTCGCCGAGTGGTGGAGAGTCGCTCTCTCTGGTCTGCAGCCGCCCCCGATGTTGAACCCGGGTCTACTCTTGTCGGTCTAAAATAATAATAAGTATTCGGAATTTGATTATACAAATTACCGAAAAAAATCCTAAATAAATTATTACTTACGTTGTATAATTATCCATTAAATTATCCAAACAAATTATTATCCAAACAATTTGGCAGCAAACTATGTGCTGTCGAGGTTAGAAATCGAAAGTAAACAATCCAACACAGCGACACGTGTTTACATTCAAACATCTTAGAATTCGCGGGTAAATGTTCGGTAGGTGCTCGGTTAAGTTCGTGTTTTGCGAGACAAATTTCAAATGGCATTAAATTCCCACGTGCGTAGACTCGGGCTTCGAGCCAACCTATCTATATTGAATCATGGTAACTATTGCTTCCTGCTACGTTGGTTGACAACATATCAGGTGCTAACGCTCAATATGTTATCAAAGAAAAATGGGCCATATCTGTTAAGATTTTTGTTGTAAATTACTTAAATATGTGTAGTTAAGCTTGAAAAACATTTTCAGCAAAATCGGTGAGCTTACCGTATTCTTAACTTTAGCCCAATAAATAATTAACACCAAACAATAATACAAAACAATATACAAAACATATGTTTTGTTATATATTATGATAAATAAATATAATTAACCTACATTTCACAAGGTGTCCTGTTGCACAAAGCTGATTCAGCTTCACTTAAATTGTTTTTTTGTTTAGATTCGTTAAACCAATTTGAATCAGATTCAGCCGTTAGAACAAGTCACACATGAAAGTTTTCGTAATTAAAATTTTCATATCCAGTGTTATTATAGTCTTGCATTGCAATACGCTTTTCATCTATTGTACGTATACAATGTGGAAAGTTCCATCATTTATGAAAATCTTTCGAAACTTATTTACAGTTTTCAGTAGTTGGAATTCTAAAAACTATTTGGCTTAAGGATTTCCAAATAACATTACACGTGTCAGGGTTTCGCTAATATTTAATACGAGTAGATTGTAAGGTTAAATATGACAAACTATTTAACTCTAACAAACAACTCATTAAAACAACTTTAAAATATTGAAATTAACAAGTTGCCAATGAATTCAATTACACCGCGACCGATTTCGACTTAGTCTTATGCTAGAATGTTCTTTCCCCACCTCATGCACACCAATACTCCGCTAACGTTATCTTACTAAAATGGTCCAAAACTATTACTTTTATTAAATTAACACTCGCCCACCCTGAAAGGTTTGACGACCTCGGCAATGACTACTAGGTACTTTCAGTTCACAACATAATCGTTGAGTCTCTTTGGCCGATTTCTCACACGCTTTTCACTTTTTTTTTCCAATCTCATCTCGACCGCAAGCTCCAACTCCACTGCTGGTTCTTTTACCATTTCGAAAACTTTGTCCAAACACATCGCCTCCAAACTCCTTCCATTTAGTGCTTTCTCAGTATCTTAGTTAGCTTCCGGAGTATCTAACTTCTCTTCAGGTTCGTCTTCACTTTCTTCATAATTGTTGTAACCTTTCATCTGGGAAACCTGTACTTTTGTGTTCTGACTTCGGCCTCCCTCTTTAATCTCTAATTTCTTCACCCGGTAGATATCGCTTGGAAGTACCTTAATTACCACAAAAGATCCTTTGTAGTGCCGCTGCAATTTGGCCGAATCTCTGGTTGTGTCTAGCTGCATCCCGATGAGCACAACTTCTTCAAGCTTGTTTGTAACTCCTGTACAAACCTCCCCAGAGGAGTACACACCTCCCCACTTGTACACACCTCCCCAGACCGCCGACTTAGTACATTTTATATGATACAACATAACCTACCGCCAAAAAGGATCTATTATCACCGTACTATGCATATTTCCTCTGATTGCTTTTACTAGTGGACCAATATTGTCTATGCGAATACGCTCGTATGGTGGAATAGTCGGAGGATTTAAATGATTACTTTTTTTTTACTCGTAAATGCCTTTGTTACCGCACACTGGAAACATCCGGCAATATGCAAAAATTTCTTAAAAAAAAATAGCATTCTATTATCTCCAGGAATTCATAGATGATGAAATATCTGTGATTTAATGTATTGTGTATGAAATTGTAAATATAATTATATTTGTATGTAAAAACCTGTAAACTATTAGTATATATATAATTTATTTTATATCTTGTAGTTTTTAGTTTACTATTGTAGATTGGTATGTTTTGCGCTTTGGCATTTTTGAAACAAATAAAGATTTATCTATCTATCTATCTATGCATACGTACATGTTTCATTCCTGAAAAACCAATATTTTTCTAGAATTTACACCATTGTTCTTTTGACCAAAAAATGTCCAAATAAATTATGACAGTTCACCAAAATTTCCTTGCGCATAAAATCTGGCACCACATAATATGTTTTTCCTTCCTCTCTCAACGTCACTCCAATTACCAAGTTACCCCTAACAAATTAAAACATTTCACCGCAGTAACCTCCCCTTTTGTTCTCTCCCGCACTGTTTTTTTAAACGTCTGTCAATCGATTCAATCGAGAATCATCTTCCTGGATATATGCAATATTTTCTGCATACGTCGTAATCTGCATGATATCCAATGCCCTCTCTGGAGCCCGACTTAGCGCGTTGACATGCCTCATCTGTACAGCTTTTCTATGAATTATTTCATACTAAAACTCCCGCAGACGCTGAACCACCGCGCCACCTGAGGATTCACCGATTGTTGGAAGACAAGAATAAAATTGCCTGGCAATCTGTAACAATCTTAAATGGTATTCCGATCAACATACCTCGCAGGCGCTCTGGGCCCCATCCGACTTCCAATAATTCCAAACGTGACGAATGGTACTTGCTTTCCGCCTCATTCGTTTTCTTCGATACAAAGTACAACCGTCTAGGTACAGTCACGGCCAGAAAATTCCGCACGGTGTGTTTTTCGTTTGTAATTGTGGTTTTTAAACCACAGCCGCTTATTTTTATATTTCTGATATGTCAGTTTAATTTAAAAACTAGCAGATTTGTCAGTTTTATTCTTACTTTTACAAAGTTTCATATTTCGTATCATACGTTAACCGAAGCTAAAAAAGGTTTTGCAATAGCAAAATTAGATGAAGGGTGGTCGTTGCAACGAGTAGCTGACGAAATTCAGTGCGGAAAAAGCACAATTTTTGATTAAAAAAAAAATATATTTTATTTGTTAACTTCGAATGTGATTCAATTTTGTTATTTGTATATCTAATTAAATTAATTAACCTAATAATTTTCATTAATGTTAAACTTTAATATAAAATTGTTAATTTATTTTATGTTTTTATAATTTGAAAATAAATTGTACGCCACTGAATTTCTGAATGTTTTTTGAAGTTCGATTCACTATAGGAATTTTTTTCAAAAATCTACCCACTTGATTAAAAATCGTGCGGAATTTCCTGGCGCGACTGTACATTCGCGTCGTCCTTTTGCAAAAGCATCCCTCCTATCCCAACACTGCTAGCGCCCGTGTATTTCTCCGTCATCGTTTTCGAATTGTACAGTCACGGCCAAAAAATTCCACACGGTGTGTTTTTCGTTTGTAATTGTGGTTTTTAAACCACAGCCGCTTATTTTTCTATTTCTGATATGTCAGTTTAATTTAAAAACTAGCAGATTTGTCAGTTTTATTTTTACTTTTACAGTTTCATATGCTGTATCATACGTTAACCGAAGTTGAAAAAGGTTTTGCAATAGCAAAATTAGATGAAGGGTGGTCGTTGCAACGAGTAGCTGACGAAATTCAGTGCGAAAAAAGCACAATTTTTGATTTAAAAAAAAATATATTTTATTTGTTGACTTCGAATGTGGTTCAATTTTGTTATTTGTATATCTAATTAAATTAATTAACCTAATAATTTTCATTAATGTTAAACTTTAATATGAAATTGTTAATTTATTTTATGTTTTTATAATTTGATAATAAATTGTACGACACTGAATTTCTGAATGTTTTTTAAAGTTCGATTCACTATAGGAAATTTTTTCAAAAATCTACCCACTTGATTAAAAATCGTGCGGAATTTTCTGGCCGCGAATGTACATTCGCGTCGTCTTTTTGCAAAAGCATCCCTCCTATCCCAACACTGCTAGCGCCCGTGTGTTTCTCCGTCATCGTTTTCGAATTGTACTATCACGGCCAGAAAATTCCACACGGTGTGTTTTTTGTTTGTAATTGTGGTTTTTGAACCACAGCCGCTTATTTTTCTATTACTGATATGTCAGTTCAATTTAAAAACTAGCAGATTTGTCAGTTTTATTCTTACTTTTACAAAGTTTCATATACCGTCTCATACGTTAACCGAAGCTGAAAAAGATTTTGCAATAGCAAAATTAGGTGAATGGTGGTCGTTGTAACGAGTAGCTGACGAAATTCAGTGCGGAAAAAGCACAATTTTTGATTTAAAAAAAAAATATTTTATTTGTTGTCTTCGAATGTGATTCAATTTTGTTCTTTGTATATCTAATTAAATTAATTAACCTAATAATTTTCATTAATGTTGAACTTTAAAATAAAATTGTTATTTTTTTATTTATTTTATGTTTTTATAATTTGAAAATAAATGGTACGGCCCTGAATTTCTAAATGTTTTTTAAAGTTCGATTCACTATAGGAATTTTTTTCAAAATTCTACCCATGATTAAAAATCGTGCGGAATTTTCTGGCCGCGACTGTACAATTTCAATACGGGGGCCCTAAAAAAGCTCAAAAAGCCGCTTTACAGTCTTCACAAAAACGGAAAGCCACGTTGCTTTTTTGTTAATTATGCCAGAGGTCGATAAATCACCGCGTATTTCTTAACAATTATTTTTTGTAGGGCGTGTTTGCAATCCTAACGCTCCTTGCTTTACTAACTACGAATCTGAAATACTTCACCTGTGATTTTCCGAACTCAAATTTTAGTGTCAACTTTGTCTTTTTAAACGCTTCCAACATCAAAAGTAGACGTGTCATAGCTTCTTCCACGACTACACTGGTACAATGACGTGATCCAAATCACATCCAAGAACCGCCGATGAACGAAAGTCACAAGTTTATCATTCGATTGAATTGTCTAGTCGTATCGGACGTAATAAACGCCGTCCTTGCCTTTGCCTTCTCGCTTAATGGCATCTGCATGTACCAGTATCCAATCGCCATATCCAGTCTCGCGAAAACTGAGCACCCGGACAATATTCAATCTACTAATGCTACTATTACTACTACTACTACTATTAAAACTACACTGGACAGTTAACTCGCTGCGTCTGCTTGTTTAACTTTCAATAATCAAGCACCAATTTAAGATCACTGTTTTTCTTACGCACCAAAAGTACCGGAAACGCGTACGAACTTACGGTTTCCGGTATAATTCTGCACCTTTTTAATTCATCTACTAATTCTGAAGTTATTATGTTTGCAGGTTGACCGTTATTATAAATAATACGCCCCTAGTTATACTAATCATTTATCGTACAATTCAGCACAAGTAGTTTACAAAGTGTCGTCGAGTACTCGTCTCTTTGGTTGCTTGCTATGAACTGGCCCAGTGGTCGTTCCCACTCTAATTTGACGCGATTTTCCTGTCGTCACGTAGATGGCGGAAGCTATTCATTTAATCACTAACATAATTCAAATATACATATATATTAGAAGTTGTCTCCCGATTGAGTTTTGTACGGAGTACAAAAGTTGTTTTTCTTTGAGTTTTGTACGGAGCACACTACATAATTATTGTCAATTCTATCCATCGTCGTTGCGTCAGTGCATCCCAACTCGTCCATAAAGAATGCCAAACAATAACGAAACTTGTTCAGCAAATAGCACAACTATTCAATTCCATTCTCAATGATAACTTCGCCGGATGTAGAAACCCAGGTTTTCGGCCTCCCCCCACCTTCTGTACTAAACACTTAAAGCATTTGCTTTCGTACGTAACCACGTGTTAATTACATTCAACCAGCCAAGACCCAGAGAATGTAATTTTTGTTGTTGTAGTTGAGAAGTAGAAAACCACGCGCACGAGTCGTGTTTATTTATTAGTTTGCTTCTAACCAGTTCGATCACGTTGATTATGTCGCTAAATAAAAACAAAGAGTTTACTAAAGAGTTTATTGAGATATACAAATCTTTTCCTTGTCTTTGGAAAGTTAAATCCAAAGAATACATCGATAGAAGTGCCAAATCGCAGGCGTATGAGGTTCTCATCGAAAAAATGAAAAGTGTGGACGTGAGTGCAAATAGAGAAAGCGTGGTGAAGAAAATTAATTCTTTGAGAACCACATACAGAAGAGAAATGAAAAATGTGGCAGCGGCGCCGGTGCAGAAGATGTACATGTTCCGAATTTGTGGTACTACGACTTGATGAGCTTTTTGCAGGATCAGGAAATTTCAAGAAGGACTGTATCAAACATGGATGAAAATGACGAGTCACAGGTAAAAATACATTTTATAATTATTTTTGTTAATTTAATTGTTAGTTTATTTACTAATCATTTTATGCTGCCATAGAACACTACCAGAATTATTAAAATAGTTTTCAAACGTGTTCCTTACATCTTTTGCTTGGGTAGTGTAATGGCGATTGTGGCTGCTTTCAATATCTAATAAATCATTAGCCTGTGTTTGCAATCCCGGTGTAATGACATCTGTTGAAAAATCTTTATGGTCAAATACGTTACTAGGTGTATATACATTTGCTGAAGTTCTCCTTAGAAAGTTGTGTAGCGCACAACATGCCAAAACGACTTTGTCAATATTATCAACTTTTAAATTAATAGCTGTACGGAATACTCTAAAACGAATCCAAAACTATTTTTTCTAATACTATTTTAGAATAATAACATTCTTGAACTAATTTTAATTTGAGAATGTACTCATACTGCAACAAGTGCAAGAATATTCATTCTTATACAAGTGATAGAATGACCACATGTGGCGCCATCTCATGGAAGTTGACGCAACATTAAGCTTATTGTATTTTTATTAATGAATTATTCATTTAACTTATTAATTGTTGACATTAGTAATATTATAATTCAATCAACTAAATCATTCATATTTAGAACATTCTTTATGACATCTTGTAATTAATTTTGTTTATTAATACATATATTATAGCGGCGACATCTGTGAACTAATTGCCAAAAGCGACTATTCGTTTGCCTAAAAACGTAAAAACTGACGCATTTTAATTGACGATAGTATTAGAAAAAGTATAGTCTGAAACTCGTCGGAATGAATATTCAGCCCTCGTGAAACCGTCACACTCGCCTTCGGCTCGTGTGACAAATTTCCACTCGGTCTGAATATTCTCATTCCGCACTCGTTGCAAAATATACTACTCTATTATTCGCCTAGCCCTAGACAAACGGTAGTTGAAAATGCTTTTCTGATAATCAACTTCTCTTTGATTATATGGTTTTAAAAAGTCGTGCCGCATTGCAAATGCCTCGTCTCCCACAAAAACATAATTCAATGGAGGTTCACCCGGTACAACTAATTCTGGTGCTGGTAAATTTAGTTTGTTTTGTAACAAACTCTGCATAAATTTTGTATCTTCTTCCATTCCATTCGTTTGTTGTTTTAGGAAACTGAAAGCAAAAAATCATTGTGAATAGCTGTTATTTTTGATTTTGTGGTTTCTATGTGTTCTGTACGTTCGTTTTCGTTTTGTTTTAATTGTTTTATTGTAGAAAGACAGAGAGAGATAGATTTTTTGCTTTAACATTCTTAGTTTCGAGAAGCGGCAAATTTTGTGTTTTTTGCACTGTTTTTGGCGTTCGAGCGTTCACGATCGTGGCCAGCGGAGCCGCTCTCCCGCTTCGACCGTTAACGTTCCGCAGTTCACTTTTGCTATTCGAATACGCGCCGTATTCTCGCTACTCTTTCGCTTTTGTGCAATTCGCTGCATTTTTCGAGGCTACATTTCGCTTATGTGCATTCGCTGCATTTTTCCCTACATTTTCCTTTTTCGCTTTTTCCTTCCTGCTTCGCTTTCGTTTCCAAGCTTCGCTTTTCTTTCATACCACCAGGACGAGGATCATCATCAACCTCAACGACAACAGCAACCAAAGGTAAGGGCATTTTCACTGTTCGCCGTTTTCTCTTTTTGCTTATTTTAATTTGGTGCGAAACCGATTGAACTTCGCATTAACACTATGAGTTAACTGTATGTATTTATTGTTTTAGAATGCAGAAATACACTCGGAGACACATGAACTTCAACTCAATCTCGATGACAATTCATCTCAACCAGCCACTCCACAGTCAGTTGTATATCTCAGCCAGGAACACCACGCCCGATATCACAAGCATCATCCAGAGAAGGAAAAAGGCGTATAGATAAATGTGACGAAGTCCTTGATGCAATTCATAAACATTTTAAAACGCCTACAGATGTTGAAGACAAATTTACATTTATCGGAAAAACATGGGTCACAAAATTAAGAGAACTTCCTAATGAACAGGGAATACGCGCCGAAAAAATAACAAATGATATTTTTTATGAGGCAGAATTAGGGACCATGAATCGCCACTGTTCTCTACACATTCAACTTCAACAACAAGGCAAATTTGCAACCAGCACCATCTCGACCATCATACAATCTGCAATCACAACATTTTTTAGAACCGGGACCATCACATTCAGTATCGCCTTATCAATATCAAATAGAACCACATTTTCAAGGACATTATAATCAGACATTTACACAGCACACTGAACCACATCATCAACAATTTCCACAACACACTGAACCACATTAGCAACAATTTCCACAACACACTGAACCACATCAGCATCAATCAGCCCATAAACGAGATGGTCAAGAAGATAGAAGTGAATAGTAAACAGCCGCAGAATATTTTCCTATCTTTAACACTAAATTAAGAAAATTGTTACTATACTCGTGCAGTTAAAATACATATTACTTACTTTGAGATATTCTTTTCTTAAAACACTGTAGATAGCAAAACACGTTTCAGGAATTATATTACTGTAGCGGCTGCGTTTAGCGTACTCCGCCGGGTATGAGAGGCGCTTAAGCAACGGCCCGAGAAAAGTGGGGAGAAAAAGTGAGAGAAGACAAGCAGTAGAATCCGAACCGTCAAAACTCACTCATGTCATATAAAACACATATTTTTATTTGCATTGTTATCGATTAATAAACACATTTGAATACTTACCGATTGTTATTAGTAGACGAACATTTAATAAATGCTACAGTGGTGACCCCGACGTTCCATTTAATCAAAGCGTTATTAGTTGTGCTAATTGTGTCCCGCGTTTGTTCTGTTCATCATTTTCACCAATACCAATGGAGACTCTACAAGCTGAGATTCGTGCCCTACAACAGGAAAATGCACAGCAACGCGAAGTGAATCGTGTCGCTTTTAAAGCTCCTACATTTTGGTCCTCAGATGTCGATTTGTGGTTTAAGCAAATCGAGGCACAATTCGAGCTCTTGAGAATTACCACAGAGCGAACTAAATTCAACCACCTCGTATCGGCACTCGACAAGGAAGCCTTGAAGCTGGTGGCAGACGTTCTTCGTTCCTCTACGCCCCCGCCTACCTACGATTTGCTAAAACAGGCGCTTTTGACACGCAGTACCGATACCGACGAGCAGCGATTGAAGAAACTTTTGTCAGGTATGGAATTAGGAGATAAAAAACCGTCCCAGCTATTGCGGGAAATGAAAGCGCTGGCAGGAAAAACACCACACGATGTAATTCGGCATCTGTGGTTGCAACGTCTTCCTGTGTCAACGCAAGCAATCCTACAGGCTACTACGAATCTGGGCCTTAATGAGCAAGCTGCGATCGCCGATAAAGTCGTAGACGTAACTCAGGCTCAAGTTTTGTCGAGCGAGCAACGTCCGACCTCGTCAGCTGATCACAGTCAGAACTTTGCCGCCCTCGCAGCAGAGGTGGCCGCATTGCGTCGCGATTTTTCCGAGTTCAAGTCAAACCGCCCGTAATCTAGTAATCGCTGGTCGCGCGCACGTCGTTCGCCATCGCCAGTTCGGGATCAACGACCTCGCTCACATTCGCGCAACCGTTGGGAATCTCCTGAATGGTGCTGGTATCACAACAAATTCGAACACAGAGCTACCAAGTGCCGTTCACCATGCTCATTTGACTCACAAAAAAACTAGAACCATGGCAGTCACTCGCGGCTTGTGACTGCCATAGACAAACACGCCGTTTATTTCTGACCGATACAACTACTAAAATTCGCTATTTAATCGACACCGGAGCGGACGTTTCCATCATACCACCGTCAAACCGCGACAAGCGCAAGCAGCCCGAGCGATATCTCTACGCTGCCAATAACTCAACAATCGCTGTCTACGGTCAACGACGGATCCAACTGGATTTTGGGCTGAAGCGTAAGTTCAGTTATTCGTTCTTGATAGCTGACGTAAATAGACCTATTATCGGCTCTGATTTTTTGTTGCACTTCAACTTGTTGGTCGACCTTCCAGGCATGAAAATTCTCGATCGTTCTTCATTTCTGCCGCTTAACGCATCACCTTCTCCATGTAACTTGGACCTACCAACGACAATCAGCGCGGTCAATCCAAACGATTTGATTGGCAAGTTGTTAGTAAAATTTGGCCTCAACACCGCTCCAGTGCATGCGGACTCTTCGCTGGTTCAACATAATACTTTCCATCGCATCGAAACAACAGGACAACCAGTTACTGCCAAGCCACGACGTTTGTCTTCAGAAAAAATTTTGTCGGCTAAGAACGTTTTTACTACCATGGAGTCTTTGGGTTTATGCCGTCCTTCGCATAGCCCTTGGGCTTCGCCCTTACACATGGTTCGTAAGAAGAACGGCGAGACTACCGCCGACTAAACGCAAACACCGTCCCCGATAGTTACCCTCTTCCGAACATGCAAGATTGTTCTAGTTTTCTGCACGGCAACACCGTTTTTTCAAAACTGGATCTGGTGCGCGCCTACCAACAAATACCGGTGGCAGCCGAACATATAGAGAAGACTGCGATTACCACTCCATTCGGGCTTTACGAGTTTCCATTCATGCCTTTCGGACTTCGGAACGCAGCCCAAACGTTCCAGCGATTCATTAATCACACCCTGCAAGATTTTTCTTTCGTTTTTGCTTATCTGGACGACATCTTCATCGCCTCACCAAACATCGATGTTCATCACACGCATCTAGAAACGTTGTTCGCTCGCCTTAAAGAAGTCGGTTTAGCTTTGAACATCTCCAAATGCGTTTTCGCTCAACCTCGCGTAACTTTCCTGGGACACACACTTTCGTCTAATGGCATCCAACCGCTGGAAGAAAAGATATCAGCTATTCGCAATTTTCCACGCCCAAATACTGTTTCACAACTACGCCGTTTTCTGGGAATGGTTAATTTTTACCGACGTTTCTTACCGAATGCAGCCCATATTCAGGCCCCATTAAACACCATTTCCGGTACCAAAAATTGTCCAATTATTTGGACAGAGAAGTTAGATACTGCATTTCAGGAGACGAAAAAGACACTTAATAATATCGTCACACTAAGTCATCCCGCTCCCGATGCAGATCTTCGTCTTCACACCGACGCTTCTGAAGTTGCTATCGGCGCTGTGTTACATCAGCAAGAGGGTTACGAACTCAAACCACTGGCATTCTTTTCACGAAAGCTAACTTCAGCTGAAATCAAATACTCTGCTTACGACAGGGAGTTACTCGCAATTTATGCTGCAATCAAACATTTCAGACATATGCTCGAGGGTCGCGTCTTTATCTGTTTTACGGACCACAAACCACTAACCTACGCTTTGATCCAAAAGACAGACAAGTCAAGTCCACGCCAAACCCGCCAACTATCATTCATCTCCGAATTTACATCCGACATCAGACACATCACCGGTACACATAACGTCGTAGCGGACACATTGTCACGGATCGAAGCTGTCGGCACCGCTCCTACCTTGGCCCAACTCGCGCTGGCGCAGAAAAATGATCTAGAGTTAAAGCATTTGATTCGAAGTCAAATACGTCCACCTCTGAATGCCGTTCGAATGGAGGCGAATACATCGTTATACTGCAGTCGTTTAAATGACATTGACCGCCCGTATGTCCCAGTAAGCTTACGCAGAACTATATTCCACCATTTGCACTCATTCGCTCATCCTGGACGAGCGGCTACAGTTCGACTCATCAAGTCTCGCTATTTTTGGCCACACATGTCTAAAGAAGTCAGCCGTTTAACAAGGAATTGTACAGCTTGCCAGCGCTCGAAGATACATCGACACGAGCGGACTCCGCTCGCTCGTTTCCAGGCTCCCGATGAACGTTTTGCTTGTGTACACCTCGATATCGTGGGACCACTACCTCTGGCAGGAGATTTTAAATATTTGCTAACTTGCATCGATCGTTTTACTCGATGGCCGGAGGCCATCCCGTTGGCGGAGCCAGTCAGCCGAATCAGTCGCTTACTCTTTCTGGCAAAATTGGATATCGCGCTTTGGCGCGCCTACTCACATCGTCACTGACCAAGGTAGGAACTTTACTTCAAGTTTGTTCTCCGCGCTGGCTCGCCTTATGGGTGCGCGACTACAACACACTACCGCTTATCACCCACAATGCAACGGAGTGCTCCAACGTTGGTATCGCACGTTATAGGCAGCCTTGACTTGTCGCCTCCTCAACACCAACGATCCTTGGACAGATCATCTTCCTGCCGTTCCTGACAGATCATCTTCCTAAACGTTAGCCCCGCGGAACTGGTTTATGGCTCTACGTTACGACTTCCCGGAGATTTATTTCAACCAGTTTCCCAACAATCACCTACTGAGTACGTGGATCGCCTGGCGTATTCGCTACGTATTAACAAACCCGAAGCTCCAACTTGGCACAACAACCACATTAAAGTGTTGAAAAATCCATTACTCGACAAATGTACATACGTTTTCTTACGTGATGACGCTGTGCGACCACCACTGGTACCTGCATATACTGGACCTCACGTTGTTATCGACAAGTCAAGCAAGAAATTTACCATAAGGACTCAAGGTAAAGACAAAGTCGTTTCAAGAGATCGGTTGAAACCCGCTCACACAGACGCCGATTATTCGACAAGCACCCCGACAAGTGAATCACCTTGATCGGAACTACTAATACCTCAACCGACTACACCAAAGAAGCACGTTTCTTTTGCGCACCCTCTCATCACGATCTGCAAACCCCCACGTTCTTCAATTTCAGGGCGCATCATCAAACTGCCCTTGCGATTACGCGATTGATCGTGCGCGAGCGTCGCACTGGGGGGGGGGGGGGGGAGTACTGTAGCGGCTGCGTTTAGCGTACTCCGCCGGGTATGAGAGGCGCTTATGCAACGGCCCGAGAAAAGTGGGGAGAAAAAGCGAGAGAAGAGAAGCAGTAGAATCCGAACCGTCAAAACTCACTCATGTCATATAAAACACATATTTTTATTTGCATTGTTATCGATTAATAAACACATTTGAATACTTACCGATTGTTATTAGTAGACGAACATTTAATAAATGCTACATTACAAAGGGCGGACTTGAAAATACATGTAGAAAACTTGAGATCTTCATAGCTTCTTCCCGTTGCCAAAAATCTCAAAGTTGCGGATAATCGTTCATGTGGTGTAATGGGCTCAGCTCCTAATTTGAGAAAAAAATGCTATCGTTTAGAGGACATATAAAAAATGCTAATAATTTTTTTTTGCAATTTTAATAAAGCCTAAAAAAAGAGTTAGGATAAAGTGGCGGGAAAATGTTTTTTGAAATTGATGACGTAGTTTGTTAATATTTAATTCACTGTATAAACACTAGATGGAACTAATATAGATACTTTCACATTTGTCACCAAACCATTTGTTTCAAATTTGAAACTTTAAATCTGTCTCAAAATAGAAAGTGGTTACGAAAAAGCTTCATCCGACAATTTGCCAGAGTTTGATATAGATATGGTTACGGCCTTTTTTGCGCAGAACGTAAATTATGTTGCATCAGAAGTGAAAATTGTTAAAACTAAACGTTCAATGAATGCTCAATACGGAGACAATGCTATTGGCTACGTGCAACTGAAAAGAGAAGGCGACTAATGCACCGTTAAGGGAAGAATTACTCCGGAACATAAAGTAAGAAATAAACCGTATGAGGTCGAAGTCGTAATTAACGAGTTGGAGCAAAAAGTTGTATCTTCTCAATGTAAAGACTGTTCCGCGATGTCGTCTGTGTCGTTTGAGACGACAACGTTAGTGGGGGTGGTTGATATGACGTCGTCGGTGCCTGTGGCGGCCACGGTTGGTGGTGTCGTAGACATTGCACTAACGTATCGTGAACTGTAGGTTAGGTTTTAGGTCTTAGGTTAAGTTAGGTTTTGATAGGCACGATAGGTTACTATAGGTCTAGGTCAAGTTAGGTTTAGGTCATTGAAGTTAGGTTAGGTGAGTGAAGTTAGGTTAGTGAAGTTGGGTCAGTGAAGTTAGGTTAGGTTAATAAAACACGTTTGGGATTTTGAATAGCACAGTTACTGTTGTCGCACGTTTAGGTTTTCTAGGTTGAAAGTCTCTTGAGAGTTAGTCCCGGTTATACCGTAGAGAGCTCGAAGAGACTGACTCCATCTGCTCGTTCGAGCGCTGCTTTTATGTTTTCAACAAAGGAGTGCCATCCGATTGGGTGGCGAGCGCCGACCAATCAAATTGCATGGCTCGCTTAGGTTACTATATCACGACCAGTGTTGTGCATAGATAATTTTATTTTTATCTAGATAAGATGACAGATAGTTACTTTTTTTCTTTATCTAGATAAACAAAAGATAAATTCAAAATAGTTTATCTAGATAATTAGATAAAATAATCAATTTTAATCTAGATAATATTATAGATAAAAATAAACTAATTTACAAAATTTCAGTTAGAAATTATGATTCAATTCTTAACAGATATTAAGACCGCATATTAATTAAATCATTGCCATGCTATTACGATAGGGTAAAAGATAACTTTAAAAATTATGCTTTGATAACATTTATTAACGCAAATAATTATTTACATTAAATGTTTTTATTTTTTTAATAAAACCTAGTTAAATAAAAATACATAATTACGAGTATTTATAACCAAAACCATTTAATCAAACTTCGTTTTGACCTGAATCGCGGCACATAAGTGCCATTTCAAAATGTTCATCACTCAATTTGTTCCTTCTAGGAGTTAAAATTAATCCCCCAGAACTAAACAATCTTTCCACGGGAGCAGAGGATGGTAATGTGGTATTATATTTAAAAAATATTTTTTTTACTGTTTTGTATGAATCCAAAATATTCAAGGTTTTTTTTTTTGAACTCAAGTATGAGACTGCTTCAACATGAGCTTCAACACTAGAATTACGTAAAGAGTTTTGTGGTTGATCAGCCTCTTGGCTTTCTTCATGTAATGGTAAATTTGCAAAGTTATAAAAATCGTCACTATCGTCTGAGTTTTCAGATGTTTCATGTTTTAATGTTTCACAATTAGCATTATTTTTGCATTCCAAAGTAAATAAATCTTTGCAATAAGAAACATATTCATCGGGAATCCATTCCGCTTTAAATTTTTGGGGAGACTCATTGTCGATAATATAAAAGGTTTACTTTTTGGATCCTTTAAGTAAAATATGTGTTGAAATCGTTTTTCCAATCCTAGAACAATAGCTGTTCTTAAAGGACTGCAAAATTTCAATTGGCGCATCCCAAGCAGTTTTTTTCTAATCATTATTATGGTAGGTGCTACAAATCCCAAAAAACAATTATTTTCTCCTTGAAGCTTGTCTAATGAAAAAGCCAAAGGTTCCATAACTTGAATATACTCTTCAATAAATTCCCATTCTTTATTTCTAATTCTTGGTAGTTTTAATTGATCAAAAACGTCTCCAAGTTGTTCTTTATAAGAAAAAAGTTTTCTCACTGCATCAAAATTTGAATTCCACCTTGTTAATATTGGCTTTGGAAATTTACATGAACACAATGCAGCTGCCAAATCTGAAGCAACCGTACTTCTACTAACAAGATTCCAAAATGACTGTAATTTGGCGAATATATTTCTATAATTTTTTTTTATATTCTCCTTTTACTAAGGCAAATTTTTCTACATCTGTTGTAGCTATAAGATTTATCGTGTGAACCGTACAAGTCATGTGATTAGGTAGAACTATAACATCGTCCATATCAATATCATCATCATTCAATGAACGATACGTATTAAAAGCCGACTCAACATTCAATACTTGAACTCCCTCATCATCATTTCCCTTACCCTCGCCAACGTCATCTGAATAATGTAATAGCTATTTATGCAACCAGTTAGGAAATGCATTTTTTTGTGTAACGAGCGGATTTCTGCGGGACGAGCGCAGCGAGTTCTGCAAAATAACGCGAGTTACACAAAATAGCATTTCCTAACATGTTGCATACAAGATTTTTTCTAATTTTTACAAGAACCTTCTCAAAAAAGAGTTTTTTAAACTTATGATATTAATAATTTAGTGAATTTTATCAAAACAAGTAGGCTTTATTCGGAACTTTTCATCACCAGTTGTGAAATATTTTTCATTACATCACCAGTTGCGTAAAATGTGCCGTTTGCCAACTACAATCGATTTTGAAAAGTCACATTTTACATGCCAAAATTAGAAAAAAATATTAATTAATTAATAATTTTTAATTTTTATAAGTTTTTACCATCATTAAAATCATAAGTAGCAACATTTTCATTATTATCAATATCTTTATGTCGAAGATGATGATCGTTTACATTTTGCCTTTGATTTAAATCTTTTAAGTTGCTAATTCCATACACTCGAAAAGCTTTTCCAAAATTTGCTGCATTGTCTGTTACACAATGTGTAACTTTTCCCGTATCTATTTCAAATTCTTTGTGAATAGCATCAATCATAAAAGCAATTTTGGAATTAGTATGAGAATTCTTCATTCTCTTACATGCAAGCACATGAGATTTTCGGATGTAGTGTTCAGAAATGTAATGGCACGTCATACCTAAAATTTAAAATCAAAAGAAGTTACCACCATAATACGTTTAACAAGTAAAGTAAGTTAATACTTTTAGATGTTTCAAGTATTTCTAAATTCAAAATTATTTATTACTGTATTCAGTTTATGTAGCGCGCATCAAGTAGTATAAATTACTACTCTACAAGTTTAAAAAGCTATGCTATTTAATAATAGTTATCTAATTAAATAAATAGTTTAAAATTTTAAATCGTTTAAAAAACTAAAAAAGTATTAATAAAACAATTAAAAATAGAAAAAATAGAAGATTTACAGCAGCTAATTAATTAAAAATAAGTACCTAAATAAGCACGATTATTAGAAGTCCATAGATCGCAAGTTGTGCAAAGGTAATTTTGATTTTTTAATATATTTATCAAATTTTGCTTCATAATTTCATGCCGTTTTACAAGCTCTGTCGTAATTCTTCTTCTATCTGGTATTTTAATTGATTTACTACAACTGAGGCCTTCAACCAGTTTTTTAAACGCTGGTTTTTCAACTGTAGATAAAGGGCGCATCTCTGAGACAATATAATTGAAAATGAGATCAACAACCTAAACAATTAAAATAAAAATAGTTTAGTTGTTTTAGTGCAGAATTATTGTTAGAGCATACCTTTTCATTGGATATTTTTGGAGCCGAAAACAATGTTTGTTGCATTTGTACTTTTTCTGGCAATTGAGTTGAAGTTAAGGAAACTATTTCACAAGTTCTTCCTTGGATATCAATATCACTTTTTGATTGCATATGGAAATGCAATTTTTTCCCTCGTTTAGCCTTGTTACCAACGAAGGATGAATTCGCTGTAATTGAAAAAAACTTACAATTAAGTTGAAAGTATACACTTGGATAGTTGGATCTTACCTTAATATGGCTTAAAAAATTTCCCGTCGATTTTAAAGAGCCATTGATTAATTTATGACAATTTTGACATTTTGCCACAATTTTGTTGTCGTCATTTTTCTTTATGACTTTGAAATATTCTCCAGTTAAAATCCAAGGTACATTCTCAATATATTGCCTGGTTTGATTTAATTTTTCACTTTTATCATTGTCAGTTGAAGTTTCCATATTGTTGATGATATTGTTATTATTATATTCCGAAGAAGATTCTGGCAATGGCAAGCCTTCCGCAACTAAACTACTGTCTCTATCTATTTTTCTTCGCTTTGTAATTGTGATATAGTTATCCATGACTTAACGTACTATAATAATATTATTTTGAGTATAGTTGAATCTAAATTTATTTAATAATTCAATTTCAATTAAATAATATAGAATATTAAAAAAGCATGGTTTACTAACCTTCAAAACACAACAATGTAAATAAGTAATCACGGATGAAAAACTGACCGATAAATTGGGCTAGCCGGCTAGCGCACAAGGAATAAGGATAAGGCGTTTTCCTGCGACAGACTCGAACTGAAAAGGCGTTTTACTGCGTGTTATAACCTTATACCGTAAGGCGTTTTGCTGCGTTGCTACGAACTTAATATCATACACATCATACACATTCTAACTAATTGAAAATATTAAATATTAAGTCAAACTAATTTATTATTGGTTATCTAGATAATTATATAAAAGATAACTAATATTTTATCTTAGTTAAGATAAAAATAAAAAATATTAAATTTATCTAGATTTTAAAAGATTTTTAATTATAAAAGATAATAAAAAATTATCTAGATAAATTATCTAGATAATTTTATCTAGATAATGCACGACACTGATCACGACCCCTTAACTTTGGCCGACAGCAGGTCGGTCAAAAGTGCTACAACTGTTGCGAAGTGGGAAATGTACTCGCGAAGCCAGTTGCAAATTCCAAGGAAGCGTTGGAGTTCCTTCTTACTTCGTGGGTTGTTGAAGCTGTGGATTTGTTCCACATGCTGTTTTTGTGGTCGGTTTCCCTCCGATGTGATTGTGTGCCCCAGATATTGCAATTGTTTCTGCCCAAAAGAGCATTTTTCCAAAGGGCACTTCAGTCCGTGTTGTTGTAACCGTTCGAATACTGCGTGGAGGTGAACTAAGTGTTCTTCGTGGTTGTCAGAATAAATGATGATATCGTCCAGTTACACCATAACGAATTTATGTAAAAGTCCTGAGAGCACATCCTGTGCCATCAGTTTTTGGAATGTAGCTGGTGCGTTTTTTAACCCAAAGGGCATCACTGTGAACTGTAAAGATGCTCTGTCTGGTGTGGTGAATGCCGTGAGTTGTTTTGAGTGACGCTCTAACGGAATCTGCCAGTACCCACTTTTAAGATCCAGGCACGTAAAGATCTTTGCTTGTCCAAGATCGCGAATGGTGTCTTGGATCAGTGGTAGCTGAGCAGTTTCGTCCTTAGTGTTGTCATTCAATTTTCTGTAATCCACACAGAAACGATGCTCACCATTCTTCTTTTTAACCAGTACGATTGGTGATGAGTAGCTTGACACGCTCGGCTCGATCACCCCAGTGGACAATATTTTGTCGATCTGCTGTTCGATAGTCCGTTTCTTCTCTTCTGAATAGCGATAGGGTCGAATACGTACTGGCTGATTTGATGTGAGACTGATGCAATGTTCCACCGACCTGGTGGTGGGTTGCTGAAGTGATTGGTCGAAGACCTCCTCGAACTCCTTGAGTACAGTCCTGTACTCATGGCCTTGTTCTGGTAAGACTGCTTCTTTCCAATTGGGTGGTGTCTTTGTGGTTACTGTGGGATGGCGTTTGGACCAACGGGCTGTTAGTCGTTTGTTCGTCCCAAAATAGATGCATGAGCGCATTGCATCCAAGGTTGCCTGTTGTTCCTGAAACCAGGGGAAGCCGAGAATAACCTCTTCCAAGGTATTCTTGGCTATCGTGAATGTAGACGTCAGTGTACATTTTTGGATTGTGTATGGTAGCGTGATTTCTCCATACGTTGTCAGGAAGGAGGATGAGTTGGCCAATTGAAGTTGACGGACGTTTGGTTGGCATTGTGCGGTTGGAGGTAAAAACTCCTGGCGAATTAGGTTGACGGACGCGCCTGTATCCAACAGAGCGTAGAGTGTTTTGCCATTTACCTCCAAGGCGATGCGAGGCATGGTGTGCTTGGTGTGGGTTGTGTTTATTGCGGCGAAGCCTCCGTGCCTCTGGTGGGGCCCCCTCTGGAGTTTCCCGACCTGTTCTCTTGTGCCACTCACTATGCCAGTGGCGTCCGGGGCAGATGCGATATTTTGGGGTGTTGTTGGTTGGGTCGTTGGACCTTGGTTCTGAGTTGTGGCTTGGAGCGGATGGTAGATCTCGTTCGATGGCACAAACTTTAGCCATCAGCTCACTTAGGCTAGATATGTATTTAGTGCGGAGGTGGACCTTCAAACTCGGACTTAGTTGCTCGATGAACGTCTGGAGCAAGGTTTCCTCGGGAAGGTGTGGTTCTACGCGTTGCAGCAACTTCCTCTTTTGCAACAGAAAAATGTCAGCGGTCTCGTTCTTCGTCTGGTGTTGGCTGTAGAGAATGGCTTTTAACTCGGTCAACCGAGTAATGTTGCAGTATTCAAGGTCGAATACCTCCTTAAAAGTCGACCAGTCAACTACATTTTCGTACAGTGAGAACTTTGAAGCGGCTTTGCCCCTGAGTTGTTTGATGGTTAGCGCTACCCATTCGCTAAGTGGAGTATTTTTCTCCTGGAACCACGCAGCCATGCGGTCTAGGAAGAGCATAGGATCTTATATAGCCCAAATTGGTCCCAGACAATGTGATAGTTGGCGGTTTGTAATTTTGGCTAATTACGCACGCGTGTTGTTAAGTGCAGTTGGCGGGTCGGACGTGCGAACCTTCCGTCGGCTGTTGTGTGGGATTCTTGTGCATTTTCTCGGTCTTTTCGGTACCGTTGTCCATGTTCTCAGCCCCACCGAAGCAGAAGGTGCTTGGGGGCTTTGACTACGTTTACGCCGTATAATTTCAATCGGCTTGAAATTCAAGTGACTTGACTTGACTAGTCCTAAAGCGTTTATCTCGTTATTTCTAGAATTAGATTTGTCGATCCACTTTCAATCGGTAAAAAGAGATCCACGAATGAGCTAACTTTATGAGTATATTTATCTCTGTCATGTTGAGTTGATTTGTATCTATAAACATAATCTTTAAAAAACTGTATGTAAAAATATTTGGTTTGTAATTTGAGATCTCTTGTAATTTCGTGTTTATATGCAATCTGCTGATTTTATTTTTATAAAAAAATGTTAATTGAAAAGAAATTGAAAGCTGTTCTTATTTCTACAATATTAAGTTTTTACATGTTAATATGTAGCAATAATGCCCTGTTGTTCTATAAATTGGCAAGAGAAAGAAAACGAAGACAACAGTTGATGATAACGTAAGTACTTAATTAAACTTTAAAGTTATTTAAAAAAACGATGAATTCACTTCTTGAAAAATGTTAGGGCAAATCTAAAACACATCGAAAATTATTATTTCGCAATGACACAACAAGGAACATTAAAAAGACCCAATAAAGTCCGGAGTTTTGATTGGTGGGAAAATGTTGTTTTAAAAAACTTTGATGATGATGATTGGCTGGAAAACCTTAGAGTGACAAAGGTTACATTTTTATATATATATATATGCAGACAACTTGAGAACGAGCTGAAACCCAAACCAAATCCCGTAAGTCGTAAGGAATTGGTGATTTCAGTGGAGAAAAAAGTTGCGGTGTCGCTTTATTATTTGGCAAGTTGTTGCGAATATAGAGTTGTGGGAAACCAGTTTGGAATTCATAAATCTACAGTGTGTAAAATTTTATATGCATTTGTTATGGCCACTAATTCCCACATCCCTGTATTGCCTCCTTCAGAAGGCTACCGCGATTTTATTAATCGTAAAGGCTGGGCATCATTGGTGTTACAAGGCGTTGTAGATCACAAATACAAATTTATGGATGTTTCCATTAAAAATCCTGGAGCAACACATGATGCAGCTGTATTAATTACGTCAAATTTTTATAAGTCTGTGGATAAAATTTTACCCAAGGTAAGTTTTTTATTACTTTCATAGGTATTTATTTTTATAATTGACTTTTTATGAATATAACAGGGTCCAGTGCAGTTCGCAGGACACGAATTTCCATACGTAATTCTCGGAGACCCAGCATACCCCCTTCTTCCGTGGTTGATAAAAGGATATTCCAATAGAGGCTTGACACCTGAGCAAGATTCCTTTAACACACACATGAACGCCGCCAGAGTTTGTGTTGAAATTGCCTTTGGAAGACTAAAAGCCAGATGGAGATGCTTATTAAAACGTTTAGACATCCACCATTCATTTGCTCCTCACGTTATTGCTGCTTGTTGCACCCTCCACAATATCGTAGAGACAAGAAAAGAAAAGTTTAATTCAAATTGGATGAAGGACGTCGAAGAAGCGGGACTGATTTTTATGCAGCCAAAAAAACAACCTAATCGAAATCAGGAGAACGTCACTGGTGCAGAAATGGGGGAATTTTTTACCAATTATCTGAGTCAGCACTTTCTTTTGCGGACTTCTAAACTTGCTTAATTAAATTATAATGCTATTTTTGTTTTAATGATTATTAGTAATTATTATTAATTTAGGTTAATCTTAAAATAAAAGTTTTATAAAAAAATAATTTTTATTCAAAAATGCTTATTTTAAAAATTCTATTTTTATGACAAGAAAAATTGTTGGCAGTACAGTTGTGGGACTCTGATGCAACGAAATCTAACGAATTCGATTCTGTGACGCTTTGGCTGTGCCAGTGTTCGTATTATTCAAATGCTTTTATGTATCGTCTAAGCCTGATAGAATCGAATTCGTTGGATTTCGTTGCATCAGAGTTCCACCACAGGTACCTACTAACTAAAATCTAAATATAACGCAAAAACTATTTTTTTGTACAAACTTCAGTCAGAAATGTCATCAGACTCATCTTTGTTGGTAATATTTCCAGAATTAGAAGAAAATATATTTTCGAGTCCTTTCAGAAACATTTTGGTACAAGATTTCATCGAACGTTCTTGTGCTTTCATTAATTTGTTGAGAAATTCATTGTCGTTCGATTCGGCTTGTGTTTGGCTCTCTTTCATGATGGTTTTGATTTTTTCGCCCATTTTCGTTACCAGTTCGAATGGCTTCAATTTTTTTTGGTTTTCTTTTTTATTTGTGAATGGATACCTTCTTTTTGATGTGGAAGGAGTGCTTGTGTCTGACATCAAAGGTTCAAATTGGCTTGTTGATGGATTATCCATAGTTGTGCTCGACTCGTCAGACATTTCTGTGTGAACAAACGTCTCTAATATTACGTCGGCAGATTCTATTATTTCTGAAACAAAAAATACATATGATTTACAAATGTTTATTCTCTTCATGTCAATATTAACCAAAACTAATATGTGTGGTTAATATGCCCAAATTAAATTTTTTGTCGATAACTTTCAAACATTTTAAAAGATTTAGGTTTAATTAAAGATTTCACCACTAAAATTGAGTATGTACATTAAAAAGTTTACCTGCAAATTGTAGTGAACCATCACTCGTACTATTTTCGTCCTTAAATTCACAGGTGAATTCCTCCGTGGTGTCATATCCCTGCGTTTGGGCTTGGGCTGCAGGACGATGCCCCAACAGCTCATCCATTTCATCAAAGTATTCGAATTTAGTGGGATTACTCCCACTTGTGGCATTTTGTCTCTTGCATTTTAAATATTCACCTAAAATAAATAAGTTGTATTACATCATAAAAAGATAAATGTTATTTGAAACCTACCTTTTAAGTTTTTATACTTGATAGCCATTTGGTTTTCGTCTCTTTGAAAACCGGCATCTGCCATGGGTTTTATGAGGCTTTTGAATATCTGATTCACTCGCAGTTTTTTACCATCCATTAAATTCACAATATTTTTTTCAATGAGTAGTGAAATAAAATATTTACTTTCATTGACACTCCAAATGCTTCTTTTTTTCAAAACGGACGACATAATTAGAAGAATTAGAAATTATATTTTATTAATAGCAAATAACTTGTGATGAAAAACACGACCTAACATAACCTCACATAACATGAAATACTGTTTGGCAAGAGAGAAGAGAGTGAAGTTAGCTGCATTATTTGTCATTTTTAATTCAATCCTGTTTCTATCGTGTTAAAGTTTCAAGCCGATCGGCTCAGTCAAGTCAAACGCTGCTTTTCAATCGGATTGAGATTTTCAGTCCAATCGGCTTGAAAAGTGTTTACACCGCGTATTTGAGTCCGACTACTCAAGTCAATCCTGTTTCAATCGGATTGAAAGCATACGGCGTAAACGTAGTCTTTGTTGGCAAGTGTTGTGGCTCGGTTTCGGCGACCTGGTGCACTATAGCTTCGCCGAAGATTTCCGCCAAAGGTGGGTGACTTGGTGTAACCTGGTGCACTTGGTTTTGGTAGAAGTCACGGAAGAAATCGCGTTGTGACTGCGTCGTGGTGTTGGGGAAGGTGTCACTCTTCCAAGAAGTGGCGTAGTGGTTGACAATCCCAGGGGCACTTGGGGCAGCCCTTGGTGTGCTTGGTTCCCGTTGGTGTGGGCGGGGTTGGTTTTGGACTCGGTGTCTTCGGTGGTTGTACACAAGTAATTTGGAAAATTTAATTTGTCGCTTACTCTGTAACTGTGTTCACCGTGGGGTGACGTCGGTGGCGGCGTTTCAGTTTCGCCGTCCAGCCTTAAAAGTTGATTGAAGGGATTGGGGGTCCTGGTGACTGTCCAGCCTCCATATTGCCCCACGTTGGGCGCCATGATGTCGTCTGTGTCGTTTGAGACGACAACGTTAGTGGGGGTTGTTGACATGACGTCGTCGGTGCCTGTGGCGGCCACGTTTGGTGGTGTCGCAGGCATTGCACTAACGTATCGTGAACTGTAGGTTAGGTTTTAGGTCTTGGGTCAAGTTAGGTTTTGATAGGCACGATAGGTTACTATAGGTCAAGTTAGGTTTAGGTCATTGAAGTTAGGTTAGGTGAGTGAAGTTAGGTTAGGTTAATAAAACACGTTTGGGATTTTGAATAGCACAGTTACTGTTGTCGCACGTTTAGGTTTTCTAGGTTGAAAGTCTCTTGAGAGTTAGTCCCGGTTATACCGTAGAGAGCTCGAAGAGACTGACTCCATCTGCTCGTTCGAGCGCTGCTTTTATATGTTTTCAACAAAGGAGTGCCATCCGATTGGTTGGCGAGCGCCGACCAATCAAATTGCATGGCTCGCTTAGGTTACTATATCAATCGTTAGGTGGATGTAAACATGCTGCGGCATTTTTTTTATGGTTATACAGGAGGAACGAAGATCTTTTAGTCACGTTCGTTACATGCTATTGGAAGAAAGCAGCGTTGTCAAAACTAGGAGAACATAAACTCGACATTGATTCAATATTTGGACATTCTTCACTACCGTCATTGCCTCTCAAGAACCTTGCTTATGTGAAAGAAACTATCGACAAAATACATACAGCAATTGGTGGAATTTTTGACATTTTTCGGGACTATAATGGGCGATACGAAAAACTTTCTCTATTTCATTTAATGTTAAATTACAAACAAGATGCTGACCAGTATGTTGACATAGATAGTTTTCTTGCATATGCATCCCAAGAAATGATGGAAGATTTGTGTTCAGCAGCAGAATATGCTACAAGAGACCAAAGCAAATCCAGAAATTGGTTCGAACTTAGATATGCTCGAATCACTGCATTCAAAATTTATGATGTCTCCAGATGCAATACTCTCAAAGGTTCACTAACTGAAGCTCTCATGGGTGCTGCTCCACCACTTGAAACGAAAGCAGTTTTGCGAGGAAAAATATTAGAAAATTTGGTATTATTAGAGGTTTCCAAAATAAGAAAAATTAAAATTCAAAAATGCGGAATATATCTTAATGCTCAGTACCCAACATTAGGTGCCTCTCCGGATGGCATCAGCGAAGATTACTGCGTGGAAATAAAATATCACCCCCATATTATCACTTGCTGCTGCAAATGTATTTTTGTAAAAAACATCAAGGACTATTTTGCGTTGCTTCACCAAAATTTGAAGAAAATAAAGAAGTTATCATACAAGAAATCAACTTTTATCAACAGCACTGCGATGAAGTTATAGAAAGGGCACAAAAATTCTGGAAAAATGCAATTTTCCTAATATTAATGGCTTAGCAGTAATTTTTTATCAATTTTTTTAATATTTCTTTCCTGATTTATAATTATTGCAAGTTTAATAATGTGGTGTTACACATATTTATTTGAATTTCGCGCGTGATCGTCACAACCCCCACCTCTACTACGTTCTCGTAACCAATGATTCTTCCTCAAGACTTAAATGTAAATTTGAAAGGATGAAGTAAATAATACACACATAAATCTATTAGATATAATTGACCAGTCTTTTCCCGAACAAATACCTACTACATACGATATATTTTGATAACAACATACAAATACAAAATTCTACAAGTGGTATGACCCCAAGGAACAACTGAGTGTTCACGACGAGCACCCAGAGGAAGGGCCCACCAAAGAAACCTCTGGATATTGCTCGTATACAACATACAAGGTTTTCGTTTGCCATTTACAAAATAAATCAATACACAAAAGTAATGATTATAGTAACACAGTTAGGTTGAGGGTACTCACTGTTTCATACTTTGTAAGCAAGCAATATCGACTACCAGGGGTCTCACAATCTCACAAAGCCAGGTTAGTAATCAGTAACCCAAAAATAATAAATGAAGCAATAAAACAAGACACCGGGTCTCCTCATCGGTTATGGTTCTTGCATACCGGTCACTACAAGATCGCTGAAAAACCCTATATGTACGTAACTAATTGTTGATCTCGCTAAAGTTGATCCCAAGCTATTATAGAACCTTAACCACCATATTTACATATAAATATAAAAAAAACAATAACGTTGGGTGGAAGGGAGTGATAGTGACACGGTACGACTTTCCGCGCTCTGAAAACACTTTAGTATCGCACATACACACGATTGATGTAAATTACGTATTCATCATCGAGTGAGTACCGTCAATCCGCTATGTTCTGACACGCAGTCATTAATTATGAACCAATACAAAGAATTCCTTGCAGTCGTAGAAAAACATAAATAAATATAACTATTACAGATACATTAAATTATTAAATGTACAGGTGTAACAAAAGATGGTACTAGGCAACATTTAGTAAAATGACAACGTAGAATATCGATTATACAACGACGATTACATGTATGTTAAATAAAACGAAATAATACCTATCTCTTACACAGCTAACTTAACTTAGAAACAAACATAGATAAATACATCACCTGCACTACGAGTGTAGACCGAACCAATGCATTCTCGGGAAATACTTCGATAAATACTCATCGCCCCCAAACCCGACTCTGTATCGATAAAAAAAAGGCACCCGAAATCCCTTTATCAAACCGAGATCGTACGTAGTCTGTATCAATTCGTAAGAGCAAACTGTTAATATCATTATTACCGGAAATTATCCCGGTAACGATAACTGATGGAATTTATTTTATTCTTCTAACCTATCGAAAATGACTAACACGTGGAAAGAACAAAGAGAATCACGTGACATTACGATTTGTGGTCAGATTATCGTTAAATTCATAGAAATGAATATCGAATATATACATAAGACAACGAGGTTTAGATACTCTAAGTAAAATTAGAAGACTTACCTACGAAAATGTTGTCTTTTCTCCCAAGAAAAATGGACCAAAAACATGTACCCACTGTTAACCTCAATGTCTCTCTTCTCTAATGAATCCCCTTCCTCCTTTTTTTCTCCACTGCGACCCCACCGAATTCTTCACAAAACGACATCTAGTGCTGTACTGTAGTATCATAAATACCACAACCCGTAATACATAGGAAAACTAAACCGATATCCTTCAATAAAAACAAAAAATACTTCATTATTCAAATTTAAAATTATCACTAAAAACTATGATATTTTTATAATTATTTACTTAATAAGTGGCTCTTGCAAATTTATTAAGCGCAAGTAACTATCACTATATAATTTATTAAAGGAATCTGTTGGAGGTGCAAGCAGGAATGCATGTGCAACATTTCAAATTCTCTAATTCGCCTTATGACACTTTCTACATGAATTCTCAAAGATGCAATGCGCTTTGCTTCTCTTACTGGATCGCGACTTGACTTTTCAGATACCGAAACGCTGGGAGGTCTTACTAGAACACATTTTTTGATATGTAAAACTCCATTAATATGTTTAAATCCTCTATCGGCCATAACACCAGACTTATCTGGCAAATAACTTAACCAACCGTTTTCTATTACTATATTTTTATCAGAAATTCTACCTCCAAATCCTCCCGAAGTATAATTTATAAATCCATTAGGTGTACACGAAATAAGAAATTTTAAAGTGTTGTATTTCTTATACTCCGACCATGTAAGGCTTTGCTGTAGTGGATTTGAAGGTTTTTGAATCTCAATTTCCAAACAATCAATAATACTTTGGATATGGTTGTATCTATATCGAAACGGAAGTGGTAGCAGTTTTTTAACCAATGAAGAATCCGGGTAAATAATGAAACTTTGGAGGCATCCTGCTATTTTTGGGATAGTTTTACGGAAACATTTACCGACATAACTTTTGCTTAGACCAAAATCGTCAGCTATTCTTTCAAATGCGTCATTACATCGAATTTTCTTAAATGTAATCAGAATATCTCTGTGCGTTAAGTCTTTTACCCAGTTAAAATTAATTATGTAACGCAGTAAACATTTCTGTTAAGGCCAAGATAAAACTTACTCTTTTTTTTCTAACAAAAATAGAGTACTTTCAGTTCTCTTAGCCTTTCAATTTGTTCTCAATTTGTTCGTCATAAGCACTACTACCACCAGAACTGGATATTTCAAAATCCCTTCTGCAATCGAAAGTGTCTGAATATGAAGATGTTGGGGACTTGGGTATATAAGTTTTCTTAATGCTTATAAAGGATTCTTTTATCGGGTCGGTGTTTGTAGCCACATTCTTCATAATTACAACTGCATTTTTTAGCGAGACTTGTAAACCAACGGTCTGAAATATTAACTGTTTTATTGATAGCTATTTCTATTTACTTTAAAAACTGAAAGTAACTGTCCGGCGTGGGTGTATGCAATGTATGTATATGTGTTTTCGAAAATAAAAATATAATGATACCTTGCTGTGACTTTCGCCAAAGCATTTGAATTTTGGCTTTAGGCTCGGAGTCAGGTTTACTTGCTCCTTTACAGCAAATCCATCTGAACTGGTTGAAGTAGATGGTAAAGGTGATTGGGGTGTAGGATCTACGCAAACTTTTTTGAAAATTCTCCAAATTTTTCCAATTTTCTTTTTTTGTCTGAATCTGTTAACTGCGAACTGTCTACTCGTACAGAATGTTCAAGATTAAGATGAGGCAAGACACCTTTCTTTAATTGAAGCTTTTTTCCAATAGTTTTAAAGTACATCCAGTTTTCCACATCTTCTGACATCTACACAATAATTAATACCAGGTTTATTAAAATTATTTTTCTTAAACCAAATTCAAAAGAAAATTAAGACCAGAGGTAAGTATTTACATTAAAATGATCTTCACAGCAATATGCTATTGTAGGAAATACTTTTTCTCTGTTGAACATTTATGCCCACGTATCCCTAGCTGCTTTCCCAGAAGGTACTCGAATAAATAACTTGGTAGGACAAGCACTTGCAGTATTCTTGCATGTATTAACACAGCATTTTTTTAGTTGAATGGAGCTGACGCTACTTATCGTCTCTGTAATATATATTTTTACACTTGGAGGTAATATGAACTAATTTGAATAATTTATAAGCAAGCTACCATGATTTTGGAAAATTATGTAGAAATCAAATTAGTTTTTTACAGATTCCTGTAATTTTGTATATTAACAAACTACGTCACAGAAATGATATGAATAATTAATGAATCATTTTCAACATTTTTTTTTTCAACAAGTATAATCATTTTTAAACCAATTATTACTTAACAAGTATATTATGTACTTCCCTACTATTAGGTGAAATTAATATAAACGCATTTCTCGAATGAGGAGCCTATCCTATTGCAATTTTCATAACAGTATCATTCCTTTTTATTAATGGTGTAACTAAATGTAATAATTGTTGATAAGTCTACTCGTCCATTCGCAGGTAATTGCAAAAATCGTTTGGATCATTTCTTGATTCCTCAATTAGATTAATATGAGAGTAACTGGATTTCTTTTCTACCCAACATTTCTGAGATTTTCTTGATTTTTTCTTTTTGTGCCAGTTTCAACTGTTTAATCAAACAAACACCAGCTACTGCTAATAATTCGTCATCGCAGTTTATTGTTGACATCGTTTATTATTTATTGTTTACTGACCGACAACCGACAATAGACCTGACTGAAGAACTTAAAAACTTTATTTGAAAAATTGACCTGCGCAAGTCAATTGGTGCAAATTGCTTGAGCGTGAAAACCCAGCATTAGAGACACTTCTCTTCTTTTCACCCGCTGCTGTCTTTATAGTCGCTGCGCGAACCACTCCATCTGTTCCCGGACGCACCTGAGTAACTCGTCCTAGGGCCCATTTCAGTGGAGGAAGATTATCTTTTTTAATGACAACCAGGGTGCCAACTTTAAGATTTTCACGCTTGTTCTTCCATTTCGTACGAATCTGCAATTCGGACACAAACTCCTTTGACCTTGATGTTGACATCCAGCAAACTTGGTTCTGACATAGCGATTAAAGGTTGTCCAATAAGTAAATATGCAGGAGTGAGAGGTAACATATTGCTATTATCACTAGACAATTGGGTAAGTGAACGGGAATTTAAACATGCTTCTACCTGATCTAGAAATGTAATCATTTCTTCATAATTAAGTAATACGTTGCCTACAACTCGCTTTAAATGATACTTTACTAACTTAATCCCGGCCTCCCAAATTCCACCAAATTGTGGAGCTTTGGGAGGAATAAACTTTCATAAAATGCCGTCCTTAGAAGCAGCTTCAATTATAGAATTTTCCTGCTTGCTTAAAAACTGACCAAGTTGAATGAGTTCATTATTAGCGCCAACAAACGCAGTGCCATTGTCCGAATATATAGTTTCTCTAATACCACGTCTAGATATGAAACGTCTTAATGCTCCTAAGAAGGATTCCGAAGTCAAATCTCCCACAAGTTCGATATGTACTGCCTTAGATACAAAACATCTAAACAAGCAAATATAAGCTTTAATGACCTTATAGCCTCTCAGTTTACGATCTTTTATTAGAATTGGCCCCGCGTAGTCCACGCCACTGACTAGAAATGGCCTGGATGGAGTTAAACGGTGCGCGGGTAAATTTCCCATTATATTATTTTCTATGACCGGCCTAACTTTAAAGCAAGGAATACATTTTGATAAAACCTTCCTAATCATGCGACGTCCAGAGATCGGCCAATATTTTTCTCGTAAGGAATTAAGCAAAAGTTGTGAACTAGCATGAAGTAATCGAATGTGCTCAAATCGGATTATTAATTCAGTTAGCAAATGATTATACGGTAAAATGATTGGATGTTGTTTATTAAAATTAAAATTTGAATGTTTTAATCGTCCACCCACACGTAATGCGCCGTCTTTATCTAAAAATGGGTTAGGATTTAAGATCTTACTATTTTTGTTGATTGGGTTCTAAGTGGACAAATTATTAATTTCCTGAGCATAAGATTGTGCTTGTGCCATTTTTATTAAACAAACAGTAGCTGCCTGTCTTTCCGCAGGTGTTAACGGTCCCGTTACTCTTTCACGTGACTCCTTGACTGCAGAATTATGTCTGAAACGTAAACAAAAACCTATTACGCCTTGCAATGTATAAAAAGAAGGAAAACGTTCAAATATATTAAAATCCATTTTAATTAGTAGTGGATATTGGGACTTCTAGAACAAAGAGATTTGCTGCCGTTGATTGTAGCGTTATCATGTATATTTCTGAGAATTTGGTGTGATAAATGTGGACATTCTTTGTAACAATTGCAATAATCTGTGATAACACATGTAAATGTGTGATAATTATTTGACCATTTTAATAGCTGGGGATTCTAACACAATGAAATCATTGTATGAAAAAATCGAGGTCAGATATACGTGGGGCGTCTGGCACAAAATGCTGCCATAGCAAAAACGACCATAGGGCTACTAGAACAGCGCATTGTATAACAATATCTGTGTTTAGCTGTGCATTTTATTATTGAGTATAATGCATTTATATGATGCAAGTGCTGAGGTAACAAAAAATAAAAAATAAAGAAACTGCATGAGATAATAGTTGAAGAATTATACTCATTTTACAATTGTGCTCCTATCGAAAAGGTTAGAATATAAGAACAGTTGAATTACTTGATTCTAAAAAGAAAAATCTGGTGAGTATATTATCAAAATATTTAAATAAAATAAACATCATTTTTCATTTTTTTTTATTTATTTTTTATTAATTCCTGTTTTCTATAATATAGAAATAAAATGGGCTCTCTTTCAAGTCATCTTCTCGATGCCGATTTGATTGCTTTTGATTTCATGGTGAGTCAGAATAACGCACCACAATCACACCGTCAACAACAACAACAACAGCATCCTCAAACGACACCATCATCATCTAAACGTAAGAGATCCGCCAACAAAAAATCTTCTGCTAGTGCTTCAACACCGGGAGTGCAAAGAGGAAAACAAATCCGAATTGATCCGCCAACAAAAAATATTGAAGCCAAGGTGGATGATGGGTTTGAAAATTTGTTTGCGGATGTTGGAGCCAAGGAAACGCCATTAACTTCAGCAATGACGCGAAAACTCAATGGAGGGGTCATCACCGTAACAGCACCAGCTTCTCGAAATGCTACACATCTCGTGAAAATTGATATCTATGATGTCAATGATATCAGCGGAAAAGCGGCGAGTGAAATATGGAAATACAGCATTATCCGATCTAAAGTGTTTGTGGATAAGAAAGAAAACGATGTGGTTTTTGACACAATTAATTCTATTACACTTGACCTGGCTAAAGAGATGAAAGAAACTAAGGGATCGGAATCCAAATTTATGAAATATCAACAATAATATTAATATGTAATAATAATACTTTATGATAATAAATACAATTTTATGTTTTATATATATTTTTTTTGTTTACATCACATTATTATATATTTAACTTACCTATATTATTTTAATACTAATAAAAGTTTATTTACTAAAATAAAATTAAATCAAAGTTGAACAATAATGAGTTTATTAAAAGTGTATAATAACATTTCGTTAAAATGTTACATGTTAAATATTTTAATTTACATAATCTGATTATTATATATCGATTATTATTTAACTTACTTTTTTTTTAATATCTATAAAAAATGTGTTAACAATAATAGAAAACTAAAAAAAAAAAAAATCATTTGTGACATTTATTTATTCCGAATTGATCAAAAACAAAAAAAATATTTATACAATTTGTTTGTGTAGACTGATGATCTGAAATAAAAATTAACGCTAGGAAAGTTTAAAAGAAAAAAAATTAACAACTTACCAAATTCTTAATGCTGTCACCATAATTAAATGGTAGCCGCAATGGCCACCCATGTTTACGCACCTCTCCAGGATGCGGCGGGGTGTGCCACCACAAGGATTTACACCCATCATTAATACGATGGAGTAGCGCTAAAAAAATTAAACAAACTTAATACTTACAATTAATAAAACCAGTTTTAATTTCTTGGACAATTTCGTGCCCCAAGATTTAAAACAACATTGCTTGACACATCAACATTGCAATGTAACACATATTTTAATATAAAATTTCACATCACTTTGGTTTTATTTTATTTTTTTTATTATGAAGAACTTACTCTCAGTGGTGGTGGCAGCACGTTGGCAACATACTGTCGCAAGATACCTTCTAGAAAATAATAAAAATTAATAATATTATCATTTAAAAAAAAAATAAATAAATAAATAAAACTTACCCATGTTAAAGTGCTGAACAAAGATTTAAAACTGAATCAATAGTGAAGAATATTTCGTAATGTTGCAACACAATTTTGAATGCACTAACAAAAAAAAAAAAAATGTTTAATATATTAAAACGATATCATATCTATTTAGCGGATAAAAATATATTTCAGAAATCTTATTTTTATGAGATGTGAATGTTTATTAAAAAAGCGCATTAAGCATTTTATGCGTTGATACGAGGCCTACGTTATTTACAGGCCGGAATCTGAATAATAAATAAGGCTGTGACGTCACGAGCGGAGGCAAAGCTAATATTTTAAAAAATATATTTAAATTAACACCATACAGAAACAAAAAATTCTAATTTTTGGACTAGATTGTGTCATCTATAAGGAACATTTGGACATACATTACATGTAGAGGAAACTGTTTGATAATTTTTTAATAATAATTTAAAGTTGTAAAAACATGTTTTTTGATCTATACGCGCGTCTGTATCGAAAATAAAACGATATAGCAAAAAAGTATAGAAATATTTTTTATAAAGCATAAAATTTGCTACAAAATTTTAGTGAGACCTTCCAACTCTTCTTAGTGGTTTAGACAAGAAAGACGTTTGAATAAGCGTTTAGTTTTTTAAAAAAACAATCATCAAGTCGCTTAGATTCAATATGAATACCTGTAAGAAGTTAGCCCCAAAACTCAGCCCTAAAATCTTAAATTATTTATAACTTTCTTGTTAAGCTAGCTACAGATCTGAACTATACCTTTTTGGAAAGCTGACAACAAGGACTAAATATAAAAGTATCAGAAATGACCATGAAGCAATTATAAATCGCTTTTTTTTATAATTAAAGTTATTAAAACCGGACATTTGCTATAATTAATAGGTGACTTGTTTTTTTAATTTTTTTTTAACATTTGTGTATTCGGCGATAGATAAACTTTCGGAAACAGTTAAAATGCTTATCCTGTGTTTAGTATTAACCGAGATATCATCAAAAATGCGATAAAATTTGTTATTATTTCAATGTAATCGGACATTCTGAATAATATTTATTTCAAAAGCCATTTACAAAAAAAAATTACAAATTACAATAGAAGAATAATGCTAAATTCAAAATCCGTTAAATTTATCATTCTACTCCAACTAATAAAAAAGTTATTAGCAATCGGACATTTCCAGCCCCAAAACTTATAATTATTAATTATTTTTTTTTATTAATTGTCGGATTTTATTCAACGAGGTGTCATTTGATAGATATTGACAAGTAGAATCCAAATTCGTAACAAGTATTATTGTGAGAGAATTTTTACACGAGTTATTAGCAATCGGACATTTCCAGCCCCAAAACTTATAATTATAAATTAATTTTTTTATTAATTGTCGGATTTTATTCAACGAGGTGTCATTTGATAGATATTGACGAGTAGAATCCAAATTCGTAAAAAGTATTATTGTGAGATGTTTTTTACACGAGATACTAGCAATCGGACATTTCCAGCCCCAAAACTTATAATTATTAATTAATTTTTTTTTATTAATTGTCGGATTTTATTCAACGAGGTGTCATTTGATAGATATTGACAAGTAGAATCCAAATTCGTACAAGTATTATTGTGAGAGAATTTTTACATGAGTTATTAGCAATCGGACATTTCCAGCCCCAAAACTTATAATTATAAATTAATTTTTTTATTAATTGTCGGATTTTATTCAACGAGGTGTCATTTGATAGATATTGACGAGTAGAATCCAAATTCGTAACAAGTATTATTGTGAGAGAATTTTTACATGAGATACTAGCAATCGGACATTTCCAGCCCCAAAACTTATAATTATTAATTAATTTTTTTTTATTAATTGTCGGATTTTATTCAACCAGGTGTCATTTGATAGATATTGACAAGTAGAATCCAAATTCGTACAAGTATTATTGTGAGAGAATTTTTACATGAGTTATTAGCAATCGGACATTTCCAGCCCCAAAACTTATAATTATAAATTAATTTTTTTATTAATTGTCGGATTTTATTCAACGAGGTGTCATTTGATAGATATTGACGAGAATTTTTACATGAGTTATTAGCAATCGGACATTTCCAGCCCCAAAACTTATAATTTTAAATTAATTTTTTTATTAATTGTCGGATTTTATTCAACGAGGTGTCATTTGATAGATATTGACAAGTAGAATCCAAATTCGTAACAAGTATTATTGTGAGAGAATTTTTACATGAGTTATTAGCAATCGGACATTTCCAGCCCCAAAACTTATAATTTTTATTAATTGTCGGATTTTATTCAACGAGGTGTCATTTGATAGATATTGACGAGTAGAATCCAAATTCGTAAAAAGTATTATTGTGAGATGTTTTTTACACGAGATACTAGCAATCGGACATTTCCAGCCCCAAAACTTATAATTATTAATTAATTTTTTTTTATTAATTGTCGGAGTTTTTTAAACAACGAGGTGTCATTTGATAGATATTGACAAGTAGAATCCAAATTCGTAACAAGTATTATTGTGAGAGAATTTTTACATGAGTTATTAGCAATCGGACATTTCCAGCCCCAAAACTTATAATTATTAATTAATTTTTTTTTATTAATTGTCGGATTTTATTCAACGAGGTGTCATTTGATAGATATTGACAAGTAGAATCCAAATTCGTAACAAGTATTATTGTGAGAGAATTTTTACATGAGTTATTACCAATCGGACATTTCCAGCCCCAAAACTTATAATTTTTATTAATTGTCGGATTTTATTCAACGAGGTGTCATTTGATAGATATTGACGAGTAGAATCCAAATTCGTAAAAAGTATTATTGTGAGATGTTTTTTACACGAGATACTAGCAATCGGACATTTCCAGCCCCAAAACTTATAATTATTAATTATTTTTTTTTTATTAATTGTCGGATTTTATTCAACGAGGTGTCATTTGATAGATATTGACAAGTAGAATCCAAATTCGTACAAGTATTATTGTGAGAGAATTTTTACATGAGTTATTAGCAATCCGACATTTCCAGCCCCAAAACTTATAATTATAAATTATTTTTTTTATTAATTGTCGGATTTTATTCAACGAGGTGTCATTTGATAGATATTGACGAGTAGAATCCAAATTCGTAAAAAGTATTATTGTGAGATGTTTTTTACACGAGATGCTAGCAATCGGACATTTCCAGCCCCAAAACTTATAATTATTAATTAATTTTTTTTTATTAATTGTCGGATTTTATTCAACGAGGTGTCATTTGATAGATATTGACAAGTAGAATCCAAATTCGTACAAGTATTATTGTGAGAGAATTTTTACATGAGTTATTAGCAATCCGACATTTCCAGCCCCAAAACTTATAATTATAAATTAATTTTTTTATTAATTGTCGGATTTTATTCAACGAGGTGTCATTTGATAGATATTGACGAGAATTTTTACATGAGTTATTAGCAATCGGACATTTCCAGCCCCAAAACTTATAATTTTAAATTAATTTTTTTATTAATTGTCGGATTTTATTCAACGAGGTGTCATTTGATAGATATTGACAAGTAGAATCCAAATTCGTAACAAGTATTATTGTGAGAGAATTTTTACACGAGTTATTAGCAATCGGACATTTCCAGCCCCAAAACTTATAATTATAAATTAATTTTTTTATTAATTGTCGGATTTTATTCAACGAGGTGTCATTTGATAGATATTGACGAGAATTTTTACATGAGTTATTAGCAATCGGACATTTCCAGCCCCAAAACTTATAATTTTAAATTAATTTTTTTATTAATTGTCGGATTTTATTCAACGAGGTATCATTTGATAGATATTGACAAGTAGAATCCAAATTCGTAACAAGTATTATTGTGAGAGAATTTTTACATGAGTTATTACCAATCGGACATTTCCAGCCCCAAAACTTATAATTTTTATTAATTGTCGGATTTTATTCAACGAGGTGTCATTTGATAGATATTGACGAGTAGAATCCAAATTCGTAAAAAGTATTATTGTGAGATGTTTTTTACACGAGATACTAGCAATCGGACATTTCCAGCCCCAAAACTTATAATTATTAATTATTTTTTTTTATTAATTGTCGGATTTTATTCAACGAGGTGTCATTTGATAGATATTGACAAGTAGAATCCAAATTCGTAACAAGTATTATTGTGAGAGAATTTTTACACGAGTTATTAGCAATCGGACATTTCCAGCCCCAAAACTTATAATTATAAATTAATTTCTTTTTATTAATTGTCGGATTTTATTCAACGAGGTGTCATTTGATAGATAAATATTTTACGCCGTAAAATTTCAATCGGCTTGAAATTCAAGTGGCTTGACTTGACTAATCCTAAGGTGTTTATTCCGCTCTTATTTGAAGCGGATTTGTCAATATACTTTAAATTCGTAAAAAGAGATGGTCGAAAGAGCTAACTTCACGAGTATATTTTTCTCTGTCATGTTGACATATCTACTCTTCCTACATTACTTTTAAATAAATTGTTAGTAATTGAGTTGTAGTTGTATAGTTGTACGGCACATTTTCATTAAAAAATGATGAAAAAAGCGAAAATTAAAGCTGTTATGATTTCTGCAGTATTATATTAAGCTTTTATGTCTTAATATGTAAGAATGATATTAATGCTTTATTATATTTGAAATGGGGAAAGGAAAAAAGACAAAAACAAGAGTTGATAATAACGTAAGAAATTAAAAATATACCAAAAATACTGTGAAATTTACTTTTTTAAACATTTTAGGTCATTGCCATTCCAAATATTTCTTTTTTTATTGTGTACATAACTAATTAGTTAAAAAACAAGTATCACAAACTCACAAGTTTTATATTAATTTTATAATAAAGTTTTATATACAAGTAACCACACAAGTATCGCTAAACAAATTTTAGGTTATTATACTTTTCATTTCATAACATATGAATGTAGACAGAAATGAAGTTAGCTTTATTGTTTGTGGCGCATGTCATTTTCAATTCAATCCTGTTTCTGCCGTGTAAAAAGTTCAAGTCAATCTGCTTAGTCAAGTCAAGCTAGCAATTTCAAGCCGCTTGACTTTTTCAATTCAATCGGCTTGAAAATCCAATCCGCACGTTTACACCGTATATTTGAATCCGACTTCCAGTTCAATCCAGTTTCAAGCCGATTGAAATCATACGGCGTAAACGTAGTCATTTAGAATATAGTGGACCAAATAAGTTGAAAAAGTTTGTTCGCAACAACCTAGATTTAAAAAAAATGGTCAATTTGAAATTCTGCGTTGTGATTGGTCAACTTCAATGGTCCATAACTTGAGCACTATCATACCCTGACATTTTTTTCTAACACTGTTGGTCTTAGAATGTTGTCCGGGATCTTCAGTTTACGGGTCCTCCACCTGTTCTGAATCACCCTGTATATGTAGGTATTTACTATATCATAACAACATACAACTTTGTCTAATAAACTTTGGTAATAACTATAAATCTAATAAACTTTTATAAAAAAAATACTAATTTCTAAAAATAAAGTAAAACATAACATAATAAAAATAATAAAATGGGTTTATATAAGTATGAGACTGTTTTAGCTTGAACAGTTTGATTTACAAATTTCACATTCAAAATTACGTTGGCTCGATTTTGGCTCGATTCCTGCATTGTCGATATTTAATTTTAAACATTGAACATGGTACTGTTTCTCACAAATGACACATTTTATTTCCAAATTTTGACTATCCCCACAAAATATGCAGAATGGTGGCTCAGTGTTTGTATGAATGTAATTAACAATTTGTTGGTAAATAAGTAAACGATAATCAACAGGAGAAAACTGTGGTACGTTGGTTAGGTTTGGGTTATTCAAAATTGTCTCAGCAAAAAATATAACAAAAATTCCACAATTATGACTATCTTTTTGTAACGGAACTGACATATCGATAACATTTTTGTTACTGTTTTTAAATAGTAATTCAACTTTTTTTAATATGCATTCTGATTTTAGTGAATCTAAAATAAAAACACTTTTGTTATTTACATATAACAAGATCCAATGATTGTCTATATGAAGTGGTGCGATTGAGGGCATATTACTTTCAGCTTTTTCTAAATTTTGTTTCAGACTGCTTATGGTTTGACTTAAGACGAGCGTTTGGTAACGCCCATTTAGAACAAGTGGGTAAAGAAGGTGGTTGTCCGGAGCTACTTCAAAAGATTTCTTCTAGAATGCGCTGTGTGCTTCGTTTGCCACACAATGTTACATTTATTTTTATAAAGCGGTATCTGTTGAGGAAAATTAATAACGTATATTTCATGCCCAAAGAAATCTATCGTCTAACATTTTTAGCATATTACAATCGCAACAAAAAATACATATATGCTTCTGCATAATAATAGTACATCTCTATTCTTTGTTTTATACCAAATCGAAAAAGGATAGAGATTTTAAAGTATTGATTTATTTATTTATTTTAATCAATACTTTAAAAGTCAAATAAACGTTTACATCTAATCTTATATAAAAAAAACTATATACAATTTCTAAGCCTGATGATGAGTTTATAAAAACTCGAAACACTATTGCAAAAAACGTTTTATTTATTAATTTAATAAATATTATTTAAATTGTGGAGAGACATCAATTTTACTTTTCTCGTAGAGGAAGTATTGTATTCATGATTTTTTTTTCCAAATTTCACTTTTTTCTACTTTATAGAATGCGTTGATTACGAAAATCCTATTGACTAATTTCCGTCTGTCGGTCTGTCTGTCGGTCTGTTCGATTCTTTAAACCGCTATATTTCGGCATCTACTGACCTGATTAAAGCAAAATTTGCGTCTTTTTTTCTACCTGCCCATTGATTAAGTCAATGCAAAAAAAGTTAGGAAATTCTCAAGGACCTACGCATTATTGGCCAAAAACATGCCAAAAACAGCAAAATCGGTGCATCCACTTAATCTTCTAAAGTTGCAAACTGATTTTGATCAAACATTGAACATGTGTTTTGTGTATACCCCAAGTGGTGAATGCTTTCAAAAAATCTGGAGTTTCTTTAAGGGTTGACTTTTTATTAAGGATTGAAGGGTCAAAAAGTTGTCAAAATGCATAATTCGTAACGTGAATACCTGCCAGGAGAAACATTTTATTTGAACCAAATTTGGCATACATATTAGGAAAACATTGAAGAAAATGCTGGTAAAAATTTCATCCTCTAAAAATAAACCCTTGTGGCCTGTTGGTCCTTTAAATTATTTGTTCGAAAATTCACGGTGTTTTGATCCGTATATGTCAGCATAACCCACCATTTTCCATCAGTAATTTTCTATATATTTACATAATGAGTGATTCAAAATAATTTACGACCCTAACTACACACCCCCACCCCCAAATATACAGTTTGAGTCATTTGAATTGGATTTTTTTCATATTATATTTCTACTATACATTTAAAGCAAATTTACGAATAATCTAATTAAAAATAATATGCGACCCTTATTTTACAACATCAATCCTTAATATACCCTTTACAGTCAAAAGGCTCGGATTTCTTCTAAACTTGGATTCCAGTAGTAATTTTATAACTTATTTAACTTATCATTATTTAGTTAATTTAATTGAAATTAGGGTAGGTCCTACATTTTACAAATATAACCCTTAATGCACCACTTACAGTTTGATTTGTCAGATTTTTTTCAAATTTGTTTTCTAATAATAAATTGAAATATAATTTTAACTAGTTTATTCAAAAATAGGGTAGAATCCTCAATTCATGTTTTTAATCCTTAACACACCCCTTACACTGATAGTGCTAGGATTTACTTCAAACATTGATTTATATTGGTAATTTTAAATCTAGCTTCAAATAGTTTCATTAAATTAGAGTACCTACAACAAATTTGTCACTTTTTAATTTTTTCATACACACGTTTCAACTTTATCGATTAAATTTTATTGGTAAATAATGAAAGAAGGGCTCCAAAACGTGCAAAACAGTTTGGCAATACTTTAATTAGATTTACAGTCTTTATTAAGAAATACGAAACACAAGGAGAACATTCAACGTCTTTCAACGAACAGAACAGGAAGGTTACAACTGTTACATATAAATTGCCGCTAGGCGGCTACTCGTACATATCGCTTAAGGCTCGTTCATATGTTGCGACGTTAACACGCGCTAAACTACATCAATACTTCCACCGTTTAAGCGTGTCAAGTATATTCATGCTAATACACAATTTCTTAAAACGCTCATTTGGCAAAGCCTTAGTAAATATGTCAGCCTTTTGATATTCGGAAGGAATATATTCTAAGGCTATTTCTTTATCTTCAACCTTTTCCCTAATGTGGTGATATCGAATATCGATATGTTTGGTGCGTTTGTGAAATTCTGGATTTTTAACCAGTCTTATTGCACTCTGATTATCTACAAAAATGGTTGTTGGACCAACACATGGATATTCGATATCTCTCAACAATTTTCGCAACCATGTTGCCTCCTTTGCTGCAGCTGATGCTGCTACATATTCAGACTCAGTCGTACTCAAGGTTACATGTTTTTGTCTTTGAGAACACCAGGTAACTGGTCCATTCGCCAACTCAAAAATATAACCCGTAGTTGACCTTCTTGTCTCTATATCACTTGCAAAATCAGCATCTGCATATCCAATCAATTTCTGTAAGTTTTCATTTTTATAGTATTCTATACCATAATCACTAGTTCCTACAAGATACGATAGTATTCGCTTGACAGCACGCCAATGCTCATTATTATGCTTGTTCAAATATTTGCTTACAGAATTCACCGAGTATGCGATGTCTGGACGTGACACTACAGCCAAAAACATCAATGAGCCAACTACTTCTCTATATGGTACATTATTTAACTCAAGTTCTCCATCACCTACTGGATGCAATACAGTATGAGGATCAAAAGGCACACTAACAGGTTTAGCTTCATTCATACGAAATTTACTCAATATACGACGTACATAAGCACTTTGATGAATATAAATAGATTTTCTCACCCTGTCTCTCTCAATCTGCATTCCAACATACATACTTGAATCACCTATTGTAATCTTAAATTTACTACTCAAATACTCAATTACAGATTTTACAATTTTTTGTGATTTGGCCGCAATCAAGCCATCGTCTACAAACAATGCTAAATACACAACAGAATTTTCAACATTACCAACGAAAATACATTTATCTGCTTCTATTTCCTTGAAATCAAACTCGTTTAAAAATTCACAAAATTTTTTATTCCAGCACCTGGACGCTTGCTTTAACCCGTAAAGAGACTTTTTTAGACGACACACAATATTTTTACTCGCACATTCACTTGATTTATCAACTTTTACACCGTCTGGCAGTTCCATGTAGATTTCCTCCTGCAGTTCTCCTAGCAGGAACGCTGTCTGCACATCAAATTGGGCGAGCTCGAGATCTTCCTCTGCTACTATTGCTAGCAATACTCTTAGTGAATCATATCTCACAACTGATGCAAAGGTGTCAGTGAAATCTACTCCTTTCAGTTGCAAAAAACCACGAGCACACAACCGGGCTTTGTATCTGCATATATTGCCTTCCGGGTCTTTCATAAGTTTGAAAACCCATTTTGAGTCGATCGTCTTCGTTCCCAATTTCTTTTCAACCAGAGACCAAGTTTCATTCTCGCGGTGGGCTTCTAATTCAGTGTCAATAGCATTTTTCCACTGTGATGCTTCATGACTGTTCATCGCCTCAGAATACGAAGTCGGTAAAAGAAATTCAGCTACATTTGATTCGTAACGATATCGACTTGGACGCTTCAGATTGCTTCGATCTCTCAAATTTCGGTCTTGCTCATTATTTTCTTGTGGTTCTTCTATTTCAGTTGATACAGAAGCTTCATCTCCGTTTTCTTCTATTTCGCCAACATCGTTTGCTTGCTGACTCTGTTCATCAAAGTTGACTAAAGTCACTCCAGCATCATCTTGACTGACGCTCTCCAACAATGCAGTTTTTCCAATTTTTTCATTGAAAACAACATCACGCGACACTGACACTTTTCTTGTCGTCGGGTCGTATACTCGATAATTCGACGATTCATTGTCGTACCCCACAAGCAACATTCTTTTTGCTCGTACATCAAATTTGGTTGACAGTTGCTTTGGAACATGCACATATGCTTCGGAACCAAATATGCGTAAATGCTCCAGGTTCGGTTTCTTACCAATCCATCGTTCGTATGGCGTCTGTTCACCCCGTGAACTTGATGAACCCGATCGATTCATTAAATAAACCATTGTATACACAGCCTCAGCCCATAGTGAGATTGGAAGACCTTTTGCATGGATCATCGTTCTGGCGCCTTCGATAATTGTCCGATTATCACGTTCTGCTTTTCCGTTTTGTTCCGGAGTGTACGGTGCTGTGGTCTCTCTTTTTATGCCACGAGATTTGAGATAATCACTCATTTGATTATTGACAAATTCCCGTCCATTGTCCGAACGTAGTACTCTCAGTACTCTGCCACATTTGTTCTCTAATAATTTGTCAAATGCTTTAAATTGATCATATACATCGCTCTTATGCTTTAAAAAGTATACATATCTAAAGCTCGTTGCGTCATCTTTAAATGTCAACATGTATCTTGCACCACCAATGCTTTCCGTTGTCATTGGTCCGCACACATCTGTGTGTATAACCTCACCTGGTTCAGTGGGTGCTCGATCGCGATGTGTGTTAAACATCTTTCGATGGGATTTACCGATTTGACATGAGTCACAAAATAGTTTGTTCTGGTTAGATACATTTACACCATGCACAAGATTTTTCTTAACTAGTTCAGTCAACCTGCGCTCGTTCAAGTGTCCAAGACGTTCGTGCCACACTTGGAAATTTACCATTGACACATTTGCTTCGATCGATTTCTGTTTGGTGTCTGTTTGGAATAGCATTCGATAGATTTCGTTTTGTTGTTTCACCCCCAAAGCCAAAATTTCGTTATCCTTTGAGATACTGACAAATTTATTTTTGAAGTTCACTTCATAATTCCTTGAAGTGCATACTCCAACCGAAAATAGGTTCTTCTTAATTTTTGGTACGTACAAAACATTTTCTATCTTACCTTGTCTCCAAGCATCATCGACATATTTATTAATCAAAATTGTACCTTCGCCAACAATATCGCACTCCTGGTTGTCGCCCAAGAGAATTGTCCCAGCATCTGTTAACTGTCGATATTCGGTAAACCAATCTTTTCGAAAAGTTATGTGTCTCGACGCTCCACTATCAGTAATCCAAACATCTGCTTGATCTTTCTTCAACGTTTCGTCTACGATCTGATCCAAAAGTTCCAAACTTTTCTTCTTTGTCGACCTATGACATGGTTGTGCTTGGTCTGCCACAAATGCGCAATCACGAGATTCACTTCCACCGTCACGTGAATCACTTCCGTTATCGCGTTTCCTTCCCCAATTACTTTTGCAATCGCGAGCGAAGTGTCCCCGTTTTTTGCACTTGAAACACTCGACGTTTCTTCGATCTGTAGGTTTTCGCGTTTTCACAGCACTATTATTTTTAAAAGCCGAAAATGCACCGGCTGGTTCACTGTCTTCCGTTAATCGTGCTTCTTCTCTGATGAGACGTTCTTGCAGATTTTCTATGGTCTGCCGATTTGGATCCACACTGTCCCACGCTGTTTGGAGAGTAGCATATTTTGTCGATAAGCTCGCAAGCACTTTTGACATGACCGTTGTGTCTGTCACCGTTTCCCCCACGTCCAGCAATTGTGCGGCCATATTCTGCACTTTTGCGATGTGTTGAATGATCGAGTCTCCCGGAGACATGCGATATTCGTGGAATTTCCTCATAAGTGCGAGCTTATTCGATGCAGATTTCTGTTCATGTATGCTGACTAACTTGTCCCACATTTGTTTCGCTGTAACACATACGAGCAATGGTTCTAATTGTACATACTCGATTGAAGACGATATCAGGAACATGGCCCGCGCGTTGTCCTTGTCCCAAACTTTTCGGTCAGCTCGATTTGCGTTGGATGGCATTTCTCTTTCGCCGTTGACCACATCTTGAATTCCATGAGCTATAAACAGCATGTTTATCTGGAATTTCCATCCTTGGAAGTTCGTTCCATTAAACTTTGTAACACTGCGCGTTGTCAATTCGTCTGACATTTTTCAACGTTTTGTTCACACACACAGCAAAAATGGCTACCGCGCCGATTTCACTTTGCCAAACTTGCTTTCCCGTTCACTCACCCAGACACCGTGCCTGGGCCCATAACCTATTGGTAAATAATGAAAGAAGGGCTCCAAAACGTGCAAAACAGTTTGGCAATACTTTAATTAGATTTACAGTCTTTATTAAGAAATACGAAACACAAGGAGAACATTCAACGTCTTTCAACGAACAGAACAGGAAGGTTACAACTGTTACATATAAATTGCCGCTAGGCGGCTACTCGTACATATCGCTTAAGGCTCGTTCATATGTTGCGACGTTAACACGCGCTAAACTACATCAATAAATTTGTTTCAAATTTGGTTCCTAGTTAAAATTTAAAAAGCATTTTTAGATAACCCGATAAATTTTTTTCAATAAAAGATGCCTCAAAATTCTAAAAATTCGAATAACAAATTTTAACATAGCAACGAGAGAAGTACTGTGGAATCTCATTTCCAGCGAATTTTTTAATAAATTATAAATAACTTCACTTGAAGAAATGGACCAACTACTACTGGTATTGTTTCCAGCCTTGGGGTGTAAAATTAAACGGACAATAAGGAGCATCGCAGTACCGATATAATCGACACACAGTATGAAAAAATGCTAAAAACCAAAGAAAAGTAAGATTGCATCATACTGGTACCATATATAATTTATATACATTATATTTGCTGGTACTATTGATTCCCAAAAAATTTCTTGTAATGACCTTTCTTAATAATGAGTATTTTTCAATAATTTTTATTGTTTATACCTTCACGGCCCAATATTCAATTTTTTACCCAATTTTTTTTATATTATTTAATTTTTCACCTCAATACTGGAAACCATCTTTAAATTCATAAATATTGTCCTGGGTTACTTAATTTAAAAACGCTTAGCACTATAGTAATATAAAAAGTACAGGATTATTTATTTATCTGCATCGTGTCTTGAAAATTATTATACATAATATCAATTATAAAATTAAAAAAAAAAACAGAATTTAAATAATGTTTGGCACAACTCAATGTCACTTTTAAATTACTATAAAGTCATGTGATAATTTTAACTAAAGTATACAGAAAAGTATATATAAAAATAGGAAACCAATCTTGTAGTTTACGTTATATTTTGATTTCCAATCCTATATCGTAAACGTCCGGAACTCTCGAGTCCTGTTACTCGACGTCCCGACTTAACACGTGCTATATATGAGCAAGAACAATTTTGCAATTGTAAAGTGGTGGATATTTTTCATTGTTTATAACAATTATTTGAGAGTGTTTTCGTTTCGTTTGTGTTCTTTGAGTGTTTGAGTGTTTCCTACAAATAAATAAACACAATGGGTCGTGCTCGTTTGCACGGAAGACGTCCTCATAAAAAGAACAAAAAATCCAACTTAGCAGCGCAATTAACATGGGCAAAAAGATTGGCTAATGCGACCAGGTAAGTGACATTTCAATTAAAAACGTGATATCATTTGAAAGAAGTTTACCCTATTATAAGGCCGGCGAAATATTTGCAACGCTGCCGCCGCGGCGAAGTCGCTTTTCATGTAAATCAGCAACATACTTGCGGCGTCGCCGTGCGGCGATGTGGCTCAAAAGTTGTTTATGGCACTATTGTAATGCCGAAATTATTGATTTCTTGTTGTCGTTCAGTGCCGTTGTATCAATATCATCTTTTATTTTTGTATTGGCTATTTTATTTTTTTAGTTGGATATTTTAGTACAAAATCAATTTTTTACTATTTTAGCCAAACATTTGCCTAATTTATAAACTAAAAAACCATTATTGGCTAATTTAGTTACGGAAATGAAAGTAAATATAATAGCCAATAATTATAGTTAGTTTATAAACTATTCTTATCGAGTGGCTAAAGTATTTACTTCTAGTTTAGTGTTACAAAATAGCTATCATTGATGGCTAGTCAATAATTATAGTATTATTATTAATAATAGTTTATTTATTGTCAATAAATAAACATTGTTTGAAATAACTTTTATAAATAAAACATAAATGTATGTTTTATATTCATAAATTGGTAAAATGTATTAAGTATAATACCTCATTAACACATTGAAAAGTACTAAAACAATAAATAACCTATTCTGTAAGCGTTTTGTTATCGTTTGACGGATGATTAAAAAAATAACGTTTTTTGCTCAGTTTGTAAATATAAACTTATTAATATAAATAAAATAATTTCTATTTTATAAGTTAACAGAAATAATTACTAATATTTGCACGCCGAAATGAATACCAATTTCACGTTGCTAAAACAATAAAGCTTACAATTTCAACTGAATTAGCCAAGGTCTCTTGGTTAGTTTGTATACTAACTAAAGATAATGGATATTTTATACCACTAAAATAAAAGTAAATACTTTAGCCAATCGAATCTAACTAGTTTACAAACTAGCCAGAAACGTGCAACTTGAGAGCGTGCAACTCTCTTTTATGAAGCATTTTTCAAAATTTTTCTTTTATGAAGCTAATTTCTAATGTAGAATTCGTTGTTAAACTCTGGCAGGCTAATTTAGAGACACCCTGTATATACCGCTTTATATACATACACATAGTATATTTTTACTTATCTCGTAGGAAAAGTATTGTAACCATGAAAAAGATTTTTTCTAATAGTCAGGGGCCTTTTGTAATTCCGTGGGCTATTTCGTGAAGGAAACAAGCGACCTGTTCCAACTTGTTTTTTAGAGTGTCCAGAATCTAAATCTCCAGATAGCTCTCTGAAAAATGATGCAGTGGCGTACAGGGAGAAAAAAGGGGTAAATTGTTACAAAAAATTATAAATGGTTTGTGTGCAAACTGAGATTTTTCAAAAAAAAAAAAAACAGTTTAATAATATATTTTGAACAATTTTAAACCAAATGGTGATCTCCAAATTTAAACAGAGGCGTGCAAAGGACACCGAAAAAAATTAATCTTCATCATCCGATGAATCAATGCATGAGTTTCTAATAATGTTAGCGCGCGTTTCTAATAATGTTAGCTGCTTCACATAAAGTTTTTATTTCTTCTTGCAAATCTTGGTTAGTATTTTGTTCAAGAACGCCTAATGCCGCATCGTTTGTTATTGCTAATGAAACCCGTTGTGATTCATTTTTCTTCTTAGAATTAGTAAACATAGATTGTAAGTGCGGAAGCTTCTCCAAAATTAAAACTTTCAATAATTTTCTGGAAAGTAAACGTTCTATCCGATTCATTTTTTAATATCTTTTTTATTTCTACGCCGCTGGTGTATGATCTATATGCACAAAGATATAATAATGTCACTTTTTTGTTATTTCTAAACTTCAATAAAAATACTTGGTAAAAAAATTCTGAATTTTGAATTTTAATATTAATTTTTTTTTAAGGCAGCTGTACGCCACTGACTATGTAAAACTTTTTGATGTAAAACCTTGGTATAAGAACATAGGGTAGAGCCACAACTTTTCTTAAATTGGTCGCTTATTGTCAGATTGACTCGCTAGCCGAGGATGAACACGACGTTTACCGAAGGTAAAAACGAACTGACATATGTTATTGTATTGATTTGATGGCATTTTTCATGTATTGCAGTAGTGCGCACTGAGTATATATCTATCTTGTTTTAACTTGTATTGATAACACAGGACAGAGATATACTTACTCTGCACCGGGGCACCAATTTAAAAACGCTATTAAATTTGACATTTGTATTTGAATTTGGTTATAATCACTTGGATTTACGTTTTGTGTATCGTTTTATTCGATTTAATCTACATATATATATAATACAAAAATGCCTCGTTGTGCAGTGAGAAAATGTAAAAACTATTATAAAAAAACCATCGGAAAAAGTATTAGTTATTTTAAGTTTCCAAGGAATAAGAACTTAATCCAGAAATGGCTCGATGCTTGTAATGTAGAAACAGTGAATCTTAAATATGGTAAGTATTTGTTAAACGATTGCTATTCAATAAATTTTTTTGAATGCCATGGTTGAATATAATCATGATCGAATGCTAGCAAATAGTAATAATTTTTAATTTTAATTTAGCCACTGTTTGTTCGGAACATTTTTCCGTTCATTGCTACAGACCTTTGGATCGCGTTGAAGTTTTGTTGACACCTTTATCTGGCATCCGCACATTGGTAGAAAATGCGATTCCAACACAGGCACTCACAATGCCAGATTCTAACAGGTTTGAAAATCAAACATTTTCAACGGATTCAACGGATTCGACTGAGCAGCTGACCGGGAATTTGACCGAAGATTTAACGCAATGTTCTGAAACTCGAGATGAATTTAATCAAGAAACACCAAGAACTATAGAGTTAGAACAACTATTGAAAGAAAAAACTGAGAAGTGTATGGAATTGGAAAACGAAGTATTGATGTTGAAAGAACGAGTTAAAGAATTGGAAGAAAAGATCAGCAAATCCAATGAAAACCTCGGAAAGATTTTCACCCCAACGCAGTTAATGCTAATTCATTCTCCAGTAAAGAAGGTGCATAAGTGGACTCCGGAAGATATTTCTAGTGCCATTTCGCTACGATGTTTAAGTGCAAAAGCCTACCGCTTTATGCAAGACAAGATGCATATACCTTTGCCAGCTAGATCTACGCTTGTTAGATGGGCATCCAAATTTAGTATGCAACCTGGGCTATTAACAGACGTAATGCCTATAATGAAGATTAGAGGCGAGTCCATGTCTACTTGTGAGAAATTGACTGTGCTTTGTTTCGATGAGGTTTATCTATCTGACCAAATTGAAATTGATAGAAGAAATCAGCAGAAAGTTGGACCTCATAAGACTGCTCAAGTTGGTTTAGCCAGAGGTCTTCTTAGTAAATGGAGACAACCAGTATATTATAATTTTGATCAACCTCTTACACCGAAGATAATTAAGGCTGTTGTTGATGAATTATACAAGAATAAATATGTCGTTGTGGCTATTGTTACTGATTTAGGGCCCACTAATTCTTCATTGTGGTCAAGTTTAAAGGTTGGAGTAAAGGAAACTGAAAATTGTTATATTAAACATCCTAGCAACAGCGATTTAAAAATATTTATATTTGCTGACGTTCCACATTTGATCAAGCTTGCTAGGAATCATTTATTCGATGATGGATTCTGTTTTGATGGAATGGTTATTAACAAGTCATGCCTCCAGAAATTGCTTTTACTGAATACCAAAGATATGAAAATTGCATTTAAAATATCACATTCTCATTTGACAGTAGAAGGTTCAGAAAGACAGAATGTAAAATTAGCAACACAAATATTTTCGGAATCAAATGCGAAAGCTCTGGAGTGGTGCGGCATGAACCATTTTATGGAAAATGAAAAATGGCAAGAAACTGCTAATGTATTGCGTCTCTTCAATAAATGGTTTGATGTATTTAATAGCAAAATGAAATATGGACAACACCCGGGTTTGAACGCATATGGAATGGATGTAGAACAACAGGATCAAATATTAAATGGCATGACTGAATTTATAAGAAAGTTAAGAGTCGGAAAACATAAGGGCATCATTCAGTTTCAAAAGGGAATTTTACGGACCAACAATGCATTGCCATCATTATTCCAACATTTACAGGAAACGTACAACATCGAAAGCGAAACTTTCAAAATTGAATACATATTCACATATCGCCTGAACCAAGACATTTTGGAGCAAATGTTTTCTTATTTACGATTAATGTGTGGAGCCAATTCTCATCCATCAGCCTTAAATTTCCGTTATCGTTTACGAAATTATGTTATGGGGAAGCATTCAAACGATATATTTTGTACTGGAAACACTGAAGGGAATTGTGATGAAACCTCTTTCTTAGCTACTCCGATAGACCTACCAGAAGTATCTGAAAAATTAATAAAACAAGGTTTAGCATTCTGCGAAGTTGAATCAACAGAATTAGATGACGTTATATTAGATATTGTGACTAATACTGGCGAGGATACTGGTAATGTGATGAATTTATAATCAATTTTATTGGTTCAAATATCTGAATAGTTGGGTTTGTACTAACATTTATGATGGAATTTGTGAAATTCAGATTTTGTTTTGTTTGATACTAATCAAATAAAAATCAAATCAATTTATCTACTAATATTTGTTTGTAATTTTTTTTTGTAGTAATGTGTATGTCCTGCTTTATCGTAAGTGAGAATTAAATATTGCTTGTTTTTTACAGTAGGTGATGGTTGCGCTTATTTTTTGTTTTTTTGCAGTTGAAATAACAAAACTCGATTTTTTTAATATATTTTTTGTCTGTTATTATCATTAGCTCTACGTTTACTGGATTTTGAAAATTCTATCGATCTAATGCAAGAATTTGATAAAACTGTTATTGAAGATGAAGGATTGAAATATATCGCAGGATATGTTGCATTTAGATTTCAACATAAATATGACTATTTATCTTCAGAAACAGGCCATTTTAATTCGAATAATATTCCAGATTGGATAGTTTTTAAATCTCGTGGGAAATTGAAATATCCTTCAGATCAATTAATAGAGACGTGCCGAATTTTAAATAGAATCTTTGAAAATCTTCACGGTGCTTCTTTGTCTAATGAGCCAATGATTTTCCAAAAGCTTGCAGATCGTGTTCAAGAAGCGATTAAAGAGAAATTTTATATTCCTATGGATGTTTTGCAATGTTTAAGTCGAACAAGGACTTATATCAGGTTAGGAGAACTAAACAAAAATCTTAAATCAAAAAAAAGAAAATACAATAGAAATGTGAAAAAAAGGAAGTTTATTTAAAAAATCCCACTTAAATCATATATAAGAAGTTATATGGAATTGTTGAAGGAGCTAAAATAGATGAAGCTTCTTACAATGTGAAAATATCAATCCAATTGTTGAAGGAGCTAAAATAGATGAAGCTTCTTACAATGTGAAAATATCAATCCAATTGTTGAAGGAGCTAAAATAGATGAAGCTTCTTACAATGTGAAAATATCAATCCAATTGTTGAAGGAGCTAAAATAGATGAAGTTTTTTGCAGTGTGAAAGAGTAAACGTTAGAGGTTCTATGGTGTAGGTCAGTAGGGGTTTTAGCGTTCACAAAGCGTTGGGTGTCCATGAGGATTTCCCCTACTCAAAAAAAAAAAAAAATATTACTAATTTTATATTTTTAGGTAATGTCAATTATAGGTAATTTATTAGGATATCTTTATTAGGTCATATTTATTGCAATGTGGATAATTATAAATTATTGTTTTTATATGGATAGATATTGGGTAAGAAAAAATTCCTAGATTATTTAAAACATTTTTATTGTCACACTCTTTTTTATAATAATTTTTTTAGGGCGGCCCCCTCGCTCCTGCCTCCCGGCTCTATGATTCCGACGTTTACTAAAAGTAAACTTATAAATATTGAAATATTTAAAAAATAAAAAATACCTCTGTTTATATGGCGGTCGCCATCTTTCGACGGCCGTACTCTGGATCCGTCCCCCGCGCCTCTGTCTGAAGCTGAAATTGTATAAATTGTATAATCTTTCATATTATAATTTAATGGAATAAACTTACCTTCCTTGTGGAGACCGACGTGGAGAGCGTTGTGGAGAGCGTCGTGTATAGCGTTGTGGAGAGCGTCGTGTATAGCGTTGTGGAGAGCGTCGTGTATAGCGTTGTGGAGAGCGTCGTGTATAGCGTTGTGGAGAGCTTCGTGTATAGCGTTGTGGAGAGCGTCGTGTATAGCGTTGTGGAGAGCGTCGTGTAGCTGTAGAGCGACGTGGAGAACGGACCCGGTTCCCGCGATGCGGTCTCTCAGTACAGCTGAAATTGTATAATTATAATTATGAAAATATAATATATAATAAACATAATGTTTAATTAATAAAAATATATATAATGTTTAATATAATAAACTTTATCTGTTCTATCTTACCCTCTATGTGGAGAGCGTCGTCGTGGAGACCCGATCCGCTCTCCAGGCCCACTTTGATTGGGCTCCGACTTCCTAAATAATCAAATAAATAATATAATAGTAGGTATATTGAATTATAATAATAAGCAAGACTTACCATCCGCGAACCGGCGCCCTCGCTTTACCAAATAGCCTATTTAAACAATTAATTAATAAAAATAATAAGTGATTAATTATTACAAATAAAATAAACTCACGTTCTCCGGCAACTATCCAAATTTGGAGGCGCCGGCTCCTCTTCGATTTTCGGTGGTCTAAAAAAATAATTACAATAAACTATTTATACATTAAATTTTACGATTATTACTTACGTGAATTGTTCGGTGTAGCTCATAATCTGCAAAAAATAACGTTTTAAATACACCACCAAAATAATTAATAAAAAGCAATAAAGTAATAAAAATAAATTAAATTAAAAACAAAACAATCACTTACTATTATTGGCACAATAACACACTGCAGAGGTTAGGAGCACCGTAAAGAAATTGCACACTTGTTCACATAGTTAAAGAAAACTATAATATACCGATATTTATTTAAAATTTCGCGGGCATGTTGTCATTTAGTTCGACTAAGGTTCGACTACGGTCGGCTACCTAGTCACTTTCTACTTCGGCTAATATGCGCGTGGCTCTACCCTATGTTCTTATACCATGTGTAAAACTATTCAAATTTAGAAGTTATAATTTCATAGAAAAAGTATAGCAAAAAGTTTACAGTAATTATGTAACACACTGTAAAAATAGTGATATTTTTTTAAATAAATGGGGGTTTTTGGTGCTTTTTGTACGCCTCTGCTTAAATTTGGAGATGCCCATTTAGTGCGCAATTGTTCAAAATATATTATTAAACTGTTTTTGTTTAAAAAACCGCAGTTAGCACAAACCGTTGACCATTTATAATTTTTTGTAACAATTTATCCCTTTTTACCCCCTGTACGCCACTGCATCATTTTTCAGAGAGCTATCTGGAGATTTAGATTCTGGACACTCTAAAAAACAAGTTGGAACAGGTCGCTTGCTTCCTTCACGAAATAGCCTACGGAATGGAATATTTCGACAGAAGAAACCTGACTATTACCTTCGCTGGATTTATTGTACTTTTATGATAGTGAGATATTTTATTAATTATCTCTTGATTTTTGTTAGGGAAGAACCAATGATTTTTGAAGATATTCCGAAACTTGAAACCGATTGGGATAATAAAGAAAACCTAAAACAGGAAACAAGTAAAGGATGTGAGAATTTGCAGACAAATGAAGATTACCCTTTGAACCAGAATTATGATAACAATATTAAAAAATATGAGGCTAAAACTTTCATTAAAAAAAGACCTCCATTAAAAGAACCATTTCAAATAATGTCACTTGATGAATATGAAGCAATTAACAATTATCCTTTAGAAATCGAGAATGAAATACCAGTTGAAGGTAACAGAATAGTTGAATTAACCTATGTGTTAGAAAAAACTATAAAACTTCAATTTAATCATTCAAAAACTTGCGATGGTAAACTGGAAATAATGAAAGAAACTCGTACTGGACTAGTTAGCAACGTTACCTTTGGTTGCAACAAATGCCGTGAAATATTTTTTTTGGACACAGAAAATCCTGCACGAGCGAAATCAACTATAAATGTTGGAGCAGTGTGGGGAACTTTAGCTGCAGGCAGTACCCATGGACATTTAGATGAGTCATTAAGTTGTATGGATATTCCTTCTATGCCTTCAGGAATGTTTTACAAAATTGAAAATGAATTAGAAAAGGTGAGTTAGATTTTTGAGTCATAGCATTTTTCTATGGCCTATACAGAAAAGTGTGTTCGTGCACTGGCAGAATTGAATAGAAAAATGTTGTTTGCCATTCATTAAGTATATCTGATCGAGCTGAAGCTAACTTTTATCAGAAAATTTGCTTCAGCTAACTTTTATCAGAAATACTATGTGCAACTCGTGGGGGCGAAGGAGATTCCAATCGCGAGTTTATTTACACGCTTGTGGAATATCCTTCGTCTTCCACATTTTGCACAATTTACAATTATTATGTATGCCTAGGAATGGAGAGGAGGTCTGTGGAAGTCAATGACTGCTGCAGGAGTACGAGAAAAAGAATATGCTATTTTAAAAGGACATCTCTGTATAGATGGAACTCCCTATATTACAGTATATGTTGACGGCTCTTGGAGTAAAAGATCCTATGGAACCAACTTTAATTCACTTTCTGGAATGGTAGGAATAATTGGACGACACACAGGAGAACTTTTATTTGCTGCCGTACGTAACAAGTTTTGTGCAATTTGTCAACGGGCTGAAAATAAAAATCAGGAATCAGAGCCGCATAAATGTTACAAAAACTGGAGAGGATCAGCTCCTGCGATGGAAGCTGATATGATTGTAGAAGGTTTTAATTCAAGCTTGGAAATGCACGGCGTGAAATATTGCAAATTTGTTGGAGATGGCGATTCAAGTGTATTTGCCAAAATTAAAGAGTTTGTGTCGTATGGCTATGATGTTAAAAAAGTAGAATGTACCAATCACGCTTTGAAGAATTATGGCAAACATTTACGTAAAATTAAAGCTGATACTACAATTGCTCTAAGAGGTAGAAAATTACTTAAAGAAACTACTATTAAATTGCTCACAAAAAGGGCAAAGTGTTCTATCTACGAGCATTCCAACGGAGAAGAAAGAAGTATCACGCAATTAAAAGAAGACTTACAATATGGATTAAATCACGTGTATGGTGACCATTCAAAATGTAGAATTGGTATTTGTAATACCGTTGGTGATCAAAACTACAGTAAAATGACCCAGCTTAAATCTACTTCAATATACAATCATTTATATGGGGCTCTTAATTTATTAGTAAGAAAAGCGCATCTGCTCATTGAAAATGAAAATAATAATAGAGCTGAAAGATTAATGAATATTGTCGCGCGGTTTACTATGGGAAAACGATTAAACCTCATTCAACGGGGTTCTTATGAAAGACGGGTTATCTTAGCTGGCATGAGATACAATAAGTCTTTTGCTTGGCCGATTAGCCCTTGGAAGGCAGTAACAGGTAGAAGTCCCGGAAAGAGCGCGAATGAAAGAGCGCGCCCAAAAGCAAAAACGTAGTATTTGTAAAAAATTAATTACTTCTCCAGAATCGACATCTAAGAAGTCTAATAAATTAAATAAAGACTACGGTCCTAATGCAGAACAGCCAGAAGAAGAACTTGAAACAGTTCAGATAGAATGTGACAGATTGTTAGAACAACTATGTGTCAATGAGGATGAAAGAAAAAACATTCAAGAAAATACTGTCGGTCAATTTGAAAATGATCTCTACAGACAGGAAAGACAATTTAGATTAACAGCTTCCTCATTTGGAAAAGTGTTAAAAAGAAGACCACAAACTAGTTGTCATAATATTGTCAAATCATGTCTTATAAGCGTTGACTTGCATACAGATGCTATTGATTACGGTATTGCTAAGGAAGTTGTAGCTGTTAAACTTTTTGAAAAGAAAATGAATCTAAAAGTAAAAAAGTCTGGATTCTGGATAGATTTGCAAAATGGATTTCTAGGAGCTTCTCCAGACGGCCTTGTTGAAGATGGCTCTATTTTGGAAATTAAGTGTATTTTTTTTAGGCCGGATGAACAAGTAAATACACTAGAACAAGCTATTGCTTTGAGAAAAACTCAAATGTGCTTGGAAAACACATCTGATGGAATTCGACTAAAACGCAAACATTCCTACTATTACCAAGTAAGAGCAAAATATAATAATCACATTTGTTACTAAAATTTATTTTATATTTATAGTTGCAAGGACAATTAAATATTACCAATACATCAAAGTGCTACTTTGTCGTGTATGTGAATGATAAAATTGACTTGTATGTTGAGGAAGTTTTTAGGGATATCAGATTTTGGGAAAAGGATATGTTACCTGAACTAACAAGATTTTACAAACAATGTATAGCTCCAGAAATCATTAGAGAAAACATAAAAAATCAGAAGAAATGTGTTGATCCTTCTTATATCTTGGATGCAATCAATTTATATAATGATAAGAAACAAAAAAAGCAATCAAGCATCAAGAACGCCGTTTCTAGCCCATCGTGACCAATGTCACCTCAGAGCCTTTTAGACATATTTTAATCATATGCGCATATTAATAATGTATTCATTTTAGAATTTTGCATTTTAGAATAGAAATACCGTAATGATGATCCAATAAATTACCGAAGGTGCTAAAAGTTAAAAATTGTGGAAAGAGCTGACATACATGGAGCACCAAACATACAAAGGAACGTGTTATGAGTGCAGACTCAAAAAAATGGTAGCACCAAACATACAAGGAAACATGTTATGAGTGCAGAGTCAAATAAATGGTAGCACCAAACACAGAGGAACGTGTTAAGAGTGCAGAGTCAAATAAATGGTAGCACCAAACACAGGAGAAGAATTATCAGTTTGGAAAGAAATTTAAAACAGCAACTTAAAATAAAAAAAAAAATTAAACTTCAATAGTTCTTGATTCATTTCACAAATTAGTAGTGATTTTTAATAAATATAAAAATCGTACACAAAGTTCTACTAAAAATAGTTTTATTTTGGCAGACTAGTTTCGATTATTTTAAATAATCATTCTCAATGCCATAAAAGATGAATTATGAATTAAATTGATTTTGTTTTGTTTTTGTTTTTGTTTTTTTTTTATGACATTTGTAATATCAATATATTACAAATGTCATAAAAAAAAAATATTAATATTACAAATATATATATATATATATATATATATATATATATATATCAATATTACAAATGTCATAAAAAAAAATATCAATTTAATTCATAATTCATCTTTTATGGCATTGAGAATGATTATTTAAAATAATCGAAACTAGTCTGCCAAAATAAAACTATTTTTAGTAAAACTTTGTGTACGATTTTTATATTTAAAAAAAAAATTTAATTTAAAAAAATTGTTTTTACAATTATTTTGTAAGCTCTTCCTCGGCCCCTTCCTCCACCCCTCCCTCGTCGCTGAGGACGTCGACTCTCCGAACTGAAAAAATAAAATTATAAATTATAACAAAAAATGGATGTGGAAGTGGAGTTAGAATTTAGGAAAGGTATACTAGAAAGTGGAATTAGGCCTACTGGGGGAAACCACTAAAAAAAAGACGCGCCGAATACTCTACCTCAAGGTGGTGTGGAAACGAGTATAATATGATGGATAAAATAGTAAATAAATCATAAATAAAAAAAATAAATTATAATTAGTTTTATTTACTACAATAGCTTCATTCCAAACTTTGCGTTTCGAGCGCTGGAACACCATGGGGCTTGTAATTTAGAATATGATTCGTCTATTTCATAATGTTGACCAATCATATGCCGAATTACAAGCCCCAGGGCGCTCCAGCGCTCGAAACGCAAAGTTTGAAATGCAGCTAATATATAAACTTACCGACTTGCGGTCGGTGACCCGTGGGCCGGCCGGTCCTGGGAGCGACTTGCTGGTCTAAAACATAAAAATGTTTAAAATATAAGGTAAGTAAAAATTTAAGATTAACTTACCGAGTTTTAGACCGGGACCGGTGGGCCGGCCGGTCCTGGGAGCGACTTGCTAGTCTAAAACATAAAAATGTTTAAAATATAAGGTAAGTAAAAATTTAAGATTAACTTACCGAGTTTTAGACCGGGACCGGTGGGCCGGCCGATCCTGGGAGCGACTTGCTGGTCTAAAACATAAAAATGTTTAAAATATAAGGTAAGTAAAAATTTAAGATTAACTTACCGAGTTTTAGACCGGGACCGGTGGGCCGGCCGGTCCTGGGAGCGACTTGCTGGTCTAAAACATAAAAATGTTTAAAATATAAGGTAAGTAAAAATTTAAGATTAACTTACCGAGTTTTAGACCGGGACCGGTGGGCCGGCTGGTCCTGGGAGCGACTTGCTGGTCTAAAACATAAAAATGTTTAAAATATAAGGTAAGTAAAAATTTAAGATTAACCTACCGAGTTTTAGACCGGGACCGGTGGGCCGGCCGGTCCTGGGAGCCACTTGCTTTTCTAAAACATAAAAATGTTTAAAATAAAGGTAAGTAAAAATTTAAGATTAACTTACCGAGTTTTAGACCGGGACCGGTGGGCCGGCCGGTCCTGGGAGCCACTTGCTGGTCTAAAACATAAAAATGTTTAAAATATATGGTAAAAATTTAAGTAAAAATTTAAGATTAACTTACCGACTTAGGGTCGGTGACCGGTGGGCCCGCTCACCCTGGGGGACGCTTGCCACTCTGAAATATACACATGTTTAAAATTCAAATTTAAAAAAATTCAAAATTCTAATTTAAACATAGATTTAAATGAATATAAACGAATTAATGAAGGAATATAAACTTATAAGCTTACGGGCTTGGGATTGGAGGGTGCTGAGCTGCCTCCCCAGCCCTCGGCTGTCTCCTTAACCCTCTGTGAGCCGCTGCCTCCTGAGCCCGCCGCTCTGCCGCTGCCGCCATTAATTCTCGAAGTTGTAACCTTAAAATAAATTATAAAATTAAAAAAAAGGACGGATTTACACCACTCAAATTTTGTAATTTCCATTTCCGTGGTCGCAAATGCACCTGTCTCTGTACAAGTACAAAATAAAAACAAAGCTAAACAATTAAGAAATACTAACTTAACCTTAGATTTCAAGTAACTTATTTTTGAATAGCTTTTATGAGGTACTAACTAAATAGCCAGACAAAGTAATAAGGAATACTCTACCTCAAGGTGGTGTGGAAACGAGTGTAATATGATGGATAAAATAGTAAATAAATCATAAATAAAAAAAATAAATTATAATTAGTTTTATTTACTACAATAGCTTTATTCCAAACTTTGCGTTTCGAGCACTGGAACACCATGGGGCTTGTAATTTAGAATATGATTCGTCTATTTCATAATGTTGACCAATCATATGCCGAATTACAAGCCCCAGGGCGCTCCAGCGCTCGAAACGCAAAGTTTGAAATGCAGCTAATATATAAACTTACCGACTTGCGGTCGGTGACCCGTGGGCCGGCCGGTCCTGGGAGCGACTTGCTGGTCTAAAACATAAAAATGTTTAAAATATAAGGTAAGTAAAAATTTAAGATTAACTTACCGAGTTTTAGACCGGGACCGGTGGGCCGGCCGGTCCTGGGAGCGACTTGCTGGTCTAAAACATAAAAATGTTTAAAATATAAGGTAAGTAAAAATTTAAGATTAACTTACCGAGTTTTAGACCGGGACCGGTGGGCCGGCCGATCCTGGGAGCGACTTGCTGGTCTAAAACATAAAAATGTTTAAAATATAAGGTAAGTAAAAATTTAAGATTAACTTACCGAGTTTTAGACCGGGACCGGTGGGCCGGCCGGTCCTGGGAGCGACTTGCTGGTCTAAAACATAAAAATGTTTAAAATATAAGGTAAGTAAAAATTTAAGATTAACTTACCGAGTTTTAGACCGGGACCGGTGGGCCGGCTGGTCCTGGGAGCGACTTGCTGGTCTAAAACATAAAAATGTTTAAAATATAAGGTAAGTAAAAATTTAAGATTAACTTACCGAGTTTTAGACCGGGACCGGTGGGCCCGCCGGTCCTGGGAGCCACTTGCTGGTCTAAAACATAAAAATGTTTAAAATATATGGTAAAAATTTAAGTAAAAATTTAAGATTAACTTACCGACTTAGGGTCGGTGACCGGTGGGCCCGCTCACCCTGGGGGACGCTTGCCACTCTGAAATATACACATGTTTAAAATTCAAATTTAAAAAAATTCAAAATTCTAATTTAAACATAGATTTAAATGAATATAAACGAATTAATGAAGGAATATAAACTTATAAGCTTACGGGCTTGGGATTGGAGGGTGCTGAGCTGCCTCCCCAGCCCTCGGCTGTCTCCTTAACCCTCTGTGAGCCGCTGCCTCCTGAGCCCGCCGCTCTGCCGCTGCCGCCATTAATTCTCGAAGTTGTAACCTTAAAATAAATTATAAAATTAAAAAAAAGGACGGATTTACACCACTTAAATTTTGTAATTTCCATTTCCGTGGTCGCAAATGCACCTGTCTCTGTACAAGTACAAAATAAAAACAAAGCTAAACAATTAAGAAATACTAACTTAACCTTAGATTTCAAGTAACTTATTTTTGAATAGCTTTTATGAGGTACTAACTAAATAGCCAGACAAAGTAGTTTTGTAGGCATTTTACAATGGGATCAAATATACTTACTGGTCGTTGTCAGGCATCTTATTTTGAAACACACACGGGTATTACACTTGACATCGGGGTATTACACCGACACTTGACATCACAGAACATATAAGTCAAAATATAGTCACAAATATAGTTAAAATATAGTCAAAATATAGTCTCAAATATAGTCACAGATATAAGTCAAAATATAGTTTCATTATCGATTTATAACATTGATTCGGTTTCATAGTAGTAATTTTAAAATTTGCGCTATAATTTAATTAATATAATAAAGTATTTTTGGTTGCAGATAAAATGCACCGACATTTAACATTTGTTAGCGCCATCTATTGTTGTCTCACAAAAACAAAAATTGTTAATAATAAAATGTAGAAATCTATAAGTTTTGATTAGTAGCCATCTGTGAGTAGCTTACCAAACTAATGGCCAAATAAGTCATTTAAAACTTCTACAGTTTGCACAATTTCACATTTCAATCACACTTTATGGTCAAATTACTGCAAAATATGCTTTGAACTTTTAGATATAGATTTTGACATACTTGTTTGAGACCTAGTTTACCTTTAAAACATGAGTTGTGAAAAAAAAAAATAGATAAAATTTTTAAACTTCAAAATTTAATAAATAATTAACCAAGGCACAATTTGATAAACATAATACTACATGAGCTTGGGTTGTTAATTGTTTTTTGAAAAATATATTGTAATTCATAACTTTTTACGTGTTTTTTGCTAAAAAGTATGCAATAAAATTGTAATGTGGCGACATCTAGTTAGCGTTGCTTTCCGACCGCCCCACTTAACAATACATTTAAATTATAATTATTACTTAAAATACATTTTAAGTAAAAATCAATCAGAAAATTATCTAACCACATTTCTAATACATTTTCGGTCAAGAAAACGGTTTGAAAGCTTGAGTAATTCAAAATTTCTTTGCCTTTTTTACAAACGATGTAATCTCGATTAAATTTTTTTGGAAAATTAAACAATTTGATCTTTTTTGACTTGCTAAAAATTTTTTTTATTGCAGTTGCTTTAAAATAGTTATGTTTGTTTTTATTTTTTTTATTCCAGGATTCCTTTTCCAGGCTTTTTCTAACTCGACAGCATCGAGATCTGGGGATGTTACGTTTTAGTTCAGCATGAACTCCTATAACATGTTTCCGTACCTTTCTTAAAAACCGCGTTGGTTTAAGATTAGTTTGACTTTTTAAAATATTGTTTTTTACTAATCCAAACCAATTTTCCACTGCTGCGTTAGACTCCCGATTATGCAATAAAGCGGTCCACATTGGTAAAAATGGAATAAATTTTTTTAACAGAATTTCTCCAAACTCTAAATTGAAAAAACTATTATCCTCATCTATTACATCGATGTTATTTGGTATTATTTCAAATATTTTGTTAAAATACTGATAAAACTTTGATTTTTTGTAAAATGAATCTTCAAAATGCAAACTTATCTCAGTAATATCCATAGCTTTATATTTATCAGCAAATTCTGGGTCAACCTCTAAATCCAAAGTTTTGCAAGCAATAAAGTTTGTGAGGTTTGATTTTGCTTGGTTAACATCATTATATATTAATTTTTATCAATATAAAAAGGTTTCGGAAACAAACATCAATTTCCCTAAAATCTTGAATATTAAATAAAGTTGCCATAACTTCTTTCAAAAATGTTTTAGTATTACTGTCTTTGTACAATTTGTTAATATCCGTACAAATGATTTTCATAAAGTGAGCACAGCACAATTTTAGTACCACAAAGTTTGTCATAGTAATAGTTACGTTCAATACTTTAAGTTCAAAAATATTATTTAAATAATCTTGAAGAGAAGTTTCATTAAAAGACTTACATGCTGCTTTAATTATTGCTAAACTAAAATCTGTAACCACACATTTAAATGGAGGATATTTGTGAGAAACAATAACATACTTTTTAAATTCGTTTAACCAATTTTCTATAGTGATTGCATCATGATTTGCTGAGAGAAACTCCAAAACAGGTAATATTCTGTCATTTTTAGTCTGTATTACTCCGGCGTAGTAATATACTCGTTTTCGATCTTGTTTTTTATCAAATTTTGAGGTTCTCACAACAGACCCTGTTGCATCCAAATACAAAGTAGGCAGTTTATGTTTTGGATACAAATACAAAACATCCATTTGTTCTTCACTTGAAATAAATACAAATAATGAATGACCTACAAATTGAATGAACTCTGGATGATCCATTTTCATTTTTATTAAATCTGTGATGTCTTTTGGATCTCGATCATTTTTTGCGTTGAATTCACTTTTGATTTTCCTGTACACAGCCTCTGATTTTACTTTTTGTAAATTTTTCGTAAAAGTTATTGTTTTTGAAGTCGCTCTAACATCTTCCAAACGCATTTCTAATGGTTTAACATGTTGCAACCGATTACCCAATAAACAACGTTCTACTCCTCGAACTTGCCTAGTCAAAATACTACCATGAGAAAAATTTTGCGACGAACTCAAAACCGAAACTATAAATCCCATTTTGTGACAAGTACAAACGATCTTAAAAGTTTTGCAAAATGGATGTGCGCAATAACAATAAATTGACAGTTGCTGTTTACGCATTGAATAATAATGTCTTTTTATGTTTATTACACAAGTATTGTTAACATCTTCAACTTTTTGTTTCAAAAAGAAATTATAAAATCCAAATTGAAGACTATTGGTATGTTGGTCAAAAATCGTCAAAAATTCTCTCCGAGATATTTCAAATGTTCCTTCTAGGTAATTCCAATCCAAATTGGTTTTATCAATAATTTTATCAGGAAATATATTACTTGAATTTAAAGGACGAACATTTTCACTAAACCGTTTGTTGTATATTGTTTCTAGGTCTTTATCAACGGGTACGCTTTCAGATGAAACATTTGCGATATGCCAAGAAATATTACTTGATTCTAATTTCACATCTAACTTAACCGCCAAGGTATCACATTCTTTAAAATTTAAGTATCGTTTTATAATCCTCAATGCTTTTCTTCTGTTTTCATAACTATTTGATTCATAAAGCTGTTGCGAAACCAAATGTACTATTTGGCACGATAGAGTCAATTGATTTTCACAATTAAAATCAAAATTATTCTCTTTCAAAACAAGAGACCCTATTTTCGAATACTGATCCCGCTTCATTTTATTAAATGCTTGTATACTTTATTTATATAATTATTTACCGAATTATCGTCAAAATTGAACAATAGAATTTAACACAACACATTAAACAAGATGTTTTTAGTTTTACGAACGCATGCGGCATAAACAAAATACAAAAAAGTATTGTTTTTGGGGGAATCCCATAAATTTCTGATAAATCGGCAAGACTCGGAAACTGCCGGAAAGGTTTTGCAGGTGCACAATGCACCTGTCTTTTAGCTAGTTTTGTAAAATTTTGAGTTTATAGTATGGTAAAGTATAAATATGTTTAAAAATACAAATTTTGAACTTGCTTAATAATAGCTAGTATATACATCGTTGAATAAAATCCGACAATTAATAATTATTAGTTTTGGGGCTGGAAATGTCCGATTGCTAGTATCTCCTGTAAAAAACATCTCACAATAATACTTTTTACGAATTTGGATTCTACTCGTCAATATCTATCAAATGACACCTCGTTGAATAAAATCCGACAATTAATAAAAAAATTAATTTATAATTATAAGTTTTGGGGCTGGAAATGTCCGATTGCTAATAACTCGTGTAAAAATTCTCTCACAATAATACTTGTTACGAATTTGGATTCTACTCGTCAATATCTATCAAATGACACCTCGTTGAATAAAATCCGACAATTAATAAAAAAATTAATTTATAATTATAAGTTTTGGGGCTGGAAATGTCCGATTGCTAATAACTCGTGTAGAAATTCTCTCACAATAATACTTGTACGAATTTGGATTCTACTCGTCAATATCTATCAAATGACACCTCGTTGAATAAAATCCGACAATTAATAAAAAAAAAATAATTTATAATTATAAGTTTTGGGGCTGGAAATGTCCGATTGTTAATAACTTGTGTAAAAATTCTCTCACAATAATACTTTTTACGAATTTGGATTCTACTCGTCAATATCTATCAAATGACACCTCGTTGAATAAAATCCGACAATTAATAAAAAAATTAATTTATAATTATAAGTTTTGGGGCTGGAAATGTCCGATTGCTAATAACTCGTGTAAAAATTCTCTCACAATAATACTTGTTACGAATTTGGATTCTACTCGTCAATATCTATCAAATGACACCTCGTTGAATAAAATCCGACAATTAATAAAAAAAAATTAATTAATAATTATAAGTTTTGGGGCTGGAAATGTCCGATTGCTAATAACTCATGTAAAAATTCTCTCACAATAATACTTGTACGAATTTGGATTCTACTTGTCAATATCTATCAAATGACACCTCGTTGAATAAAATCCGACAATTAATAAAAAAAATTAATTTATAATTATAAGTTTTGGGGCTGGAAATGTCCGATTGCTAATAACTCATGTAAAAATTCTCTCACAATAACACTTGTTACGAATTTGGATTCTACTTGTCAATATCTATCAAATGACACCTCGTTGAATAAAATCCGACAATTAATAAAAAAAAATAATTAATAATTATAAGTTTTTGGGCTGGAAATGTCCGATTGCTAATAACTTTTTTATTAGTTGGAGTAGAATGATAAATTTAACGGATTTTGAATTTAGCATTATTCTTCTATTGTAATTTGTAATTTTTTTTTGTAAATGGCTTTTGAAATAAATATTATTCAGAATGTCCGATGACGTTGAAATAATAACTAATTTTATCGCATTTTTGATGATATCTCGGTTAATACTAAACACAGGATAAAGATTTTAACTGTTTTCAAAAGTTTATCTATCGCCGAATACACAAATGTTAAAAAAAAAATTAAAAAAACAAGTCACCTATTAATTATAGCAAATGTCCGGTTTTAATAACTTTAATTATAAAAAAAACGATTTATTATTGCTTCATGGTCATTTCTGATACATTTCTATTTAGGCCTTGTTGTCAGCTTTCCAAAAAGGTATAGTTCAGATCTGTAGCTAGCTTAACAAGAAAGTTATATATAATTTAAGATTATAGGGCTGAGTTTTGGGGCTAACTTCTTACGGGTAAAATGAATTCAGTACGTTGTCAATTTGTATTTTGTATAGAATTATACAAACGTTGTTAAACGTTGTTTGTAAACATTGTTATTTCACATTATTTTGTAATACTTTATTCAATTTGGTATGTTTGTTGCATTCTGAGGAGCTTTCTGTTTAGTTTATTTCACATCAATTTTTCTAAATAATATTGATATCTACTGTATTAATTAATTTTGAATTTAAGCGACTTGATGTCCGCATTTTCAAAAAAATAAACGCTGATTCAAACGTCTTTCTTGTCTAAACCACTAAGAACATATGGAAGGTCTCACTGAAATTTTGTAGCAAATTTTATGCTTTATAAAAAATGTTTCTATACATTTTTGCTATATCGTTTCATTTTCGATAGAGAAGCGCATGAAGATCAAAAACCATGTTTTTACAACTTTTAACTATTATTTAAAATTCATCAAACAATTTCCTCTACATGTAATGTATGTCCAAATGTTCTTTATAGACGACATAAGCTATTTCAAAAATCAGAATATTTTTTTTTTGTTTAGTGTTAATTTAAATAAATGTTTTAAATTATTAGCTTTGCCTCCGCTCGTGACGTCACATTTGCCACATTACGGCCTGTAAATAACGTAGGCCTTGGTTGATATTATGAAATCGAAACAATATGATTTTTTTAACTTTTAAAATACTTTATTAATTAATGTGTAATAGGATTATCATTGGAAAAAAAATAGTTTTTTTTTCACAATCAGATTCGGATACATTCGTGAAAGGATGTGAAGCATAAATAGATCATTTTATATGGAATATTTCACACGGCTTTCAATAAAAGTACTAGTGTGTATATTTAAATTTCATTGTCGATTTGTGAACAACGAAGAACATTTTGTGTATAGAAAAAACTCAATGTATAAAGTTATTTTGTGGGTGAAAACTTTATTGTTAATAATCTTGTTTTATTATCATTGAAGAGGGATTATTAGGATTGAATCCCGAATTGTTGAGTTTTCAAATTACCAGATTTGGCCCAATTTTACTCATCTCTCGCTCATAAAAACAATTTCGAATAAAAGAAGGTACTTTTTTTATTATAATACTTATTAAACTGGCTGTATTTTTATAAATTATTTTTAGACAATATGGAAAATCGCTATCAAACATAAATACAATCTGTACTTAAAACAGTTCAGAAACCTGAAACATTGAATTCTGTTGCAAGAAACAAATGTGACAACAATTTATCGAAAACAAATTCAACGGTAGTTGAAGATGAACCGCAATCCAAACGCAACAAACCAAATATCGAAAACAAATATCCTAGGTATATTAACCAAGTTTTAACAAATGTAAATAATTCTAAGAAAGAACTAATTTTTAAGGCTGGGAATCGTATTCGAATTAGTCAACTAGTCGACTACTTAAGTGTGTGAATATCAACTAATTTGAAATACAAATTAGTCATATATTCGACTAAATCGACTATTCGACTAAATCGACTATTCGACTATTCGACTAAATCGACTAAATCGACTAAGTCGACTAAATCGACTACATCCACTAAGTCGACTAAATCGACTAAGTCGACTATTCGACTAAATCGACTAATTGAAAAGTCAATCAACAACTAACTAGACTAACTGACTAGTCAGTTGGTCGGATTGAATAGCCATTCAATTCTAATTAATTAGTGATGTATAGTATTTTTTTTTATTTTAGAGAAATACTGTATTATTAATTATTATATTGTAATTTATATATTTTTAATATTAATATTAAATCATTTACATAAAAGATAAAAATAAACAGAATGAAATAATAATTACAAAAATATTTTTTGAATAAAAAACATTAACTCATTTATGATTTATTTTATTCTTCATAAGTATAACTCTTTAAAAATTAAAACCGGAGCATAACTCCAACGAAAACATAAAATATAAGAATATAAAATATTAAATATATAAAATATAAATAAAATAAAAGTGAAACAAAATATAACTCACAAAATGTAACATATTGATTATTTAATAGATGTAAAATAAAATAATACCTAATATTGTTATAAGCAATCTAAAAACAAAATATTATTTTAATTATTTTAAATATTTAAATTTGTGCTTAAGAAGCAAATTTTTTTCACGTTATTTATCTGCTTTCAAGCATGAGCGTTTTGCAGTTACAATGTTTCCTGCTTTTGAAAACGCTCTTTCCGATGGTGTGGATGTAGCAGGTATACATAAATATTTTTTCGCAATTTGTGCCAATTTTACTTATTTATTTTGATTACATTTCCACCAATTCAATGGACACATATTTTTTGGAATAAGGTTTTCAGCAGAATACATTTCTACTTCGTTTATATTCGCAATTGGTTCATTAGGAAACAGTAAATCTAAAGCAGTTTTTTTTGGCTGCTGTATAATCACATCTTCTTCATCTCCTGCAATTATTTGATTTAAAAATTGCTTGACATTTATCAAAGCACCCAAAAATCGTTCTTTATTTTTGAGTCGAGGATCCAAAAATGTTTGACCAACGACCCCAGAAATGTTGGACGAGCATCTGCTGGTACTGGTATTTGTTACGTCGATTTTCGGGAGTGTCTATTGACACTTCCAACTCCGGAAGTTTAGTTATTGGTTTGCCAAATAAAAAATGACCTGGGGTTAATGGATTCATGTCAGAGGGATCGGATGACAACGAGGTTAACGGTCGGGAATTTAAAATTCCTTCGATTTGTACTCAAACTGTTTGTAGTTTTTTGTATGTTAGATTGACATTGCCGATTGCTCGCTTCAGATGATTTTTTACGCTCTTAACTCCTGCCTCCCAGAGAACTTCAAAATTTGGAGAACGCGGTGAAATGAAACTCCACTTTATATTTTTTTTTTCGCCCGGAACATCAAATAATCTAGGAATTCTTAACAACTTTAGAGCGTCTAAATTTTCTTGTAAGTCTATCCATTGTGTGTAAATTCTTTGAGACATCGATTCGTCCCAAGTAATGCCCGATTGCCACAACTCTTGTAATAAAATTTTGGCTGTTATTATTACTGGAGCTACGAGACCCAAAGGGTCAAATATTTGTGAAGTCATGGACAAAATGGAGCGTTTTGTAATAATCTTATTGCTTTTGAACTTGCTTACTGAATATTGAATTGTATCGTCGTTTGCGTTCCACAAAATGCCAAGGGTCTTACTGCTCTCGTTTTCGCCTAGTTCTAATACTCCTACATTCAAGTTCTGATCGATCGCGAATTTCTTTGACAATTTCGGTTCATTAGTTAGCCATTTTCTTAACTGAAATCCGCCGGAGGCTAGAATTTTAGAAATCGTATGTTGTAATTCTATTATTTCGTCCTCAGTATTTGCACCGGTAAGAAGGTCGTCTACTTAAAAGTCTTCTTTTATGACCTTTGACGCTTCAGAATGCATAGACTCCTGTACTTCAGCTAACTGAAAAAGGCAACGTATCGCTAAATATGGAGCTGATGCTGTACCATATGCAAGGGTTATTAGTTCGTAACATTCGAGAGGCTCATTATTATTCTCTCGCCACAAAATTTGCTGCAAAGTCCGTTGGCTTTTGTTTATGAGCACTTGTCTATACATTTTGGACACGTCCGCGCTTAATACGTAGAAATACTGTCTAAAACGTAATAAAATTGAAAATAATTCTGATTGCATTGTCGGACCTACATATTGCAAATCATTTAATGATATTCCGTTATCAGATTCTGCGCTCGCGTCAAATACTATTCTAACCTTTGTAGTCAAGCTCGCTTCCTTCACTACTGGATGATGTGGTAAATAACAAACTATTTGATCACTGAGTTCGGATTCAGTAACCTTTGACATATGTCCTAATTTTTCATACTCGCGCATAAACTTCACGTAATGATCTCGCAACTCCTTATTTTTTGACAGCTTTATTTCAATATTATGAAATCGATTTAGGCCAATTGTTCTTGTTTTACCGATTGTGGTAGGATCGCCTTTTAACGGAATACTTACAATAAATTTCCCTGACTGATCTCGTTGCAAATTTTCTTTAAAATGGGACTCGCAAAATATTTCGCCCTTTGTACGAACCGATCGTACACTTGCGTATTCTTTAATTTGCCAGAACTTGGCTAATTGCTTGCTAATGTTTTCATGTTCCGTGCTTAAACATGCTACAAGGCTGGTACATTCGTTTGACCTATTAAAACTACCTGAAATAATCCACCCTAGCTTTGTTTTTTGTACATACAATTGTGTCTTATTAATTGAGATCTGACCGATACTTAACAGTTCCCAAAATAAACTCGCTCCGAATAAAGGATCTATCGACTTAGGTTTTGTGACGGTTCTAACCCTGGCCTTGGAATCTTAAGCGATTTGCGTGATTGTCTAGCTACTTTGTGAATTAACTGTCCAGACAATACTAGGTTTGGTACGAGAAGCGGGAAAATCAAACATCGTTTCTTCACATATACACAAATAATTTTATTTAGAATATCCGAAAATGGTACTTAAAGCTTTTACAAATAAAAAGTATGTAGTCTGATATACAAAAATTGACGTAAAAACATTAAATCAAACTCGGTAACAGGTTTCCTGTCAGTAGGTCCACATTTATAAATCTACAAGTATACCAACCGTCGCACGCACGAACATATTGTCAAGTCTCGAATTTAAGTAGCGTACCCAATAATCAAAGATCACGTAGCGTCAACATACATAAAACAACAATAAATACATATTCAGGATAGGCGTGCTCTGGCTGGTACACAACTCCAAATCAGCTAGTCAAGAGTCATACCCAGAAATCACCGGAAAATGGCGAGGTCTCCTTCCTCGAATGCTACATTGGCTTTAGCCCTATTTTTAGCGTTTTGCTATCATGTAGACTCGATAAATTTTCTTTTAGAAGGGGACACTCCGCCATTGTCCTACGAATGACACGAGTCATTGGTTTAGACGACCACTACGAGACTATACTCCTTCGAGAGCTACATTGGTCTTAGCCCTATTTTTAGGGTTGCTCTAGAATGTAGAATCGATAAATTTTCTTTTAGAAGTAGATATCTCTTAGTCGTCCCGAATGGGATCTAAGTGAATTTAAAGTGAGGATAATTTCAACAATGACTCATGCCTAGAGATAGAGCCAAAAACTAGGTCCATCATATAAGTAGAATACCAGCTACCAGCGGGAAGCCAGGACTGTCGAGTTACAGACGACGCGTGCCGAGTGATGTCTCTCCCCTTGTTCGTAGACACCTAAAGGACAGCCAAACTCATATAAGAGAGTTGTTTTACAAAGTTATCCTTGTCCGATCACTCAGTACTACTCCCGTGCTTACATATTGGCATATATTTTAATTATACTGAATTTTTTTTTTTTAAATAAAAAAAAATAAATAGAATAGTATTTAACAAGAAAAGGCGAATAGAGTGCTCAATTGATCGCAAAACACAGCAATCATGCTCTCGTATTCGCACAACATTTCGTTAGCCCCTTAAACAAAGTTAAACAAAGTTTAAGGGGCTAACCTTTGCTTAAAAAGTTAAACAAAATTGTTTTAAAGAAAATGTAGACAGGGTGGCTTAATAATTATTTTTATTCTCAACCAACGAATTTATTTTAAACGAAAAAGTACAATAATAATCTGTCGTCAGCCCAGGACCAGGTCTGTGTCACTCTACCGCTTGCTTGCTTTTTCTTCTCGTACCCGTTGCCGCATGCGCAACCGGCTTTCCTAGCTTGACATATTCCTACGCCATACCACAGATAAGTATAACAGATAGGCGGTCCAACGTTAATATTGGTTTCGCTACCCATTCAGTTCCCCTCAACCCGCGTGTATTTTATATTGCCTACATCTAGGAGTATGCTTTTTATATTGCCTACATCATAGTTTATTTAATTTTGTTTTGAAAGAAAACTGTAATCACATTATAATTTAACGGATGGTTTTAGAAACTGTGTCTGGACATGGGGTTGCAACTGTTAAATTGTAACCGCCCATAGGATTGGCCTAAAATATAGTGGTAAAATGCAATGCACATGTTATTTGTTTGTTTTTTTTTTTTTTTTTTTGTAGCGGCTAACCAGTAGCCACAAATTGTTTGTGGTGTGACGGTGTGTTTTTTGTTGGTGCGTGTTTTAAATATTATTATGTAAGTATACAAGGCTTGTCACGTCAACCATAGTCGGGACGGACAACCATTTATTAATTTTTTTATTCATAACAACTTCAAAAAAAAAAACATTGATAATTTTTTTATTGAAATATTATTTTTTACAGAATGGGAAAATGAAAAAAATCACGCGGTAGGAGTGGTCTTGGTGTTGCTCCACCAACCAAAAAACCGTAAGTATTTTTACTTCTCTCGTAGTGGAAGTATTGTATCCTTGAACATTTTGTTTTTCCAAATTTCGCTTTTTTCTACATTATAGAATGCGTAGATTACGAATATCATATTCATTAATTTTGGTCTGTTCATTTCTTTAAACCAGTATACATATTTCGTAATCTACTGACCCGATTTAACATTTAAACATAATTTGCGATTATATGTCAGCATAACCCTTCATTTTCCATCAGTAATTTTATATATAATTACATAATGAGTGATTAATAGTATATTACAACCGAGTTGGGAATGATATTCATTACAGCCGAGGGCTAATATCTGTCAGATATAAGCGCGAGGCTGTAATGAAATTCCCACCGAGGTATGTATACTATTTTATTCACAATCGAACAATTTATTATCAAAAAAATAATTAAAAATGTATGAATAAAAACACATTTTCGACCGTGGTGGAAATGCACTTTTCGATCAGCAAATCTGGAGTGAAATTGCAGTTGTCAAAACTCCAGTTCAAAACAAAAATACAGTGCCGCGTGTTATTTTTTACGATAGTTCATTAATTTGTTGTGCTGTTGGACTAGATTAATCTTTAAATGTAATTAAAAGTGTGGAAATAGCGAAATACATTAAATACTTGTGTAAATTCTACTGTTGCAAGTGTCAAACAATCATATTTATTATTTGACAGTATTACGAACCTAGGTATGTAATATACAGTGAAAATAATCTCAAAGTCAATCTCCAAATAAATAGATGCATGACAATAATCTAATGAAAAAATATTCGGGCACGGCTGGGAATCGAACCCAGATCTCATGGTTTCTAGCCAAGCGCCTTAACCAGTTAGGCTATCGAGCCACACTGATTTCGACGTGAAATCTGAGAACATAACTCACAGCCGCCCCCGAATACTTCCCCACTAGATATTGTACTTGGTAAGTGAGTAAGTGAGTTATGTTCTCAGATTTCACGTCGAAATCAGTGTGGCTCGATAGCCTAACTGGTTAAGGCGCTTGGCTAGAAACCATGAGATCTGGGTTCGATTCCCAGCCGTGCCCGAATATTTTTTCATTAGATTATTGTCATGCATCTATTTATTTGGAGATTGACTTTGAGATTATTTTCACTGTAAACTATTAACTCCAATTTGAGAATTGAAAAATCGTATATTTATATACATTTTCAAAACATTTGTCAGTCAGACTGCTTGTATCAAATTTAATTTATATGCACAATAGAATAACAGCGTAATTTGAACGATGCCTTTATAGGACGAACTCAAATATTTACCAAGTACAATATCTAGTGGGGAAGTATTCGGGGGCGGCTGTGAGTTATGTTCTCAGATTTCACGTCGAAATCAGTGTGGCTCGATAGCCTAACTGGTTAAGGCGCTTGGCTAGAAACCATGAGATCTGGGTTCGATTCCCAGCCGTGCCCGAATATTTTTTCATTAGATTATTGTCATGCATCTATTTATTTGGAGATTGACTTTGAGATTATTTTCACTGTAAACTATTAACTCCAATTTGAGAATTGAAAAATCGTATATTTATATACATTTTCAAAACATAGGTATGTAATGTTCAACTTCCCGACCTCTAAATCGTTGGTAATCACAACATTACAATAACGATTGTGAATAATAGTATATTACAACCGAGTTGGGAATGATATTCATTACAGCCGAGGGCTAATATCTGACCGAGAGGCGAAGCCTCGAGGTCAGATATAAGCGCGAGGCTGTAATGAAATTCCCACCGAGGTATGTATACTATTTTATTCACAATCGAACAATTTATTATCAAAAAAATAATTAAAAATGTATGAATAAAAACACATTTTCGACCGTGGTGGAAATGCACTTTTCGATCAGCAAATCTGGAGTGAAATTGCAGTTGTCAAAACTCCAGTTCAAAACAAAAATACAGTGTTGCGTGTTGTTTTTTACGATAGTTCATTGATTTGTTGTGCTGTTGGACTAGATTAATCTTTAAATGTAATTAAAAGTGTGGAAATAGCGAAATACATTAAATATTTGTGTAAATTCTACTGTTGCAAGTGTCAAACAATCATATTTATTATTTGACAGTATTACGAACCTAGGTATGTAATGTTCAACTTCCCGACCTCTAAATCGTTGGTAATCACAACATTACAATAACGATTGTGAATAAAAATAATTTACGACCCTAACTACACACCCTCACCCCCCAGGTTTACCGTTTGAGACATATGGATCTGATATTCTTCATATTAGATTTCTACTTTACATTTAAAACAAATTTACAAATAATCTAATTAAAAATAATATGTGATCCTTATTTTATAACTTCAACCCTTAATATACCCTTTACAGTCAAATGATTTCTTTCAAATTTTGATTCCAGTAGTAATTTTAACTTATTTACGCATTTTTTAAAATTTAATTTTAATATTATGCTTACTTTTCAGAACGTTAATAAATACCGCAGATGCGAGTGGTGTTGGTGGTGCTCCACCACCATGATACTAAAACTCATAGATAAATACTAAGTATTTAGCATAGATAAATACTTAGTATTTATCTATGCTAAAACTAATAAGATACGCTCACTAGTAAAACCAATCTGAAAATCTATTGCGCACAGCGTCATCCAGTGACAAAATGAGCGGGAAATACAAAATTTCAAATAAACTTTAAGCCAAATTTTAATGCATTCAATTAAGTGAAATAAAATAAGGTCAATTCGTAATTTTTATTAATTTTCTTTTCTGTATAGTGAATTGCTCTCTAATATATCGATTGAGTATTCTCATTCTAAAATACATTTTGCATCTAAAAAATAATGTTTTAACTTGGTCACTTACATCAATATTAAAAGCACAATGCATATGTTCTTGTATATAGTTGTTACAAATTTTTAGTTTATTTTGATTTAATTTTGTAAAAGTGTAATCAAGTTGTTTACATTTTAACAAAAATTCTTTATTGGGCTTCATTAGACCACCTTCTGTTAAATGGTTTACCCATGTATCTGAACAGTCTTCAGCATTAGGAATAAAACCAAGATTTTCTGTTTTTCTTAATTTATAAGCAATAAACCCTGCCACACTCTCTAAACCATCCAATTCGATTTCAGTAAACTCATTGATCATAGATTCATCTTCATCTATAACCAAATTTGCACTATCCGCATTCATTAAATTACTGAACAACCCTACAGTTACAATTTTTGAATGGTCTTTTTCAACAATTTCATCTTGAATTTTGTTATCGTCTATGTCAACTTGGAAATTACGTTGAACCGAAGTTCAAAGTTTGTTGGCGAGTAATTCAAAAGCCTACTTTTTAAGCAATAGTCCTCTTCTGTAAAATGCATAGAACAAATTCGTGCAGTCTGCGTATTGATGTTTCGAGATTGAAAACATTTTTCAACCCACACAGCACAAATATCCTTATTTTTGGGAAAAGAAAAGTACCGGCACTTTTTTGTAGAACTGTTTGCCTTTTTGTTATTATTGTTTTTACAATTTAGCACAGCGCACATAACCATGATGACGATTGCATACACTATATGTAGTTATTTATTTAAAATAAATGGTCAAAAAACAACAATTAAAAAGTAAATGCGAAAAAAATACAGCTTTTATTGCACGAAATCAAAATTATAGGTTGGTTTGAATGTTATTGTCACAGAATGACGTAGAAGCGAGAAAGTGAGATAGAGAATTTCATGCGCGTGAGCATATCTTAATAGTAATAGTATCATGCTCCACCACCACCAACCACAAACCCGTAAGTATTTTAAAAATATTTTTTTTTTAAAATTTTATTTTTAATATTATGCTTACTTTTCAGATGGAGAGGTCGCGGTGGTGGGCAGTGGCGGGGACGAGGTGGGCAATATTTTGGCCAAATATGTAGCAACAATGTTGTCCACGTTCATTATCATTAATGAATGTAGACATCTGTATTCATTAATGATAATGAATGTGGATAACATTGTTATTTATTCTATTTAATAAATTAAAAAAAAAATAAAACTGTGCTTTTTTATTGCATTTTCCACATCACCTATGAGGTATGCAATTAGATGCGTTACCTCTTATTTTTGTGTGTCAGCTGAGGTGTAAGTGAGACGAGGTTCGCCTGTAGCCATATGAGTCCCTTTTTATTAACACCAATATATTTTATTTAATTTCATTTTATTAATCTGTAATAAATTGATTTTTGTATTGGTGCTAGAAAGCTAGAAGGCCCTGCACTCTAAAAATGTTATTTTTGTGTTGGTGCTAGAAGGCTTGAAGGCCCTGCACTCTAAAAATGTTATTTTTGTGTTGGTGCTAGAAGGCTTGAAGGCCATGCACTCTAAAAATGTTATTTTTGTGTTGGTGCTAGAAGGCTTGAAGGCCCTGCACTCTGAAAATTTTATTTTTGTGTTGGTGCTAGAAGGCTTGAGGGCCCTGCACTTTGAAAATTTTATTTTTGTGTTGGTGCTAGAAGGCTTGAAGGCCCTGCACTCTGATAAATTGATTTATGTATATGCATGAAAACAATTGTCAAATTAGTAATTGATAACTTAAACATAACTTAATTGTATTAAATATTAAATTAAGTATTAAATATGTTTTAAAACGTCAAGTTTCTTTGAGTTAGTTCTTGAATTTTTACTTTTTTGTCTCCACTTACATTGTTTATATAAGGTAACATGAATCATTTTTAAAATTAAAAATTCTTTATGTTTCTTGCAAGTCTCATTTTCATCCAGCCAGTACTTAATTTTTTCATTTTTTGTAATTATTTTAAATAATTATTTATCCATTACAGAGTGAATCTTAATCATTCTTCTATTGAGACATTTTCTAAATAGTCTTAATGACTTTGAAATGATATCTACCAAGCAACTGGTAGGTATTTTTAAATAAAACTGCGTGTTGAATCCGTTATCATAATTTCTAAATAAAACATACATTTGTTTTTGATCGTTCGTATCGATGTCCTTGTCTTCTTGTATGAGTGAAGCTTTACAATAATTACAATTAAATTTATCAATAGTCTTTCTAGCTAAATATCCTGCATAGTATATTAGAACATTGTTCTAAATTAACCATTTCCGATGGATTTACTGATGCGTCAGCATTTGAAAAACTTGACGAAACCGAATCTATACTACTACAGGTACTAGAAGCGTCGTCGCTATCATCATCCATATTAACATTTAATATGTTTGATAAACAATTTTCGTCGCCTGCATTTTCGTAACTAGAACTGCTTGGTGGTTTCATAATTTCATTAATGCACTTTAAGCGGAAACTAGTTCGAAATCCCTTAACAGTAGGATTTCTATTATTTCCTCCTCTTTGTCGTATGACTGAGAAAAAGTTTTCTAAAACATCTTGGTTTAATCTATTTGTCAATATGTATTTTTGATCTTTCATTTTCATATCTTCATGTAACATAAATATAGCCCTGATTGTTTGCTCAATTCCTTCAAAACATGGAGGTCTTGTATGTTGATGTTTTTTCTCAACTTTTTTTAAATTTTTAAAAGCGACTATACCTTCTTTCAATGTATTTATTATCAGATTATTTTCATCTGCAACAGCACATTTATATGGATTTTTATTTTTTAAATACTTACGGTTTAATGCATCAAATAAATAATTTAAAAGTTGTATAAACTCTGCCGTATTTTTTGCTGAAGAAGAAATAAGTTGCTTTGTTTTAATACATGTCATCATAGTTGATGCCATTGTATGACTGAATATTTGTAAACTCAATTTACAGGACATTTTTTGAAAATTGGTTGGATATAGGTGAGCATTTGTAATTTTTGTTAAGCACCTACTGGTAGTGCTGGATTGGTCTATTTTAACTGTTTTGCGAATATCTTCAAAAGAAATAATATCATCATTTAACACAAAATCAGCTTTCAACAAATTATTTCTAAAACTTTTAAAAATATGAGGCACATCGTATATAACATATATAACTTCCCTGTTTTCTTCTCCAGTAGTAAAACAAGGATTTTGAGTAGTTACTCCCAAATTTGTAAATGCTCCTCGATTATTACTTCCTTGATCGGAAACAAGTACCTTGAGAATAATGCCAGTTGCTCTAATTTTTTCGATTGTTAATAATATTAGCTTTGCTAAATTTTCTCTAGTAACCTTTTCAGCTACAAAGTACGCAAATGGAATTTTCCATGATGAGTATAAACCTCTCAACATGATAACCATGGCTTGTTTAGCTTGTATTTCTTCTCTGCCTAATGGCCCCAAGTCTTGAAATCCTTCAATAATATTCAGGCTTTTATTAAATTCTAATTCCGATTTAATTGCCATTTCATCGACACACATCACAGCATATTTTTCTTCCTTTGTCATAGTTTCAACTTTTAATTGTATTTGCTCCATATACGTTTTGTTAAAACCAGGCATATGCTTGCACACTCCAATCCACGTTCTTATTGTTCTGACTCCTGGTAGCTTTATACCTAATTGTCTCATAAATTTGTAATAAAGCTGGTGACTTATAATACAATTTCATAGCCAATTGTTGTTCATTATTTGTCCACGGTTTTTTGTTTGTTCTAAACTGCATATTGGCAATAGTCTTAGAAGCTAAACTGGCGGTTGATGGTAATTTACAACGCCTAAGTTTTTCGATTTCTATTTTGTATACAAACAATTTTTTTTCAAAGAATTAATATACACTTTATTTGAATGTAGTTTTTTTCTTAATTTTGAGTTCTTGTTTCTCATCACATCATTGCGTTGTTTTAGTGGTGACACAGATAAGGTCTGTGGTGGTGATGGAAAATCTATAATAACATCCAAAATCTTTTTTGTGGTTGGTGATGCATCAGCTGATACTGAAAATGTTGTGTTTGACTCCGAAAATGAATGAATTTCTACTTGCTCAAAACTCTCGTCAAAACTAGTTGACTCTCCACATGTGTTATTTATATATTGTTTGGCCGTTGTTGTATTATTTATAAAAAAATTTGGCACAGCTGATTTAATTAGCTTTATTCTTGATTCATTCATAAACATGCTGTCTGCAAAATGTTCACTACATATTACTTTACTTCTTAGTTGCTGTGGCTCTAAATGTAGTAATTCTGCGTTACCTGTAAATGGGGTGAAACTACGATTAATCTATAACCTACTTTAAAAATGTAATAATAAAAGTTAAGTAAATATTATTCTTAAAAACATTCATAATTTGAAAAATATAATACATTAGAACCAGATCAAACTACAAAAGTGATATGTAGGTCCGAGCCTAATTTCAATTTAATTAACAAAATAATGATAAGTTAAATTGGATAAAATTTACTACTTTACAAATTTCAAAGGAATCCGAGCATTTTGACTGTAAAGGGTATATTAAGGGTTGATGTTGCAAAATAAGGCTCGCGTATTATTTTTAATTAGATTATTCGTAATTTTTTTTTAAATGTACAGTAGAAATCTAGTACCAAGAAAATCCGATCCATATGACTCCAGCTGTATATTTGGGGGGTGGGGGTGTATAGTTAGGGTCGTAAATTATTTTATCTATTTTACGTTAATGAAACTATTACAGCACCAAAAATAGTTCGACAATACTTTTGGTAGTATTTTTAGTGCTGTTATAGCTTCATTATGACGCAAAATAGATCACATAGTATAAAGAACGTGTTTCATAAGTAAAGTTATTGCACTCGTTCTTTAAACTCGTGCAATCAAATTGGTCCTATGAAACATGTTCTTTAATATTAGAAACATATTCTAATAAACGAAACATATTCTTTAAATTATGCTGACATATTATATAATAATCAAAACACCGTCAATTTTTGAACAATTAATTTAATGAAATTAAATAATGAAAATTGGAAAAAAAATCATGAATACAATACTTCCTCTACGAGAGAAGTAAAAATTATTGTTTAGTAGCTTAATAACTTCTTAACAAACATAGATAATTTAAACAATCTAAGCAAATTAATCTAAGCAAATCGAGTGCACGTTGCATATTATAAATGTCACTTATTGCGATCATCTTACTAGCTAAGCCCATTTTTAACGCAGCCTTAAGTCGTAGTAGAAGTAGTAGTATAATACATACCGCAATGCGCAATCCATTGTTTTAAGCGATCTTCATCTTTATATGGAAATTTAAAGAAACTTGGACCTTTGGATTAAAACGATTATTGCACTCGAAATTAGCACAAAGAGCCATTTTATTAACGCACTAGTGATTGTGCGTTAATAAAATGGCAGTAGCTATTCTTTTAAAATTAATAAAAATCACCGAAGCAAAATTATATAAATTCTAAATAGAACCACAAATAAAACACTGAAATAATACCACAGTAATTATAATATATATTGTAATACCATAACATAATAGTACAATAAGTTAAAACACACTGAATCTGATTATGTGTAATGAGGTGGTGGTAGTACGGTCACGGGACCTAAGGCTTCGTACGCGCCTTCTAAAACATGTGTTGTAAGTCTCTTTCACAAGACAAAACAAATAAAAGTACGTCTTCTGACACCAGGGCAGCTTTTATGATGAAGCTCCGAAAACACTGAGTTTAATAATGCACTAATGTTCACAAATCGAATTGATAATGAGATTTGTTTAAATAAATGTTCAATTTTGTGAGGTGTTTGAGTAAAACAATAAACAACCTTTAACTTATTTATTAATGCGATATAAAATAATAATAGAAACGATGTGCAACGATTAACGACAAAATTAATACTAACTCATTAATTAGCACTGCTCTTCTTCATTTATCTGTATATGTGGTTTTCTTATCTAACCATAATGAAGCTATTGTTTATGAATATTTCTAACAATGATATAAGATATTTCCAACATTATGAATATTTCTAACAATGATATAAGATATTTCCAACACCTTACGGCGGTAAAAGATTTTTGATAATTTTAAATAAAAGACAAAAATCTAGAATATTAAGAAATATATGAAGACCAGCACTTACCAAATTTATTATCAACATATTCTAAAACAAGCAGTAAGTATTGATAAAATATAAAATTAAAATAATATGGAACATAATCATTTTATTTTTAGATAAAATGCGGGATAAAATAATATAAAATAATTATACTTCTTAACATTACACACATTCATTAAATTTTAACAATTTCTCAAATGTTTACACTGAACCAATTTTTACTTTATTTTGTAGACGTTTTGATCTTCTTAAAGATGAATGTGATTCTTGATCTTTAGATATTCTTGGTGATAATGTTATAGACGAAACTGGAAGTCCAATTCTTTGAAGTTCAGTATCATATTGTACAGCTGATCTTTCTGCTGGTTTATTATAACATTGATTGAATATCTGTAGACATGGGCTGCATGATTTCGTTGAAGTCGGTTCTCTCGTAAAACAACAAAATCTCCGTATGAGATGGAAACAACCACACCATTTGAGAAAATTATAAATTATTATTAAAATTATTATTCCTACAATAATTGATAGCAATGTAGTGAACCATTGACCATTGACTTCTTCACTATAAATGGTTGATTTATTTGGTTTTGCAGCTGTTCATCGAATTCTTTTAATTTATGTTCTGCAAATTTTAATTCATGTAGGTCCAGATTAGTAAGTTGAATGGGATTTAAATGAATATCATTAAGTTATAAATTTTCCTTCAATTTCAAACAACAATCATCTTCGGTTATACTTGTCAACGGGATAATGTTTGTTAAATTTGAAGTCATGATGGTCATGTGTGTTTCAAGTGTCACTTGACTAGTATATGCTTTACAATCGTGGAAAGTTGAAGGATTCCAATTTTATTTAAAATTACTTCTTGTGAATTTTCACTTTGTTGACAGAGTACCGTTAATTGAGTTGGGTAGGTTATGATATAGAACCATTCATTGTTTCGTAACGGGTGCCAAATTTCTAAATTTACTATTAGGTTTCTCTTTACACATGATTTTGGTATTTCAATTGTGGTTTTCAAGAACAACTGAATTTCACATACATCAACATCAGTTTTCCTTAGGGTTGGAATTCCCTGACATAGCCATTGGTTTGGGATGTATTCCTCACATTTTTCAAGGTCATTCATCATTATGTAATAAGTTCTCGTTGTGGATACAAGGATATAATTATTAGAAGGTTCAATATAAGAAAAGAAGGTAGGATCTGAGTGCGGGGATGGTATGGAAAACATTTGATACAAATCATATTCGTACATACTTCTGATTGGAATTTGAAACGAAATTATTAATAAATTATCCTTTATGAATGATTTTAGAGTTATTATTTTATAATAATGATATACATTTTCAGTAGATAAAGGAATTGGCAACATAAATTTTGTTGATATTTTTGATAATTCACTGAACAATTGTTCAGGTGAAAGTATATTATAATTTATTATTCCATTTTGAATCAAAGATACATCATTTACATAATTATCTAATAGTGTTAACATTTCATCTGACATCTCGATCAACAAAATCATATGATTTGATATTTCTACTTCCGATTCTAATTTCTTTCTTGCATTTCTAGATTCATTCACAAAATTATTGAATTGATAAAGATTTAAATTTAAAATTGCAATATTCTGGTTCATCCTAGATATTGAATTATTAAAACTAGATATCGTTTGTGACATAATTGACACTTGTTGTTGCATTAATATTTCAGTATGCTTCTGATTAGACATTAAAGAATTTATAGAATTGGTATAAAATTCTGCATCATCAGCATCCGGTACACCGAATAACCATTTCAAACCATCTCCTATTCCATTTATTAAACCGCGTCTTCTTCTAGTATGAATGATTTTTAATTGGTGAGATATAATACGAAATGCTTGTTTGATTAATTCAATTTTATTGTGAATAAATTTTAATTGATTCCTACAATCAAAAATATAATGTTCAGACACTGCTAAATTACAAATATTTATGGATTTACCATAATAGGTTCTAATTGTATTAATTTGTTCATTTATCAAAGTAAGATTGTAAAATGACAGTAATGTATATTTTTGATTTGAAATTTGAGTTTTGCCTAAATTATAATATAATAAACCTGATGAAGAATTAATAGGTTGGACTTTATAATTTTGATGAGCTTGGACCAGGATCAAAGATTGAAGTATTAGAATTACAAGGTAATGATTCTGCATCTTCATTTTCACTTTCGTTATGTCCTGAAACAATATATGGTTTTAAAAGATTGAAATGATATGTTTTTAATTTCTTAGGAGTAATTTGAAGTGTGGCAGTTTGATTGTTATGAATTTGCAATATTTTAAAAGGACCTTTGAAATTTGGTGCTAATTTTTTACCTTTTCCTGCTACATCATATAGTAGTACCATATCATTTTCATTAAAATTAAAAATTTTATTATGAGTTTTATCATAATATATTTTGGATTTTTGTTTAGCTTGGATTTGATTTTCCCTAGCTGTTTCTCGAATAATCTGTAATTTATTTGTCAAATCATTGGCCAAATCTGAATAATTCGCTTTATGTTTAGGATCATTTAAATAATTTGGTATTCTTGCTTGTTGCCCAAAGACTAATTCATATGGTGTTTTTTTTGTAGCTTTGTGTACACCTGAATTATAACTATATACTGCAAAATTTAAGAATTCATCCCAATTAGTACTATCTTTGTTGGTGTAACATTTAAAGTAATCTTTTAGAGTTAGATGAGTTCTTTCCAATGCACCATTGGATTGTGGATGATATGGGGATGAAAATTTATGTTTGATACTAAGCATTTTATTAATTTCTTTAAATATTTGAGAAGTGAATTCCGTTCCTTGGTCTGATAATATATTTTGAGGAAATCCAAATTGAGTACAAAATTTCATGAAATGTATTGCAACCGTTTTGGCTTCATGGTTAGGAATTACGTAAGCCTGAATAAATTTTGTTAGGTCATCTTGAAGAGTAAGTATAAAACGATTTCCATTAAAAGTTTCCTGAAGAGGACCTACTATATCCATAGCAATTTGTTCACAAAATCTAGTAGAAGTTGTAGTAATCTGCATTGGACTTTTATTTTTTTTTAAATCAGTTTTAGATAATTGACAAGTTGGACACTCTTTAATATAAGTTCTGATATCTGATTTCATATTTTCCCAAAAGTAATTTTCTTTGATTCTTTCATAAGTTCGGTCAAAACCTTGATGACCTGAAATTGGTGAATCATGATTTTCTCTGAGTGTATCCTGTATTAATTCAGGATCGGTTAAATTAATTCTTTCTTCATATAATATTTCATATTGAAAATTATGGAACAAATAATAAAGCAAACTATAATATGTTTGTAATTTTATAATGTTATTTTGTTTTAACATGTCAGTAATGACAAATGATTTTACATTATTGAGCTCTAATAACATTTTTAAATTATAGAGAGTTTTATATAAATCATCATAATTTGCAGAATCTAACACATGTTGTTTTATAAATGCAAGATAGATTTTTTGATTTGATAAAGTTTTTAGATTAATTTCAGTAATCTGTGGGTTTTTAATCAAATTTTGACACTTCTCTTTTATATAGTCTATATGTTTATTTGAATTAGAATAATCACAAGATAATGGAATTACTAGATGTTTAATTTTTGAAAGTGGTAATTTAACTCTATTTGGCTCTGGAATATTCCTTTCTCTTTGATGAAACCTTTTAAAATTTTCAAAATTAATTTCTTCATTTTCTAAAATATTTACATCGTGAGTAATTCTACTGAGTGCATCAGCGTTGGTATTATTTGAACCCTTTTTATATTTAATTTCGTATTCATAATCCATGAGTTTTAATCGCCATCTAGATAATCTAGAATTTGGATCTTTAATGTTCATCAATCAAGTAAGTGGTTTATGATCAGTAACAATTTGGAATTTTTGACCAAACAAATAAGGTCTAAAATGTTTGCAAGAATCAACAACTGCCAATAATTCTTTTTCAATTGTTGAGTAGTTGACCTCCGCCTTATTTAATGTTCGAGAATAGTATGAAATTGGAAGATCTTTACCAATTTCTCCTTGGGAAAGAATTGAACCTATGGCTTCATTTGAAGCGTCTGTAGTTAAGATAAAAGTTTGAGAAAAAATTGGAAATTGTAGTATTGGTTCTGTTGTTAGAATAATTTTTAATTTTTGAAAAGCATCCTCACACTTATCAGTCCAATTAAAATCTTTGGATTCTTTTCTTAACAATTGAGTTAAGGGTTTTGATAATTGAGAAAAGTTATTAATAAATTTACGATAATATCCGACAAGGCCAAGAAAAGATTTAATATCTTTTTGATTTCTGGGTGTAGAGATTTGTGTAATGGTTTTAATTTTATTGGGATCTGGTTTACCTCCTGCATCTGATATTATATGTCCTAAATAAGAGATTTCTTTGTGAAGAAACTCACACTTATCTGGCTGTAATTTTAGATTATGATTTTCTAATTCTTTAAATACCGATACAAGTTTTTCATTATGATCTTTCAAAGTTGAACCGTAAATCACAATGTCATCCAGATAACAAAAACATTTAGTTCCTTGTAAACCTGAGAGAACTACATTCATTAATCTAGCAAAAGTAGATGGACTATTCCTAAGACCAAAGGGCATTCTGTTAAATTCATAATGACCTGATGGTGTAGTGAAAGCAGTTTTTGTTTTATCACTATCTGCCATTTCAATCTGGTGAAAACCAGAGGCTAAATCTAAGGTGGAAAAATATATTGATTTGCCTAGTTGATCTAGTATGTTCTCGATGTTAGGTAAAGGATAAGAGTCTCCAATAGTTATATCATTTAACTTTCGATAATCAATGACCAACCTCCATTTTTTCTTTCCCGATGCATCAAGTTTCTTTGGTACAACCCAAACTGGACTGGACCAAGGTGAAAATGATGGTTGAATGATATTGTCATCTAACATTTTATTAATTTGTATATTTACTTCGTTTTCAAATATTTTAGGATATCGATAAATTTTGCAAGAAATTGGTGCATCATTTTTTGTAGGAATTGTGTGTTTTATTGTAGATGTGGTTGATAAATGATCACCAAGTAAGTGAAAAATATGAGAATAGTGTTTACAAATCTCCAATAGACTATATTGTTCTTCCTTATTTAAATGATCTATGCGAATATTATTAATTAACAAATTCATCCTATCAATATTTTGATTAGTTTGTTGATATTTATTTTGAGTAAAATAAATTTGATTTTGTGGAATGATTTCTTCGATTTCAAAAGTTGGTTGTTCAACTGTTATTTCAATATCATTGAGATTTAGGATGGGAATTTTTGTTTTTTTATTATTGTTTGTTATTAATAAATCTGGCACAAAAACATTGTTAGCAATTTGTGTTTTAGGAAGAAATCCCTCAGGAAGATTATTTGATATATTTACTTCCATTATTACTTCGGTTCTAGGAGGAATTTTTATTTTTTGCCTATTAATTTCAAAATTAATTGGAACTTTATTAATTACAATCATTTCATTAACATAATCAATTATAGCATTATTTTTTTTGAAAAAATCATTTTCTAATATACCATCAAATTGTGTTGAAATTTTTGATGCATTGATAACATGTATTTTATGTTCAATATTTAAATTTTCTGAAAATAATTTTAAATGTGCAGATCCTAAAGAATATATTGGATTGTTTGGATTAATTCCATTAATCTGTATAATATCTGCTTTATTTAGAGGAGTTTGACTTGGAATTAAAATATCATGTTTAATCAATGACGTTGTTGCACCACTGTCAATTAAAAACGTTACAAAAGGATTTGGAGAATTTTGAATTTTGAATTTAAGTGACCTTAATTCATTATTATTCAATTCTTGGTTATTACTTATGAAATGTTCAGTGATGGAAATGCCGCTTGAAGATCGTCCGTTTGTGGGGCATTGGTCACATCGGACGGTTGCAAGTTTAAATGGTTAACTTTTGGATTGTAATTTTGAGTTTGATTTTTAAATTGTCTTTTTCGACATTCATCAATAGTATGACCTTTGTTTTTGCAATAATTACAAAACTTTGATTGATAATTTGAGCTTGATGGCTTATTGATGTTTAAATTAGAATTAGGAATATTTGTTCCCGATTGAATTGAATTTGGATTAGTGAATCTTTGCATATTATTACGTTTCTTCCTACAATTTTGAGTGGAATGATTTGATTTCTTACAAATTGTACAATAATTTCCTTGTTGGGAATGATTCTTAAAACGTGTATAATTGGTTATCTTTTCTTCTTGTAAAGCTAACATATACGCTTCATTCAATGTACTTAAATCTCTTGCTCTTAGCATTTGTGATATTTCCGGTTTGCAATGAATGATAAACCTACGCAAAGCTGTTTGTTGAATTGCGCGACGTAACCCTGGAAGATCATCTAAATTTTCACAATTATTTGTTTCACTTTGAATACAATCGTTTTTTGTTTTTTCAATGCGCTTAAAGAAATCTGTTATCGTTTCATTAGAAAATTGTTTGATTGTCTCAAGTTCTTCATGAGCTTGCACAAGATGTTTTGTATGACTATAGTATAACTTAAGTTTTTGTTTTAAGTCCGTCCATGAATGAACGTCTGACATTTCAAGTTCATTGATAACGTTAGTTGTAAGTTGAGAAACAATATATAACAATAGACTATTTTGTTGACTTCGAGATGCCAAAGAATATGCGCTATTTGCATTTTGAATGAAAGTATTAAGTTCAGTACGATCACCATTAAATTGTTTAATAAATTTGAACAATACAGCAAGTGGTAATTCTTCAGCATTATCATCTGAATCTGAATCATGATTATTAGAATGACTGGATTGACCTGAATTCGTAGGTTGATCGTCAGGCATGTTGAATAGATTTGTTAGATCAGGATAGAGAAGAATGATGATATTTTTTGAGAACAAATTAAAAATGAATATGACTTACTTTTTTGTGAGTAAGATGAAACCTTCTTGGTTTTATGGATTTGAACCCTGTTCTGGGATGTAGTAGATTTTGCAGACCCTCTTGAATTGAGGAATGTAGTAGAATAATGAACCTCGATGGTTTTCTGGGTAGCCTTCAATTGGCCGGTGAACTTCCGTTCAGTACCACAGAAATATTCAGGATGTAGATGAGAGTTCGATTTCGTGAAGAGTTGAAACTCACAGTGAAAATAAACCAAACGCCCGTGATTATTTCACCCGATTTGAACAAATCCCTCTTCTGACACCAAAATTTTATGTTGTAAGTCTCTTTCACAAGACAAAACAAATAAAAGTACGTCTTCTGACACCAGGGCAGCTTTTATGATGAAGCTCCGAAAACACTGAGTTTAATAATGCACTAATGTTCACAAATCGAATTGATAATGAGATTTGTTTAAATAAATGTTCAATTTTGTGAGGTGTTTGAGTAAAACAATAAACAACCTTTAACTTATTTATTAATGCGATATAAAATAATAATAGAAACGATGTGCAACGATTAACGACAAAATTAATACTAACTCATTAATTAGCACTGCTCTTCTTCATTTATCTGTATATGTGGTTTTCTTATCTAACCATAATGAAGCTATTGTTTATGAATATTTCTAACAATGATATAAGATATTTCCAACATTATGAATATTTCTAACAATGATATAAGATATTTCCAACACATGATCTATACAACTCTGTGAAAAATGGACAATGAAAATTGATTCTTATGCAGAATCACCTGCCGTATCCAAATCTGGAGATCCGAATTAAATCCAGAATTGCAAACATGCCGAAAACTTGCGTTTTCTCAAAAAAATTTAATTTTCATTTTCGATCAATTTTAATACGTATTTACTATTATCTAGGCAATGGAAAGAGCCAGCCCTCTATTTATTCACCAAATATATAAAAAAATGCCCCGATTATCATATAATAAATCTCGGAATAAATTTAATACTTCCATGATCTACAATAAAAAAAAAATATTAGTGCACTACAAATTTTATATTTATTTGTCGAAATTTTCAATACGTATATTAAACGAAATAGGTCCAAAACGTTGCAAAATGTTTTTAGTAAAATAATTATCCCGAAATGTCTATGAAAAATTTGCCGACGAGTTAAACACAAAATAATTTTCCGCGCTACACGCAAAGACAACATTTAAATTTAATTCTGCACTAAAAAAAATTTGCAACATTTTGGATATATTTAGTTCGATATATGTGTGGGAAATTTAGACAATTTATTTTATAATTCCACGCTACGTGAAAAAATTGAGTCTTAAATTGTTAGTGCAAAGATATTTTTTTTTTAATTGTAGATCGTGGAAGTAGTAAAATTATGGTGAAAAAATTAGAGACATGGCTCTTTCCATTGCCGAGATAATAGTAAATAAGTATTAAAATGAATCGAAAATAAAAATTATTTTTTTTTTTTTTTGAGAAAACGTGACTTTTTGTCATGTTCGCAATTTTTGATTTAATTCCCACCTCCAAATTAAGATCCGGCAGGTGATTCTGCATAAGAATAAATTTTTATTGTCAATTTTTATCAGAGTTGTATAGAGGGTGTCGAATTTGAGGGTCTAGCTCCCACAATATGGGAGAGAGGCGCGCCGACGGTGGCCAAAATAAACACACCGAAAGGCTCTCGATTTTTTTTTTTATATGATTTGTAAATGGAAGTTGTGATTTTATTCGTCCACAATCGCGTTTTCGAATTTATGAATGAATGGGTAATAAGTTATTGTTGTTTACAAAAGCGAAACATAACAAGTTTTGTTAATATCACGTCAGAAATGGTCCAAGCAAACTATAATTGCTATAATTAAATAATATAAATTACAGCAACACATACAGCCAATGCGTGCTCAAGGGCGTGCTTAAAATGTGAATTATGGTTGGTTGGGTGTGGTTTGGGCCACATGACGATGATTTCATATTACGTTATTAGAGTATTATATTATTTTGCAACGCCATCTACCATAGGATAGACATGCCATTTTGTACCAGAACAGCGCCGCTCCGTGGCCGGCGTTATACTAAAAAAAAGCCCTCTCTAGTCGGGCGTTGGCAATATAAAAATGCGAAACACTTTGCCCTATCCGATGGCACATCTGTATATAACCTTATCTGTGGCCATACCAACATAACTAGCACCGCGAAAATTCAAACTTAAACTAAAATAGCCTACAACTCGGCCAATCTGACATAATGATTGCCCTCAATCATAACAAAGTAACACCACAACTGTTTTATATTTGGTAATGTTGTACTCAATTAATACACAGATGATGATGATTAATATAGATTATTATTAAAATAAAATAGTACAAAGCCAACATGCTAAATGTCTCACAGTCAGGTGCCTACTGCTGACTTCCCTTGTTGCCTGTGTATGCAACACACAATACATCATCTTCCCTTTTTACTTACAAACATAATCCTTAAATCTAATTGGTCTTACAATTTGACGACCAGAGCGAGTCTTGCAATTAGTTTCAGTATCAGAAGACAGTTTACATTCATTACTACCTTGATCAGGCAATATTTCAGTTTCAGAATTATTTAAAGTTGAGAGTAGCGTCCTTGAAGTTGATTTGTGTTGAAAGAATTCGCCGGAATAGGACAGTAATTGAATTAAATGAAACTACAAATTTCTCATTCAGCTAACAGTTTCGCCCCCAATGTGGGCTTCTTCAGAGCATCTATAATTGATAATTTAATTCAATTCAACAATGAAACATAGTACAACCAAAAAAAAACACAGCAATACGAAAAAACACAGTAATACGAATCAGAATTTTTTTTTTTAACAAAATGCATTTAAATATTGTGGAACGTTATATAAAATAATTATTAGTTGTAATTTACCTGAGAAGAAAATTTGAGAGAAGAAGTGAAATCATGATGGTGTGACGTCATAATGTGTCGGAGATTATAATTATAGGTTAACAAAATGTGTACAGCACAATTGATCAATGTAAACGGTAATAACACCACAAAAATGGACGGCACAACACTTAGTTGTAAAAATTATCAGTCAAATCATTGTTAAAATTAATTTTTTAACTTTATAAGTAACACGCTCGAGCGGTGAACTAGTCAGTACTGAGTTCGATTTTAATGCGTAGATTTCACAACGAATAAAATTTAGACAAAAAATGTATAACAATGACCACCAAAATGTGGCAAGGTGAACGAAATAAAGGCGGTAAACATTTAAAATATGAAATTATTTTTTGGAGTCTACAATGTAATAGAAAAATTTATTTTTCTGTTCTGAAAACTTGCGATTTTTTTGTTGATTTTCATGATGGTCTTCATTTTTCTTTTCGTTGTGGTGTGGTACATTTGTTCGACTGTTTGAAAGAAAATCATCGTTTATAGATTGGGTTGGATGGTGAAAAGGAACCGGAATGTAGATTTTTTAAAGTTGAGAGTAGCGTCCTTGAAGTTGATTTGTGTTGAAAGAATTCGCCGGAATAGGACAGTAATTGAATTAAATGAAACTACAAATTTCTCATTCAGCTAACAGTTTCGCCCCCAATGTGGGCTTCTTCAGAGCATCTATAATTGATAATTTAATTCAATTCAACAATGAAACATAGTACAACCAAAAAAAAACACAGCAATACGAAAAAACACAGTAATACGAATCAGAAATTTTTTTTTTAACAAAATGCATTTAAATATTGTGGAACGTTATATAAAATAATTATTAGTTGTAATTTACCTGAGAAGAATTATTTTCAGAATTTATATTTTCAGAATTATTGGTAGAATTATGACTCAAAAATTCTTCATTGGTATCTGGAATTGTGAATGTTGGTTCATTTAAAGAAGGTTTTATATGAGTCGTATTTCTTCTTACAATTTGATTATTACTATCTTTTACAACATATGATCTAGGATATGCAGTTTTTGAAACTATTTGTCCAGGATTCCACTCTTTTTTATTTCTAATTACAATATTTTCACGTGATTCAAATTCTATTTCTTTTCTAGGAGCTGTTCTATCATGATACTTTTTATATTTATCTTGATTGCTTACTAATTTTGATTTAATATCTGTTTGAATCGTTGGTTGTAACTGACAATCAGTAACAGGTAATTTAGTTCTCAATAAACGACTCATAAGTATTTCTGATGGACTAGCTCCTAGACTTGGTATTGGCGTACATCTATATTCTAGTAATGCAATTTCAATGTCTTTTCCTTCCTCCACAGCTTTCTTTATCATTTGTTTAACAATATGTACTGCCTTTTCAGCAAGTCCATTGCTCCTAGGATAATGTGGACTGGAAGTTAACACATTAAAATTCCATTTTTTAGCAAATTGTCTAAAATTAAATGGCATATTATCAGCAATTAATACTTTTGGAATGCCATGAACAGAAAAAATGTGTTTCATTTTAGTTGCAATTTCATTTGCATCTTTTCTTTTTAATGAATTTAGTTCAATCCATTTAGAATAGTAATCAATAACAACTAAATAATCTTTGTTTTTGTATGTTAATATATCAGCAGCTATTTTTTCAAAAGGCAAATTGGGAACTTCATGTGGAATTAAGGGTTGTCTTTTATTAATAGGTCTAAATTTTTCACATATTGCACATTTGTTAATGATATGTTCAATTTAATTGCCCATTGCAGGCCAATAGAACAGTTCTTTAGCTCTCAATTTGCTTTTTGTGATTCCCAAATGACTTTCATGCAAGGTTTTTAGAATTTGTTTACGCAATGAATGTGGAACTATGATACGATTATTAAAGTATACAACACCATTTTCAACAATAATTTCATTTCTTATATTATAATAAAACTTAACATTATCTGGTATTTTTTTAATATTATTAGGCCACCCATTATAGTAAAACTCAATTATCTTTGTTAATGTAGTATCTTTTTCAGTTTCCTTTTCAATGTCAAATAATTTACTAATTCGCTCATCATCTCTGTTAATACAATGAATGTTTTCAGAGTTAGATATTTCATCATTATAAGACTCCTTTACGTAATTTCTCGACAACAAATCAGCAATATGCATTTCTTTGCCCGGCAAGTAGTTTAAATCTATAATATAGTTACATAGTTTTAGCCTCATTCTTTGCAAACGATTATTTGGAATTTTGTTTATTTCCTTTTTCATGATACTAATTAATGGTTTATGATCAGTGTAGGCTTTAACATTTCGACCCCAAATATAATAATAAAATTTACGACAAGCGAAAACTAAACTTAACAGTTCTTTTTCTATCTGAGCGTAAGCTATCTCAGTCTCAGTCATAGCTCTTGACGCAAATGCAATTGGTTTATTATTTTGCATCAAACAACATCCTAAACCATCTTTAGAAGCATCACATTGAATGACTATCTCTTCACTAGGGTCCAACTGTCTTAATACCGGAGGATTAGCAACTGCTTGCTTTAGTTCATTTAACGAATTTTCGTGTATAACATTCCATTGCCAAACTGAATCTTGTTTCAATAATGATCTTAGAGGACTAATTACTGTTGACATATTTGGTATAAACTCTCTTAAATAATTAAACATACCTAACAATTCCTGCAATTGTTTAACATTTTTTGGTGATTTTAAATCTAAGATTGCTCTAACTTTTTCAATATCTGGTCTTACACCACTCTTATCAAAATTATGACCCAAAAAATTGACTTGTTTTTGTTTAAATTGACATTTATCAGCATTAAATCTAACATCATATTTTTTTGCTGTCTCTATTACTAATTTTAACAATTTATCATGCTCTTCAAGAGTTTCGGTTGCAATTAAAATGTCATCAAAGTAGGTTATTATGCCTTTATCTAAATTACCAAAATATTTCAAAATTCGTTTAATAAACGCTTCTGGTGCACATGCCAATCCAAATGGTAGTCTATTGAAGTTGTAAAATCCAAAAGGTGTACTAAATGTACACAGTTCTGACGATCTATCATCCAATTTCATATGCCAAAAACCCGATTTGACATCTAATACAGTGTAATACTTTTTATTTAGCAATTTGGAACGAATTTCTTCAAAAGTTGGAATTAGCACATAATCTCGTACAATAACTTGGTTTAAATCTACTGGGTCTAAACAGATGCGTAAACTTTTATTATTTTTTTCTACTATTACTAAATTACTTGACCATTTTTTAGGTTCATCAACTTGGCTAATAATATTATTTTTTTTAAATTTTTTAATGTTACTTTTAACTTAAACAACATAACTTGAGGTAAACGTCTAGGTGGTCTAATAACACCAACGGCATTATTTTCAATTTTAATTGAATACTTTTCTGGAAAGCTGCCTACCCCTTCAAACAATTCCTTATTCTCAGTTAAAAACATTTCTTTAGATGACCAAGTTTTAATTTCATCTAGATTGTTCATCGGCAATTTTAATATATTTAATTCAATACAACTCGATAGTCCGAGAATTGGTTTCGACTCAACATCAACTATTACAAAATTTACAGCTGTTTCTACATTTCCAGCCTTAACTAGCAATTTTACTTGAAATAACGGTTTAATTTTAAATCCACCAAATGCTATTAATGTTAAGTTGCATTTTTTTTTTACTATATTTAGATTCCAACTTTTATACATATTAAACGGTATTAAATTAACCTGGGAACCAGTATCCAGTTTAAACTCTACCTTAATTTTATTTTCCAAACAAAAATTAAATAACCAAACTTTTCAGTCATTCTTACCAACTAATTCACCAATGCTTTTATTATGCTGGTTTTTTACACTCACCACTGACACAAAAAGTTCTTCGGTGCCATCTTCAACATCATTTTCATCTTGCATTACTTCATGAACCCGATTCCTCTTATTTTCTTTACAGCCTCCACTGAAGTGATTGAGCTTGTTGCAGTTGAAACATCGTTTTCCAAAAGCAGGACAATTTCTAGGACCATGTTTAGAGTTGCATTTTTAACACATGTATTCCTTCCCAATTTCTTGCTTTGGAACTGAACTGCTGGGTTGATTATGTTGATGTTGCCTGCGAATTACATCTGTTTGGACCTCATTACGAAGTTCTTTAACTTGCTCTTTGCTAATTTCTGCTGCACGGCAAATGTTGATTGCATCAGCTAGTGTTAAGTTAGATTGTCTTAACAGTCTCTCTTGAACCGATTCATTTGAAATTCCCATTACAATTCTGTCCCTCAGCATATTGTCAATTTCCCAGCTAAACTCACAATTTTTTATTAACTTCTTCAAATTAGTCAAAAAGTGTTCAAAATCTTCTCCATCCAATTGGTTTCTTTTGTAAAACATGAATCTTTCATAGATTACATTCGTCCTTGGTTTTATGTAATCATCAAAGGTTTTAATTATTTTCTTAACGTCCTTCTGATCACTGTCGGTCAATCCAAACGAATTGAAAAGTTCCATAGCTTCTTCACCCAAAAAATTTAAAAGAATAGCAGTTCTTACTTTTGGCTCTGATTCCGATTTTCCTGTTGCATCCATGTAAATATTATAGCCTTGTAGAAACAATTTCCAGTTACTCGCCAGATTTTCATCCATCTTCAAACTCTTAGGCGGTTTGAATCCTTCCATTTCTAGGTTAATTCTTCGTTGCACGTGTGCTTTTGTTTTCCAAAGTTTATTTTACAAAAATATTCTTAACCAGATCCTGTTCGCAGCGCCATGTTTTATATTTGGTAATGTTGTACTCAATTAATACACAGATGATGATGATTAATATAGATTATTATTAAAATAAAATAGTACAAAGCCAACATGCTAAATGTCTCACAGTCAGGTGCCTACTGCTGACTCCCCTTGTTGCCTGTGTATGCAACACACAATACATCAACAACAGCCTCTAGTTCGTATAAATATTCCAATTAAGCACAGTATATCATCACTTGATAGGTGAACATAAACGTGAGTTACTGAACTGAATAATCAATCATAATCATAAGACATAACGGTTAATATATCATAAATTTCAAAACAAGCATAAACATAATGTATTGAACATAAGAACGTCCACGCAAGACTCAGATAATATAGACCACACTCTCAATGCAACCAAAGCTTCATGTTATCAGGACCATAAATTCCTTCAAAAGGGATTTGTGTTATCTGAAATCCTGTAATGTCTCGTATTAAATATCTATCGTTACCCAGGCATTTCACGACTTCGTACGGTCCTCTAAATTTTGGCAACAATTTCTTGTTAACAACTGCAGTCACATCTACGTTTTTTATCATAATATATTCTCCAACAGTATACTTATGAGAAACTTTGTGTTTTTGATCGAAGTACGACTTATTGTAATTTTGGATTTTCAAATTATGCACTTGCGCTTTATCACGAATTGTTTCTAAACTTTCAATTGGATCATTCACTGAATCCAGGCTACATCTTAAAGGATCGTTAATGTCCTTTTGACAAACACCAAACAGTAATTTAGATGGTGAATTATCTATTGACCTGCAGAATGAATTATTTATTGCAAATTCAACTTGTCCCAAAACCTTATCCCACTTATTCGTTAAGTTAGTTAATTTTGACAGCATAGGCGTCAAATATCGATTAACCCGTTCTATCTGACCATTGGATTTTGGCGATCTAGTAGCAATTTTAACATGGGTAATATTATACTTATTCACAAACTATTCGAAGTCTTTGGATGTAAAACTCGATCCACGATCTGATACGATCTTGACAGGGGTACTATAATATCGAAAATAACTTTCTAAATGACATACTACTTCCGACGTTTTGGTTGTCTTAACCGGATAGAATTTTACGAACTTCGTAAAAGCATCAATAATTTCGACAATATAACTCATGGCCAACTAGAACCTGTTTAGGGCACCTAAAACGCATAGCTCAGACCCTATCATTTTGGGTATAATAAACAATATCGTAACTGATTTTATACCCGTGAATACATATCATCCACTCGATTATCTTTTGTTTTTTTATTTATATGTCACGGATATACCACTGGACTCAATTAAATTAGGAGGCTCTAAAAACAAATTTGTCACTGACATTCAATTAATTTATTTATTGCTTGTTGTCATTGTACCGTTCAGCAAAAATGAGTATTGAAATTGAAGCAGATCGTTGGGGCAATCACTCTGAAGAAAATATAGATAGTTTTATAGTTCGAAATCATTATATTGTCTTGCTAAATACCACTCGTGGGCTAAATATAATTCGACGATAATTGACGAGTTAAAATCAAGGCTGGAGATGTCACGAGCCGAAGGCGAGTGGCATCTCCAGCCTTGATTTTAACGATATATATTTGCCCACTAGTGATATTGCTAGCGAATATATATTTTTTGCCCAATGGGGTCTTTTCTAATGGCCCGTAATGATCAATATGTATTATATTAAAAGGAACATTACCCTTCGGAATGTTATGCAACGTACCTTATACTGAACCAGAATGAGGAGCATAAGTTATGCATTTCAAGCAATTTGAAATAAATTTTTTTATCTTTTTCCTGCCATTTGGAAACCAATAAATTTGCAACAAATATTCATAAGTTTTGTCTAAACCAGCATGACCCAAATGATCATGGCATGTCATAATAATACGATTTTCCATCAATTTAGGAACATAAAACATATGCTTATCATTGTTCTTCTGGTATACTAATCCATTTTATAATGTAAATCTAGGATCACTTTTAACTTCTAAATTGGCTTTAAGTTTCTTAATATCAGTATCTAACTCTTGCGCTACTGATAAGTTAAAATCTAAAGTATTTTCTTCTATTACCAACACACTATGACACCTGCTGAGGGCATCAACATGTCGCATTCTCTCATTGCCTCTATGCTCGGTCTCATAATTGTAATCTTGCAGAAATAAAGCCCAGCGCATAATACGAGGAATCACCTCTTTCTTCTCTAACGTTAACCGCAAACTATTACAATCGGTTACAATTTTGAATTTAATGTTATGTACGTAAATGTGGAAACGTTTTATAGTATAAATAATAGCCAAACACTATAGCTCAAAACTGTGATATTGTCAAGTAGGCCAAGAACATAAATAATTTCCCAAACAATAATTCGTCAACATCAGCAAATAGTGCAACGTGCAAGGTTAACGAGTATAAACAAACTAGAATATTTAATAAATAAGATAAATAATAAAACAATCCCTTCCGGATTGATTTATAGAAGAGGGTATAAAAGAAGGACCATCATTCAGATGAGGGAGTTGGTTGTTAATTAACAAGCTAAAAGGTTAGGTCGAGTCAGGGTACGATTGATAATAAAGTGAATAGTTGGTTCGTAAAAGTACACATCAACTGGATCCCACGAAGACAATGTTCTCCTCTACATACAGCTTAGACTACGGAGTGCTGACTTTAATCTTGTAAGTGTAATTTGAAATAAACAAATGTCAAACAAAACCGATTGTATTTTAATAACGGACAACGAAAAGAGAGGTGCGCGAGTGATAATCACAGTAAGTCCAAGCCCTTTATATTAGCCGAACTGCCGAGCTAACCCCCTCACGACTCCAAGGCGTGACATATGGTGGAGGTGCCGAATTTTCCCATCCAAGTTCCCCGTAACTTGAGATAACTTATAAATCTAAATGTTGGAATCATATTACTGCCCGAAAAATAACTCTCTTATTATCGTCACTAATTATAAACATCAACAATAAACGCAGCTGATAATGTGAAAAAAAAAACAATGCCAAATCAAAAATTAATTGTTAAAAACTATAATGTATAACAAAATTACTGTAATATTACAGAAATATAAATTGTAAAAAATGTCAGAAAACATAAATGTATAACAAATCTATAAATATTAAATATTAATTGTTAAATAAATATATAAAACTATAATGTATATTAAAACAATCAGCATATAAAAATCGAGGACATAAAACTATTATGATAGCTGAGACAAATTGTAATAAATAATATCCGACCTTGACAAATAAATACTACACCGATTTATTATTTAAATAAATGTTATTTAAGGATATTTAATGTTATTAAAAATATCAATTAAGTTCCACAAAAAATATTATGTATATCTAGTAAATTTAATAATAGAATATAAATACAACCCAAAGTGTAAAACTCTAAAGGAAATGCTAATAACTAACAAATCTATCATGCAAAATTGGTTATAATGCGGAATGTCCGGTAACGATTCAATCATCATTCAACTCGCTGAAAAGCAAAAGAAGTCAAACAAGCAATCGGCGAACCAGTGGCAAGAAGTACAACGTATCCCCAACCACGATCATTTTTCGCAAGTCAAAAACTAAATAGATTACCGCCAGGGAAATTAATACTTACAATTCACAACGAAGATAAAAAACTACAAGAATCGATTGAGAGTCCCACAGAAGTTAACAACGAAGAATTGCAAATAAAAAAGCAGCAAGAAATCGAGAGACAATTGATTGAAAAACTACGAAGACAAAAACAGCAAGAGCAAGAAGAAGAAGCAGAAAGACAAGCGGAAGAGGACAGAAAGAGGAAAGAAGAACAAGAGGAAGCCAGACGACAAGCGAAACGAGAAAAAAAGAGAGAAGAGCAAGAACAGCTAAAAGAAGCTAAAAAACAAGCAGAATAAGAGAAAAAGAAGAGAGAAGAACAGGAACTGTTAAAGCAAGCCAAAAGACAACAGGAAGAAGAAAGAAAAAGGAAAGAAGAACAAGAAACAGCCAAACAGGAACAAGCCGAAAAAGAAGCAGAAGAGGAAAGAAGGAGACAAGAACAGGAAGAGGTCGAACAACAAGCAGAACAAAGAAGAAGAGAAGAAGACGAACAAGAAATTACCGAAGAACGAAACGTTACGATGGCCAACACCACAATCAGTCAATCAATGTCAGCGGCCGGATTACCATCTATCCCTAAATTCGTATCAGCGCAAATTTTCACACCCGGGACAACAAACCCAATCGAATTCATCCGCCAATACGACAGATGCGCAGCCGCAAATAACTGGGACAACAATCTTAAGCTTCCATATTTCGGTACATTTTTGAGCGGCGCAGCTAACCCTTGGTACATAGAATATCTAAGGAAGGTGGAAAACGGAAATAAAAATTGGACCAATGTCCAAGACGATTTCATCAGTGCATTCGGAACCTACCTAATGGAGGAAGAAAAACTATAAAAATTGCAGCACGAGGACAAATACTTACGCGAATTAATAAACATCGTTCAAAATCCAGGAGAGGGACCAGTAGCGTTACGGAAGCGCGCTACCAATTTTTGCATAATAGACGGTGTACTTTTTAAGAAAAACGCAAACTTAACAGGAAACGATAACTTATTAGTAGTACCCAAAGAGTTAGTAGGTGAAATTTTATTTAATAATCACAGTGACCCTTTGTCTGGTCACTTAGGAATAACTAAGACCTTGTATAAAATTAGAGATAGATTTTATTGGGACGGTTTACAAAAGGATGTCGAAAAGTATGTAAAAGGGTGTCCCGACTGCCAAGCAAGGAAAGGAGAACAACATCGTAAGCCACAGGGACTGTTGCAACCTATACAAGTAGCAACCCCCTTTGACAAAGTAGGAATCGACTTACTAGGTCCATTCCGAAGAAGTAAGAGCGGGAAAACAATGATAATCGTCGCAACAGACTACGCCACACGTTGGGCAGAAATACAAGCATTGCCAAATGGAAAAGCAGGCCCAGTAGCCAAGTTCATCCTGGAAAACATCATCACCCGCCATGGAGCACCAAGATATCTACTAAGTGACAGAGGAAGGACCTTTCAATCAGAACTGGTCACCGAACTAGTTATAACTATGGGAACAGTTAGCACATTTACAACAGCTTACCACCCATGTTGTAACGGCCTAACCGAACGACTCAACAAAACCATGGCGAACATGCTATCAATGTTTACCAACACCAATCAAACGGACTGGGACGAGCATCTTCCACACGTAACATTCGCCTACAACACAGCCAGACAAGACAGCACAAAACTTTCACCCTTCATGTTAGTATACGGACGAGATGCAGTACTACCAACAGAAGCCAACCTAATACCACCAAATCCAGACTCTAGTTCAACCACCATCAGGGAAAAGGCACTAGCAGCGAGAGCATTAGCAGTGGAAGAAATTGAGAAGAGGCAAGCATACGACAGTGTTCGGTATAATAACAAACATAGGCATACAGAGTACGCGATGGGAGACAAAGTGAAAGTGTTTACGCCGGTAAGAAAAGTAGGACGAAGTGAAAACTTACTTTTGAAATGGTTCGGACCATACTACATAACAAAAAAACTAAGTGATGTGAACTACGAAATCCAAAAAGGGCTACACCAAAATCCAAAAAAGACGTTGTGCACGTAGGCCGGATCCTACATTACAACGACCCATGGACATCTCCCATTAGCCCAGGCTCCTCGGAAGATCCAACTATGACTACGAAAACCAAACAACAAAGTGCGGTATAGTGTGCGCGATCGCGTAAAACAACCCCTACCCCAAAACAATAAACAAAGTGAGATAAACACAGAAGCAGCCGACGCACAACCAACAATAATTTTACTCAACATTTTAGTCAAAAACTCAGAATGAGTTTTGAATTTAAATTGAGTCATGTAACTCGGCAGTATCACTTGTTAGTATCTCTGTTTGATACTAACCCTGTTAGTATCAAAAGCCGTAAAGAAAATTATAGCAAATTATTGAATAATTTATACATTTAATTTAGCGTAGGGTTAAAGAAGACTTTGTAAAGCAAACTCATCAAAATTTAGAGAAATTTTTTATTATTATAATACATTTAATTGTTATATAATGCGGAAACTACCAGCCGCACCGAGCCGGACGGTGGGGCAAGTGGCCCAAACGGCGGTTCGCCGGAACCCGGTTGTACCGGAGGCCTACCGACCGCCGATAGAAATCGGCGAGGTAGCCCTCCCGACAAGGGTAAACCAGTGGACGCGCACACCACACGCAGTGCGGCGTCGGCACGTCCAACCGGCTGACCTGGGGGACGTGCCAACACATTACAACTTACTTGGTAGCGGGTAGAAAATCCAAAGTAGTAATGTTAAACGGAACACCAAAACCGCCGCTTAAAAACACAAAAAGTTGCAAAACTTGCAAGAAAATCGGTGTCACAAACGAGCAATTGTACAATAAATTTATTACAACTAATCATAAATTGTAAAACATGTAGAATTAAAAAAAAAAACTTTTTTATCAATGTAATCAAAAAATTTAAAATGTAATAATAATCTTATTGACCAGATTATGATCGGCCCACCCAACTTCCGGGATAACAGGTCACCCCGTAGAAATTAATGCAGGAGTATTTTGGAGGCCGCTGACCCAAACAGTAGGATATGAAGCAACCATCCCTCTGATCTATACAAGACCTTGGAAACTAGCAAACCCAACCCCAGCCGATGAAGGATCACATATAATACTACAAGGATGTCACACGACACCAAATAGCCCAAACTGTTTATTACTACAACAAATCCAAAACCTAGCAATAACATTTCAAGAAACATATACAAATCTACAAGCAGAATGGCAAGAAGACGGAGAATTGAAAGGAAAAAACATGAAGAGTAGAAACAAACGCGCTTTAGAGTTTGTTGGAGACGGACTAGCTTGGTGTTGCGGAGTCGCGACCCAGCACAAACTAGACAAGATCCACACAAGCCAAGAAGACCTAGAAGACCAGGTGAAGCGACTTCATCAAGGACTATCAAACACCATCAAAAACATAGGAAAAACATCAAGGGACTTCGAAGAATACACAAACAAATCGACACAAGCCATACATGTAATGGAACACAGAATGCACGAAATCGAGAGATTCACAAACGGGATAGTTTGAGAACTACAGTACAAGCAAAACGCAGATGATGCCAAAACAATGGCAGCATACTATAATAGCTACAGCAACCTGAAACGAATCATTACCTTGTTCCACATGGTAAACCGAAACGAAATCTTAATGTCATGCAAACAACACCAAATTCCCACGGCAGTATTACCATTTAAAACACTCATAGCAGATCTAAGAAGGCTACAGAAGCAGCTGACTGAAGCCGACCAAGACATTGCGATACCAATTGAGGACATCAGCCGTTACTATCAACTACCCCTATGTGACTGCGCCTACACAGAAGAAGAACTGACGATCAACATCCGAATACCAATTACACAAAAGGCCCAGAAATGGAAAGTGTTTGAACTCATTACAATCCCCTTCGCATGGCACAATCAGACATGCCGCATACCACACGAGAGTTTGTATTTAGCAGCGTCCACTACCAACAACACTACACCAATGCCGACCATACCATGACAAATTATGTTACCTACCCAGATTCTCATCGGAATCCATCCATGGACCAATATGCGCACGGAAACTGTTCTTGGGCGCAACAGTAGAAGAAATTGGAACCCACTGCCCAATGACATGCCACCCTTCGACAGCAATCTCAATCACGGAGGTTCAAGAAGAAGAATACGTCATAACTCATGGTAGGGGAGAAACAACGATGAAGTGCGGGAACAACATTACAACCCTGTCAAACACCGACGGGCACGCAGGCGCAATCAAAATAAAATTGCCTTGCCACTGCGAACTAGCAATAGAGAACGAAGTGATCATCCCCAAAAGATTTCCCTGCAACCCAGATGTAGAAGGAAAAGCCCATATAGTGAGACTCTTACCAGCCATGTGGTCAAAACTAAAAACACCAGAACTAAAACCAGCCCATAGTCAACAAAATTTACGATATAAGGAAGTAGCAGAATGCTTAAACACAAATTGGACCTTAGAAGTACCCCATCTAAACTTGACCAGCCAGAAGGAAGACTTAAGGACGATATTAGAAGAAATACAAATGAGGTCCTCAACCACCTCATACGGAGAAAAATATAGTTGGCATAGCGATTCCACCTTTCTGATATGGAACATCATCCTGTCAATCGGATTTGCATACCTACTATTTAACCGGAACCCAGCAGGAATTCTATTGGTACCAACACACGGAGTAAACGCAGAAGAAACAGAAATCACAGCCCATCACGAAGGACTACTAGGAGCAATAATCACCGCCTTGGTGATTTTTATCTTGTACGTAATAATAAGATCAGGAATAGCCATATATCAAACTACAAAAAGGAGACGAACAGCACGAGTAAATGAAGAAAGATTATACAGAAAGAATCAATTAGAAGAAGTATTGATAAGTAGGGAACCCACAAGGGAGGTTTCAGGCGGGAATCAAGAGGGTTCAACGCCAAGAGGAGTTACGTTTGTATTAAACGGAACCAGTCTGGATGACCTGTTCCAAGGGCGAACCGTTAGTCTCACGTTTATCTCACAAGAGAACGTAGAGGCTTAACAGGCAGTACCGCCATTCAGCCTTATGGTGCCCGAGGCTGAATGGATGCCATTCGTCAAGCATCAAAATCCAGGAGATTGTTTCCGCTATTGACCAATATTAAAATAGAAGATATTTGATGAATACTGGATAGCAATGTCAAGGACAAGATCGCAACCATGGTCAAGAGAGAAGTTAAAGTGAATAAATAAGTTTTCGGGGCGTTGCACCAAGGTAAATTAGGCATCCAGAGGAAGATTCAAATAAGTGAAGAAGATGATGAAATAAGTGAGGAAGATTAAAATAAGTGAAGAAGATGATGAAATAAGTGAAGAAGACGAAACAAGTGAAGAAGAAGAAGAATTAAATGAAGAAGAAGATGAAGTTAAAATAAGTGCAGTTCAGACTAAGATGAGTGAAGAAGAAGGTGAAGTTAAAATAAGTGAAGAATAAAATAATTGAAGAAGAAGATGAAGTGAAACATGTGAAGTTAAATCAAAGGCAAGATATATGGAGCAACACGTACGAGCAGTGAAACAAGGAAAGTTAAGATTAACAGTAACCAGAGAAGAATAGGCTAGGTCGGGAACTCAACGTAAACATCGAAGATAAACGCTAGGGTCAACGTCAAGCGGATCGGTCGCGAGAAATTAACACCATATACATGTAATTAGCAAGGTATAGTGTTACAAATTTTAATTTTAACGAAAACGGGGTCATATAAAAATATTCGCATAATTAGCTACTAGATTGGGTAACATATTATTTACATTAACATAAACTATTAGTATATACAATTTATGCAATTGTCCGCATAATTTTTTTTTTTTTGTAATCAATTAGGAAATAATTAAATTTTAAGTTAGAATTGTAAATCAAATTAGGGTAGTTTTTAAGATAGATGTTAAATTAGCACTGTGGGTCCAGCGCTTACGGAGAGGAGGCATATGTCAAGTAGGCCAAGAACATTAATAATTTCCCAAACAATAATTCGTCAACATCAGCAAATCACATTCGTCAATATCAGCAAATGGTGCAACGTGCAAGGTTAACGAATATAAACAAACTAGAATATTCAATAAATAAGATAAATAATAAAACAATCCCTTCCAGATTGATTTATAGAAGAGGGTATAAAAGGAAGACCATGATTCAGATGAGGGAGTTGGTTGTTAATTAACAAGCTAAAAGGTTAAGTCGAGTCAGGGTACGGTTGATAATAAAGTGAATAGTTGGTTCGTAAAAGTACACATCAACTGGATCCCACGAAGACAATGTTCTCCTCTACATACAGCTTAGACTACGGAGTGCTGACTTTAATCTTGTAAGTGTAATTTGAAATAAACAAATGTCAAACAAAACCGATTGTATTTTAATAACGGACGACGAAAAGAGAGGTGCGCGAGTGATAATCACAGTAAGTCCAAGCCCTTTATATTAGCCGAACTGCCGAGCTAACCCCCTCACGACCCCAAGGCGTGACAATATCGCGTTTCTGTATCAGTCGCGGTCTTACTGAAATAAAAAAAACCGGGTGGAATTTTCCGTCTTCCTGCTTTTGCATAAGAATTCCCCCGAAACCTATCTGAGATGCATCGCAGTGCAGTTCTGTTTCAGCTTTTGGTGAATATAAGCTTAATACTGGTTTACTTATCAATTGCGATCTTAATAAATTAAAAGCTTCCAAATTTGGAGTATCAAATACGAATTTTCGTGGTCATTCAACATTTCATTCAACGGCTTAGCTAAAGTGGAAAAGTCCTTAACGAATTTTCGAAAATATGACATCAGTCCAATAAAACTTTGTAACTCTTTATGATTTCTCGGAATTGGATAAATTGCTATTGCTCCAACATGACAATTGTTTGGTGTAATTCCTTGCGCGGTTACCGTATAACCCAAATAATCCAAGGATTTTTGCAAAAAGAAACATTTGTCTAGTCTAAGCTCTAACGAATTATTAACGAGTATGCGGAAAACTTGTTTTAGTATTTCTAAATTCTCCTCTATGGTTGAAGTAGCTATTACAATATCGTCAATATAAATCAAAACATTATTGGTTGAAAGTAATTCCATAAAAATCATGTTAATATACCGACTGAAAATACTTGGACTATTACAAAACCCAAACGGCATTCGAACATACTTGAATTGACCATTATGTGTAACGAAAGACAAATACTTACAATCCTCCCTTACCTTAATGTGATGAGTTTCGTAAAACAAGCTTTATCTCTTAATAAATTACTTTGTCCTTCAATAATAGGTAGAGGATAATTATCTCTAAGTACATGCTTATTTAGTTCTCTGAAATCTATACATAACCTAAGTGAATTATCTTTCTTTTTAACTAACACAACTCTAGAACTGTACTCACTGTTACTCTGCCTGCTAACGCCTTGCTTAAGTAAATCTTCTACTATTTTCTCAACTTGATCTTTTTCAAAGTAAGATAATCTACGCGGTTTAAAGTAAAAAGGACTATGAGTGGGTTTTAGCCTAATATCCATCTGAAAGTCTACACTTGGATTGATCTTACGCTTTGGTTATTAATAACAGGCTTTATTCAAATCAACAACTTTCTGTTCTTCACCGAATGTACACGAAGCATCAACATTTAACGAAATCTCTTGCGAACTATCTGATACATCAATTAAAAGTAATGGATTTTCTATCGGCTCTGCGTTACTAATTTCAGCTTTCTTGGAATGAACCTTTATGTCGCTCGAAAAAGTTACCACTAACTCAGGATTAGATGTGAAATCCCGTCCCAGCAAACAACAGTACGGAGTAGCTTTCTTTTGCACAACATAATAGTTAATTTTGACATTAATATTATTTTCTACATTTAACATTACAGGTACAATACCAAACAGATAAAATTTTACTTTATTCAGTCCCTCAAAACTTCGTTCTGAATTAAGTAACGACAAACCTAACTGATCAACCAAATCTTCCCGTAATATGGATATAGGTGAACCGGTGTCCACGATCGCACTCACATTATGTTTAGATTCACTCAATTCAAGACTTACGTTTAAGAAGTATAGCTGTTTCACACTATCCTCTTCGATAAACAAGGGAGACGTGCTGTCCGGATGTTGCCTGTGACTACCCGACGCAATATTGGACGCTTGATTCCCTCGTTCTCTATTCGGACAGTTTCTTGACAAGTGTCCTATTTGCCCACAACTAAAACAACTGTCTCTCTCTCTCTCTCTTAGGTTTATTGCACTCACTAGCTCGATGTCCAGCCACATTGCAGTTAAAACATCGCTGTTGCTGTTGCACCATGCTCTGACATTTGCCCTGACTGCATTGCCCTAGGTTGGAATGCACGCTGGTGCTCGCCACGCTCTTCATTCGTAATATTCTTCATGACCCTAAACAGATTTGATAACGACGAAAACTCACACATTCTTGCCTGTGTTTGCAGTGTGGTATTATGAAATCCATCTATTACGTAATCAATCATATCTGCCTCTGCTACTCCTGCTCGATTTCCAAGAATCACCTTCTCAGTAAAATAAGTGGAAAAGCACTCGTTCCTCTTCCATCCTCTGGACTCAAACTTCTTCATAAGTTCCGCATGGATAACACGAGAAGCAAACATACACTCTAATTCAGCCTTTAAATCAACCCATGGTATAATAACATGGTTCAGCTTAGAATGGTACCACGATCGAGCTTGCGATTCTAACTTTCCCACGGCTATCAGCTGCAAAACTTCATCCGACAACCCATACACCGCCTGTATCGTATCAACGTGCTTTATCCATGCTTCAACATCGTCATCGTGTGCTTTAAATTCGGGCAATAATGCTGCCACATCCGAACTCTTATAGTGCGGAGTTGCAGTTTCATTATTTCTTGGGTTTGGCCGTTGCTGTTCATGCAATAATATAGCGCTTACAGCAGTCTGGACTACTTCTTCCATCGTAACTTGTGTCATCGGTTGAGTTCCACCAAAGCTAGTTCCATTTTCTTCATCTCCCGACCCATGGCCATTGTCACTCATCGTGATGATCACACGTGTGTTAACCCCAAAATTCACTTAAATTTCAGCAATCACTATCCAATTCACTTTATTCTTTGAGTAATCCCTCTTCTGAGATTGTAGACAGGATGGCTTAATAATTATTTTTATTCTCAACCAACGAATTTATTTTAAACGAAAAAGTACAATAATAATCTGTCGTCAACCCAGGACCAGGGGTCTGTTGCACAATAAACTACAAGTTAATATTATTAGTAAAAATACTAACAATTTGTAATTTCTGTTACACAACAAAATTTATTATTTTTACAAATTACAAATAATATTTTAATAATATTAGTGTATATTACTAGTATTTTGTTCTATTTTTTTTAGTTGTTTGTACAAGTTATTACTAAATCCTTGTAACTTTTCTACAAGATTCGATTCACTTATAATTTAATATAACTTAGAAACAAAAGTTATAAATAAGTGTTAGTTGACAAGTGTTAATTCAAGTTTTAATAAATGAACAAGACATATTTAATTATTTCTTATTTCAAGTGTTAGTTGACAGATACAAAAGTATTAAATATGATAAGAAATATTCTTTTTTCTTCTTCGGAAGACGAAGATGTACCTGAAAATAATAGACTTGTACGAAGGCGAAAAAGTTTTTGACCACGAATTAACTTTTCTTTTTTGAACCACAATGATTTTTACGAAAGATTCCGCATTTCGCCAGAAAGATTCGATAGCCTTTTAAAAGAGATTGGACTCCAATTAAGTCACATAACTAATAAAAGCGGGGCTCTATCAGCTAAACAACAGCTATGTGTAGCGCTACATTGGATGGGATCCGGTAGCCAATTTTATACTATAGGAGACATGCATGGGGTTCATAAATCATCTGTATGCAGTGCAGTAAAAAACGTGGTGAGAGCAGTAAACAGAACATTGTTTGATAGAATAGTTGCTTTCCCTGAAGATTTAGCCGGCGAAATAGAACGGTTTTATCAAATTTCAAACTTTCCTCATGTTTTCGGAGTTGTTGATGGTTCCCTAATAAAAATAGATGCTCCTACTGAGAATGAGGCCGCATTTGTAGATAGAAATGGTAATCATTCGATAAACACAATGTTCGTTTGTGGTGCAAATTGCCAATTTTATTTTGTTTGTGCCAGATGATGGCCCGGTAGCGTGCATGATGCACGGGTTCTTCGGAACAGCACATTACACGAAAGGTTGCAAAATGAAAATATTTTTCCTAACGGTGTTATATTAGGCGATTAAAAACATGGTTGATGAGACCTCTTCATCATGATCCAAATAATGAAGCAGAACGGATATACAATTGTCGTCTAAAATCTACGCGACAAACAATAGAAAGAGCATTAGGTATCCTTAAAGAGAAGTTTCCTTGCCTTAATTATCTTTGTTTAAAAAACCCTTCTTACGTTGCCCGTGTCGTAAAATGTTGTGCTACTTTATGTAATTTTGCAAGAATGAATGACCCTTGTGAAATAGAAAGAGATAATGGAGATAGACTTGTTGAAGAAGATTTAATTGTTGATAATATTGAAGAATTTCCACAACAATTAGATGGACGACTGAGACAGCAACAAATTTTAAATTTAATGATATAAATGCTACAGAATGCATATAAATATTTAATTATTAATTATTATAAACAACAAATTAATTATTAGTTGTCTTGTAAGTTTTTTGTAACTTATTAATCTTTAAAAACTTAAATTAAATTTAGACTAAACTAAACACTTATTTCTTTATTCATTTTCTACAAATATTTCTTCTTCAATAGTTTCAAATACAGGGTTAAACACGACGGTTACAAAATATTTTGTAAATTTAGAAGGTTGAACTTGTAATTCTTTTTCTAATTTTAAAATTTCCAATGTTTTTAAATAATTTTCTTTTTCTAAAAGTTCAACTGATAATCTGAGTTTTTTCTCAATTAAAGTTTCTTCATTATCAACATGTCCTAAAAGTAATTTTTCATGCAAATTTTAATAAATAATATATATAAATGAGTTTAATCGTACTCTTGCAAGTATTAGGTTTAAACGAAGACTTTTTTCGGATAATATATTTCCCGTCAAATTCTTTTTATTTTTTGATGAAACATTGGCAGCGGCATCGTCAGCATGACAAGTATTAGGTACTACTATTGGCGGAGATAGCGGTTTTAATGCTGACTGTAAAACTATCTGTGTTTTTGGCAGAGGTAGCGGTTCATGTTCCTTAATATTAGCAAGAGAATCCGTATCGTCAAGTCCAGTCAACACTGGAGAATCCTTGCCAATTATATCAAAAATAATTTCATCCATATCAGTTATTATGGCTGATGGGCCGCCACCGGTACCAGTTTTTCTCGCATTGTCTTTTTTATCCTGCAGGTTAATATCGAGCAGTAAAATATCGCAAATAGTCCAATCAAATTTAAAATGTTACTAAAAAAAAATTCTACTTCCGATTATTATGTGATTCACTTAAGGCTGCTGCAAAATTGTCCAGTAACGAAACAAAAACGGAATAAAAATATGAATTTGAATTTGATTTATTCACATTTATTTAACATGTAACAATTAACATTTAAGAAATTTAGATTTCATTGGGTGATAACGTTAAATGTGATCGTCATTGTTAAATAGATGTAAATAAATCAAATGTAAGTTCTTATTTTTGTTCCGTTCATCATAGTAACAGAACGAGAACTGTTACTATTTAATAAGCATACCGAAAAGCATACATTTTCTTTACAAAAAACATTTTAAATTGTGTCCTTTAATTCGACACTTGTGATTGACTGAAGTGCATTCCGATTTACATCCTGTAATTAAGGAGTTGAGTCTTTTGATTATATGTGTTTAATTGGCATTGTCTTATTAATTTTATATAATTATTTTAATTTTGAATTTTGCGTCTGTAATTTTTAAATTGAGATATGACTCGATTAAATTTTAAAACAATTGTATATTGAAACATAAATTAACATATTATATGTATAATACAAGAACAAGAACACATACCACCGACGATTTTCTCAAATTAGGCCACCAAACATCTCGTAAATAAGAAAACCCTTTTTCAGCCGGCATTGCACCAATGCTTTTAGCGTACATTGCCATATCTTCCCAAGCTTTCATTTTATCATTTTTGGTTAGGGTGTTACTAAATTTTCCAAAAAGTACCGACTTTTTGCTTTTTATTTTTTCTAATACGCACAATTTTAACTTTCTTGCTTCGTCTCGTTTTCCCATTCTAATTATTTTTTGTTAAGCCGCAGAAGGAAAACAAAGGTTTTTAATTTGACAGTTTGAAAACATTAATTTTCAAATAAATTATCTTATAGGGAAGGCGCTGACGACATGTTAATATGAACTGCGTTCGGGAATTTGGAGTAATATTATTAGAAAATACGAAATTACAAGTTTTAATAATATTAAAAATATTGATTTTATTGTGCAACATAAATATTTATAAATAGTAATTTGTAATTAATAACTTGTAATTTTAACTAATAATATTAGGAGTTTCTTTTTGCCGAAACTATTATCACTTAAGTGTTTATTCAAGTGTCTCATTCTGATGAACATTCTACATCTAAAAAAGAGCTTTTTTTCTTCTTCTGAACAAATAACACTATCACTCTTACGTAACAAATTTTGTAAATAATTTTTACAAATTAATATTTCGTCAAAATTTACACTATTGAAAACATATTCTAGTTTTTTCATTTCCGTCAATAACTCAAGAGAGGGTTTAGATAAGCCACCTTTATTTAAATGGTCAACCCATGAAAAAAGTCTTCCTTCTACATATTTAGTCGAAGAGGTGCAAGATTCTAGTTTACGGCAAATAAATCCAGCAAGATTTTCAAGTCCGTCATGAGCAGTGTCATCCAGTTCTACTATACTATTGTCCTCTTGAGGTTCTGATTCGCATTCGATCCTAAGAGTTTCAAAACAATGTGCACTTTTGGGCAAATCTGGAGTGTCATCTTTCTCAACATTAGAATATGCTGAAAATGATCCTTCATTTTTTTTTAGTAACTATGAATGTAAAAGGTATCGAAGTTCTAACGCATCAGGATGATCATGAAGACCACCTTTAGCTCGAATAACCCCAAATAAATGTTCAAGAACATCTTGTTTCAACCTATATGTCAGTATATACTTAATTTCAAAACGTTCTTCCAAGTCTTCAAATAACAATTTCAAAGACGTATTGGTAATTATGGTGCCTGAAATTAAAATTTATAAAAAATACGGTTTTTGCCACAATAAAATTAAAAATACAACATACCTTTCTGGAAAGGCAACATAGAGTTTTTACCAATACCTCTCATGTTTTTCATAATCTCAGTCATATTATGTACAATTTTCGTTTGCTTAGGTAAGGCTAATCCATAAGCTTTAAACCTTTCGTGGCTGTCAGCTTCTGGCACACGTACGTTAAGGCAATCAAACCAATCATTTACCTAGTTTTAAAATTGTAATATTGAAAAATGGCAATATTATACAAAAATAATGTAACTTACTTGCTTAAAAAACTCCGTGCATTCTATCCAATTGTTGCCGGCAAGTTTGCCATCCATTCCACATCTCGTTATTGCACAGGATATAGTATGTGAAAACAATTTTGTGGCTAACTTAACTTTTTGTCTGCCAGCATTGTTCACATTTAGACTTTCATTTGAAATTTTATGCACAATATTTAAATCTGAAGTACTAGTTAACTCCAAAACTTTTTCAATGACAGATTTTTCAATTTTTTTACTATTAATTACAAAGTCTTGGTCTACAACATGGTTTCTTACTACTTTAATGAGATGTGGAACATCTGCGAAGGTATAAATTTTTTGCTGGTTCGAAGGATTTTCCAACCAAGTTTTATCAACATTTATGCTAAGTTCATTATCTAAAGACCTATTTCCACCTCCTAAGTCACTTACCATTGCCACCACATGAAAACCTAAAACAAACAAAAACTATGTTTATTCAAAACGTTAAATTTTTTTAAAAAGTTAACCTATAAAATGAAGATTCTTACATGCATTTCTAGTGAATCGGTTTTGTGTCCGTTTTTTTATTAAAATGATCAAACATTTTGTGGTTAACTGGAAATGCATGAAAAGATTGTACAAAAAAAAATCTATTGTAGGCCCTGAAAAAAATCGCATGCGTAGATTAATTAAAACAATTTTTTTTACCTGCGGGATCTTATTCTGTGAAGTCGTTGCGCCTTCGCCATTATATCAGTCGTTGCTTGCAGCCGTCGCTAATAAAGATACCACACGTTCGGGTTCGTCCTTTTTTATTCTTCTTAGGTATTTTTACGTACTGTATTTTTTTATATCAAAATAAATTTTGAAATCAATATTATATAGTATTTTTGTTAATTACGATATTATTTTTAATTATCTGGGTACTTAGAACTTTGAAAGGTATGTCATAGTTACTTACGAAAATTTTAACACTTTATTTGTATACTATTATTATTTACATAAAAGTTTTCCAAATAACGGCGATAGTTTTCTTGACTTTTGCAATAATTATTTATTTTGGTGATTATTCCAACTAACAAAGTTAAGTATGAAGAATCCTAAACATAGTATATTTCTTCGTGGTTCCATCAAGTCCTATACAAATATTATGAGTTTGAAAATCCGAAAAAAATACTGTCAGCTCAAGGTAACTCAAATTCAAATTTCTACTTAAATTAACCCTTTTAAATTTCGTTCTAGATGATCCCTTATATCTTATCAAACACTATTTCATAAATATGTTGGTCATGAGTAAACCTATTCGTTCAATAGTTTGGACCTTGTTGATAATCCATACATTTACGATTCTATTAAGCATCTACTATTTTATACACTTTTTTGACGCCAGCTTTATAGCGCAATATGGACCAGATTTCTTCATCATTGTTTTTGTAATTAATTTATTTGTATTAATATTTAAAAAAAAATATTTTTTATAGAGCAATGCTTGCAACTGCTGCGTTCTTTGGTTGTTCGGCGACAAGCCTGAATTTTTGGACTACTTTTACCAGTACGGTTGGTCCTTTAATAGTGCAGGAGATGCCATCCGCAAAGAAATCGAAACAGATGCAAAATGTCTCTTACGTTATGTCAAGATCCACATTTTTTTAGCAATTAATACTTGTACTTGGTTTCTCCCATACGTTGGAGATGAACACAAAATGTTCACACTGATACTATTTTTCCAAAATAACTTTCCTAACTATAAGCCATTATTGTCGTGGTGCTATTTATCAACATATTATGCGTTTTCAATTGGTATATTGTCCTGGTTGTTTTATTTCCACAGCAATGTGAAGTATCAACTAATAATGCTCCACCATCATTTAAGACATCTCTCGGAGGGTTTTGATTTGGGAAATGAAAAGTATTTAGTACTAAATCAAAATTATCATAAAGCGATTTTAAAGATCGGCTAATATTATGTTGCAAACATCACGATACTATTTTAAGGTATTTTTTGTCTTTAGGGATCTTTACATATTGCATATTTTGTATGTTTGAAATTTTGGTAGATTCGCTACTGAAAGTTCGAGAATATTATTCCTCACAATTTTGTCCTTTACTTTAATTGGCATTCTATCAAGTGTTCGTTCAATTTTTTACTTATTACAACAGGTATTTCTATAAAACGAATAGTTTCTTCTATTAGATAATTTAAATAAATATTTTTTAAGAGTTCTCAACCTCAAGAAAATACAAAATTGGTCCATGTTTTCGGAGCTGCAGTTTTCGCAGCAATACTTGTATGGACTGTGATTGGCATTTCAGTAAATGGCCAAAAATTGGCAGATGAGGTATAATTTCTAAACGATTTTTAAACCAGAATACTCTAATAATTTTCCTAGTCAAGCAAAACCTTTGATGTATTGTTCGATCAGCCATGGTACTTGTGGAATAAAGAGAACAACATGATATTGCTCTTCATGTCAAATCAGTGCAAAGAGCCTATCAGTTTTTCGAAACAAATTGTAAACTTTGCAATTAAGGTACAATTTGTAAAAAAAATATTTAAAAAAATAGTTTATTAAGATATACAGAATTTTGAATATTTTTCTAGATAATTAGAAGCACCTACAGCTTGATGGCCGTACTTAGAAGATTAAATCCAATTATTTATAAAATAAAAACATTTTTTAAAGTCTAGATTAGATATTTTATAGTTAAGGTAAAACCAATCTTTCAATAATTAATTGTACTCTTTAATTAATTAAATCACTTATAGTATAATTAAATAAAAATTAACAGTCATATTGTTTTTAATTTATTTATAGAAAAATGTTTTAATAATTAAATTAGATGCTTCAGCTTTAAAATATAATTGCTAAAACTCTTCAAAATATCTCAAATATTAACACCATTGCTTTGGTACCATGGAAAAGAATTGATCTTTTATATATTTAGTGTTCTCCAAGAGTAAAAAAAAATAATTCATTATTAGAATTTAGGACATAAATAATTACTTCTACTTACATATCATCAAAAGTTTAGCAGATATACTTAGTTTAAAAAGTCTTAACGATTTATTTGAATATTATTTATTCGAGTAACTACGGTATTTTTTATATCATTTCCTGATCTAACAACGTGTTGTTCAATCATTCGATATAATACTTCAAAATTATGAATACTGCATAAACTCTATTTGAAAATCTGAAAACTTACTATCGCGTCAAGGTAACTAGCACTCAAATTCAAAATTGAAAACAAAATGTTTGCAAATGTTGTTCTAGATGATCCTATTTATTATATAAGACAATGTTGTGGATGTGATGGTCCCGAATTTAATTATTCGTCTAATATTGTGGTTCCTATTAATTCTCCACACATCTACAATTCTATTAACGATCTACTACTATATTTTGTTGATATCAACTTTTTGGCACAATATGGGCTAGTAACACTCGTAATTTTTTTTTTGTGATTAGTTTGATGACCGTTCAAAAAATTTAACTAGCATAATATAGCAAAGCAATTTTTAGAGTGATATTTGCATATATGGGGTAATAACGTTGTATACTTCACACATCTATATTGTGGTCTTCGCAATGCTGCCACCATCGCCTAAGTCCCGAATTGGGGAGTATCATGAAAATTAGAAATCGGGATTTTTTGTCTTAAAAATTAGATTATATGAAAAAAATGATATCTACGTTGAAGAAATTCGTTTCCGATTGTTAATTTTTTTATTATTAATTATTGAAAGTGACGAAATCAAATTGTCGGAAAAGAAGCGACAGGATTGGTTCGCGCCCATGTGACGTCACACGCTTGTGTTTACATTGATTGTCAAAGTGAATGCACACATGCCAGCCAGAAGTTATAAAAAAGTGCAAAATTAAGACAAAATGAGTCGAAAGCCACAAGAAAATTTTGTGCGAGGGACGTCGGACAATCTACCAAGTGTTGATTTCGAAACACTGTCATCTTTTCTATCCAAAATCGAGTGTTTTAACGTTGCTGAGTCAAGAGGTGTCAAAGCTCAAAGGTAAGTGCAGTAAATAAATATGTTGAAATTTATTATTTATGGCGCTTTTGGACGTTTAACCTATTTTTGCATGAATGAAGTAAGTTTTTTGAAAATCAATTTGCACTTTACTGGTCTCGTAATATATAAAATAACTCGAATATTCATAAATAAATGAAAATTGTTTGTAAATTGTCGATTGATTTAGCAGCTGTTATTTATAATTATGTCTCGGTTTTTTTTTTAACAATGACAACAGTGTGTCGTACCCAGGATTTCAATTATTGCATTGTGATTTGCGAAGTGGACGAGACGAACGATGAAATTGTTGCACTTTTTTGCAAAAGCTGCGCAGCCTCTGCAGGTATACATTTTTTACATGGAAGTTACATTTTCTATTTCTCAATGTATTTTTGTAAAGTTTGGGGATTCTGTTCTTCAAAGTTGGTTTTAAAGTGCTGCAATTAAGAAATTATTTTGGAGAATATGTTCACAGGTGGTTGCAAACACGCCATCGCCTTCCTTTTTTGGCTCCATCGGCGAAGCGAGGAGCCAGAACCAACGGCTACCGTGTGTTACTGGAAGAAGTCTGCTGTGGCCCACGTGGGAACTTCGTTGAAACACATTGAAATCAAAGCCGTTACCTGCAACGCAACACCCAGGACAGACCCTGCAGCTGAGGACATGACCAACAAAGAACCTGCAGTTGACGGTGCTCTGGTCGACGAATTTCTCGAGGATGTCGTGAGAGAAATGTCGTGCCTCACGCGCAAAAATGTTCAAAATTACCCTTATTGCAGTACCGTCAGGAGTCAAATGAAGTTTTGTTGCACTATCTTCTTGCAAAATTTGTTAGACTCGACGGAGAGGACGTTGATGACTTTTCGACGTTTGCAGAGTCAAACATAACTCATTCCATTTGTACACAAATTGAGCAAGCCACTTCGGCCCAAAGTGACTCAAAATTGTGGCATAAAATAAGATATGGACGTATTACTGCTTCAAAAATTTATGACGTTTCTCGATGTCAAACTACCAACGGATCCCTTGTTCAACAAATTATAGGTGCTTCGAAAGCATTTGACACTGCTGCAATGGCGAGAGGAAGAGCGCTCGAACAACAGGTTATTGAGGAAATGGAAATTTTATTGGGCGTAAAAACCCAAAAATCCGTTTTTTTTCTAAATTCTCAATATCCTGTTGTTGGAGCATCTCCTGATGCAATAGGGTCTGATTTTGTGATAGAGGTCAAATGTCCTACAAAATTGCAAAATGAGACCAATTACGTCAAGCCCAACGGAGAAATCCACGATAAATATATGGCGCAGATCCAACTTCATATGTTTATGGCAAATAAAAAGCGTGGATACTTTTGCGTTGCGAAACATGATTTTGAACATAGCAAACAAATTAATACAGTTTTTGTGAAGTACAGCGAAGTATTCATCTTGCCACTAATTGAAACTAGTATGCAATTTTAGAAAGAAACTATATTTCCCCACTTGTTAAATGCCATTAAACAGAACCCGTTGAACAATACCTAATTGAAAATGTAATTAGTAAATGAAAAAATAAAAATGTGTTTATAGTATCAGTGGTTTTAGTTTATTTTCCATTATTTAACAAAGTCCATTCTAATGTTGTGCAAATACATAAAATTAAACGCGAGCTATTACAGGTCTTTGAAAATTTATGAATGCTGCAGCAATTATTACAACATCGTCGATTATGCGACAAAATGGAAGCGGAGGAGTTGCGTGAGGGGCCAAGAAAGCGAATTCCCTAATCCTTCGATTGACACGTCCAATGTGTATACGCAGGCTCGCAATTCTTTTTGTTTCTAAAACTCCATCTTTTGAGGGTTTTTCCTTAGAAGAAACACTGGGGGGCCGAACAAGCTTACATTTTTTGTTCGTTAGCATATTATCGACATGTTTAAAACCGCGATCGGCCATTATGTGGCATCCTTCAGGTAGTACATCTAAAAACCCGCTTTTTCGACAATGATGGCATCAGATGAACGCCCTCCGTACCCACGTGAAATGTAATTAATGGTGCCATCCGGTGTTGAAGAAATAAGAAACTTTACAGTATTACATTTTTTGTATTCCGACCAAGTAAGGCTTTGATGTAAAGGGTTGGAGGGTTTTTGAATTTCGGTTTCGAAGCAATCAATAATTGATTGCACTTCGCTAAATTTGGCTCGGAATGGAATTGGCAAATTTTCCTTGATAGCATTTGCATTGGGCCAACATATTATGGGTGTCAGAAACTGGGACAGAATGGGCACTTTCTTGTTGAAAATTTTATTTGCTTGTGAAACGCTCACCCCCCAGTCATCCCCCAGAATTGTGAAAGAATTATTGATCTTTATTTTCTCCAAAGTGAGAGCAATGTCCATTTGTCGCAATCCTGCCTTTTTTTGCAGTAAATCAAAAACAAAAATTGTTTCTTCTACCAACCCGATGTAATTTTTTGGGAGATTGAGGATTCGGGACATTCGCATGTTCCTCATTTCGAGGTTTTTATCTTCGAGTACTGCCTGCAGACATTCACTTGAATGGTCGCTGGGCAAGTATTCGTCGACTGCATCTACATCTGACAAATTTTTGTCATCGACCGAACTCAATATTGACAAAGTCGGCGACAATGAACCGTCTTTTGTACGACGAAATTTGATCGGTGAACACGCTATACTTTTTACAGGACGCTCGAGTGGCAAATTGCACTGGAAATGCACACTGCGAAATTTGGGTTTGATGTGGACTTGTATACCCACTTCCTTTGATGTGGGTGGAGAATCCACATCGCTTAGTATAGGTTAAAACCATAACGATATTGGTGTTTGACCATTTTGTACAACCGTGGATTTTCATTTGACCAAGAATGAGTATTTTGGTGATTGAAAATACCATAATTTGTCACCCTACTTTCACCAGACCAAATTACTTTGAAAGGAAAATTTTCGTTTTCTTGGCACTTTCAAGTGTACCATTCACAGAATGACCTACGTCTGGCTGCGTCTCCTGGTCTAAGTCCTTGGCAAACTGTAAATTTATACGGAATTTTTTTTTGTTTTTTTAATATAAAATGTGCTGTAGATTTAGGAATTTCTGTAATTTTTTCTTTTTGCCGAGTGGACGTTTGAGGGTTTTCTATAACAGCTGTTAACCCATTATGTACTGTTTCCTCATTAGATGGTTTTTTTCGAGAAGTTATGGGTTTTTTAAAAGAACCATATCTTTTTCTCTACTAGCTTACTGAATGTTCTTTTGTTAGGTTGTGGTTTTTCCGGGTATTTGTTGAAATACATTCGTTCTGCTTTAACACAATTTTTGAAGCACAAAACATAACACTCTATCATATTATACTTTTCTTCACTTGAAAATCTCGCCATTATGATTGTTGAAAAAGAATATCAATTATATCTGTTTAACCAGAATATTTGTAATAAAATTACTTTGTAAAATTGAACACAGTTTAACTATTTAAGCTATTTAATTTTTTAGATTTTTGAATGACCAAAAAACAATGATTTTTGTATCTTAGCGTAAATCGGTGTATTTATGAATAAAAGTGAATTATTTTAAATTATTAGATTAAGTAAAATATTAGTTATTTTAGTAAAATTAATTACATATTAATAAATATTAATGGAAATTAAAAAAATATCATTAAACATACTCAATTAAAAATGTTGCAAAATTAAATTTTTCATTCCAAATCTAAATAGCCAAAAATGCCCAAAATTTCAATTCAGTCATCAAGTACGATACACCGTCGATTAGATAATAAAAAACTCTATTAGAATATGTTTTTTTAAAAAAAATGTATTTAAAAAAACAAAGTTGTTAATGACTTCGCGAATACGAAACGTTTTATGAAATAACTGATACCGTCATATTAAAGCTAATAAAAAGTTTTAATGGAGAAGTGTCCTTCATTTTGTTCTTGCATTGATAATAACGCCAATAAAAAAGAAATTCAAAAAATCAATTTTTTTTTTAATATCTCAAAAACTTCAAAAAATATGAAACATTTTTTGAAGCAATTTTATTATTTTACTATTAACTCAACTTTTTTCCCATTTAACCAATTCTGTATATATTACTGTTACGGTAAATGTACACTCTTGGGAAATGTACACTTTTACCGTAAAATGTGTACATTTCCCAAAAAGTTAGGTATATGTGAACTGAATATAATGTATATGTACATTTCCCGGCAAATGTGAACTCTTGCCTTCACGTTTTGGTAAATGTATACTCTTACCTTCATGTTTTAAGAAAATTTGGAATACAAATAATTTAAAAATGTTGTTGCAGTAAAAAAATATTTATTTAAATAAACATAATACAAAAGGCTTTAATAACGAATATTATTTGAATTAAAAAATGTAAATGACAAACAAAACATACTTTTATTTGTTACGACATATTGTATAATATGTCGTAGGTTATGATCCCAATATTCCTAAATACAATTTTCGTATTTATAATAATAACATACAATTAATACTAATAACATATACTTTTTTATATTATAACAGTTAAATTTTATAAAACTATAAAAGAACATATAGAAATTTCATAATGAAAAAAGTTTTATTTATTTGAGCATGAATTGCTATTGTGACACTTGGAATTACATGATATTCCAGCATTTTTTTTGAGGAAGCTACAATTAAGCTTGATTATCATTTTAATATAATATATTTAAAGGTACGGACTCGCAAATGTTTAGCGAAATCATAATACATATATGTTCTTTTACAGATGCATCTTTTAAAACCTTGTCCACCAGTAAGGCACTGCATTCCTATAATTTCTCTTACCAATCAACATCTTGAGGAACATCTTCGTATGATATAAACTTTTGTTCGCAAATGGCGAATTCATGCCTAGAATAAGATTGTTTTAAAACTCCCTGTTTAGTTCCTAATTTATATAAATTTTTGTCGTCATCTCTAGACAAAACAACGCAAATCAAATTTTTTGGATCCGTTTTACCACGATCAACGTCTGGAATGGAAACTCTAACATTGTAACCAATCACAGCAGCAGGAAATTTTTCTTTCAAAAAATTACACATTTTGATAGCTTGATTTTCTAAATTTTCCCTTGCTTTCTTTTGAGCATTATCAATTAAAATTTTCTTCTCGTTTAAAACAGAATTTAGCTGTAAACTTCCATCTTTATGTTCAATTTGGTTCCCTTTATTTCTCTAAGTCTTATTTCTCAACCTCTTATTTCTCTAAGTCTTATTTCTCTAAATATCTTAACTTATATCCAGAAATATTCAGTACTATGGCATTAATTTGTAATGTAGTTATTGTAGGGAACATAAACATAATAACATTAACATTATAAATAGAGCACTTGCACGAAATGTGTAACGTAAAATAGCAGCGCCTAGTGAATTAGTCGAAACGGTAGTTCGCTTACCACTACAAGTGCGCATGCGCACCACATTACTAGCACTTGCGATTCCCATTTCGTATTTTGTACGCTCACATTTGTGAATTCAATGTACATTTCCCTTAATTAAAATTGTAAATGTTAGTTGAATGCACATTACCCAAACGAGGAGGCAAATGTGCACATTTACCGGAAAATGTGTACATTTGCCACAATATCTACTTTTACCATAACATTACCGTTTACGAGATCCTCATGGTGGGTGGCCCTTTCTTATCTTGGACACAGTGTATATATAAATGTCAACATTTTTTTATCCTAGTCATAAACTAAGATCTATCAATGAGGAAGATGCATATAATTTATTTTGCCTGAAATATATTTTCAAATTGTTAAAAAAATATGTTGTAAGGCAACGGAACAATGTTTTTGATAATTTATTACGTCTGTATTACTGAAAATCTCGATTACATTTCATAATTAATTCAAACAATGTCACGTGAGCTAGAACGCAGTTTCATTGGTGTGACGTCACCCGACGGTCTCGATTGTTGATATAGGTTATGTATGGACCGAGTATTTGACTTGTGTGGTACGTTTTGCGTGGTTTTAGATTGTGTTTTGCGTGGATTTAGATTGAGTGTTAAGTGAAATTTGTACTGGTGTTGTTGTTTTAAAAAAACTGTTTTTATTTTTATAAATAATGACCGATTCGGGTTTTGTGCAAGGTCAGTCAGACAATTTACCAAAAGTAGATGCTTTTATGTTAGCTGCCTACATAAATGCAAACCCAAACTTTTTTGGCGCCGAACTACGAGGAGCGAAAACAGAAAGGTAAATAATGTTTTTTACTCGGTTTTTGATTTTGAGTTATATTAGATGAATTTTTAATTTGGTGTTTCTAGCTAATGTAAATAATACATAATACATGAAAATACATATATACCTCTAGATTACATTATAATTTTGTAGATCTGGTCGAGAAACATATGGAGATAATGCCGTGGGTTATGTGCAAGTGAAACGAACCAACAATATTTGTACTGTACGTGGTAAAATCACACCTGAGCATAGCCTAAGGAAAAAAATGTATAGCGTTCAATGTGTATGTGATGAGACAGAAGAATCCGTTTTGGAAGTGCAATGTGAAGGATGTGCTGCAGCAGCGGGTACGAGTTTATTTAGTACTAGTTATTTAGGCCAGTTAAATTGTGCTTTAAATCATACAAACATTTGCGGAAAGATCTCTTTAAATACGAGTTAAAAAGTGCGTCCTAGTTTTGCATCCAGGCAGAGTACGCGACCGCGATTTGACAATTTTTCAGTGGTCTACTAATTGATCAATTATTTAATTTGTCTGTTGCAGGGGGTTGTAAGCATGCAGTAGCATTTTTAACTTGGCTACATCGACGCAGTGAAGATCCTTCCAAAACGTCAGTAACATGTTACTGGAAAAAATCACTGTTGTCTGCAGTTGGAACTTCAGTAAAATTCATAAAAGCAAAGGAATTAGGAATTAGGAATTAAGCATTAGAATTAAGCCAAAATTGAAAATACAGTTTGTGGAAATGGCAATTTTTTGGACAATTTTATCGAACACAGTTTAGAATTAGGTCGAATAGATACTCCTTTAACAAAATATTATAAAACCTTTAGTGCAACCGAAGAACTTTCACTTCATTCGATGTTGCTAAATTATTTAAAAACTGATAAATGTGATGCTGATGGATTTATTGATTTCTGCAAAGAAAATATTACTGAAGAAGCATGTCTGCAAATTGATACAGAAACACGGAATCAAAGCAAAAGTGGATTGTGGTATGAACTACGTTATGGAAGAATAACCGCATCCAAAGCTTACGAGGTGATGCATTGTAAAACAGCGGAGGGAACATTAGTGGAAACTATATTAGGTGCAACAAAAATTAGAATGACAAGTGCAATGGAGCGAGGCATAAACTTAGAACCAGAAGTGTTAAAAGTTATTGAAAAAATGAGAGGAATAAAGTTGAAACGGTGTGGATTAATACTTAGTCCGATATTTCCGCTTTTTGGTGCATCGCCAGATGCAGTAAGTGATAATTTTGTTATTGAAGTCAAGTGTCCTACATCTGAAAAAGCAGCACAACGATATTTGAAAAAAAATGGCGAAATAAGTGCAAAATATATGGGTCAGGTACAACTACAAATGTTTATGTGTAAGAAACGGCAAGGTTTGTTTTGCGTAGCTGACTACAAATTTGAGGAAACCAAAAATGTAAAAATTAGCGTCGTAAATTTTGATGAAAAGTATTGCGAACATTTAATTTTGTCTTGTCAGGAATTTTGGAAAAAATGTATTTTCCCAAAAATAAAAAAATCTTTTGTTTAGTTTTATTGGCTATTTTTTATTCAGGCAATAGGCCTCTTATGGCAAAAACCAAACGTAGTTTTAAGTTTGTTGTTTAAATAAATGATCTTGCACATTAATGATTCCACATGCTATTATAATTACATAGTCTATAATCTGAATATGGTGATTGTCAATGCACGCATGAGGTTGAAGCATATTGAATTCTCGCAATCTCCCGATTACTCGTTCTACATGAATTCGTAAAGCAGCTATTCTTTTGGTTTCTTTCACCTCGCTAGGTGTACTTGGCAGGTTGGCGGACACTGATGGTGGTCGGATCAGAACGCAGTTCTTCCTGTGAAGCAATGCCGATACATTCTTGAACCCCCTGTCTGCCATTATAGCTAAACCAGGTTTAAGCTTGTCAAGATAACCACAGTCTTCTACTATCACACAATCTGTAGCTCTTCCGCCATATCCAGGCGAAATATAGTTTACCAGTCCATCAGGTGTACAAGATATTAAATATTTTATTGTATTTGCATTCTTGTACTGTGACCATGTTAATGCTTGATGCACTGGGTTTGTAGGTTTTTCTATTTGAATTTCTAGGCAGTCTATAATAGACTCAACTTTGCCATATCTTGATCGGAAGGGGATTGGTAAGTGTCTTTGTATTCGATCACTTTGCGGCCACACAATAAGCTCCTGAATAAAAGATGCAATAATTCCTACTGTGGTGCGGAAGATTCTGCTCACTGTTGTTGATGACATACCAAAGTGAATACCAAGTATTGTAAATGGATCGTCCAAACGGATCTTCTTCAGAGTTACCAAAATATTAACCATTGGAGTAGGTACTTTAATAGACAACATTTTCAGAAGAAAATAACTGTCGCTAGGAAGTCCTAGAAATAATTTAGAATTTTTTTGAATGGATAAAAGAAAACACTTTCTCATGTTTTCATTTAATTCTTCATTTTCCAAGTTTTCAAAAATAGTTTTTTCCTCAGTACTTTCTGATGTGTCAGTGGCTGATTCCGAATTAAATTCATCATCTCCATCTGTTGACGATGAAGCATCTGATTTTTGAAATGAAATCGACTTAGATAATCTTACAGGCAGCTGTATTGGTAACTTGAACAAAGTTGGTGCCTCGGTTTGTGCGTTTAGAGGAGAAGTTTGAACACTCATATTTGTACAGACCCTTATTGGTGATAAAGACTGATCTATTGTTTTCAATGTTGTCGTATTTACACCCTTACTTCGAAACCGCGACCTAATATTTACTTGCACTGCCTTATCTAAACATTTTTCAAGCAAATCTTCCTTTTGGCCAATTTCATACAAAGACGCAGAAGTACCGGGAATTTGAATATCTTCCGCCGAGTTTTCCCCTATAAAAGATTTAGAACCATTTACTTCCCATTCTTTCTCTGCGTCGGCAATTAACTGCATATGTTTTCGCTTTTTTGCGGCTACTCTCTCAGTTGGCATAATTGCCTTATTTTCCTGGCAGGCAAAAATGTGGGGTATAACATTTTTCTTCAATCTACCCCGAACATTCATTAGAGTGTATTCCCAGTAGTTTTCTAAATCTTCTTTCAACTGTACAAAAAATTACTATTTTATACACTATTTACATTTTGAATATAAAACATTAAAACACCCTTAAAACAGAGGTGTTTTAGGGATTGAGAGAGCAAAATAAGGAGTTGCATTTTATTTTTGATAAAAATATTAACATAACCTATATTATTATTATTATTATTTGTTTTAACCTATATTAGGAAAATATAGGTTAAAACTAAATCTTATTTAAACTTACATCAAAATGATCCTCACAACAAAAAATTGTAGAAATGGAAGACAATTTCCTATTCATCTTTTCATCTCGTTTTATTGCGATGCACCATTTCTTTCTTAATTCCTCATTTTTTGGCACAGTGAAAAAAATCTTGTTTGGTGTTTTAAACGTTGTGTTTGTACACATTGGCACCAGGCAATACTTCTTAGAGCTTACTAATGGTTTTGTTTCATTCATATTCAAAAAGCGTAAAAAAAAGCAAACCACGAAGCAGAAGTTGCAATATCCAATGCACCGGCGCACAAGTAAATATAATCAAGCTGGCGAGAGCGTCTGGTGACGTCACAACAGAGCGAGTCCTGTTCTCGCCATTTACGCGGCAATTCAAATTCATCATTTTTAATTAATTTATTTTAAACGCATTTCTGAACCGATTTATATGATTTTGGTATGAATAGAATTCTGATTTTTTGAACTATTTATGTAGACTATTTTCTAAAAACGTGCATCTTCCTCATTATCAATAAAAATTAAATATGGTCTATAGACCTGATGTAAATTATAAAGTCACAATATGGATGTCAAAGTCAATTAAGGAATAATGTAAATCATGCTCAGATTGTGACTCTATAATTTACAACAGGTCTATACACCATATTTAATTTTTATGAATATGACCTATAATATTTAAAGAGTCTATTAATATCTAGCCAGTTATTTTTGATATTTTTTTTTTAAATACGTGAAACTTATTACTTTCAAGTTTCTTAAAGTTGAAACCAACCCTATTCGATGTGGCTCGTTAAGCAGAGTCCGAGTATGTCTAAAAAGTGCTAATTTTCCTGGGCCACATAGTGTATTTTGAATTATTTTTTTATAATTTTTAATTTTAAAGTACGTGTAACTTTTGACTCTTAAGTTTCCTAAACTTGGGACTAACGCCATTCGATTCGACTTGCTAAGCCGATTCTAATGTATAAAATGTGTCATTTTTCCGCGGGCCACAAAGTAAAGTTCAGCCTTAAAGGTAATTAATATAAAAAAATGCAGAGAAAATACACTTAACAAATTCAATTTTTTAAGTCCAACAATTAAAAAAAAAATGAAATATATAAAATATAAAAAATTCCCAGGTTACATTTTGATTTTTTAAAAAATTGGTGTTGTTTATAATAATGTATTAAGTGTATGAGATTAGTTTTTATAATTTTTGAACTTGCAATTTATTTTTTGTTCCTTTTATTTAAACCTTAAATTGCAGTTACCGCGCTAATAGCTTAATACACTATTTTATACGATTGATTCAGTTTTGTTTATATTGTTCTGCAATAAAATTGATAATGGTAATCTCTAATTTTTTTTGACATTGTTGATTTGGTGATTAGTTGTAGATAATACTAGTTTAAATTTGTAGATACTGATAATGATTTGTGACATAAATCGAAACCGGTAATTACTTGAACTGTTTTTATTAATTATATTTCCCGTTTATTTCCACAAACCTAATAATAATTCGTTTGGTTTCAAAATAATTATAATTTACGTTCGGAGATTAAATATTGTAATTTATAAATGCTTGTGTACCTATTTATACGACTAGGTCACATTAAGATCCCGTTTAACAAAATGAAATCTAATTGTAAGATACAAATACAAACAATAGTTTTTTTCAATGGCATAATATTTAATTTAGTTATATCTAGCAACCACATGTGATTGATTAGGTTCAGTTATCTAAAATTCACAAAAAAAGTGGAATGAAAAATGTGGAAGTCCTGAATAAAGTTACACTAGACTACAAGAATATTATTACACTAGACGCACGCTATACTTGTGCTAGTGAAAACCTAAACTAAACGTTTAGATATAATTTGTACTGAAACGAACTGCACTGAAAACTGAAAAGTGAACAAACAGTTGAATGACACATTGCGCCAGCTAGTTGATATTATCGCAAAATATTCCGCATGCGCGCGCGACTGCGATAGTACGAGCGAGGGTGTATTTTCAGCAAAAAAGAAAAGCGTATAGACAGTCACCTGTATAGATTTCTACAGTTGCTTTTGTTTTAAATACGCATAAGAATGCTCTGTGATATTTAAATCTACAACAATTCAAAATAGAACATTTCTGTGCGTTTATTAGTGACGTATTTTTTGGTGTATGGTGACTCCAATTGCAATATACATCCGAGTTATTTTTAAATATACAAATACAAACTTAAATAGCCTACAATATTCATATATATTGCCTTAAAAATGCCTTATTTTGATTTTCTACATCATACAAAAGATACAGTTTTAGTCTAAATTTAGTTTAAATTATAATGTGCTTTTTATACTAAGTATTATAATATTGATTTCATTCAATATAATTAAATGACAAACTACAATGACATAGTAATTTATTCAAACTAATTCCGTAATAAACAATTTTAATATTTTTACATAAAATTTGACTATTTAATAAGTGATATGCCCGTTAGAAGAGGATTGGTTGCTCCAAGAACAACTCTAATAGAAACAATCATTAGAAAATTTGATACTGACAGTAAGTGTCATATGTTTATTTGTGTATGTATTAATTGAATAGTCTCAATTGTATTTTAGTTTTATTTACTTATTAATAATCAATGACCATTACAATTTTATTTACAAGTATTTTATTATTAGCACTAAAATTTGAAGATTCGATTATATTTAAAGTTTGACATTATTACTATCTAATCTATGTAAACATAAACGGCTACAGTAGGTATTATTCTTCTAAAAAGCACACACTCTTCAAATAAATATATTTTATTAAAATAAGTAATTATATAATATTTACTTTTTTAACATACACTATTACATTAATTAGGTAAAACATATTAATTTTTCTAATATCATTAAATTTGAAATATAGAAAATAAATGCGAATTGGCCTAATGTATCTAAATTAAACATGTTTTAATCAGAGAAGCCTCGGAACATTTTTACATTATTAATCTTTATTGGTAGCCAAATTGGATTTTAAATTTACACTACCAGTTTTCCCTCGACATTTGTGTATACGTAGCTAAAGTTTTAGCCATAAAAAAAATTGTGTGACCTGATTTAATACCAAATAAACGCATATTAATTTATTTTTTATTTTATTTTGCATTAAACTTTTGCGAAACAGTAGATTTGTTAACCGTATGTACTTTAATTTATAAGCTCGATCGAAGTTGACATCTGCCATATTATCAATTAATAGTAAAAGTATCTATATATTAAATTTAATGTTATAATATTAAGAAACATTTGTTTGGGTCGAGTCACAAACTAAAAAAAAATTCACACAAGTGCACAGATTTTTAAAATTGTTTAAAAATTCATCAACTACTTAAGTAATAGTGTTACTTTTGAAGTGAAGCTTTTATAGAAAAAGTAGCGAGTGATAAAACTTTTAATCTAGAATTTAAAATAGAGCACAATGAGGAGCAGCAGCGTATGATCTTGAATGTATGTGTGCTTGAACTAGAGACATACTAGTATTGGTATAAGAACAATCTCTCTCCCATGTGCATAAACTACAGAAGTGGGAAGATTTATGATTTTAGACGGGTTCATGTGAGATAGCTTAGCCATCTGTCGGTACATTTACAAATGAACTAATATACGGTTGTAAGCACAAAAATGAAATTAGCATGACAGTGATTTTTATTAGTTTTAAAGGTTTTTAAGTAGTAAAAAATCAATTTATTCAATCAATAAATTAGCAACATATGTTTTGAGTTTATAGGAAACTCATTGTCAAGCTAAATATAAAGAAGATGACATATAATAATAAATAAATGTATATGTTGACAACAAACCTTAGAAATTTTGGCTTTATTTAAATGGTGTAAAATGTTTGATGTATGTAAGTGATTGAAGTAAATTAATAAATAAAAACAAAATTGATTAATAAGGTAGAGTTGATAGTAAAAAAATCTATTATGGTAGTATTAGAATCAAAAGTGTTATCATTTACACATATAGTCTTTGTTTCTAATAGATCTTTTGATTTGTAAAATTTCTAAATTATTTAATTTTTTATTTTTAGGACAACTATGTAATAATTTAATATTGATGATTGGTAAAAAATTGTGTTTACTAAAAATAACATGATTCGCAAATTTTTAAGAAGTGTTTAACTAATGATGATTTAAGAAACCAATTAGTTTTGAAAGAAATATTAATATCGAAAGATCTAAAAATGTTAGCTATAGAAAGAGAATATTTACCAAAATATGAGATAGAGAAGTAAGGATTAAATGTAAGAGAGTTATTTGTGTATAATTGTGTATTAATACTTTTTTGAAAGTGTTTATTAAGAAAATTTATTAATTGTATTTATTGGGAAATTATTATTGAAAGCCATTTGTTTAATTATATTTAATTGTGGTATTTTAAAAAGTCTGTTGAAAAAAGAATGGAATGCAGCAAATTTATGAGAATGTGGATGTGGGGTATCAAAAGGAATAACATTGTCTGTGGTGGTTGGTTTTCTATATACGTTAAATTCTAATTTATTAGAATTTCTTGAAATTAATAGATCTAGAAATGGTAATTTACCATTGGTTTCTTTTTCTTTTGTGAATTGTAAAAATGAGTAATGTGAATTTAAAAAATTAAAAAATGAATTTAAGTTGTTATCGGTACCTTCAAATACTACAAAAACAAAGTGATTCATAAAAATTTCTGCTAATAATGGTGAAAGATTAGAACCCATTGCTAATCCAGTTTTTTGTTTAAAAAATTTATTGTTAAATTGAAAGAAATTTTGATTTAATGTGAGTTCTAGTAATAAACAAATGTTTTCAAAATGAACGATATCTAAATTAATTTTTTATAAATGATTTTTGATCAGTTTGAAACATTCAACTGAAGGAATACTTGGAAAGAGATTACATCATCAAAAGAAACTGAAAAGGAATTATCAGGAAGTTCAAAATTTTTAAGAGATTTTTTATTTACTTACTATCGATTACAAAATTTAGTTATACAAGATGTATATTTAATTGCATACTATATATACAAATAAAAGTGGAGTAAACTCGACAGATAACTCAGGATTAGGATCAGAAAATTCAATTAAAATGACAACTTTCAGTTGTCGTTTATGATCTATTTTTAGTACAAATAAGTAATGTTTGTCTTTTAATCACTCGTCAGAAAATTGGGCGCCCGACCCATAGGCGAGGGCCCCAATCTAATGGCAATACTCACGTATTCTAAACCTGATTTTATCCAATTTCTTAAGAGGAGTACTTCGGCTGAGCTTCCATTTCAGCGCGTCTAACTGGAACGCATGATATTCTTATGGACAAATCACTGCCAGTCGGTGTAAGGCCCACAGGAAAACTACTGAATCAATTTTAAATATTAAAAGTGATATACATTCTAGAAACATTAATCTACTGTTTTCATGGAACAAAGTTTTTATAGTTCATTGTAAAAAAATACAGCTTCACAAAGTAAATATAGTTGATATTTCAAATACAAAATAACATAAATGACACTTTGTCCATTGCAATTATAGATAAATCAATTCAGATTATATATCAGTTTAAATATCGAATATTGATTCTATGGTTTTTAAGATTGTCGTACACCCCATTTGAGTTTTGTATCATATTTTGAACTAAAATCATCGTTAGAGTGCCTGTTCTAGTGCTCGGTAGGTGGTTATACGGACGCTCAAATGCAAGATAGCTTCGAAGATGGCTGGTTGCGTCTCATTTCAACACATGCAAATATACTCCAATTCTAGTCTCATGCTAATATTTGTGACCTAACTCTTATAAAGGAGATAAAAGGTATTGTTTGTCGCCTCCACAATTTGCGTTTACCGTTAGCTTTAAAAAGTCTTCCTCTTAGTAAACATTAAGACTCGACTACGTCTCGATCTCCACCGGTAGTATGCACTTATTGATCGTAATACTTAATTAATTATTATAAATATTTATTATTTGCATCAATTAACAAAATGCAGTGTTTCGTCTATTATGAAATTGGATAAACTCAGGTTTAGCACACATGAGTATTGTCATTTAGTCATTCTTCTGATTGGGGCCCTCGCCTACGGCTCGGGCACTCACCTTTCAAACTAATGATTAAATCACAAACTTTACTCACTTGTACTAAAAATAGCTATTTTATTCACAATCGTTAAGTAAAATAGACATTTCAAAGCTTTTAAAAACTTGTTCCTTTTGGTTAATTTCGTCTATTGATGTAGTCGTATTGATGTTAGCAATTTTTGTATGAGTTGTAGTGAAGTTATAGCGTGTGAAACCAGCTTTTATATACAACCAATCGTGTGAGTTTAAATTTTAGGGGCGACAAATAGAGTATAGTAGTATGGTTACTAGGTTATCGTATAGTTTTAATGGTTAATATTTAGTTATTTTCAGCAATGCGCAGTTTGAACTTAAGGTTCAATTGGTTGCGTGCTTTTGTTTTATGGTAAAATATGAAGCCAGGTTGGTAGGGTCGGTAAAAAATCTTATCTATTTTGATTAAGTTTTTCAAGCGTATTTAATTTGTCTAAAGACATATTTTGATTCAGAGGTTCATAAATTTGGCGAGGTGTTCTTTAATAAGTATTGCACGAATTGCATAGCATTTTACAGTTATTGCATGGCACTATCATACTTTAGGAATTTCATCAAGCATTGCATATCATTTCATAGGTATTGCATAGTATTTCATAAGTATTGCATACTATTTTATTGGTATTGCATACCAATTTATTGGTATTCCATCAAATTTCCAAGGTATTGCATAGCATTAAAAAAGCATTGCATGGTACGCTTAGTATTTAAAAAATGGAAAATACACATGAGCATTGTCACTTGCAGTATTACATGCGATATCACAAGGATTGTACGACTTTTTTTTTTAATCCGCTGTTCTAACTTTTATAAAGGGCCCCACAAACTGTGTTTTTGTTTAACCGTTTTGTTTGACGAACAAGTCGGTTTGATCAAAATCGACGCAAAACTAAAGTGTGTGGCAGTTTTGCGTCGGTTTTGATCGTACAGACTTGACCATCGAACAAAAACAGAATGCGTGGGGCCCTTTACTGCATGGCATTGGTATGTGGATTTAGGTCTTCATTTAGGTGCAATAAAACATTATTAAAGCTCAATCGTGCTCAGTGAAATTTATTTCAATGCTCCACATGAAATTTAGTTAATAAGTTCAAACCGCTACAAAAAAAAAAAACAATATGCAAAATAGGTTTAATTCGGAAGAACAGTTCGTCTTTTGATGCGATCCATGTATCGATTCCTTTTTTTTTGTTTCCTCGTAAGAGGTGAAGTGCTGGTCAGCCAAACCATGTGCCATCGAACGAAATAAGTAGTAATCGGACGGGGCAATATCTGGGGAATACGGTGGGTGCGGTAGAGCATCTTATTTTAATGTTTCCAAGTACTTTTTGACGGGTTTTGCGACATGAGGACGAGCGTTGTCATGTTGCAAAATGGCTTTGTCGTGCCGCTGCTCGAATTGCGGCCGTTTTTCCTTCAATGCCTGACTCAAACGCATCAATTATGTTTGGTAGAGGTCCCCGTTGATGGTTTTGTTCTTCGGGTTGACCAGCTCATAATAAATGACGCCCAGCTGATCTCACCAAATACATGAGCTTGGATCCATGGATATTCGGTCTTGCCGTTGATGTCGATGTGTGGCCGGGGTATCCATACGATTTTTTACGTTTGGGGTTATCGTAATGGATCCACTTTTCGTAGCCAGTGACGATTTTATGCAAAAAACCTTTCCTTTTCTTGACGCGCGAGCAGCTGTTGCATGTCATAAGCCGCCTCTCCACGCTTCGCGGCTTTAACTCGTGTAGCACCCAATTTCCTTGCTTCTGAATCATACCCATGGATTCGACACGTTTGCCGACTGTTGACAAGTCAACTCCCAATCGTACGGACACTTCTTGGAGCGTTTGAATGGATCTTCGTTGACTAACGCCCCCAACTCTTCGTCTTAGAAACTATTTTGGCTTACCGGGGCGTTCCTTGCAATCGGTGTAAAAATCACCACTTTTGAAGCGTAGAAACCAGTACTCATGTTGAAATCGATGGAGTATAACCCCATAAGCTTCCTCGAGTAGCAAACGACTTGCAGCAGCAGTTTTATTCAAATGGAAGAGGAACAATAAAGCTTCACGCAAATTGCGTTTATTCGGCACGAAAGTCAACATGTTGAATGGTCTTGGAATGTATGTCTTACACTTACGCAAGATGTCACATACTGACAATCCAAGCTATAATATAGTGCTTTGGCGCGAATATACTTTTGGTGTGCCCATATGCAACATACGTTTATAACGCCATCTTTAAAAATACCTTTAAAACTAATTCCAACTTCTTATAGATGATTCTTAAATAGACATTTATTATTAAAATAACACAAATAACGAAACAAATATGGAACATAGATATATTATGTCTAATATAAGTACACATAAGTAATAATATATCAAAACCGAGATCAAAACTTTGTGATTTAAAAAATAAATAATGTTTCGTTGAATAAATAAATTGGCATCAACAATTTAAAACATAAAATAATAACTCTGGTTTTTTATAACAAGTAATTTTTTGTTATAATTTAATATTATCTAACATAAGATTTTATATTTTGATAAACCAGTCTTAACATAATATTGTCATTTTTTGTTGATTGATGGATCTTCCAAAGTTAGTGTAATTATATCTACAGACACGGAAGAGATGTCTTCAATTTCCGAAAAAATTAAATTTAAATCTTTGGATTTTTTTACTTTTCTCAAAATCTTGATTTGATATTGAAGTTGATTGGCTCTTGCATTTTCTTGCTCATTTTCTATCTCATGTTGAACAAAGCCAACGAAGAACTTGAACATATTTTCCAATAATTTTTTGTGTGTCATGGGGTTCAACTACATAGAAATAAATTATTATAGTTTAATACTTACTTATCGAAGATGGTAATGCGTGCTCATACAAATATATATTAATATAATGAAGGAAATCAAATTCGTTCGAAGGTTTATTTGAATAATTAGGACATAGTATTTCTAAATTGTCGGGGGTATCATCTTTCGAGTCATTCTTGAAGGTATTCCACATGCATAATAGCCAATGTTCTCATTATCAACACGCGCACTAGTTTTTGAATATTCTTTTGGATGATCTGATTTGCAATTTAAATATATATTGTCGAGGATTGATCAAATGTTTGAGTTTTTAAATAATACCCAACTGTTTCTTAAAAAACAATGTGTTCCGTCTGTGTCAGGTATTTCTATTAATAAATTCAGTACACAATTATATGAAATTTTTAGGACTGGTGAACCAAATTCATGCGGTCTTTTGGGTCTAAATCAGAAATCGTTAAAAAATGTTTATTTTTCCATACTGTATTTATTACATTTTTTAGTTGAGTAGCACTTATAATATGCTTGCCAATGGGTAAGAATTTTGAATGCTTCATAAATCTATTTTTTAATTTTGTTGCTATTTGCCTTCTAATGTTCTAATGGTGACTGGGTGTTATACCAATTCATAGTCACCATTAAAATAGCCACTATACCATGACCAGATTTCTGATATCGGTTTATTTCCTATTCCAATAAATTCATATTACATATATTACATAGTTGAACTTAGAAAGTGAGTTGAGTACAAATGGGCCAAAAGTGGCGATACTGCTTTCTTAGTTTGGACGGCAGTCATTTCATTTAACAACACGCGTACTATGTGTTGTTAAATGATTGTAGATCTAGTTAGAGGTTTATGGAAAACAAAAGTGTATATGCTACTAAACTTTATCCACAAACATGTGAGCAAGAGTAATTAAATACCGTTTATTAAACACAATTTGTATCTTTATTCACCTGTTTTATTTTATTTCTAAACATTAATTTTTCATGGCAGGCATTTAGACAGGGCAGGCATATTATTAAAATACGTACAAAATCGACAATATTAACATAATTCGGTAAGCAATTATTCGTAGTAAAACAGTAGGTTACAACAGAATTTCTGTTTTATAAATAGTTTGCTGAAATTTAGTCCGTCTCATTATGGTGCAAAGGGATCAATATTTACCCTAATTCACTACTTCTATACTTCACTATAATACTTTTTCTTTGTTGTTTGATTGTTTGGTATGCGTAGCTATTCTGACTTTAATCAAATTAAATTTATTACACCGAAGTGCTTTGAAATCAACTTCATGTAACAATAACTGAAACATTATTTATTTTAAAATGTTTTGAAAACCAGTTTGAACTTTAAGTTGAGTTTTAAATATACAGGGTGTTTAGACTTCAGTCGTAACGTACCTTTAAGGCCTTTATATGAAGGAATACAACCAACATGTACTGCATACAAAAGTTGTAGCTACTACTTCACATTTTAAATTTATTTAAAAAAAATACAGGGTGTTCTATTAATGAAAATACAGGGTGTTCAATTTATATCTGACAATATAAACTTATGTTTTTTATATGGAACACACAGCTAGTTTATGATGTAGTTTTTTGTATTGATGTTTTTAAGCACAAATTTTAATGGCTAATTTTGTTTAGTTTTAATTAAGCTAAAAATTTTACGAAGGAGCTAAAAATTAACGAACAGGAAAGAATTTTCGAACATTTATTGTGATAAACAAATATTTATATCAAATATTTCCTGTGTAGTGAGTTTAATAAATATTTTGATTAAAAATGCTTGTTGTGGGTCTATTAGGGGTAAAGTTATTTGTGAGGCAAACGGAGAACTAACCGAGTATAGTTAGTCTTAAAACTGAAGTCTTTCGAGAAAGCAGTAAAATTCTTCAGAAACCTCTGATTAGTATAGAGCACCACTGCCTGAATTGTTTGTACTTGAAGAAATAGATAAAGACGAGTCATTGTTATTATTATTAAATCCAGCTATTTTATGCTCTTACTAATGATTAGTCATTATTATTTATTAAATGACAACTTTTTAGAAACTTCATGTTTTAATATACACAATGATCGACTAATCACCAGTCGCGATTAGTCGCTGTATACCTAGGTTACCTGCTACTTTAGCTCACAATGGATACACATAAAACAAATATTCTATAATATTTTTAATTATATTTTGGTTTCAGATCGTTCATTTTTGGTGGCCAACAGCAGAGAAGGACAATGCCACATAATTTATTGTTCGGACGGTTTTTGCCGATTGACTGGATATTCAAGAGCCGAAGTAATGCAACGATCAGGTTCATGCCAATTTCTTTGTGGACCACTTACGTCACAACAAGCTGTAACAAGTTTAAGAGATGCTTTAGCACAAGGCATCGAAAAGCATGCCGAAATTTTGTATTACCGAAAAAACGGTAAGTACAACTAAAACAAGCCATGTGATATGTTTCTTTTCTATAAAATCTTTTGGTGATTTTGGTAGCGGATAGTGAGCATGGAAGGTAATATTAAAGGAATTTCAAATGTATAAATTTCAACTTTACATGCCCATTCAACAAGGGAAGTATTACTTTGTCTTATTAGGTTGGTAAAGTATAAAGTTAATAATGCTTTTACCCCGTGCAAATTTGATTTTTTTCAAAAGTGACATTATTATTTACCTAGGTAGGTAATGATCAACTTCCCAATCTCTAAATGGTTTGTAATAAGAATATTACAACCTCGATTGTAAATAAAATACTTTATTTACAATCATATATGTAATGACGCAATTTCTGTATTTTTGAAAGTTTAAAAATGACACATTGTTGACAATTACCAGCTTGATATTGATCGGAATTTAGTTTTAAAGTTGGTTTGCGGGTTCAAAACTTCAAAAATTTAATTTTATTATCACTTGTTTTTGGTTATATGTATGATTGTAAATAAAATAGTATACAAACCTCGGTGGAAAGTTTCATTTCTGTCTCGAGAAATAGTTGACCTCGGCGCTTCGCGCCTCGGTCAACTATCTTATCTCTCGACAGAAATGAAACACTTTCCACCTCGGTTTGTAATATACTATTACCTGCCTAGAGAGACAAAGTGACACAATCTCTTGTGTTACTTTGTTCACAAGAGATTGATTTTATTCAACTTTCATTGAATAAAAGTGGGTAGTTCTACTTTTAGTAGTGGTAGTCAGTAAAATCTTGTATGCAACACACCAGTAAAATATCTATATTTACAATCATTATGTAATGACGCACTTTCTGTGTTTTTGAAACTTTGAAAATGACCCATTGTTAACTTTTACTTTTCACGATGAGCACATTTTCCAACCTAGAATGTGGCAACAACACAAAATTACCAGCTTGATATTGATCGGAATTTCGTTTTGACAATTTAAATATTCAGAAATTGAAATATAATATCCGTTTTATTTATGATTAAATAATTTTTTTTAAAGCTTCATATAGGAAAAACTTGTGCTTTGAATATATAGGAAAAACTTGTGCTTTTAGTAGTAGTAGTTGATAACATTTTGAACTGCCATTTTAAATATGGCAGTAAGGTTTCTATATCGAGATAAACTCAATTTACTACCTTGATACATAAGTTCTACTAGTGTTATGATTCGCTTTAGTACGGATTTGTAATACAGAAATCAACCCGAATTTCTTTAGAATCCAAATTAGGATATATATTGTTTAATATGATATACAATTAATTTTACATTTAATTAACTAAAACTTAGAAACAAAACTTATCTAAAATTATAAATGGTATAATAATAGATTTGAGAATCAAGATTTCGATTTATGATGAATTAGATTTTCTTGCGACTTGTCCATGTAAGAATGGAATTAGGAATAGCTTTTCAAAGTAGTAATTTATCTCAAGAAAACTATTTTGCTGAGAGCACATAATAGGTATCACACTTGGTGACCATGAATTCAATTTAGGTTCCATAATTACAATAACAATTGCTGGAACCTAATCAGCGAAAAATGCTAAGTTTATAGAAACATAAAGAGAACTTAATATTTAAAATTAAACCTACAGATAAGTTGAAACTTAAGAACTAAATCATCAACAGGGTTATAACACTAGCTATTTAAGGTAATATATTGTGTTCTGCATAGGTTTGGTTTTTAAATTTCATCGCACCGTTAACTCTTACACGGTGCATTACTAATCTAATATTTTTAGTTTGTAGTAAATAATAACTTAGTTCAAACTCTCGAGGAAAATGCAGTATAGTATTTATTTTCCCAAAAACCATAATAGTATATGTAAATTTGAAAAAGTTAAAATAAAATTTGTAAAATTTATCAAAAATCATTATTATAAAGAATGTTAAGATGCCCTGGACAAACTCAATAGCAAATAAGCAATGTTAACAAGAATTTTCTTCAACAACATTTTTGAGTATATTTACAGTATTATAAAACAGCTTATATAATACATTATAACTTATTTAATACATTTATTAAACTTTTGTCTTTTCTAGTATTTTCTACTGCATATAAAGAACGGAAACCAGTTGTTTGTAATGTAAAATAATTGTTAGAATTACCATTAGATCAATGGTAATATTTGCATATGCATTGCGGCATTTTCTTTTATGGATTTAGTTGCGGATATTTTTTATTTTAAAACATTAAATACTTAATTGATTAATTTATGTGGGTTTTTTTATTATTTCTCCAGGTTAATTACATAACCTAACGTAAAAATATATTGTCTTATTTTATAATAAATAAAAACAGTTTTAATGGTACTTCAATAATCCTTGTTTAAATAACTACAACTCGCTTTTGAGTACGTACATGATCTCTAACCCTGGTACCAAAATTAAAAAAATATCGCTCATGTGTAGATTTTGCGAGGAGCGAGAGGCAAAGAAACTAAATTCTAGTGACGTGCTTAAAAATACATTTAAGGAAATAAATTCTATAAAAAATCCCTTCATAAAACAAAAAAAAGTAAGAGATTTAAGGAGTGAAGAAATGTATAGTTCTTTATTGCAAAAAATATCTGATCTGATGTAAAACTTTGGGTTAGGAAATTATGCAAAAAATAAGGATCTCCGACATTGTTTAGAGAGAGGTGGTGTCTTATTACCTTCTATCGTTGTCATATAACAGAATTGGCTTGAAGTGGCAAACGGTTAATGTATAAAAAAAGTATAGAAATGGCTCTACTGTTTTTACTAAAAATTAGTCAATTTTTTTTATTTTAGTACCAGGGTATAGTATACTTTCTGTTATTTAGCATGGCCCCTGAATCAACCGACATACGTCATCGGATATGGGTCGGTGGACAAGCGTTTCACTGTATTAAAGTATACTGTAGTGCACTCGCACAACGTTGTAATACACTATGAACGTCTGAGTTACCGATACATTTATCTATGGTCTACACAATATAAGAAGTTATTACGTAACGTTAGCTTCGATGCCAACGTACCTTCAGCGCGAGGCAATTTTAATCACAAAAATGACACAATATGTAAACTCAAGCACTCATAATGAAAACAAAGCAAAGCAAGGCCTAGATTGGGCAAAGGAACCGTTAACTGTAGGCTCTTAATATTTTTCTATGGCAAAAGACAATTAAATGCGGGTTAGGGTTCAATAATGTTCGTGATATAGACGATTAAAGTTAATTTTAATAATCTAGGTAGTTAAAGATAAAGTTTCTTTACTTATATGGTCAACTACATAATTTTGAATGACTTGATGTTCTCAAAATTAAATTATTTTTTATTGTTGCTATTTTATTCACTATCTTTTTGTTTTAAATAAATATAAATAATTTTATCTGAAATCTGCATAGAAATAATAAAATCCGCCATAGAAACGTGACAGAGTAATCATAGAAAAAAAAATGATAGTTTCATAGAACAATCATAGAAATTATATTTCTATGATTGTTCTATTTGAAACTTATTAATTAATTAAATTATGTAAATTTTACGAAATCTTTGAATATAAATAAAATATTATATTAATTTAGTTGTTATTTCATTAATTTTTAAGATTTGAAATGAATGATATAGTTTGTGCAAAAAAAGGTGGCGGTCACGTCATCAAACCTTCATACATATAATTAAAAATGATAAGTTAAATAAGGACGCAAATTAAGTGTTAATCGGGTCAGTGGATTCCGAAAATAAATAGACTGCCGATTTGCTGAATTCAGTCAGCGAATCCCAAAAGCGAACACCAAATATTCTTATCGTAATATTGACTTCAGAGGCGACTATAACCTAATAAGAAGCATAGGCGTACTATAAAACGCCAGAAAAACTAATTTATGTCACATTTAATAATTTAATTTTTTTAAAAAAAATTAAAATTTAGTTTTACACCAGTGTTGTTTCATTTTTAAGTTTTTCGTTTATTTGCGAATTTCAAAAATATTAACAGAATAGGTCTGGAGACACGTATTTATTTCGTTATGACAAGTTTGAAAAGTTTTTCTGTCTGAAAAGATAAAGCTGTTTCAAAAATCATTTTTCAAAATAGCTTATCTAAGTCGTTTTTACGCTTTTCTACTACATCCTGAGAAATTTGTCTCTTGCTGTGCCTTAAGGGGGTGAAACCGCTATATATATAGCCGCTCTGGTCGCTAACGAATCTACATAGTTTTGCTTATCTAAATTCACTGCAAATTTCGCGACATCTGATAAAGAATAGATGGACCAAGATCTGACTTGTCACGGGCTTTGGCCGAGAACATTAGGAAAGATGAATAGGTGTAGCAAATTCTCAAAAACCGGTAAAGCAGTTTGCGGCTTTGTTATAACCCCTAGAAAATTTCCAAAGCTACCGAAAATTAGAGAAAAAAAATACATATATTTTTACGAAAGATTTGTTCGAATAGCTATTAACTAAATAAAATATGAATGAAAAAACCTCGATCAAATATTAACCACTCGCTTGCTAATTAGCGGAAAAAGATAAGAAAACTTTGTGTCCATTTATTGCTATATCTGTTCTCTCTTTAAACTACCATTAGATATTTTCTAGGATAATTAATAGTGTCTGAAACTGTTTTTCCGCGTTAAATTCCCTGAGCTGCTAAGCAACGTTTCACGCATAAATTTGCACAGTGATTTCGTGCCCTTAACAACGGTATCAAAAGGACTTTGTCGCACATATTCGACAAATTCATTGTCTTCATTCTCCGTTGATATTTTTCCAATTCTGATTCAGTCAACTAAAAATACAAAAAAATCTCCATGGCAACGAAACTACTAGAAATAGTTTATATTTAATTTTAAGTACCATAAGCCAAATACTTTTATATGGGGGTGTTTTAACAAATAAAGGCTCGCCTTGAAAAGGTATAATTAGTGATATCTTTAACTCGTAATTAGTGATATCTTTAACTCGTAATAAAAAAAAAACCTTTTATTAAATGTTGTAGAAAGATAATAAAAAATGGTTAATAAAATTCATTGTCAGATATGCTTACTTAGATGAGTTTAATTGTAATTTGATTAATACAATTTTAATATTGTTATAACATTTTTCAGGGTCAAAGTTCCTATGTTCGGAAGTAATAGCACCCATAAGAAGTGATGTGGATGATATAAGCCTTATAATTATTAACTTTGAAGACTTAACTACAATACCAGCAACATCGTTAGAGAATAGTCCTGTTGGCAAAAATAGATTAAGCAAATGTAGGTAAATATTACAATTCTGTTGTTGATTTTATTTTACTCAACCTTTTGCTTAGTGCATTATATTTTTAAAGTACATATATTATTTCTAGTTTCTTAATTATGTTATCAATTTTAATACATTATCAATGTTTTATATATCAACTCGTTATGCCGACCACAGTGGACGTGAGGTGCCTACACCGACTCGCAATATGTTGGTTCCGGGTTCAAATCCCGGTGAAGACCAAGGCGTTGTGAGATATTTTCTCACAACGGGGGAATAAAGTTAAATGTTTGTGTGTGTACAGGCGAAAATGCGAAAGCTAATCGCCTTGCCACAGGAGGGCTAAATCCTGAAAAAAAAAATATATCAACTCGTTAAAATAGCATACATTAATGTAACTTGAACTCCACCAGTAAAGTTGATTGAAAGTTGAAAGAAAACGTATTTTTCATTTTATAATTTTGTAACTAATACTATTCAATTCTAAACATTTAATTTAAATATTTTTTTTGTATCTTTACATATCAAATTATGTCAATTTTACGTTTCGTTTGAAAGATATTTGGCAAATGGTAAATTTTATTGAGTGCTCAAATTCATAAAAAGAAACCCGTAGTCAAGCTTTATAACTGACCAAAATTTGTTATAAGTTCATAATATCCATTTTAGATACAACAGAGGCATTTACATTTGTCTGAAGCAAACTGTAAGTTAAGCAATCTTGACACTTTTTAATGTTTCCTGACTGAAGTACTAAAGTAATCCGCGAAACTAAGTGCCGAGTATACTTTTAATAATTATTGTGTCGTGGTTTGTCTGATGGGTTGCATTTTGAAACTTTCAACCATCAAATATCGTCCGAAGGGGATTGACAAACAAAGATATATAATAATTGATTGTATATATAATCCCCATGTAATTGTATATAAGCTGCCCCTGAAACCACTTCTAACATAAATTGCGGAAAATATACTTCAAAATAAGGTAATTACCTTGATTTAAAAATATACCCCTGAGAAGTTACAACTGTCTAAATAGTTAAGTAAATTAATAAATAAAAATAAAATCTTTGGTTTGAACAATTTCAAGTAAAATATTCAAACTTGATATATCTACACTATGTCTTACTGAAAATGTTCCATGGAAATGTAAATGTAGTAATTTGGAAGAAGCCCTCTTATAAATGATCTTGAAAGTTTACTCTGTTAACTTTTGATTCATTTTGTTATCCGATTGCTTAAAGTGATTCAAAAATAAACTTTTTTGGCTCTTGTTATTTTTCGTTCATTCAGTTTAAAAGAATGAGTCAAGCTTTAATATAAATATTATTTTAATTTTTTTTAGTAGAGACCTCAGTAGTCACGTGTATGTTAACGAGAATTGACACAACTACATTTAAAGAAAAGTGTTTCTAAAATGAGTTCTCTCGAGTCATGATCCATGGACATGGATATATTGGACCTGCAGAAAACTTCCGGAACATTTAAATGCCGCGCAATATTTATTTTATTTAAGCAGTCAATTAGAAGAGGGCTTGATGGATTGGTGGCTTGAAGAGTACCTTTAAATGTGAATCAACGCAGGTGGTTTATGCACGACGGATTCTACCTCATTTTGTAATACAGTCAATACAGGCAACACTCAAAGGAATACTTAAATGTTTTAGAACTCAAAACTATTAATATTTTAAATAACAATGTTTTAACTCTTAATCTCGAATATGGTCAGTATATTTTTTAGTCGGTTTAATAATTGATGCGTAATTCAAGATGAACAGTTTGAACATTGAAGTGCATTTACAATACAGCCAATAATTTGGATTTCTTACAAACTATTTGTTTAAATAAAAAATAATAAGAGTTGAAAAAGTTTAAGTTTTGAATTACTCTGAGCGAGCTTGTAATAAAAATAATAAAAAGTTAACAGAATAAGATGTCAACTTTATTTATAAGGGCGCGTCTTCCATATATATTAAATCTTTATTGTTAATAAAAACAATTGGCTATGGACTTTCGTCTTTCTGCCTGCGTCTTCCAATTTATTACTTTTAAGTTAATTTTTTGTAACTCAATGTTTGCAATGTTTATTTTCGATAGAGTACAGGGTATACCAAGTTTGAATATTTTGACTCAATTGCTTTAAAGCATAGAATTTTTTTTTATACATTTTTTTAACTTTTCAGACAGTTTTTCTCATAGCTACAGAGGTGAATTTTTGTATAGAGTTAAATGCGGCTTCAATATCTTATTTGACCGAATCTAATTTAGTTTTTGGGAGACTTTTCAAGGATACTCTGTATATTGCGGTTTATATGTTGAAATACAACAAATAAACATACAAACACAGAAGTACGACTTGAAAAATACTAATAAAAAACCTGAAAACCTTCTTTCGATCGACGCGTTTTTTGTTTAGTTCGCGCATCACCCAAAATACTGCACTAGCTGTCATTAATCTTTTTTTTTCCTGAAACTATTTTTGCAATCTTTTACAAACCATACAGATATTTTACGACAACTACGGAACGACAAAAACTAGAAAAGTTTATGCCAACGAAATCCGGCCTTGTTTAATTTGTTTGTGGTTTTTCGTGATTTCTGTTTTTATTTCACGGCTTTAATAGTTCAGTTTCAGTATTTTTCCGTACTAAGAGTCAATTATAATATTAATTTTAATATTATATTTAACACTTGAGGATCTATTTCTAGATTTTTTGTATTCCTCCCAGTTGCCGGTTGAACTGTCTATGAACTTTCCTCCTCAGGAACGAGAGCTCGCAATTCCACCAAGGTGTTTCGTGTTTCACTTTCCTTACCTTTAGATTTGGCTGATATGATTCATCAGTTCTACCTCTATTGGTTTGGATAATCCACACTTTTTCTAGATGTAATTCAGAATAGACCATTTAGAAAATATCAAATGTAATTCAAAATTGTGAATTGTAATTCAGAACATATTAATTGTAACTCAGAATATACCTTTTCCAGTTGTAATTCATAAAACGTCAAATGTAATTCACAATACATAGTCAATTGTAATTCAGAATGCGTCTTAGTTTGTCCGAAAGCGTCAGCAATAACATGCTTTAAGTCAATTCATTCATAATTCATGCGCTGAGTCAAAATAATGATTTAGAAAGAAAACAAATAATTATGTAAACATATATAAACATAAGATTATTTATGTTGTTTAATAATTGTATACATAATCAGAAATTTTCAATTTTAACAAACTAACAAACAAATAACAAATTTTGCGAAGAAAAAATCTTATAAGAATAAACCTATCTATTTATGTTGGTTTAAGAAAATTCTGTATTCTGAAATACAGAATACAAGAAAGTAATTACGATAAAGCAATTTTAAATTCGCTGTAAATGAGATTCCACAGCACTTCTCTCGTTGATATGTTAAAATTTCTTATTCAAATTTTTAGAATTTTGAGGCATCTTTTGTGGAAAAAAGTTTATCGGGTTATTTAAAAATGCTTTTTAAATGTTAACTAGGAACCAAATTGAAAACAAATCTAAGCGATAAAGTTGAAACGTGTGTATGAATAGATGAAAAAGTGAAAAATGTGTTGTAGGTACTCTATTTTAATGAAACTATTTGAAGCAAGATATAAGAGTACCAATATTTGAAAGAAATCTGACAATTCAAACTGTGGGTGGTGTATTAGGGGTTGCAATTGTAAAATGTAATTGCTAGTCTAATTTCAATTAAATTAACTAAATAATGATAAGTTATTAAATAAGTTAAAATTACTACTTGAATTCACATTTGAAAGAAATCCGAGCGTTTTTACTGTAAAGGGTATATTAAGGGTTGGAGTTGTAAAATAAGGGTTGCATACTATTTTTAGCTGTACTTTACTTATATTTATTGAATTGTATTTATGTCCAGAAATTAATAGTAAAATATAGGTGAGTAGTAAGAATGTTTAGACAAAATCTTTTTCAAAAATCATTTTTTTTTTAATTAGAGTATTCGTAAATATGTTTACAATGCATAGTAGAAACAAAATATGAAGAAAATCCGAATTATATGACTCAAACGGTATAATTGGGGGTAGGGGGTGTTCTACGTAGGGGGTAAGGGACGTAAATTATTTTTTATAGCTCTATATGTAAATATTACTAAGATAACTAATGTAAAATTGTATGCCATATAAGAATCACAGCACTGTCAATTTTTGAACAAAAATTGGCCTATTTGCTTTTCAACTTGGAAGGAAAATGGACCACAGGGGCTTATTTTTAGGGGATGAAACTTTCACCAGCATTTTCTTCAATGTATCCATCCCTAATATGCATTCCAAATTTAGTTCAAATTAAACATTCCTCCTGGCAGGTATTCACGTTACAAATTCTGCATTTTTACAGCATTTTGATTCATGTTCATTCTACCGAGCCATCATAAATTATATTGATCAACTCTTGCTCTGAATTCAAAAACGTATGTCCTTGCTTATATCACCCTTTTCAAATACATCTGTCAAAGTTTGTGTACAGCTACCTACGATTTAGAAAATTAAAATAAACAACATATTTCCAACACGTAATATAATTTATTCACAATCGTTATTGTAATGTTGTGATTACCAACGATTTAGAGGTCGGGAAGTTGAACATTACATACCTAGGTTCGTAATACTGTCAAATAATAAATATGATTGTTTGACACTTGCAACAGTAGAATTTACACAAATATTTAATGTATTTCGCTATTTCCACACTTTTAATTACATTTAAAGATTAATCTAGTCCAACAGCACAACAAATTAATGAACTATCGTAAAAAACAACACGCAACACTGTATTTTTGTTTTGAACTGGAGTTTTGACAACTGCAATTTCACTCCAGATTTGCTGATCGAAAAGTGCATTTCCACCACGGTCGAAAATGTGTTTTTATTCATACATTTTTAATTATTTTTTTAATAATAAATTGTTCGATTGTGAATAATAGTATATTACAACCGAGTTGGGAATGATATTCATTACAGCCGAGGGCTAATATCTGACCGAGAGGCGAAGCCTCGAGGTCAGATATAAGCGCGAGGCTGTAATGAAATTCCCACCGAGGTATGTATACTATTTTATTCACAATCGAACAATTTATTATCAAAAAAATAATTAAAAATGTATGAATAAAAACACATTTTCGACCGTGGTGGAAATGCACTTTTCGATCAGCAAATCTGGAGTGAAATTGCAGTTATCAAAACTCCAGTTCAAAACAAAAATACAGTGTTGCGTGTTGTTTTTTACGATAGTTCATTAATTTGTTGTGCTGTTGGACTAGATTAATCTTTAAATGTAATTAAAAGTGTGGAAATAGCGAAATATATTAAATACTTGTGTAAATTCTACTGTTGCAAGTGTCAAACAAACATATTTATTATTTGACAGTATTAAGAACCTAGGTATGTAATGTTCAACTTCCCGACCTCTAAATCGTTGGTAATCACAACATTACAATAACGATTGTGAATAAAATAGTATACATACCTCGGTGGGAATTTCATTACAGCCTCGCGCTTATATCTGACCTCGAGGCTTCGCCTCTCGGTCAGATATTAGCCCTCGGCTGTAATGAATATCATTCCCAACTCGGTTGTAATATACTATTGGCTTTTTATTTTTTAATATACATGTTATGTCCGTATATATGGTTATAGTCAATTAAACGATTACGATTATATATCGATATCTTTACTATTTAATATCACAGGTTTACATACTAAATTACAGGTCATCTATATTCGACGGTTCGGTAGTGAGAGAGCGAGACTCGTTGCTCTGACCTTGCAAGCCCTCTCCGGTGTACTCTTTATACTAACTTCCTTACAGGTTTCTACTTATGTAAGTTCCCCTGCTGGCAACATACATTACATCCCTCCACACTAGATACGAAACTTATCCTTTATACAATTCTTGAGGCTATGTACCTAATTTATCTAGTCTTTATTCCGAATATCTACTAATGATAAAATCCGTTACATTAATTACATTTTACATTTAACATATTTCCTTAACTATCAAAACTTATATATCCCTGTGGATCTTGTCTCTACTTAAAAATCAAGTTAACATTTTTTCTTAGTCTAAATGATACGACAATAATCTAAAAGGTATACTAGTTGTTCTCTTTGGTCTAGAACTTGTAGTGCTCATTTGCTCTGCACTGTTCGACCGTGTTGACCTTGTTGTACCTTTTACCTTATCATTCGTATCCGATTCATTCTCACACTCCGTACTCTCACTTTCCTCAGAGCTTAGATTCTCACCCTGCCAAGTATCATCCAATTCTACGTTTAGGTTTGTTGTAACTTCTGGCTCAAAAGCTATTCGATGAAGTCCCCGATCAACATTCCCTACATAAGTTCTGGGTTCATGTTGTGCTTCCGAAAACCTTTTAGTCATTTGATTTCTGTGCCTTTTCCAACGCTCTTCTGTAGGCAGTCTGCAAATATATATAGCTGTTCCTATTCGCTTCTCAACTACTCCTTCTGTCCAGTTTTTTTGATTCCTCGTTCTATAATCCCTCACCATCACCTTTTCGTTAATTTCAAAAAACTTTGATTTCTTCCTTCTCTTCTTGATGGTTATCGAATCCTGTTTGTGCTCTTCTTTCTTATCGGTTTCCTTAGGTCTCAAGAAATCTAGTCTTGTCTTTAACTCTCTGCTAAACATAAGTTTAGCTGGTGTTTCTTTGGTGGTGCAATGAACTGAGTTTCTGTAACTTGCTAAAAATCTTGCAATTAACGTCTCCAAATTTACGTTTTCATTTGTTGTATCTAACAATGCTGCTTTCAGTTTTGCTTTGCAAGTTTTCACTGCGTTCTCTGCTGCGCCATTACTTGCTGGATTGTATGGTGGACTCGTCAGATGCTTAATGCCATTTCTTTCAAAGAATTTTTCTAACTCCTTCGAAACTAGTTGTGGTCCGTTATCACTTACCACCGTGGTTGGTAATCCATATCTCGCAAACAATTCCCTTAATCTTGAGTCCGTTTCTTGTGTCGTTATATTCTTCATTATGAAAATTTCTGGCCATTTTGTGAAAGCACATGTTACTATGAATAACATTTTTCCTTTTATTGGTCCCAGAAAATCCACGTGCACCCTGTCGTATGGAAATTTCGCAACTGGCCAAGGCGTCAATTCGGATTTAGGCGGATCGGTTTGAACTTTTAAACAAGGTAAACATGACCTTATTTTTTGCTCGATATCTTTATCAATTCCCGGCCACCATAAGTATGACCTGGCCTTTGCCTTCACTTTTACGATTCCTAGATGCCCTACATGTAGTTCCTCGAGCATCTTCTTTCTCAAACTGTTTGGAATCACCACCCTGTGTCCATAGTATAATTCCATCTATCTCTACCAGCTCGTCTCCTTTGATGTAATATGGCCTCACTTCTTCCGTGATCTTCGTTCTTGATGGCCATAGTTTCTTCATAAATGAACTAACTTGTCCCAGTGTTTCATCGCACTCTGTTTATTCCTTCAGCCTTACGTTGTCAATCGGCCAATTTTCCGATGCAGAAACGAAATTTAAAAATCCTACGCATTCGTATTCATCAGATATCGTGTTGACTTTCATGGGAATTTTGGATAGACAATCGGCCAAAAAATTAAACTTGCCCTTAATGTGTTGCATAGTGTAGTTGAATGCTGACAAATGAATAGCCCATCGTTGTAAACGATCCTGATGTCTTTGCGGTATTTCTTTGTATTCTCCAAATAATCCCAACAGCGGCTTATGGTCCGTTTTGATTGTGAATTTCAACCCTTGTAGATAGTGTTGAAATTTTTTCAATCCGAACACTATTGCCAAAGCTTCCAATTCGATCGCTGGGTAATTCTTTTCCGCAGGCATCAAGGTTCTCGATATACATGCAATCGGACGTTCCCATTTCTCATCCTTCGTAGATAAACACGCCGAGATCCCTTCAGTACTCGCATCTGTTATCAAATATAGCGGCTTTTCTGGATCAAAATGTGCTAATGTCAAATCTTGTGCAATTAATATTTTTATTCGATTAAAAGCATACTCACATTCGTCATTCCATCTCAGCCTATTCCCTTTTTTTAATAAATTATAAATGGGACATAATACCTGTGTTAAATTTGGTACAAATTTTGCGTAGTATGTTATCATACCGATGAACGATTTTATTTGAGTTAACGATGTTGGTCTTTGAGCGTTAACTATTGCTGATATCTTACTATCTGTCTTCTGCAGTCCGTCCTTCGATATCTTATGTCCCAGATATTCAATTTCCTCTTGAAAAAACTTACATTTCTTCTTTTTCAACGTCAATCCTGCTTCTTTCAACTTGTCCAAAACTGATTTCAAATTCTTCACATGTTCTTCAATAGTTCGGCCCGTGACCACTATGTCATCCAGAAAATTCATGACTCCGTCTACTCCTTGCAAAAGTTGTTCCATCTTCGCCTGAAATATTGAACTAGCCGGCGAAATTCCAAATGGCATTCTTTTCATTTTGAACAGTCCCTTGTGAGTGCTCCATGTTGTTAACTTCTGAGCTTCCTCATCTAGTTCAAACTGTGTGTATGCTCTTTCCAAATCCAATTTTGAAAATAATACACCGCCATTAAGTTTTGCAAAGATATCCTCAATCCGTGGAAGTGGGTAACTGACTATTTCGAGATGCTCATTTATGGTAGACTTATAATCTCCGCATATTCTTAGCGTATTATCTGCCTTAAGAACTGCTACTATGGGTGATCCCCATTTGCTCGTGAGTACAGGTTCAATTAATTCCTCCTTTACCATATCCTCTAGTTGCTTCTCTATTTGGCTTCGATATGTCAGAGGTACTGATCGAGGTCTACAACAAATAGCTTTAGCCTCTGGATTAATCTGCAATGATACCTTACCGAGTTTAAATCTACCTAGTTTTTCGTTAAAAACATCATTATACAATTCTATTATATCGTTTTCTAGTTTGACTAAATTATCAATTCTTTCATACTCTCTTTCATTCTGTACACATAAACTCATATTAAATAAACCTAAGAAATCTCTACCTAATAAACAAGGTCCGTCGTTTTTTATTACATAAATATTTAATGCTCTCGTCTGATTCTTAAATTTAATAATTGCCTTAAAATATCCTTCTGGAGTAATTATATTTCCCGTGTAACTTTTTAATATAGTGTTATCCTTTAATAACTTATTCTCCAGAAATTCATTTTTAAAAAAATTATCATTAATTACCGTCACACTTGCTCCAGTATCTACCGCCATATTATACGATTTATTATTAATAAAAATTTCAACAGTAAATGGATTAAACTTCCTTGAATATCCATCGTCTACACTAAAAATTGAAAATGACTCTACTACATCACTATTATTACATTCTAAATAATTTTGCATATTATTACTCATTGAATTTTTATTATTTCTACATACAGCTTCCAAATGACCTATTCTAAAACACACACGACACTTTGCATTAGCATACCTGCACTTGGCATCGGAGTGGCGTTTACCGCACACCCGACAACACTCACTATGTTGGGATGGTTGCCTATCTTCCGGGCCTCTTTGTTGTCCCTCATGCCTTTTTTTGCCGTTGAATTTTCTTTGGTTGCCTCTCATCGGGCCTCTTGTTCTAGTTGGATAATGCTGCTGCTGTTGTCCGTGAATCCAGTTTACTTGAGAATTGGTAGTTGATGACTTAACGGTAACCTCGCGTTTGATCGCAAGCGTCAACACTTCATCCAAACTAACCTCTTCATTCTCTTCGCAGATTCGGTCTTGAATCACGCCTCTCTTCATTCCAGTAATAAATTTGTCCTTTAAAACACTTGTTAGCAAATTCCCAAACTTACAATTCACTGCTAGACTCTTCAATCGCGCGTACCAGCGTTTACCCCCTCGCTGTCGGTTTGCCTTGCCTCGTAGAAACGCATACGTTCCCGATACACCGATACATGTGGACTGTATTGGCTCGTCAAAAGCTTGGATAGCTCAGGGAAAGTTTTGTCCTTCGGAGCGGCAGGAAAACACAAATCTCGCAGAAGTTTATACGTGTTTGTGCCTACTAAACTGAGTAAAGTGGCAGCTTGAATACCTTGATCAGTTATAGCATTCGCTCGAAAATATTGCTCCAACTTCTCACTGTATACGATCCAATCCTCTTCATCTGGCATAAACTCGTTCACGGTGCCAATTAATCCTTTCGCCATTTTGTTTTTATTGGAATGTTCACGTCACTCACGCACTTAAATTTAGCTAAATTTCGGTTATTTCAGACCAAATTTACAAATCCCATTCTCGTCGCCATTGTTATGTCCGTATATATGGTTATAGTCAATTAAACGATTACGATTATATATCGATATCTTTACTATTTAATATCACAGGTTTACATACTAAATTACAGGTCATCTATATTCGACGGTTCGGTAGTGAGAGAGCGAGACTCGTTGCTCTGACCTTGCAAGCCCTCTCCGGTGTACTCTTTATACTAACTTCCTTACAGGTTTCTACTTATGTAAGTTCCCCTGCTGGCAACATACATTACAATACACATTTTACAAAGTATTAGTTGTTTATTTTAATTTTCTAAATCGTAGGTAGTTGTACACAAACTTTGACAGATGTATTTCAAATTTAAAAATGTCACGTGATCGGATATTGCTACCTATTAAAATAGTCGCTGATATTCCAGCTAACGCATGCCTCATCTCGCAGAAATAAATGAAATAAATAATGAAATACATGAAATAAATAATCTTTCTAAATACCACTCGACCTTTACAATATCGGCTATTTGTAAAGGTCTTGTGGTATTACTGTTGACTATTCTGAATTACCATTGACTTTTCTGAATTACAATTCATAATTCTGAATTACAATTGACTATTTCGAATTTCAATAGGCTATTCTGAAATACAATTGATATGCTCTGAATCACAACTAGAAAAGGTCTAGATGGACATTCATCTAGGTCATGCCTGAGTATCTATTGGTAAGGTCACCGGTTGCAGGTCTGTAAGATCACTTTTACCCTCTCGTGTGCTGAATTTAAGTTAAGTCTTAGGTACCTGTGGTCCGAAAGTAACAGTTTTTTTCAATCACTTATTTCATTACACACAATTATTGTACCAAACGGTATTTCGAATATTTCTTCTTATTGTCGTGAAAAGTCGGTTCATTGTTCCGTTTTGCAACTTTTAGTTTATTACTGATAATACATTCTAAGAGTGACTCACCTCTTCTGTTGTTATCGGTGCTTCTCCATACTAGATGGTGTACATTGGCATCACAGCAGAGCACTAGTTGGGAGTTTCTAACTTTGCAATAACGAACCAGTTCTCTAACCTCTAAGGTCGGTGGTGGTCCTGGTTGTTCAAATCGGAGGTATGCTGATCCGATAGCAAGATCCCCCAGCGTTTGTCCCATTTTTATATTATAGCACACATATCTTATATACCATATAATACATAACATATTTTTAGGGTACTTACTTTGGAAAACTTATCCACGATGTACTTTTAGAGAAATAGTGTTGTAGGTATTTTAATTTGGGTTTGACATTGTGACCTTTTGATAATATGTTTATGTAGATTTGTGCGTATAGGACAAAATAAAATAAAAAATTGTTAATTGGCTAAAAAAAGCCGGAACGGCCACTTTAGAAGGTCGTTTTCAAGTTCATTCTTGTAATAACGGGTGCGGCAGCAAAATTTCCTTTTTTCAAAACGCATTAAAACTCATTTTATAAAACAAATTTATGTAATTTATAATATGAAATGTAGATACATAATTAAAGTTTTGTCTTATATAGTTTGTATCCAGTATCCAGTAGGTGACGCCCATTATTGTCAATGCACTCAGTAAGTCGATTTCTGGCGTTTTTCATTACTCTTACCATCATGTCAGCCGGTATTTTAGCAATTTCTGCACGAATGTTGGCCTTCAGGTCAGGTAGGGTCTTTGGGCAGTTAACATAAACGCGGGATTTTAAAAAACCCCACAAGAAAAAATCGCAAGGCGTTAAATCGCGGGAGCGAGCTGACCATTCCAAATCGCCCCTTATTGAAATAAGGCGCTCCCGAAAGTGTTCCCTCAAAACAGCCATGGATGCCTTTGACCTTGTGGATCTTGTTGAAACCATATGTCCCCTAAGTCCAATTCATCGAGTTGTGGAAAAAAAATTGTTCCAACATGTTCACATACCGAACTGAATTTACAGTTATTACAACCTCATTTTCTTCAAAAAACCGGGGACCAACAATCCCTGGGGTCCTATCCTAGAACGAGTCAAGAGAGATCTCTCATGAGAGAATCGTGACCACATCTTACTTTCTTGAAATCATAAAATCCGTATTCTTGAACGATTCGACTTTTCACACTCTCCTGATAGTATTCTACTGGGTTTATTTAAGAGAGATTGCTAAGTTCAGAGAGATGACTTGCGCAATGAAACAAAAAATGACATTTTAAAATTTACTAATAACGGTTGAACACAAAATATCAACTCATTAATTTTATAAAGTTGTATCTTGTGTACGGTGCTACTGTAAAATGGATGAAGACAAAGAATTTCTATGGAATATATTAATACACGATGTTGAATACGCGGAGATACAGGCAGTTAATGCAGAAAGGGTATTTTTTGCAAGGGTTTTCTTTTTTGGGAAGTCCGTCTCTTTGAGTAATACTAATTACATCTATATTCTCGTCTAATTCGGATAACGCTTTGGGTGCCGGTCCCCCGCCTGTCCCGGATGAATACTTTTTAATATTCGAGCTTTTGGCCTTGGCATTTTTTTTCATATCTTGATATGTCTTTGATATAAAAAGGAACATAAAAACAGTTATTGAGCCGTAACATTTTGTACAATACTTACTTTTCTCCATTGTTTCCAATTTTTTACGGCTCCGTTAGGTACACTGTAATGATCGGTACTTTGGTTATTTATTCCGGTTGGAATATTTCTTCTGACACCAGCCAATGTTAAATAAGTTTGCACTTACTTTTTGATGTTGATTTGTCCAGAACCATTGGCAATTTCTGGAATGATAGTTGGACCATTAACTTCCTTCTGGATCGATTCTTCTGGGCAGTTTGGATGAACAATTTATGTACGGGAAAGTTCAATTAATTCACTATAATATTTTAATTTAGTTTTTATTAAATATAGCTTCAGAAAATGTCACACGTTACATTGATTTACAAAAATACATTTATTACAGCTTAGGTTACAGAATTGTTGTCTTCGACCAATAATTTAATTATATTTCTTAAGTCTTTCAAATATTTGTTTCAACAGTGATATCAAAATAAACGCGACTGTTCTGGTTAAGCTTCAAAACGCGACTCAATTTAATGTTTCTTTTTATTCCATACAAGTTCTGCTTTTATACTAAAAACGATCTTTGTTTCAGTGAAAACCAGAGTAAATAAAACTAATGCAATCTTTTATAGCCGACAGTCTATACATAGTTTTAATTCGTGGTATTGTGCTTATAGTGCATTTATTTCCGTTAAAGATAAAAATATTATTTTTATCTCTTTTTTGGTAATAAATGTCAACTGGTATTTGTGGATAGCAAAATATATTAATTATGTAATTTTATTACTTTTCTATGAATTTTATGGTTTTACTTATCTAAAATCATGTTCGTTAGTTTTCTGTAAAACCTTAACCAAAAATATCCAATTTCAATCGTTACACATGTGTTGGTGTTTTAGTTTTTAACATAATCTATGAAAGAGTTTTTTCATATTTCAAATAGGTAAATTACCTTTAAATTCATTTTACGATCACAACAACACTGTTTAATATTGTTGTTACTTGCTGCCAAAGCATTTGAGCTTTTTTAAAAGTAAAAGTAGAACTGAATTTTCCACTTTTTAAGTCCGTATGTTCGTTTAAATAGTCTAGCAATAGTTTTTCTCGAGCTTCACACACGTATAGCATTTTTTTAGGTTTTGTAACTACACTTTGCATGAAAATATCAAACAACCTAACCCAATCTACAAAATTATAGCATAAACAAACACGCATAAATGACATAAATGAAACTTTTTAACTATTAGTAGATTAAATGTTTGTTTAAAACTTGGCAACGCTGTGCAAAATGCAACGGGCACCACCCATTTGTCGAGAATACAGATTTTACTTAGTATGTGAGAAGTGAGATGACATCTCTCGTAGGAGAACTCGTATGAGAGATCTCATCTCTTTCACCGTCGTGGATAGTAGGCCAGCTGAGGAAATTGCACACCACACTGTGACCTTAGGTGAATGCAAAGGAGTTTGATGCAATTCTCGGGGATTGCTGTCAGCCCAGTAGCGCATGTTTTGCTTGTTTACGCATCCACTCAAGTGAAAATGAGCTTCGTCACTGTAAAACACAATTGCGTCTTCTGGAACGTTTTCGAGAAGCGCCTCACATGCGTTGCCAACGCGTTGCCAACTTGTACGGATGGTAATGAAGGCCACCGTGAAGAATGCGCCTTACTGAATGATCTGATAGTATAAGTGCAGACGCATGTTCGCGGGCGGAAGATTGAGGCTCTCACTGCCTCAATGTTCTCAGGTGATCTGATGGGGCAAGGGACTCTGGTTCTTGGTTTTCTCACACTTGCGGTTTCTCTGATTGTAGTGACTTAACGCAAAATTGATTTCCGGGCCGGGACTGGGCCCAACGATTTTGAAGGCGCACTGTGTTGCAATTACAGAATTTTCGTTTGAAAAGTAGTTCTCGACGGCAAACGCACTTTCTTCTTTGCTCTAAAGCATGTTCGCGGCTAACCGGCAATTAAACAAAACTTTATAAATACGGTTGTCGAATGAGACCTCGTTCGCTCTGCTATAACTTCTACAGTCTAAATGGCGCGTTTTTCAAAAAATGAAATTTTGCTGCCGCATCCTGTAGAACGCCTTTAAAATTAGAAATTCTAACTATATATTACTAATTATACCACTATTTAAATAGATTATACCAAGATTTGAATGTTTGAGAGAAGTGCATCTCATTGAACGATAGTAGATAACGCAAAGTTAGATAACTAAGCACTCTAATAGTGCTTAGTTTATAAGTTGTCAGTCAGGTGACTTTCACCATAGGTGCATCGCAAACCATTTCTTACGCTTGTAGTATTGAAGAATTACAGCTTTACTTTCGACAATAAAAAAAGCTTCTGAGTAATTATATGTGATTACTTGGTAATCAGTTCAAAATTCTATAACAAACGTGATTTACAAGTCAAATTATTACCCTTGTTCTTTCAAAAACCGTATTCTAAATTAAGAGTTGTGTAATTAAGAGTTGTGTCTTACGAAACCTGTTCTTTGCTACACTATTTTGGTTTTTATTGTCATGTAGGAAATAATTTACAGATAATTAATTTGTTTGTTAAAATTTAAATTTTGGAATCTGTTAAGCTACATTTACAACCTTGAAATTAGTGGCAAAATTAATAAATTTTTAGTCGACCTAATGACAATTGTAAATGTTTATTGAAAAAGTATACCTTCAACTTTGTTGAGTTACTAATAATTTGTTAATTTTGCCGCTAATTTCGAGGTTGTGAATGTAGTTTTAATCACATACCTAACTGTACCTACTCTAATATGTTTATATATTTTATTAGTTGACAGAGCCAGAGCATCGTTTCGTCAAGGGTTCCGTTTAGGATCCAATTTACGCGGTCGCGGTTTGCGTCTCGCAGGTTACTTAACCCCACCAAGTGATGTCACCGCCGCGGAAGAGGAAGAAGAAACGTTGGAACAATGGTAATAATGAAATAAATGTAATTTATTTGGATAAGTACTTTAAGTATACGATGTTTTTTGTACGACCAAATCAAAAACAGTGGTCCGATTCGATAGTTATAGTTCGCTGGATTGTCCTTGAACGCTACGTCATTGTTGCTTGTTACTGTGACAAATTCAGTTCTAAAAAAGAAATTCAGTTCTAAAAAAATCTCAGTTCTCAATCATATTACTGCAAAAGTTTTTCTACTTAGCTTTGAACTATACAACGTTCATGGCATTTACATTCATCAAGCTATTCAAACCAAAATAAATATAACAGTACATTTATGATGAAGATGCGATCAACTATAATAGCGACGATATAAGCACTGACTAGAGCAAAGCCAATTGCGTAACAGGTACATGCTGTGTGTAGTGGAGCTTCAAACAAATATTGATAGGTCGCGCGATTGTAAAAAGTTATTTCTTGACTCTAACTTTTGCTTATTTAATTGTCGACGTTTTAAACCTAGATCTGTGTTTGTTCTCAGGACTCTATATAAGTATTATATATCTTATAATAAGTATTAAAACGGCAATGTTTGTTTTTTGGTTGTTTTTCAACAAATGATATGTTGATTTTATTATCATGCGAACGGTAAGAAACTTTTTTGCACGATCGTGTAATTTGACATGCTTACTGATTTTATAATAATCATAGTAGGTTACTTTTACAAAATACCGTGCGGTAAGTTTGCTTACCGTGCGGTAAGTTTGCTTACCGCACGGGATGCGGTAAGTAAACGCAATTCAATTTTTTGTTTTTTTTAATCGATTCAATTAATTGCGTTCTTTAGATTTTTCAGGAATAATTGCCGAACATCCTATGTTCCACGCACTTTCAACATCCGAATCATCACTGTCTCCTATTTCTGATCAGTTAATTAAGAAACTAATTGGAAATTATTAATTCACTTATTAAATGACAGTAGTAACCAAACCATATGCTACTTGATAAAAATTAATTTATTACATTTGTAATTTATTAATCAAATAGTAATTTTCTTATGTCCTCGATCGTGCAAAAAACCTAATAACCTTGCGGTCAGTAAGTGCCCTACCGGTATCGGGCGTATTGGAGATCTCGACTACGTCTCGATCTCCAAACACACCCTCCACCGGTAGTATGCACTTACTGACCTTAATACTTAAATAACTATTATTCACAATCGTTATTGTAATGTTGTTATTACCAACGATTTAGAGGTCGGGAAGTTGAACATTACATACCTAGGTTCGTAATACTGTCAAATAATAAATATGATTGTTTGACACTTGCAACAGTAGAATTTACACAAGTATTTAATATATTTCGCTATTTCCACACTTTTAATTACGTTTAAACATTAATCTAGTCCAACAGCATAACAAAGTAATGAAAACTATCGTAAAAAACAACACACAATACTGTATTTTTGTTTTAGACTCGAGTTTTGACAACTGCAATTTCACTCCAGATTTGCTGATCGAAGCAAAAGCTCGAAGCAGTGCATTTCCACCACGGTCGAATATGTGTTTTTTTTCTAATTTTGGCATGTAAAATGTGACTTTTCAAAATCGATTGTAGTTGGCAAACGGCACATTTTACGCAACTGGTGATGTAATGAAAAATATTTCACAACTGGTGATGAAAAGTTCCGAATAAAGCCTACTTGTTTTGATAAAATTCACTAAATTATTAATATCATAAGTTTAAAAAACTCTTTTTTGAGAAGGTTCTTGTAAAAATTAGAAAAAATCTTGTATGCAACATGTTAGGAAATGCTATTTTGTGTAACTCGCGTTATTTTGCAGAACTCGCTGCGCTCGTCCCGCAGAAATCCGCTCGTTACACAAAAAAATGCATTTCCTAACTGGTTGCATAAATAGCTATTATTTATATATTTTTACATTTTTTGATAATAAATTGTTCGATTGTGAATAAAATAGTATACATACCTAGGTGGGAATTTCATTACAGCCTCGCGCTTATATCCGACCTCGAGGCTTCGCCTCTCGGTCAGATATCAGCCCACGGCTGTAATGAATATCATTCCCACCTCGGTTGTAATATACTATTATGGTTCTAGAACGGTAAGAAAAGTTCTGTGGCATAGCAACCGTAAAATCAACATACCGTTAAATAAACTGATACGGTAAATTGCCAAAAACAAAGATTGGTTGTGCGAAAATATATATTATTATTAATAAATGATCAATAGAATAAAAATATTAACTAAAAATTATAATTAATTAATTTTCTTAACTTATTGACCTGGCAGGTTTGGAGAACTTAATCCACAGCGTGATATTGCTGTTGATTTCTTTACAAAAGTGTTGCAATAATTTTTATTTTGTCCGATTACTGTTTGATTTAGTAACGACCCGAGATTAAATTATATACAATTGTTTTCTATAAGAAACTTATTGGGACATGCGTGAACTTCCCATATTGTTTTGGACAAGCTAGTGAAGTAGTTTATGATTTTTATTGTTGAGATCAAAACCTTGTTTAAAGATCAGAAAAAGTGGCATAAAAAACAAACAAATATGCAGGAATAGCTATTTGTGTATTAAGAGCGCAAAGTGATACTTTGTCGCGCGAGCCAGAATGTTGTCGTGCGACGCGATAGCGGAGCACGACAATCTGGCGAGAGCGACAAAAACACTTTGCGCTCGAAATACACACAAGATTTTTCCTACAATCGATTTTAAATTAAATTTTTGTTGCAAAAATGTAAAATTAATATTTTGACGACAAATAAAAATGTGATTATATCATCGGTAACCAAGAAACGCTAATTTCTAAAAACAATAGCTATTTGTGTATTAAGAGCGCAAAGTGATACTTTGTCGCGCGAGCCAGAATGTTGTCGTGCGACGCGATAGCGGAGCACGACAATCTGGCGAGAGCGACAAATTACTTTGCGCTCGAAATACACACAAGATTTTTCCTACAATCGATTTTGAATTAAATTTTTGTTGCAAAAATGTAAAATTAATATTTTGAAAACAAATAAAAATGTGATTATATCATCGGTAACCAAGAAACGCTCATTTCTAAAAACAAAACTATTGTTTTACTGCATTGTTTTGATTTAGCGAGCGGGAAAATCAGCAAAAAGATCTAAAGCGGGAAAGTGACAACTCCTCGGAAAACGCCAACTTTTCGTTGTCAAATGGAAGCACAAAGGCTCACTTTTATATGCGATTGTAGGAAATAGCTATTTGTGTATTAAGAGCGCAAAGTGATACTTTGTCGCGCGAACCAGAATGTTGTCGCGCGACGCGATAGCGGAGCACGACAATCTGGCGAGAGCGACAAAAACACTTTGCGCTCGAAATACACACAAGATTTTTCCTACAATCGATTTTAAATTAAATTTTTGTTGCAAAAATGTAAAATTAATATTTTGACAACAAATAAAAATGTGATTATATCATCGGTAACCAAGAAACGCTCATTTCTAAAAACAAAAACTATTGTTTTACTGCATTGTTTTGATTTAGCGAGCGGGAAAATCAGCAAAAAGATCTAGAGCGGGAAAGTGACAACTCCTCGGAAAACGCCAACTTTTCGTTGTCAAATGGAAGCACAAAGGCTTACTTTTATATGCGATTGTAGGAAATAGCTATTTGTGTATTAAGAGCGCAAAGTGATACTTTGTCGCGCGAGCCAGAATGTTGTAGTGCGACGCGATAGCGGAGCACGACAATCTGGCGAGAGCGACAAAAACACTTTGCGCTCGAAATACACACAAGATTTTTCCTACAATCGATTTTAAATTAAAATTTTGTTGCAAAAATGTAAAATTAATATTTTGACAACAAATAAAAATGTGATTATATCATCGGTAACCAAGAAACGCTCATTTCTAAAAACAAAAACTATTGTTTTACTGCATTGTTTTGATTAAGCGAGCGAGAAAATCAGCAAAAAGATCTAGAGCGGGAAAGTGACAACTCCTCGGAAAACGCCAACTTTTCGTTGTCAAATAGAAGCACAAAGGCTTACTTTTATATGCGATTGTAGGAAAAAACTATTGTTTTACTGCATTGTTTTGATTTAGCGAGCGAGAAAGTTAGCAAAAAGATCTAGAGCGGGAAAGTGACAACTTCTCGGAAAACGCCAACTTTTCGTTGTCAAATGAAAGCATAAAGGCCTACTTTTATATGCGATTGCAGGAAATAGCTATTTGTGTATTAAGAGCGCAAAGTGATACTTTGTCGCGCGAGCCAGAATGTTGTCGTGCGACGCGATAGCGGAGCACGACAATCTGGCGAGAGCGACAAAAACACTTTGCGCTCGAAATACACACAAGATTTTTCCTACAATCGATTTTAAATTAAATTTTTGTTGCAAAAATGTAAAATTAATATTTTGACGACAAATAAAAATGTGATTATATCATCGGTAACCAAGAAACGCTAATTTCTAAAAACAAAAACTATTGTTTTACTGCATTGTTTTGATTTAGCGAGCGAGAAAGTCAGCAAAAAGATCTAGAGCGGGAAAGTGACAACTTCTCGGAAAACGCCAACTTTTCGTTGTCAAATGAAAGCATAAAGGCCTACTTTTATATGCGATTGTAGGAAAATGTGTTTTCCTACAATCGCATATAAAAGTAATCGAAATTATGTGTAACCGAAATTATGTGTAATATGAAGTGCAGTTAAAAGTGAAATAAAAAAGAGTAATACTAGGAAGTGAAAAGGTTTACTTACGCGAGAAGGTAACAACATGTTGAGTATTATCGTAGATTCTGTGGATTTTGGTGGATGGTATATAATTAAGCACACCTTTTCAGTTTGAAGGTTACAACAGAAGTGAGTAGTTTTATTTGACACAAGTCACATTACAGGAATCTTACCTAAAACCGGAAATACAAATATATCCTTAAGGTGCATTCACACTATGCGTTTCATTCTAACACCCTCACTTGTTAAAACATTAAAATACGAGATTAGGCCATAATATACAATAAAAATGAATTAATTAGTGCTTACATTTAAAAATAAGTGAAAAGATCAAAACACTTTTAATTTTGAACTCTTAGATGAGACTCATATTCTTGACACAAAACTCATTTTTAATTTTAGGTACGGCTTTTGTTAGGGCATCAGCCACCACTTTTTCTGTTGGTACATAACTGACATTATTAGATCGTTTACTTTCTGACGAATGTAGTGATGTCGTACATCGATATGCTTTGATCTAGGTCGATAGCCACCAGACTCTGCTAATTTTATTGCACTCTGATTATCGCACTCAATGTTAACTGGCTCGAATTGGATTACTGCATCAATTCCTTCTCCAAATTGCTTGAGCCATATTGGTTCCTGAACGGCAGCTGATAACGCCATATATGCGGCTTGTGTGCTGGATAAACCTATTGTCGGTTGTCGTTTGCTCGCCCATGTTATTGCACCATCTCACAATTTAAAAACGAATCCAGTACAGGATCGACGTTTATCTAAACCCGAAGCCCAATCTGCGTCCGAAAAACCACAAAGTGATTTATTTCTATTTTTAGAATATACGAGCTTAAAATTAATCGTTCCTTTTAAGTATCGTATGGTTCGCTTTACAGCTGACCAATGTAATTTTCCAAGTTTTGTATTAAATCGACTCACGTCATTTACTGCAAATGCAATGTCCGGTCGAGTTCCTTGCACTAGGTATAATAAGCTGCCTACAGCTTCTTGGTGTGGGATGTTCTTCAACTCTTCTTTCTCTTCATCATTTGCCCACATATCGTTTGACAACTTCAAACCAGTATTAGAAGGGGTTGATATTGGTTTACAATCACTCATGCGATATTTTTCCAAAATTTCTTTTATGTATTGAGATTGATTTAATGATACGTCACCATTGCTTTCGTATGTGATTGATAATCCCACAATTCCCATATCCTTCATTTTGAATGCAACATACAACGATTTCTTTATTTTGTCCCTCATCGAAGCATTTTTCCAAAATATCAATATATCGTCAACATAAATTGCCAATATGATGTCGAGGTTGTCGGACAAGTACACGCATGGGTCAACTTTTGATTTTCGAAGTCCAAAAAACTCAAGCGTACTTTCGAGCTTTTTGTTCCATTCACACTGCTTTAAACCATATATGGATCGGTTTAATTTGCATACTCTTACGCTTCCGTCGCTGAATCCTTCAGGTTGATCCATGTAAATATCCTCAGTCAAGTCTCCATTTAAAAAGGCTGTAACTGCGTTCATCTGATCGATCTTCATATCATGTTTCACCGCTATAGCAATCGATTTACATCTATAGCAATAACGAATAGATGCATAACATACGACAGGAGAGTGTGTTTCGTGTTAGTCTATTCCTGGTTTCTGTGAACAGCCTTTCGCAACTAATCTGGTTTTGTATTGTACATTTACGTGTTTGGTACATTTCGTCTTAAACGTCCATTTACATTTAATCGACTTTCGCTTCGCTGAAAGCTCTACTAAGTATGGTTATCTTTCATTGAATTTAGCTTATCACTCTTAGCACGTTTTTAATGTTCGCTATCTGACCGTGAACTGATTTCTTCGATGGTCAATGAGTCCTGAAAAATTTGTTTGCTCAAAGCTGAGTAAGTTACATAGTCATCAAATCGTTTGGGTTTCGGAATTCGTGAAGATCTTCGATTTTTTTGTGTTGACATAATTGCTTCCAGGTTCAAATGATTTTCAGTAACTTTATTAATCTCATTTTCAACTTCCCTCACTGAATCCAATTCGTCTTGGTCTTCATCATCAATCTCATCATGGGCTTCTGTTTGAATATGATTAAAATTTTCGTTCATCACTGACGCTTTTCTGTCCAAGAAATGCACATTACGACTTATGGTAATCTCCTTTAGTAACAGAATTAATGCAAGGGTAACCTTTTATATTTTCATCATATCCAACGAACAAGAGCTTTTGTGATTTTGCTTCCTATTTTCTGCGTTTTTCTTTGGGAACAAACCATGACTGGACATCCAAAATTCTGCATTTTTTTAACATTGACCTTCGATCCGCACCACACTTCTTCCGGGGTTTTGTCCAGCAGCACTGAATTAACGGATCTTTTAATTATATGGACCGCTGTTCTCACAGCCTCAGCCCAGTATGATTTTTTTAGATTTCAAAATCATACATTTTGCCTTTTTAATAATAGTGTCTATTTGCGCGCTCAGCAACGCCGTTTTGTTGTGGTGTGTAAACTGCTGATCTTTGATGTTGAATACCTGATTCTTTGAAGAAATCTTCAAAATCCTTTCCACAATATTCCGTCCCATTGTCTGTTCCGACAATTTTTATCTTCTTTGCAGTCTAGTTTTCAACGTATGCCTTGAACTTGGACAAAACCTCAGATTTTGACTTAATAGTAAATACGAAATACTTGCGTGAAAAATCATCTATAAAGATGAGCATGTATTTTGCTCCGTCAATCGACTTGATCTCCATAGGTCCACATTCATCCGAATGGATTCATTCCAGCAGATCCTTTGATTTCGTCTTGCTGGACTGGAACGGTGTCCTGGACTGCTTTCCACGAAGACAAACTTTACAGTCATTTTTCATGCCGTTCATATTATTAAACGCGATTCCGTTTACGACACTATCGCGCATTTTACACAAGTCTTTATAGTTTATATGCCCCAGGCGACGATGTCAGTCCTCAGCTGTAGTAATCGTAGGCGCACTTGATAAAAAACAGTCTAGTCGTTTCGCATTGACTCGATAGACTCCGTTCTTTTACGGTTGCTTCAATAAGCATTCGCCACTTTTATTAAAAACCGAACAATGGCTTTCGTCAAAAACTACTGTGTTCCTAGCTTTAGCCATTTTTGATACGGACAACAAGTTTGCAGACATTTCGGGAACGTGTAGAACATTTCGCACTTCGATAGCTTCACGATCCAAAATTAAGTTCAATTTTCCAACACGAGATGACGCTAACTTTGAATTACACGCGGTCGAAATTTGTTGGTCCGCAGTTTGCTTTATTTCCGACATTTGTTCTAAATTCGATGTGATGTGCTGCGACGCTCCACTATATCGGTGTACCAATCATCGGAGTTTGCATTTTTTTGACTTGAAAATAAGACAGCGTGGAAAGCGTTTTTTCAGATTTACCTTTCGATAAACTGGGACATTCATTTGCTTGGTGCCCTATCTTCTTGCATTTAAAGCATTTGATTTTAAACTTTTTACTTAGGTTCAAGCTTGAATTTGCCACAGGACGATAGTTCTTATTTTTCGCTTCATTTTTGCCAAAAAAGCTGAACTTCTTGCTTCATTGCTGCTTGGTACATTTGACGCATCTAAAAGCTTTGCTATTATTACTTCGCTAGACATCAATGTTTGGCTTCCTTCGATTCCTATTATTAGTGGCTTGTACATTTCACTTAAATCTGCCAACAAAATAGACCTTGTCATATCATCGGTAACAGGGTAATCAATTGTATTCATTCTCCTTGATGTGGATACAACCTTGTCGATATATTGCTGCATATTTTCATTGTCGTCCAATTGAATCGAATGCAACTGCCTTAGTAGGTTAATTTTGCGGGCCCAACCATTCCTATCGAACATTTCAGCGAACACGTTCCATATCGCAAGTGCACTGGTTGCATGCTCAATGTGAATTTTAAAGCGATGGGTTTACGCTCGCCACTAACTAACCTGCATTTCGCTTTCTTTAGCTTTTCGGCATCTTTTCCAGTGTTCGGTGCATCCATAATGGTTTTCTCATAATCACTTCCTTCAAACACAAGGATCACCGATGATAATTCTTCTGGCCTATTAGTTTCTGGATGCTCTCAAATTCACTTCCGTTGATTGACATTGTTGCAATTTGTTGTACCAAAAAGACAAAACTTGAGTTAGACACCGCACGCTTCGAAACAACGTGTCCGCGGTCACAAATTAATTAAATTAATTCCACAAGTTTTCAAGAAAATATTCGCGACAACCGATCAATTAACACATTCATCCGCCCTTTCAGATATCTGGGCCCATAACCTGTTGAGGATTATCGTAGATTCTGTGGATTTGGTGGATGGTAAATAATTAAGCACACCTTTTCAGTTTGAAGGTTACAACAGAAGTGAGTAGTTTTATTTAACATAAGTCACATTACAGAAATCTAACCTAAAGCGGGAAATACAAATATATCCTTAAGGTGCGTTCACACTATGCGTTTTATTTTAACATAACAACTGCAAGATTCCACATAAGGATTCAGCATTAGAAACCAACATACCATCCACATTTATTAGAATAAGTGACAAGTCACTAAATAAAAATGATTTATATGCCACCAAGATCAAGTTGTTTGTTGCGGTAGTCTTTTAAAATTTATTTCCGACACACGTGGATTGATAGGCAATCCCCGAAAGCGTTCTTTGACGTGACTTAAATAATTATTTGAGTTGGAGTAATCTCAAGATAATGGAATAATGAATGTTTTTATTTTAGTCACAGGCAACTTTACTTTTTCCGGTTCCACGATAATTTCTTGCTGATGAAAGGTTTTGAATCTTTCGAACGTGAGTAGACAATCTCACGTTGATTCACACTTTGAGGCATGATTCACAGTTTGAGACTTAAGGGTCCTTGACCGGCTGACTCGAAGTTGTCTGCAATCAGTATTGCATCATAGAGAAAAGAGCGCTAATGCTTGGCGAGAGCTTATGAGAGACTGAGAAAAATATAGGTATAATAAATGCGTAATTATGTAAAAAGAAAATCCTAAAAAAGATTAATCCTAAAGTTTCCTAAAGCTTTTTTTTAAATAATGGATAACTATATACATATTTGACAAACAAAAATAAATTAACAATGATTAATTAAATTTATTCAAATTTAGTGAGCTTCTTGCTCTAGAGAATGTGTTTCTAAATATTTTGACATGATTTTCATCAAAAACCATCCATGCATAACCGAAATACAGTAATTATAAATACGCGTGTTTATTATATATTTTTCTCACTCTCTCCTAAGCTCTTGTCAATCATTCGCACTCTTTTCTCTATGATGCAATGCTGGTTGCAGACAACTTCGAGACAGCCGGTGAAGGACCCCTAATGCGTCTGCGTTTGTATTTAAAGTTCTTTTTTTTATAATTAATTTTATACTCATAAATCTTGCCAATCATTCGCACTCTTTTCTCTATGATGCAATGCTGGTTGCAGACAACTTCGAGACAGTCGGTGAAGGACCCCTAATGCGTCTGCGTTTGTATTTAAAGTTCTTTTTTTTATAATTAATTTTATACTCATAATTGATTAATCTTCAACGAACCAATCGACTGGATGGATCTTTACCATTTATAAGCCATGTTAATTGCTTATTGTCAGTAACTTTAATGAATTTTTGTCCAAAAAGGTACGGTCTAAAATGTTTGCATGACTCGACTATTGCTAACAGTTTCTATTATGTAGTTGTATAATTAGTCTCTGCTTTGTTCAATATTCTAGAGTAATATGATATTGGAAGGTCGCGGCCTATACCTCTTTGAGATAATATTGAATCGATAGCTTCATTAGAAACATCTGTTAGTACAAACGGCAATGAGAAATTTAAATATTGCAATTTAGGTTTTGTCCTTAAAACTTTTTTAATTTTTTGATAGAGTCCTCACATTAGATGGTCCAATTAAATACCTTTGATCCTTTACGAAGCATGGTTGTAAGGGGCTTTGATAGCTTAGAGACATCTTTAATAAATTTCCTATAGTAACCAACTAGTTCTAAAAATTATTTTGTCGTTTGTATTTCTAGGTGTTTGGATTTGAGTGATAGCGGTTACCTTTTGAGGATCAGGTTTAACTGCTCTGGATATTATGTCGCCCAATTATGTTTTTTTTTTTTCATAAATTTGTTTTATCGGGTCATTTTATTTTTATTTACATTTATCGGGTCGTAATTTGAGATTATGTTCCCGTAGTCGTTGGAAAACTAAGCGTAATTTCTCATTATGATCGGATAGGCTATTACTGTATATAACTATATTATCTAAATAGCAAAAAGATTTCGAACCTTGCAGACCTGATAGTACCGTTCAAAAGACGTACAAAAATAAATGGACTATTTTTTAAACCAAAGGGCATCCTATTAAACTATTAAAAAAGTTGAGGAGTAGTAAATGCCGTTTTTTATCTTTATCGGGCATTTTTATCTGGTCAAATCCAGGTGCTAATGTTTTCAACAACATTAATGTTATGTTTTCAATATTTAAATATGTTTTAAATTATGTTTTCTACATTTGGAATTGGATATGAATTCCCAGTGGTATCTTCGTTTAGTTTTCGTTAATCTATTACAAAGCGCAATTTTTTTTCTCCGGGTGCATTTAGTGTTTTGTTTGAGATCGAGGTTTGTGGACCTTAAAGAGGCTTATCTGATTACCAGTACTGCTTTATGTTTAGTACTGATTACCAGTAACATCTTTTATGTTTAATAATGTAATAGCAGGGATTAGGGAATCGTGTTTGATGATTGAAATTGATGCATCTGTATCAATTAGAAAACTAAGTTGTTTTTTTATAGAATTTAGATTTTGAAATGAAATAGTTTTTAATTCAGGCATTTCACTTGTATCCAAGTTTATTGTGAATCCTGGAGGAATATCGCTTGTAATAGGTCCGTTAACTGCAGAATATTTATCACAGTTGACCCCTGAGAGTCTAAATGATTTACTCCAGAATTTGCTTGTTCCCTATACTTTTTCTTACGACATTCTTCAATAGTATATCCGCGATTCTTGCAATAGTTACAAAATTTGGATTGATAATTTAAATTGTAGTTTGATTGATAACTTGGATTTTGATTTCTCTGATAATTGTTTGATGTTGAGGGTACACTCGGATCTGAACGAGGATCTTTTTGGTAATTATTTGTGTGTATAGGTTTTTCTCTATGATACTTTTGCGGTTCAGGCGTATTATTTTTCCTACGAAAATTTTGAGTTGAGTGATTAGAGCGTTTGCAAATTAAACAAAATAGGTTCGTATTCGTACTACGGTATCGAGTATAGTTTTGAATTTTTTCTTCTTATAACGCTAATGTACAAGCTTCATTGAGAGTTGGAATATCTCTAGTCTTTTTGTGATATCTTTGGCTTACACTGTATGATGAATATGCGTAATGCAGCTCTTTGAATTGCCCTCCGAAGGGTTGGCAAATCTTGTCGAGCATCACAATTGTTAGTTTCTGCTAGCACACAATCATTTTTTACTTTTTTGACTCTCTTGCTGCAATTTTTTCACAGTTTCTAGATCTTCATGAGCTTGAACCAAATGTTTGGTCTGACTGTAATACAAGAACCACGTGTTTGGTCTGACTGTTTTTGTTTTAAATCTGTCCATGAATGAACATCGGACAATTCTAATTCATTTACTACACTGGTTGAAAGCTGCGAAACAACGTACAGTAAAAAACTTCCTCTTTGTCGAGGAGTTGCTAATGAAAATGCGCTATTCACATTTTGTAAAAATGTATTTAATTCTTCCCGGTTGCCATTGAAAGGCTTAACAAATTTGAATCGAATCGCAAGTGCTAAGTCCTCCACGCTTCAATCTGAAAATTCATTCTCCTCTGGAAACTCATTTCCATCTGGATTAGGTATAGTACCTTCAACACTGATACTATATCACGGACTATTATTATGCACTGAAAACAGTAGTTGTTCAAAATCAGGAAAGCTTTGAATGGAAATTGTGAATTATTTTTGAAAACAATTATGGATTTAATAGAGCTTACCTGTTGCCATTTGGAACTTCGACTGCTGTGTTCGGATTGACTTCTTGCTTTCAGCATCTGTTGCTGGATATTTTCGACGGCTGTGGTCAGTTTTTTTTCTTTGAAGTTGAGTTGTTTGTTTTTTTCGGGTAACATCTAATAGGTCGGTGAACGAATGTCCAGTATCACGAAAGTTTCACAGATTGGCAGAAAGTCGCGAACGAGTTTGTTTATGTTAGGAGTTGAAACTCAAGGAAAAGGTTGACATTAACTAACGTGAATACTTCTGCCAATTGCCAGTTGACCATGAAAATGTTGTATGCCTTGGTAATTTGAATGAACTAAAAATATACCTAGGTGAAATATATACAGGGTGATTCACAACTATTCCACAAAATTTTAACCAGATACGCACCTCTAAATAATAAGTCGTTTTCGTAAAAAAAATATAATAAAAGTCGAACAGAAATTAAGATAAAAATTGTCAAAGTTTAGATAAATTGAGCGTTACTTAGTTGGTCAACTAGAATATTAGGCAATATATTATACACTACGGTTATAGTGCAAGTAGTGGTAGCCATGAAAGTGTCAATCAAATTTATTTAAAATTCAAATTGAGTCTGTTTTCGGAAATCGAATATTTCGAGTTTTAACGCTAAATATTAAAAATGGCTCATGCGTACAGTAACTCAGAACTGATAGACATGGTTTTGGTATACGGAGAAGCAAGGCAAAATGCGTTAGCGGCTTCTGGTCTTTATGCTCAGCGATTTCCTAAAAGATGCACACCTCATTCCCAAACTTTTATTCAAGTGGCTCAACGTGGACGTGAAAATGGAAATTTGCGCCCAAAGAATGGGCAAGGTGGAGGTCGGATTCGTCCACCACACATTTTGAACGCGGAGGAAGAAATTTTGGAAATTGTTGGTGAAAATCCGCGAATAAGTACAAGGCAGCTCGCTCGGCAAGTTCCAGGGGTGTCTCAATCAACAGCATGGCGCATATTACATAATTCTCAGTTGTACCCTTATCACGTCCAGCGGGTTCAAGCATTGCTGCCTCAAGATTACCAATTAAAAGTGAGATTTTGTGAATGGTTAATCGCACAAAATGCTCAAAATGCGCGATTTGCAGCTGATGTCTTGGTAACGGATGAAGCGATTTTTACGCGAAATGGATATACAAATCTGCATAACACGCACGTTTGGGCACTGGAAAATCCTCACGAAATTGTTAAAAATCATTTCCAGCATCGATTTTCTCTAAATGTTTGGGCAGGAATTGTCGATGAACGCCTAATTGGACCGTTTATTTTGCCAAATCGAATGGACGGGCATCAATATTTAGAGTTTCTCCGAAATGACCTGCCCATACTACTTGAGGATGTGCCTCTGGATGTGCGCTTACGGATGTGGTTTTTACACGACGGTGCGCCTCCCCATTTTCGCGTAGAAGTCCGACAGCATTTGAACAGAGTACAAGGGGCACGTTGGATCGGAAGGGGTGCACCAGTAGCTTGGCCTCCGCGGTCCCCGGATCTAAATCCTCTCGATTTTTTTTTTGTGGGAATATCTAAAAAATGAAGTTTACTCTACCGAAGTTAATAACATTGACCAATTACGTGAAGTATCGTAACTGCTGCCGATAATCTACGTATTCGAGAACAACAGGCAGGAGGAACATTTCAATTAGTGACTCGAAATTGGATTCGACGGACCGAAGCGTGCGTACGAGCGAATGGTCAAAACTTTGAACAACCTTTATAGTGAAAACTGTTTATTTTGTTATTTATTTATTTAAAACTTATTCATTTCATTATTTATTTAATTTGTTATTTACTTATTTTGTTAAGTTTGTTATTTATTTTGTTATTTATTTATTTGTTAATTATTTGTTATTTATTTAAACTGTTAATTTTTTTTCTGTTGAACTTTTATTACAATTTTAATTTATTATAACTTCTTATGCAAAACTGCACATTGTGTAATATGCGATATACTGTTGATTGAGACACCCCTGGAACTTGCCGAGCGAGCTGCCTTGTACATATTCGCGGATTTTCACCAACAATTTCCAAAATTTCTTCCTCCGCGTTCAAAATGTGTGGTGGACGAATCCGACCTCCACCTTGCCCATTCTTTGGGCGCAAATTTCCATTTTCACGTCCACGTTAAAAATAAAAGTTTGGGAATGAGGTGTGCGTCTATTAGGAAATCGCTGAGCATAAAGACGAGAAGCCGCTAACGCATTTTGCCTTGCTTCTCCGTATACCAAAACCATGTCTATCAATTCTGAGTTACTGTACGCATGAGCCATTTTTAATATTTAGCGTTAAAACTCTGAAATATTTGATTTCCGAAAACAGACTCAATTTGAATTTTAAATAAATTTGATTGACACTTTCATGGCTACCACTACTTGCACTATAACCGTAGTGTATAATGTATTGCCTAATATTCTAGTTGACCTACTAAGTAACGCTCAATTTATCTAAACTTTAACAATTTTTATCTTAATTTCTGTTGGACTTTTATTATAATTTTTTTTTACGAAAACGACTTATTATTTAGAGGTGCGTATCTGGTTAAAATTTTGTGGAATAGTTGTGAATCACCCTGTATAAGTGATCAAGATGTTGAATTCTTCTGACACCAGGGCAATTTTACAGGAAAAGTCAGTAAACTGAGAACTTCATTGCACTATCACACGCCGAATTTGTATTATGTTGAATTGTATTGAATTGATAGGTTACACTACATTCAATAGACGTTGAATATCTCTAACATTATTTATTTATAAAGATACAAACTGAATCAAATGCAAAACTGGAACTAATTTTAATGAACGATTCCGCTTCTTTTATATAGTTTTAGAAAACGCTGATAATTACAAAAAGTGATAGACAACGGGTGTATTGTTTTACCTGGGTGTTTTGGGGTGACAACAATGTACTGTATATTTATACTAACATGTGAAGCATATTGTTGAACATTACATGTTTAATTTAAATTTAATTTTTTTGAAAAATTACCCCAGAGAAATTATTTATTTATTATTAATGTAAAACACACATTGCATTTTGTCACAATTTCATATTAAGAATGCGAAGCGCATCCTCGCGCCTACTATTATTTTTAAAATAATGATTTTTTTAATAATTTTGATAAAAAATGTGCGTCAACACTTACTTTAACAGACTTCAAAATAGTTTTGTTGAATATTGAAATTAGTGCGCTTTATGATGTTTTTTTAAAGATTAACGATTAAAATATTGTGTTCTTCAATGCAATAGTTATTCAGGCATAACCAACGATTTTTGCATTCCCAGGGACTGTAAAATCAGAAAAAAAAAACAGCCTAATGAGTATGTAATGGGTGTATTGACGCCTAAACTTTTAATGTTAAATAATTTAAATATACATTGCTCCTAAACCTTTAAGCAAGCTCGTTCTATTTTTCCTAATATACGTCGAACTTGATGTGGCACTAGGTGATTTATTACACAACGTAGGTGAAATCTTTATTTACAATGAAACTTATGGCCAGAGTTAAGTGGGATACATGATTTAGTCAAGACCAATTGAACCCAATTTTGCATATATATTACAATTACATTAATAAAAATAGTAATAAAAGTTTTATCTTTTAAAATTATCTCTGGTTGTCCGTTTGCCCTTTAGATTCATAGTTAGAAAATTAAATGTCTTGTGAAAAGAGACAGTTCTTTTGTGCTTTTTTTGCAACGTTCGTGATAAAAAAACGACTTTAATGCCTTGATACATAAATAACTATTTTTTTGATACGACATAAAAAGCAAATAATACATTTTACAGTATTATTCTTCTTCTGCGTGTAAATGGTGTGCAAATGTTTATACGAGTAGATATTTAATTTTATTGAGTTTTTATAAGTAAGTGTACCCCTCGAGCAGAAACTGGCCCTGCTGATTGTTCATGTTTTTATACAGGAGACTCCATTCTACGCAAGAATATCGATCCACGAATTTTAGGTGTAGAATTAGTTAATTAATTGTATATTTACATTAAATTTCTTATTGGCTTTTAGTCCACTTACATCGAATTCACCAACACCCATATTGGATCATACCTGGGTGTCGAGAACAGAAGTGCCTACAACAACAACGCAAACCACAATCCATGTACCTGCGGTTCAACCCAAAGAATTTGTATCATTGACGATATCGCACAGTGCGCCAACAAGTCATCAGGCATCATTTGAAAGAAGTGAAAGTGTGGAACGAAGCAGACAACCTCTTATGAATAGCAATATTAACAATAAGTAAGTAACCATTTTTTGAATAATAGCACAAAATTAATTGATTAACGAAACTACTAGTGATTTCGGTTGGGTCAGATTTTATAGAGTTTTCAATTTAGTTACTCGAAGCTAATCTAGCTTTGGTCGCCCATGCGCATCACGTCAGATCAGGTTTTTTGAGTGTTTGTTTGGATCTGCTCGTTTTACAAGCAATAATAAATTGTGTTCGTTTGAGACTTGATAAAAGGAACTTGCTCTCTGTCAGATCGAGTTTTTAGATCTATATGAAGAGTCGGTTCTATAATGAACACTTCAATGGTTCCACTATCTGAATTTTTTTTTCGAGCTTTCAATTTGATTTTAATTGATTGGAAGTCACTCAGGTCTATCATAGAGTTTGGTCAGATCTTGATCAGTTTTTGTGTGATAAGCATTAGCTTATTATAATAAATAATAACACAATGTCCATTTTCCACTTTATTTTTCTAATAATAGTTACAAGAAAAAGAGTTCAATGTACATGCGAAGCTGCCAGGTTGATGGTTGATGCTCTAGTGCCCTCTTCCGCCGCTCTCACCAATGTCACCAATGAATACACTCATTGTCAATAAATACACGTTAATGAATAAACACATAAAGTCAAACCGTTTTCGTTCTGAGCTGTGTGTTCCCAGCTGATTGCGCCTGCACCAAATCAATTGAAGGTTATGTTAACATTTTACTAGTAGCGTAGAATATCTTCCATGCAGCAGCGACACGCCAGTACAAAAATAAAAGATTATATTCATACGAAGCTACTGAACGAAAACAAGACGAAAGACATACGTGCATGTAACTTCTTTGTCATTCATATTGATTACATTCATAAAATCTGTGAAGTCATGTCGCAGCGCTGGCAGACATACGTTCCTGTTATTGTTAGGATATACTGTAATGCGCTGGCACAGCGTAGCAATAAAAAAGTACGTCTAGCACATTCGATACCAGGGACCACAACGCAAGCAAGTCGACTATACATTGAGTGTTGAATACACTTTTGTATTGCATCCAGGAGCTTTCCCATACTTACTACAGGCTTTTAATTTATTTACTTATTTATGTTTAATTCAAGAACAGAATACAATAATTTATTAAAGCTATTAACGTGGACCAAGACATTGAATCTTAAAAATTATTCATAACGTTTCGGCGATTTAATAATAAGACCACTTCTTGTTTTTACTGGTTCTGAGGCCATTACAGCATTTGGATTTTCATGAACTATAGTATTTTTATATCATGTGCCAAAAAAGGCTTGATAAATCTGTAAAAAGAACCGTGAAATTTTTTTTATCTACTACTTGAGTCGCTAAATTATTTACGGTTGGAATTAAGAAATGTTTGCGCTTTATACACTCGTTCAAATGCTTTGGATCCAAGCAAATGCGTAATTTACTATTTGGCTTTTCTATCTGTATTATTGACCCAGTCAGTTGGATAATCAACAGGAGAAATGACTTTCTCCTGTACCATTTTTTCAAGTGTACGATTTAATTTTTTACCGTATCCGGAAATTGTTTTTTTTTTTTTTTAATGCAAAACAGATTTTGCATTTATTGCTCTCGTAGAGGAAGTATTGTATTCATGAAAATTTTTTTTTTCCAAATTTCACTTTTTTCTACATTATAGAATGAGTAGATTACGAAAATAATATTCACTAATTTCCGTCTGTCGGTCTGCGCATTTCTTTAAACCACTATATTTCGGAATCTACTGACCCGATTAAAGCAAAATTTGCGTCCTTTTTTCTACCTGCCCATAGATGATATCGAAGAAAAAAATAAAATTCTCAAAGACCTGCGCGTTATAGGCCAAAAACATGCTAAAAATGGCAAAATCGGTAGATCCACTTAATCTTCTAAAGTTGCTGACCGATTTTAACCAAATATTGAACATATGTTTCGTGTATACCCTAAGTAGTGAATGCTTTCAAAAAATCTGGAGATTATTATAGGGTTGAATTTTTATTAAGAGTTGAAGGGTCAAAAAGTTGTAAAAATGAATAAGTTGTAACGTGAATACCTGCCAGGAGGAATATTTGATTTGGACCAAATTTGGTATACATACAGGGATACATTGAAGAAAATGCTGGTAAAAGTTTCATCTCCTAAAAATAAGCCCCTACGACCCATTTGCCATTTAAGTTAATTGTTCAAAAATTGCCGGTGTTGTGATTCTTATATGGCAGCATTACCCACACTTTTCCATCAGTTATTTTAGTAATATTTACATAAAGAGTGAGTAAAAATAATTTTCGACTCTTACCACACACCCCCACCCCTTCAATATAGAGTTTGAGTCATATGGTTCGGATTTTCTTCATAATCGATTTCTACTATACATTTTAAACATATTTACGAATAATATAATTTAAAATAGTATGCGACCCTTATTTTGCAATTTCAACCCTTAACATACCATGTACAGTCAAAATGCTCGGATTTCTTTCAAATTTGGATCCTAGTAGTAATTTAACTTACTTAACTTATCATTATTTAGTTAATTAAATTAAAATTAGAATAGGACTTACATATTACAATTGTAACCCTTAATGCTACCCTCTCAGTTTGATTTGTCAGATTTCTTTTAAATTTGTTTTCTAATAATAAATTGAAATATAATTTAAACTAGTTTAATCAAAAATGTCCTAGAATACTCAATTCATGTTTTTAACCCTTAACACACCCCTTACACTGATAGTGCAGGGATTTACTTCAAACATTGATTTATATTGGTAATTTTAAATCTAGATTCAAATAGTTTCATTAAATTAGAGTACCTACAACAAATTTTTTACTTTTTAATCTTTTCATACACACGTTTCAACTTTATCGCTTAAATTTGTTTAAAGTTTGGTTCCTAGTTAAAATTGAAAAAGCATTTTTCAATAACCCGATAAATTTTTTTCAGTAAAAGATGCCTCAAAATTCTAAAAATTTGAATAACAAATTTTAACATAGCAACGAGAGAAGTACTGTGGAATCTCATTTCCAGCGAATTTTCTTTAATGAATCGAATTTTTTCGGAAAACTTACCCAATTCGTTAAATATGTCAGATCAGCTCAATAAAATTTTTGTTTACTTGCTATAAACTAGCCAAAGAATTCACATCCAAGCATTTAATTAATCCAAAGTTAAGGCTGCTATCAAGTCCCAGTATCAGTTCAAATTTGATATCAACAAGAAATATTACTAATATAATCTTTGAATCTGAGTCAACGAAATCTAAATTATTAGTTCCAAAATTTTTAATTTTGTTACTACTATAATCAAATATTGGAAAGTCATTACATTAGTTTTCTAATTTCGTTTTATTTTTGAATTTACTCTAATGGAATACAATTGACATCAGAGCCAGTATCGAATTTAAAAGTTACTGATTCGTTTCCTAATTGGAATGTCTTGGTCCATCGCTTATTATTTAATTCAATTCAATTTAATCTACAAACATGGTTATTAATTTTAGGTGTATATTCAAATTTATTAGTCTTTATTACATTTAACTTCAGTTAATGCCATAAACGGTTGATTTGTTCTTTGCTTTCTTGTCGTCTTTCTTTATTTTTGATTGCTATCTGTATTTTGATTTACGACATATGTTTTTAAAGTGGCCCCTGTTTTCGCATGAACGACATGAAACGTCCATAGCTTTGAATTGGCTGATCTGCCAGAAATTCATAAGCCCCTACAGTTAAAACAAAAATGGGTCACAGCATTGGTTTTCCTTTTTTTTCTTATTTTCTGTTGACAAACCTGCAGTCACCATTAGCTTTGTTAGATCCAGAATTTTTTTGTTAATATTTGTTTTATAAAATGCTTTGCCAATTGTCCAAGATTTCCTCCGCTTACTCGCGGAATATAACTAGCAAAAGTTGCTTTTGCTACACTTGATAAATGAGGAAGAAAAGCTGGTGCGGTGTTGAGAAAAACATCGGTTTTTCGTTTCTTTTTTGTTTTTGTTCTAGATGCTCGCGAAAACCAAGATGTGTCAGAAGTTTTCTTCCAAAGGCATTTCTTAGAACGTTTATTGCGTGATTCTGTGTGATATGTAACGACTTGAAACCTTGAAACTAAGTGCCAGCCAGCAATTTTGTCTAGTAACATAGGCACACTTTTTAAAGTGTTGTCGTCGGAAATGTGCAGCCACCTTTTGTAGAATATAATTTCATCGATGAAAACTTTGCATTAATGACGCTTTCCACCGAAGTACCACAATCGAACAATTACAATTAACAAATTATCAATTACAATTAACAATTAATAAAATACATTTAACAAATTATCAATATTATTATCGAAATTACAATTAAGTTTTAGATGGTCGTGGAAATAAACTGTAAAATTTGCAAACATTGATTGCGTTCAGCGACACTCAGCAGAGCTCAATAGTTGAGTTGCTCGGCCAGCAAGTTCTCTTGCACGACGCCGTCGATTCCGCAATTGCATCGTTCATTGCACTAACCAAAATCAATTGAGCCAAAGCATCACTCTTCTTACAATTTTTTAACATATCCTGGTGTTGAGCCACTTCATCCGGAGCCTCTAGTCCAGTGAGCTCGGTCCAGCACGCAAGCCAGAATCAATTTCCAAAATCTCGCGATGTTGCTTAAATTGCCTTTTTGCTTTGAAATCCATTGCTTCCACTGCGACTCAAAAGTTTCATCTCGAAACATTGTTTGCAAGTGTTTTTAACCTTACTTCTAAGCCACGACGAACTGGGCCCACAACTTTTGGGCTCAATTCAATAGGGTAGACAAACTTACTCAGGTTTATTAAAAAGCTTATAAATGAATTGTTAACACACAAAAATGAATTTAAGAGCAAGACAAAACCGTTTACATCAAAGGCAAAAGCAATAATAATGATAATAACCTTAGTCGAACATTCTAGAATATGTAATCCTAAAGTTTAGGAATGTTTCAAAAGTTTTAGGAGTGAAAGTTTACTTTCAATACAAGTATACAGGTTAGCTAAAAGAATTTAAAAGTAGTTGAATGTGACATTCCTCAAAGCCATAACGCAGCAGTCTTCTGTTCTGAAACGAAAAATGGAAAGTGTGTAAAAAGAAGCCAAAATGTAGCCTCGGTTATGTTAACTGTGCTAGTGTCTACCATCCTAGCTGTGCTGCAAGAGTTCTGAAAAGATGCAGTGGATTTCTACTGATTGATACCGAAGAATTATTATCTACAATCTTTAGAAATTAGTTGACGAAAGGAAACAATACTGAAGTTACTGATTATTATTATTATTAATTTGATTATTATTATTATTATTATCAATTCCTTTATTAGCTAAGTTGTCCGTATTGGAGTTAACTGCCAATTTTTTCTCAAACAACTTGTTGAACAATTTATCCTTTTGAAAGTTATTTTTTTCATTTTTAGATAAGGTTCTTATCGCAGTTAATGTCATATGATCTTGGCTTCTCTTTATTTATTTTTACTAAAACCTCTGGTTCTCAGTTATTTTTGATTTGGAATCTTGAACCATTACTTTATCTTTTACTTCTGGTAGATTTTTTGCTGATCTATTATAATATTTTTTTGTAACTTTTTTTTATTTAGAAGAATTTGATGGTATTTGTTACTTCTCCTAACACTATTGATCTAGTACCGATTTCTTGATTGGGACTTGACCTTTTAGCCTTCCACCATATAGAAGCTTTGCCGGCGATGGGATCTCATGGCTCATAGGCGTTGGATAGGTAACATTCGAGACTATGAAAAGGTTATTTTTATACTTCGACAACATCCGCGAACGATCGTAGCACTCACATCACATTTGGTTCCCAAAGCTAGCTGTTGCGCTGCTCACTGGGTAACACGCACAATTTTGAAAATGCGCGCTTGATAATACCGTCTGCGGTTTTAACAGACGCCACACGGTTTATTCTATCGGATCCGGGAAAAACCTCCATTACCCTTCCAAGAATCGACATCATGGGCGGTAAATTTTGCTCTTTCACCAATACCATAACGCCTGGTTTTAAGACTTCTTCGGATTGGCGTTGCCACTTGCTGCGTTGTTGTAAGTTGATGATATATTCCGTGTGCCATCTGGCCCAGAAATGTTAAACCAGTTGCTGTACATGTTGAAACTTTGTTAATCGGTTGGTAGATATTTGGGATACATCTCTCTCGGATAGAGACGCCAATGCTGACCCAATCAAAAAGTGTCCCGGGGTAAGGGGATTTAAATCGTGAAGGTCGGACAATAGAGGAGTTAAGGAGCGGTAGTTTAATATTGGTTCTATCTGTGTTAATACCGTAGCAAATAATTTGAAATGTAAGGTTACGTTGCCTAGATAGATGTCACTTGAATGATTTGACTGCCGATTCCCAGAGCCCTCCTAAATGAGGTGCTCCGGATGGAATAAAATGCCACATTACGTGTTTTTTTTTTTTAGTAAGAAATTTTCGATTCGAGCTTCTTTTACTGCTTCCGTGACAGTTTTGTGTATCAAATTTAATTCTGTGTTTGCGCCTACGAAGTTGGTACCATTATCGGAGTACATATCCGTGCAAAGCTCCCTTCGTGAGACAAACTTTTTGAGACAGTTAAAAATGATGTACTACTAAGGCCCGGTCTTTTCACCCCTTGTTAAATTTAACCGGAGGTTATAACTGATAGTTAACAAAAATTTGCGTATTTTCACTGTCAGTTAAACATAACCTAAGTTTTAAGGGCATTTATCTTGTAGATATCCTGGCTCGAAGCTTTAGTTTAAGTTAAGCTTGTTGACAAGCAAAATCAAACAATATTTTTTGATAACTATAAAATAAAATGGGTTTGTTCAAATACTTGGATGTTATTAATGATATTCAAATGATTAACGTTATTGAAAAAGTATATCCTGTGCGACATTACACTCTTCGACCGAAAGTAGATAATTTTAATGGACGGATTGATCACGAATTTTATGTTCGTTTTCGACTATCAAAACCGACAGTTGAATTGGTTTTAAATCAAATTTGGGAACAATTAGAGCATCCAACTCAATGGTAAGATAAGAATTGTTCTAATTGTGTTTTGGTTTAATTTAACTGTTTTCATAAATCTGAATCGCGCAATACAGCCTGTGAATCAATTATTATTGACTTTGCGTTTTTTGGCCAGTAGAAGTTTTGACGTTACACTAGGAGATTTTTCTAGTATTCATAAGTCTACGGCTGGAAAAATAATTAATAGGGTAATATCAGCAATGGTGACTTTGAGACCAAACTAAATATACCTTCCACGCAATGAACAGGAACGAGAACAAAGTATGGGTCGTTTTTTCGAATTGGCTCATTTTCCTAGAGTGGTCGGGGCTATAGATTGCACACACATTAAATTTCAGTGCCTTGGTGGTCCAACCGCGGAAATATTTAGAAACCGAAAAGGGTGGTTTTCACTGAATGTTCAAGCCATTTGTGATACTGACTATCGAATAATTGATGTTGTTACGAGATGGCAAATTTCGGCTCACGATGCGAATATTTTTAACAATTTTTCAGTAAATATAAGATTTGAACAAGGGGAAATGCATGATGATATTCTTGTTGGGGATAGTGGTCACCCTTCACGCAACTTTGTATTCACTCCACTTTCAAATATATTAGAGAGAGCGTTCGGTATTTGGAAGCGCCGTTTTCCAACTTTGAGTACAGGAATTAGAACGAAATTGCCGTTTGCCCAAAAAATTGTTGTAGCTTGCTCAGTTCTACATAATATTGCATGTGAGGAAAAAGAAGATGTATTTGAAGATGAAGATATTAATGAAGATAGTTTTCAAGGCATTGATCTTGAAAACGATGGTTTTCAAAACAACAATGATGAAAACAATGGAGATGATGCACGCTTAGAAATGATCGCGTATTTCAAAAAATATTTTAAATCAACAAGGACAAATTTGAACAAAAAAAAAATAGAAAAAATTTACGTTAAACTAAACTTTTTTCCACATTTTTATTTTATTCAAAATACTATCGTAATTATGAAATTTATCCAAGCATAAAACGAAGATTGTAAAATAGCAATTGTTTTCTTTTTAATTGTAAATCCAACACTAAAATCTCCATTTTTTAAATGTTCTAATTTTAGTCGATCTTTAGTCTTACGTAAGTTTTCCTTTTCTGCTTCCATTAAATCTAATTTGGCACTGTGCACGATGCAACTGCTATTTTCTTCTGCCATTAATAATTCAATTTGCAATTTAACATGTTCATTTTTAACGCATGATGTATTTTGGATTTCCAACTTGCAGGAGTCCATGAATTCCTTTTAGAAGTTTTTCGCAATCTTTCTTTCTGGGGCGTCTTCAAGGGAGTCTTTTGTTTAAAATGTTTGTACTCGGAATACCTTGGAATTTGAATGTGATGGTTTCTGGTTGTTTTTAAATATATTAGAATAAATTTAGATTGAAAAATTAGAGTAAATAAACAAATTAAACTAAATTAAGTTTTCCTACAATATCATTAAACATTGCCTTTTTGTTATTCGCTCGGGTATTATTTTCCGAAGTTTCTGTCTGACTTTGTAGTGGCATTTTCAGAAGTGAGCTTGAGATAAACTCATGTGTTTCAGTTTGATAAACCTGAAAACATAACAATAATAAGAATAACGAAATTGCATGTTTATATTTTATTTACCTTGATTATTTGTATATTATCAGAACTACTCCCAGCTATGATGTCATTATTATTAAATTTTTCATTAATAAAATTATCATCTATGTGCTCCCCGGTTATTGCTTAAATAATTATTAAGCAACAATTCCGAAGCCATTGCGGTCTTTATTAAAAAAAAAAACAGTACTGGATGATAGTGAAATCCGGAAGGGAAGTAAGTTTGATTCGGGTAATCATGATACCATTAAAAACCGACTTAATTCTTTAGGAATTTTTGGTTGTGGAATTTTACTAATTTTTCTGGTCTAATTTTATTTTTTGGCTTGCAAGAATATGCAAGAACATCTTTAATTCCAGTTAAACTAAATTTACATTTTAAAATTTTTATTTCAGGAACGGTCGACTTTTAGTTTTTCAAAACATATCATCTGCTACGGACTACTTTCTTAGAAAACTTTAAATTCTTTATTATTTACAAAAATATTAAAACGACACATATTTTATGTAGAATGTGTCTCCGAATCCTAAAATCCCCACCCTATTCTCATTTGCTAGTCTCAATGTATCGGATAATAATTTATCGTGTTCCTCCAAAGATTTTGCAAATATTATTATACCATCCATATAAACTTTGACGTCTTTTAATGTTTTAAAAATTGCTGAAAATGTTTGATGAAATATATCCGGGGCACTGCATAAACCGAAAGGTAATCGCAAAAATAGAAATCACATCCCGACGCTGTAAGATACAGTTTCATATTTGCTTTGAAAATCAAGCCAAGTCTCCTTCCATAGGCATTGGCTTTGGTTGCTGTAGAAATTCCATTTTTGGTGATTGTCCCACCTAAATTCTTTCGATTATTAATTATGTACACTTTTTCCTCAAATTTTTTCTTCAATATATATACATTTTTCGACTGTTCCATGTTACATTGTTCGAAATGTAATGATTAACCTAAGATTAATGATAAGTTGGTCTTTATTAATAGCGATTAAGTATTTACACGTTTAGGTTTTTGTTCTTGATTCTACGGCAATTGTGTGTGTCGCTGCCATGCGCACTGTCCCTTGCTCATGATCAAGAGCGGGATATTTAAACATTATAACAGTTTAAACGTTTAAACTTTATAGTGGCACATTATGTGTGGCACTATGTGTGGCACTATGTGGTGGCACAACAAGTTCCATTTATGATCACGGCCCAAAAATTAGCAAGAATGGGTGCTGAATATTGTGTTCGCTGATAGAATGAGGATTATCGTCCGATCAGATATATGTATTGTGTGTATTTAAAATACCTTTTCTGGTAAATCCAGTCTCATGAATTGATAACACAGTTGATAAGCAATTTTACTGTTTGTTGATTTTTGGAAGAACCCATTCCCAAAATTGACGTCTTCGATGTAAATCTTTAGGTAACAAACACTGGATTTTGGACATGTAATAATGTCCAAACTGTTATTGTATTTGACTCACTGTATGCAGACCTAATCTTTGAGTACTAGTTCTTGGTCGTGCATCGACACAACCTCTTCAATATTTCCAATGCGAGCAGAAGGTTTTTTGCCACGATCGTGAGCTTGAGTCTTGAAGGATCCATGATCGCGAAGATGTACCTCTTTCACAAATGTGCCAACATTCGAAATTCGTCAATGTGGAAAACGCTGCATGTAAATTTGTCAGGCTTGGGATTAGTCAACTTTATATAACTTTTTAAATCATTGCTTCTATCTTAGAAAAATAATTTTCACTGTTAAATTTTTACTTCTCTTGTAAAGGAACTAATGTGATTGATACTCATAAATTTGACATTCACATTTTTTTTTTTTTTTTTTTAGAATAAGCAGATTACGAAAATCATATCCACTTATTTTCATTGATCGGCCAGTTATGATCCGTGATCATGAGCAAAATATTTAAAAAAAGTATAATAATGTTTATTGAGTAGTGCCAATACAATAACTAACTAAAACTAATTGGATTAACATATATTTATAACCTAGGTCTTATTTCTAAATAATGCAGGTGCAGAAGTGCCAAATTGGAGTCTGGAGAAATGCAATAAAATTATATACCAAACTAAATAAAATGATAAGATATAACACAAAGTTTATCTTGATGCAACATTGTATATAGTTTTTTGGGGGATGTAACGGGCCAAATTGAATTTTTTTTCTCAAGTTCATAGAACAAAATAAGGACGTGAAAAAATCTCAAAGAACATGCATAATAGAGTTAAAAAAACAGTTCATAAATGTACAATTTGTTGAACCTGCTTCTAAATTAAACAATATTATCGAAATTTTATAGACTTGTGAGTGTGCTGCGAAAACAACTGAAGAAAAAACACTAGTATTTATTAAGAGGTGAAGAGTTAAAAGTGGACAAAACATAACAATTTAACATAATATAAATGAAAAATTTCGAATATTAAATATTTTTACTAAATTCTCATACTTGATTTCTAGGAACCCAACACCAAACCGAGTAGCACATGCAACGAGTTTAGATGCCATTGCGCGCAGGCAATACTTCAGGGCGGGCTATCCCACCGTTGGTCTATGTAAGTTGAAATACCTTTAAACATACCCTTTGATTTATCATTTTACTCGTGCATTGTTGAATTTAGGTAAATAAAAATTGTAATTTAAAGAAAAGCATGTATAGCAATGCATGTGGCAGTAAATATCCTAATATATTTTCCTAATAACGAAAAAAAAATGAATGATGCTTCTGCTAAAATTGACTATTTTGTGATTTCACAAATGGAAGTTCAGGTTCTTCTTTTAAAAAAAAGGACATCGCTGGAATTGTCACGCATTCTTTAAGAACAAGTATTTTTTTTGTAAATGTTGCTGTCGGTATTATTGTTTTTAACAAAAATAAAAAAATTAGCAAATAAAATTAATTTGAAAATGATATATTTTACCGCGATTTGATCATAGTTAATAAACATAGTGGTTACATAAGTAGACACCTCTAATGCATTTTTTATTTTAGCGCATTTGAGCAAGCCAAATTTGAGCAAGCAATTTCCAAATGTATCATCAGAAAGCGACTTACAACGTTATAGAACTGCACAACAATCGAACGACAGACGAAGTCCAAGTTTTTCCTATCAAACTGATTCGATAAGACACAAAGTTTGTCCACAAGTATGTTATTTATCGATAGATTTAATGGAAGTTTTGGATTCCATATACAATATGTCACTGGTTTGAGTTACACATAAAATGTATATATATTTTTTCGAGTATTTTTTACTTTGAATATTTTATTCTAAGTATTCCTGCTAATTTTAAACTTTCTAATTATCCTAATGTACTCGCATATAATCTATACTCAATACGTATTTAAAAGCCACTCACATATTTGTATTACTATACTATTTCAAAATTTGGATAACCACTACAAAAAGGATCTAAAAATACGTTATGGGTAGAGTTTCACTGTTGTGTATATATATATATAGCCGTGAAACCGCGTGGATTTGCATAAAACATGTATTAAATGCTCAGTGAGCTATTCTAACTTTTACAAAAGCTTTATTATAATGTACAAGCAATCCAATGGTATTTTTACAAAGCCAACAAAATTTTGAACCGATTGAACTATAATATATGATATTTTTTAATATATTCACATTAATTAGTTTATAGGTTTTAAGGTTTAACAAATTTATAAAAAAAATCCTCATAGAGTTGAATCGATTCACAGTTTTGTTGGTTTTCTAAAAATACATTCTTTGTACATTGCTTAATAATAAAGATTTTGAGAAAGTTAGAGTAGCACAATGAGCATTTAATACATGTTTCACGCAAATACACGCGGTTTCACGGCTAAATATACAACAGTGAAACTCTTACCACAATATTTAATTGAATACTGGCAATTAAAGTTTATCTAAAGAAATGTGTGCTGTTCAATTGGCACTCAATGCAATTGTATCAATTTACAAAAGTATGAATTTATACATATTAGGTGTATCAGTTAATACTCGCTTTTTTTTGTTAATAAAGAAAACACGTTTTTTAGAGAAAGATTATAAATGGTTTATTCAAAGTATTGGCCATCGGTAGATATACATTTTTGCCATCTTTCAGGCAATTTATGAATCCCATTCCAATAAAAAATTTCGGGTTCTTCAGCAAACCATTGATCGACTCAATTTTCAACTTCTTCGTCTGTTTTGTGGTGCTCGTGAGCTAGTGCAAATTGCATCGATGAAAATAAGTGGTAGTCGGAAGGAGCTAGATCTGGTGAATACGGCGGGTGGGGTAACACATCCCATGGAAGTGATTGCAAGGTTTCTTTGACTCTTTTTGCTGTGTGCGATGGAACGTTGTCATGCAGAAGAATCACTTTTCCATGTCTTCTAGCCCATTCTGGTCGGTTTTCAATCAATGCATGGTTCAAGTTTATGATTTGTTGTCGATAGCGATCAGTATCAACCGTTTCACCTTTCTTCAGAAGCTCATGATACACAACGCCTTTCTGATCTCACCAAACACACAGCATTCTCTTCTCTCCGCATCGATTTGGTTTTGCAGTCGATGTTTATGGTTGTCCTGGATCAACCCACGATTTTTTACGTTTAAGATTCTCAAAGTATATCCATTTTTCGTCACCAGTAACAATTCGATGCAAAAAACATTTTCTTTCATGTTTTTGAAGCAGCATTTGGCAGATTGTTTTATGGTTTTCCTGCTGTCTTTCGTTCAATTGATGTGGAACCCATTTTCCACACTTTTGGATCTTTCCCATTGCATGCAAACGATCAGAAATTGATGCTTGACTTACATTTAATGCTTCTGCCAATTGTGTTTGAGTTTGTGTATTGTCTTCATCCAACAGATCCTGCAATTGAGCATCTTCAAACTTTTTTGGTTGACCTGGACGTTCTTGGTCTTTCACATTGAAATTACCACTTTTAAATCGTCGAAACCAATCTCTGCATGCTGTTTCTGATGGAGCATGTTCACCATAAACTTCTCCAAGTATGCGAAATGTTTCAGCAGCAGTTTTCTTTGAAATGAAATAATGAACTAAAACCTCCCAAAAATGCTCTTTATTTGGTACGAAACTCGACATAATAATCGCAACACAAAAATGATGTTGTATGAGAAGCGTTTAAAGGTCAACTAATTATTTGTAGAGACATGTCATAGCTGTCAATAGGAACCAATTTCCTACATTTTAGACAACCACATTTCAAACAAATGCCATCTGAACAGAACGGGAACAGCGGGAATTAACTGATACACCTGGTATATAGTAAAGTTACATTTTAATTTATTAGGTTTACATATACATGAACGAAATAACTTTTTTTAAGGGTTTGTGTTTTTGTATTAGGTACGTTCGAAAAGAAATACCCTAAAGATTGAAGAAGAAACGTATATTTACGGAAAGATCGAGCAGGAACGGAAACGGTAGGATTAGTGTAAACATGAATACGTCCCGGTTCCGAATTATTAGTCGTCGTTAAGAAGCCAGAACCGGCCTCCATATAACCTCGTGTTACATATATATTGCATTTTTATGTCTAATCGCGTTTGATTATAATAAATCTAGTTTAAAGTTCATGCCGTTCTTATTAAACCCCGTAAAGAAACGGAGTTATTTACAGAAGTTAATTGAATTTGTGGAAAAAAAATGCAATGACATAATTTAGAAAATAATATTAATATTAATTATTATAAATTGTTTGTGATATTATATTATTATTATTTAATTATTTCCCAATCTGTAGCTGAATAATACATAAAGAATAAACTGTCAAAAATTTAACAGTTAAAAACAGTACTAAAAATAGCTATTGCTTCCCAAAGCCGGTAAAGTGACATTGACGATAACACTTTCTCTGGATGAATAAGGTTGTTCTTTTGGTGCTAGTCGATAAAATCTTGTATGCAACCCGACAGTAAAGTGTTTTTATCAAACTTGCTTGAATGGAACAGTAAAGTTTGGAAAGTACGTTATGGAAAGTACAACTTGGCTATACCCATTTAACTAGGTATGGCAAAACTGTACAGAGTCGGCTTTAAAAACAAATCTCAACAACATTTTTAATTCATTTTCATTTATGTGGATCATTATGCACATAATTTTGTTAATTAATTTGTTATTATCCACATTTCCTGGTAGTAAATAATGGGGTAATTTAAGTAATTTAAAAAATTTTTCCCTGCTGTAGTTTGTAATGCAGTTTTTGAGCACGCTTGGTTTAAATAATTTCTGTGGTAATTATTAATAACAAATTTCCGAATAATAATACAGCACCTAAATCTAGATAAAAAAGCCTTTTTTTTGCTGCAAAAATCATTTAAACAAATAAACAGTAAATTCAAAAATTTATTTTTTAATTTATTATTACAATTAAAAAATTATTATTAATTATTTATTTATTATTATTAATTTAATTATTTATTTTTTTAGTTTTTATCTTTTGTAATTTGGTATTATTTTCATTTGAAGCAAAAGCATACCAGAAAATCAAAATTTACAATTTTTGAAATCATAATCAGGATAAAAAACCCGAGTGTGGCCTCCACCTCCCTTTACAGCCACCCCTATCTACTCATCTAATTATTACCTAACCATAACCACAGAAGAGTTTACAGATAGGCCGTGCTCTCAGTTTATTTGTTTTGCTATCTATTCAGTTCCCCTCAGCCGCATGTATTGTAAATTGCATACATCTAGGAGTAAAACGTGGTAAAACATTTATTTACAGAAAGAAAACTATAGTTGTGAAAGAAAACTGTAATCACACTATAATTTAACGGATGAATTTAGAAATTGTGTCTGGGCGTGGTCTGGCAACTGTTTTTTAATTTGAAATGCAACAAAACAGTAATTGCTATAATTAAATTCTATAAATTACACACATACAGCCAATGCGTGCTCAAGGGCGTGCTTAAAATGTGATGTATGGTTGATTGGGTGTGGTTTGGGCCATTTGACGATTAATTTTATATTAAATTATTAGAGTATTCAATTTTTATGCAACGCCATACATCTACCATAAGATAATCAGTGATTCTACACATTTTATTCTCAGTGATTCTACTGGAATAGCGACCCACGTGGTGGGCGTTGGAACTAGAAAAGCCCTCTCTTGTTGAGCGTTGTCCCTGCGAAACATAATTTTAGATTGGACGGCATAAATGTAAAACCTTATCTGTGCCATAACCAAATATTACATTTTATCTAGTTTGCTGTACACTTTGATCTTTTGAGATATTTATTCAGCTATTTATTCAGCTATTTGTTCAGCTATTTATTTCAGCTACTTGTTCAGATGTTTATCTCAGCTATTTGTTCGGCAATTTATTTCAGCTATTCGTTCAGCTATTTATTTCAGCTATTTGTAAAACACTTATCACTTACCTATTGACTGTCAAAATTTACATTTTTTTATTTAGCTATTTCAATCAATTACTTCTCTCGTAAGAAAAATTATCTGTAAGCCCTAGAAATTCCTAAAAGTGGATATTTTGTACATTAAAGAAATAAATATATTAACCCAGACAAATCATTCAGTGATTTCTGTGTGAAATTCTGTTTATGACGTAGGTCAACCAGTTCAGTGTTTGATTTCGTTTTTTTTTAACCATCAGAATAAATCTGCTTAAATAGAATAAAAATATTAACAATAATAGCTTTACATTATTTATATAGTATATCACTCAAATTTGCACACACTTCATTTATTTGCGCATAGCCATCGCTTGTTGAAATAAATGCGGTGGTTATATGAAGATTAACATCATTAAATCTATCGTCTGGGCCTTCTGGATCAGTCGAAAAAGTAAATACATTATTTGGATTCTGTATCAAATTCCGAAAAAAATCTAGTTTTTCTTTCATTGCTTGGTTGGACAGATTCACTTGAGCATGGATAACACAGGTCTACAGTGGATTTAGTGCCGGCAAGACTTAAACTGTTTTTGGATATGTTGGTTATGCTGGTTCTAATGGCACATATATTTTTTGAAATGTACGTGTAGTTTTCGAGATATGATGGGTCTTGAAAAAATACGATTATTTTATATTTTAAACTTTTATTACATTATTATACACTAAGAAATCTTCTTTTTCTTGATTTTTTCGAGTGAGCTTCTTCAAGGCACTCACGCGTTATACTCCAGCAGTAATCAGCCATCATATGTTCATCCCAACGACCCTGGTACCTATCTTCCATATTTTTTAGATTTTGATGAAAGCGCTGTCCTTGTTCCTCACTGTAATCGCCAAGGTTGTCCGGAAATGTATCCAAATGATTGTGCAGGTAGTGAACTTTAATGCTCATGTTACATCCAAGCTTCCTGAAATTTTCCAGCATGTTTTGTACCAATTCGCGAAAATTATTGGACTTATGATTTCCAAGGAATTTTTTTACAACCTCGACAAAAGAGTTCCAGCTAAATGATTCTATATCATTCATTGAATTTACAAAATTGATATCTTTTATCAAAAGTCTTATTTGCGGTCCATCGAAAATGCCAGCCTTAAGTATCTCCTTGCTCAAATTAGAAAATTTTCTGGATATATAATTAAAACAGGAACTAATATTGTTTCATTAGTCCCAATTTTATGTGTAATGGAGGCAAAATGATTTTCTCTATACTAACTAATGCTGTATCTATAATATTTTGTTTCCCAACCGTCAAGTTTTTTCTTTCAGGCCAGTTGGTTTTATTCCAATGCTCGCTTTTAGCTCTGCTATCCCACAAACAGCGAAAACATGAAAATTTCGTGTAGCCGGATTGTTGACCCAATAAAAAGTTTACCATTTTTAAATCAACGCGTATAACCCACTTATGATCATGCTACTTAAGTTTTGCCAATACAAGAGATATAGTTTCATACTCCTCCTTTAATTTTGTGGAATGAGCAATGGGAACCGCACCATGCTTATTGCCATTATGTAGCAAAACACATTTCAAACTCCTCTTGGAGCTGTCTATAAAAAGTCTCCATTCATTTGGTTGGTAGTTCAAGAGATCCATTTTTGATAAAAGGCCACCAACATTATTACAGAAAACAATATCATCTTGTGAACAAAAAAACCGGAGCAGTTCTTTTTCTCGAGTACGATAGTATGTAGTTTTAGTACCTGGAGAAAGTAAATTCCTCTCTTTGAGTCTGGATGCCAATAATTCCGATCTTTCTTTTGAAAGGTCGAGGTCTCTGATAAGGTCACTTAAAGCGTCCTGGGTAAAAAGTAGGGGTTTTGACGATGTAGTTTAAAAATTTACACTTTCTTCGCTAGTATAAGATTGCCCTTCTTCGAATGTACTATATTCTGTATCTAGAAGATCAGACAAGCCACGAAAAGTTGGCACAGGGACATCGTCTGAATGAAAAATAGGTCTTCTAGCAGATACATTTTGTTTCGGTTAATACCATGTAACTTGACTAAGCAAAAATAATAGTCATCGTAGTGATTTTTTGGTTCACTCCAAATCATAGGCACACCAAACTTCAATTGGCTTCTTTTACCATTTGTCCATTGCCTTAAGTGTTCAGTACACACTTTGCAAACTATGTTTCGAATCCACGGTTTATTAACGTCCTTGATTTTCAAGTTAAAGTAAGCAAAATACGCATTTTGCACAAATTTAGTTATATGTTTTCGTCACAGATCTGAATTGTTTGATAGGGACTTTTAAAATATTGTAATTTTTTACATGATCAGTTTTTTTGTTAATTTACCGTATCAGTTTACTTGGCGGTATGTTGAGTTTATGATAACATCTACCGTTCTAAAATGGTAAGTAATTCTTTACCATTTACATAAAAATCAAATGAACATATGTTTGTAGAAAAAGGCTATAAGCATCACGAATATTAAGGATTTACTGGTCTCAGACAAGTTGGGGACTTCTTCACCCAGACCAGTAAACAACCCTTACAGTTCTTAATACTGAATAAGTATTACTGAATAAAAGCCAGTTTACACCTTTAAGATTCGTGTACGATTTTCATGCGATTTTCTTAAGATTGGTCATACAGAATAATTTTTATCTTTACATATTGCGATTTTTGTTAAGACTGAAAATAATATTTGCCAGTCTTATGAAATTTTATAGTCTTAACTAGTCATAGCAATTTGCTACTGCATCATTTTGCTACGATTAGCTTATGATTGATTTAGGGATTTTTGCGATTTTCTAGAGAATTTAGTTGCTGTTTTGTTTCTTATTCAGTATTATTGTTTACCTAACCTATAAAATTGGTTTTGTTTTTGCCGGTCGGGTTTCGCTTTGTTCTTGCCGTTGCCCGTTCGACTTTGTGGGTTTTAAAAAGTAGTTTTCACATGTAATACCATAAGTGCACAAATTATTTCCAGAAAATTTTTTTAAGCTCACGAATGCATTAGTTGGCGTGGAAATCTGCCCGAGTCGCAGACGAGGGCAGATTTCCTCACGCTAACTAATGCATGAGTGTAAGCGATAAAAAATTTTCGGAATTAATTTTTGTACGAATGGTATTCGGTAAGAAAATCGCACAACTCTTAATTGATGTTATATTTTATAAAATATTTAATAAATTATAATGACATTTTACTACTAGATATTTCCATTCTACATCTATCTTAGTTTTTCATATATCTTACTCGACTTCCACTTCTGCTTCCGTTGGAAACCAACAACCAACTACTTACAATCACTGTGTTTTTAATTTTAATTAGTTTTTCTGATATATTTGTTGGATTCATTTAATGTTACCAATTTTTCCAATAAATTAATTTTGACAACACCTTTCATTGTGACATCGGAAATATTTTAAATATTTCCAAAATATTTCCAAAAAATATTGATGTTGATCAATTGTAACTATAGCAACAAGCTTAAATGCGGCCATTCTATTGGTTGCTTAAATAGTTGTGCGATTTTCTATCAAATTTGTATTGCAACTGTCAAAAGTCTTAAGCGTGTCTTAAATAATGTCTTTAATATGTAAAATATACAACTGTATGACATATGACTGTAAGATTTTTCATAATATTTTCGTATGATTTTTGCTATGACTGATCACAAGGAAATCTTGAGGGTGTAAAGAGAGCTTTAGTAAATAATACTTAATATACTATAATTACCGCGCAAAGCGTTTTTAATAAGTTTTTATTAAAATCCAATTTTGCCAGAAGGATTCTTAAATTATCTAGTCTTTAGGAATCCATTAAATTTACTGTGTAGTTTTCATAAATAATATTTCAGTTCTAAATTTTCTGTTAATTTAAATATGTTCGAAATTGACTATAGAGCACTTTGTTCATGAGTAGATTTTTGGAAAATTGTTGAGACCATATTTTGAAATCAAAGTCCATTATTAGACACAAAATTTGAATAAAAGTGACGACATTCAAAACTTCTTCAACACTTGTTTGATGTACGTATTTGTGAGCAGTTTGTTTTGTAATTGATTGCATTAGAATATTGATAATAATTTATGTAATGCGCTCTTGAGTAATTAATTGTAATTACTCAAGTATTAGATTTTTATTCCCGATAAAAACGTATTTAATCCAAAATCATAATAAAGTGGTATTTTTAAATTTTTAGCTTTATCGTTTGGTTCATGTAAACTTATGGATAAACAAATTAAATTCAGTAAATGCAATGTGCGTTAAAAAAATACTGAGGATTTTCGTTAGGAAATTTAAGTAAAACTACATCCTTAATAAGACAAAGCTTCGTCTCGTAAATCTGAAAAATTCCCGCGTAACATATATTTTAAATCCACGCAAGAATTTCAGCTTTATAAATTTATAACTAATCTAGCAATGCCTAATAATTTATTAATCAATGAATTCAACAAAATCACATTTTGTCATTTGTAATGATATTTTCAGAAACTGATAACTGTGTATTTAATTTGTTAGAATTATTCCCTTAAATTGCGGAATATAGTTTTTCTAATTTTGACATGTAAATTGTGACTTTTCAAAATCGCTTGTAGTTGGCAAACGGCACGTTTTACGCAAGTGGTGATGAAATGAAAAATTCGCTGGAAATGAGATTCCACAGTACTTCTCTCGTTGCTATGTTAAAATTTGTTATTCAAATTTTTAGAATTTTGAGGCATCTTTTATTGAAAAAAATTTATCGGGTTATTTAAAAATGCTTTTTAAATTTAAACTAGGAACCAAATTTTAAACAAATTTAAGCGACAAAGTTGAAACTTGTGTATGAAAAGATTAAAAAGTGAAAATTTTATTGTAGGTACTCTAATTTAATGAAACTATTTGAAGCTAGATTTAAAATTACCAATATAAATCAATGTTTGAAGTAAATCCTAGCACTATCAGTGTAAGGGGTGTGTTAAGGGTTAAAAACATGAATTGAGGATTCTAGCCTATTTTTGAATAAACTAGTTAAAATTATATCTCAATTTATTATTAGAAAACAAATTTGAAAAAAATCTGACAAATCAAACTGTAAGGGGTGCATTAAGGGTTACAATTGTAATATGTAGGTCCTACCCTAATTTCAATTAAATTAACTAAATATTGATAAGTTAAATAAGTTAAAATTACTACTGGAATCCAAATTTGAAAGAAATCCGAGCATTTTGACTGTAAAAAGTATATTAAGGGTTGAAGTTCTAAAATAAGGGTCGCAGATTATTTTTAATTAGATTATTCGTAAATTTGCTTTAAATGTATAGTAGAAATATAATATGAAGAAAATCCGATCCATATAACTCAAACTGTATATTTGGGGGGCGGGGGTGTGTAGTTAGGGTCGTAACATATTTTTAATCACTCATTATGTAAATATATATAAAATTACTGATGGAAAATGGTGAGTTATGCTGACGTATGCAGATCAAAACACTGTCAATTTTTGAACAAATAATTTAAAGGACCAACAGGCCACAAGGGCTTATTTTTAGGGGATGAAACTTTTACCAGCATTGTCTTCAATGCATTCCTAATATGTAAGCCAAATTTGGTTCAAATAAAATGTTCCTCCTGGCAGGTATTCACTTTACGAATTATGCATTATGACAACTTTTTGACCATTCAACCCTTAATAAACAGCCACCCCTTAAAAAAACTCCAGATTTTTTGAAAGCATTCACCACTTGGGGTATACACAAAACATATGTTCAATGTTTGATCAAAATCGGTCTGCAACTTTAGAAGATTAAGTGGATGCACCGATTTTGCTGTTTTTGGCATGCTTTTGGCCAATTATGCGCAGGTCCTTGAGAATTTCCTAACTTTCTTTGCTTTGACTTAATCAATGGGCAGGTAGAAAAAAAGGACGCAAATTTTGCTTTAAACGGGTCAGTAGATTCCGAAATATAGCGGTTTAAAGAAACGAACAGACCGACAGACGGAAATTAGTGAATATGATTTTCGTAATCTACGCATTCTATAATGTAGAAAAAAGTGAAATTTGGAATTTTTTTTTTTTTTTATGAATACAATACTTCCTCTACGAGAGAAGTAATATTTCACAACTGGTGTTGAAAAGTTCCGAATAAAGCCTTCTGGTTTTGATACAATTCACTAAATTACTAATATCATAAGTTTAAAATACTTTTTTTAAGGTTTTTGTAAAAGTTACATAAATACTAGTTGCATAAATAGTTATTAAATATTCAGTTTTAAATTGTGCAACTGCCATTCTACAATTTTCTAATGTTTAAATTATATTTTCATAAATTTGTAAGTTAGAACGTTCGCTTGAAGATGTTGGATGTTTTTGGGTTTGTGGTGTTTTGAGGGATAGGGCCATTTAAGGAGGTGGTAACTTCCTTAAATGGCCCAAAGGAGAAGATAACTTGTCAAGAAGAGATTCCACAGACACGAATTATAAAATTGCACTAATAGAATAGCATAGTTTATTGTTTCTACATGGTTTCTACATTTCTTATACGTTCTTCTTCGAAATCTTCTTTCAGTTACTCTTCTTGTTAAAATATTTCTATTGCGGGGCTCGATTGACTGGGCTTGTTGAATATTGAATAATCATTCCATATAGAAAGTCTTTCGCGAACTTTTTACAAACCGAATAATCCATTAAATGTTGAAACGAAAATTAATTGTTGGATGCAAAAAAAATTGGGTTAATTTCAGGCGACTGCGCCAATTATGTTAATAATAAATTTTAATATAAGTTTAAGTCGGCTCTTGTGGTGCTATGGTCTAGCACGCTGTATCTTGGGTGAGTCGTCAGTTTAATTCCCACTAGGAGCTAGCTTGCTTTTTGATTTTTTCAATCGGTAGGCGGCAATGTGGCTGACCAACTGCAGGGGAATACTTGCAAAAGAGATATCAAATATCTGAGGATCGTGGTTGGGATACTACGTTAAAACGCAGGCCCATGTGGCAGAAAGACGAAAGTCAATAGCCATTAGCGCTAGCTATTAACATTGTATTTTTTATAAGTTTTAGTACAAATTAAGTTTAACTACAATAAGTTTACTCAGTTGCAATTACAAAATGAATCTAATTCGAATTTACAATTTATGGAATAAACTGCACGATTTGCGTATAATGCATCAATTTGCAGAAACATGAATTTATACAAATACAAAAGGTTACATTTCAATTAAGTTGGCTAAACATAAACGTAAAAAGAGTATTGGCTACTAAACTCGCTCTAAACTTATATATACATGCAAGTTTTGATAATAACTAAACATATTGTACGTTCAAGTATCCCATGAAAATTAACTTTCTAATAAATTTTTTATGAAATTTCAGTTTTCATTTCAAGACAATGGTTCGGCAAAATATTTTCAGAGTGGAATTCACACACCAAAAATAGGAGAAAAAGTGGCACAAGTGAGTACCAACTCATATAGAATTATTTATATAAATTTGCACGTAAAGAATTACAACATAGTTTTTTGCATCTACAAAGTTTCTACATTTTTTGTACATAGTATAGTATAAGAAATCATTATTTTTTCTGTTTACAATGATTCCGACTTTGCTGTGAAAATTTGTTTGAAAGTAATTCATTAACAATTCAAAACTACCAAAAACCTCTTTTTCCGCAATCGTTTAACAATGTTAAAAATTTTCCACTCAAAAGAATGAGCAAAACGTAAGTTTTACTCAAAACTACAAAAAAAAAATATGTATGTGTAGTAGAATATTTGAATTACGCGCCCATTTCCTTTTTCGGAACACACGACATCCGCTTGACATTGTTATGAATTCGGTTCGATATAAGCAATGAGGGCAAAAACCAGTTGTAATCATTATTTGTTGTACAACTATTTTGTTTTAATAATTATACTATTCTTATTCGGTCGCCTTAATTACCGGTTAGCAAAATAAGGTTTGCTACAGTTTCAGAAGAGATCGTACAACATTCGGATTAAGAATTAAGTGGTTACGGGATTTCCTGAATCGGTTCATTGGTGAACTCATGATAAAATTAACTTTTCGACGTAAGTGTAAATTCGGTCAATTAAGAAACAGTTTGATAATCGCAAGTAAGTACAGTCGATTTCAAATGGACACACTTGGACAAATTGCACAAGTTGCTACTAACCTTACTTCTGCATGGGTTGTGGCGATAAAATCGTTGCATAGATTTGTTTTCGGAATGAAGGAGACAGGCGAAATCGAAAGCGGTTGTGTGAATTTGCGGACGATTCTCCCGAATATGTAGCCAAAGGGGAAACTATTGTAAGTTCATTTACGATTGATGAGTTGGGTACAATTTGTAATATTTTAAGCCTCGATTCTGCCGGAGGTGGTGACGGGTTAGCAAAGGGAATTTGTTCGGGCTTGAATGATTTGCATTCATTAAATGCACGAGAAGAGAACGAAGTGGAAGATGAGGATGATGACACCAATAAAGAAGATAATGTTGTGTCAGTATCGTCAAACTCTATTCGCAAGCCATGTTGTTAGATGAATTTTTGTGATGTGGAAGAAACGACGCTACCTATTTCAATAGGTACGGAGGGATCGGTCCACTAACTGTTTTATTGGAGAGTATGTAAATTTTCCTAACTATAGTTAGGTTATACTGTAACCTTGGTACAGAAACAAACAAGCAAACGTGACCGCTTTCAACGTGTATGTTCCTCTAGTTTTTCCCAGAGTTATGGAAAATGGGCCACCATAGTCGACCCCAATGCAAGAAAACGGTTCTACTGCAGTAGGATTCAAGTGTCAACATTTGAAGCACTTCGAAATGACTCCAGAGATTCTTTGTTTGGCACTTAATATCTAGTATCGTTGACGCAACAAAAAATGGAGAGTTTGTCTTCGCGGATGAAGATATCGTTTATGATAGTCTTTAATCAACAATCTAGTGAAACAATGTTAGCGTGGCAATAGCTGCGACCACCTACTCTAAGAAGACCATCGGAGTCAAGAAACGAAAAGAGTTTTCTAAAACATTTAGAGTCGACGTGAATTGAGCATAGCCATTTCTGACGCACAATTGGTAGATTGTACGTATCGTACCAAAACAATAAGAGACTTACATAATTCGGCTGCCGAAATAAAATGTAACCGACTTTCCTTTGTTCTGCAACAAGAGATGAATAAAACAGTACGCTAAAACTCTTTGAATTTTTGACAACGACGAACAGCGAGCGAGTAACAATACAAACTTGTCAGAATTGTGATTGACTAAAAGAACCACCTTTTTCTCTTCGACAACGACGTCCTCGTTAATTGCATCAGAGGAAGAAAGATTAAATTCCGGGTACGTGGACACGAAGGGATCTCCCGCCCACCAGAGTGAGTGTTCTATCAGCAGGATAAAGACCCCGAGAAGCACAATCTGCAGGATTTTGTTCAAAAGGAACATGTTTCCATAAAGCAGCTGGTACAAGTTCTTGGATCATAGCAATGCGATTAGCCACAAATGTTTTTCACCTATGTGGAGATTATGCTAGCCAAGTCAGTACAAGCATGGAATCTAACCAAGGGTAGACTTTGTCGAAAAAAATGAAGTTAGTTGTGATAGGATAATATAACATAGACCACTGCGGCGTAGCCTAGTTCTGAGGCATCACAAAATCCGTGCAAAGTATAAGTAACCGTTTCTATAGAACAAATAAACCGAGGTAAGGTCAGAGAGCAATGTTAACTGTGACTTATAATGTTGCCAACGAGAACAAACAACCATTGGTGATTTTTTATCCCAATGTAACTGGAACGACCATAAATGCTAAACGAGAAACTTTGCATAAAAGGTTATAGGAGCGAGAAAACCTATGGGGTCGAAAATACCCGCTAATTTGGATAATAAGTTACGCTTGGTACACGGTCGATCAAGAGCCTCCACCTTATACGTAAAACTGACTACACGAGGGTCCCATTGTAAGCCAAGGATTTTAACAGTGGTCTCAGATTCAGAATCGAAAGTAAGCGACAGGTCTTGGCAATGAGATTGAGGAATGCCCTTAAGAAAAAATGGATGGTTACTAGCCCATTTACACAATTCAAATCCACCACAATTAAGTAGAGCAATCAACTGTTTTTGACTTTCATAACCTTGAGCCAAAGTTTGAAATCCAGTGACTATAGCATCCACGCAAACATCGACATCAGAATTTCTGAAGCTAACGGAAAGCAAAGTTTTTCATCAACCGCGAGTTGAATCAGAATTCTGTGCCAAAAAAGGAGCAGAGAGACTCCATACCTCACCGTATTTAATTGATAATCTTGAATTTTATCCGAACCTCCATAAAATTTTTCATCAACCGCGAGTTGAATCAGAATTCTGTGCCAAAAAAGGAGCAGATGAGACTCCATACCTCACCGTATTTAATTGATAATCTTGAATTTTATCCGAACCTCCATAAAATGCGCTGATATGATCGGTGAGATTCAGAGATTAGGATTTGACGATACATTTGTTTAACATCTGCAGTAAAGACAAATGGATGAATCCGAAACCGACAGAAAATAGTAAGAATGTCTTTCTGCAACTTAGGACCAATTTGCTGAGGCGTCAAATACCACACGCCATTTCGTGGTGGTACTATCTGGTTTCATGACACAATAATGAGGAATATAATAAGATTACGATGAAGAGCGTTCTCTCTTATCATCTAATTGCATATGGCCAGAATCCAGATAATCATGCATAAAATTGTTATATTGTATCGAGAGTCCGAAATGTTTAGCGAGGCGTCGTTTAAGCGATAGCAAACGACGAATTGCAATTTGACGCGAATTGGTAAAAACAGGATTTTCAACCTTGAACGGAAGAAATACAACAAATCTTCTGGAAGCCAATCGAGTATGATTTTGTAAATAATCTTGTTCAACGTTGACATTGTTCATCATCTTGATTGACAGGATAGGTCGGGGAAATATTCTCTATGTCCCAAAATTGTCGAACGAGAATGTTCAGAGATGATTAATTTAAAATCGAACAAAAGGAATTAATAGCGACCGGGGAGTTATGGCATTGACATCTAGCTTAACTTCACAAAAATATTGTGAGCGAATCGTGCAACTTAGTCCATAATTAGCGATAAAATTTATCCGATCCACACCACTAATATTAACCTGCAATCTATGTTTAGCGAGGCTTAGTCGATTCGCGCATTTTTCGGTAATAAAATTAGCCTGACTTGCATTGTCTAAAAGTACTCGAACCGAAGTACTCATACTCGAACCGAAAAATCTCGAACATCAATTATGACGGTTGAAAGTAACACCGTCGATTTCGCGGAACTTAATTTAGTAAGTAAGCTTACGCATTCAGTAACCGGTTGTAAATCTGACTGAACTGATGAATTGGGTTCTTTAGCGGCTGCTGATTGATCTAGAGAAAAATGCAGAAGTGTATGATGTTTTTGTTGACATTTTTGACAGACTGAAGACGAATTACAATTCTTGATGGTGGTGTTTAGATCGCAAACAATTAAAACACCAGTTCTGTTTCGCAATCTGAAAGCGGAATAGCGGAGATGTAAGCAAAAAGGACGAACATTTATAAATCAGATGGTCTCCGTGACAAAACGAGCAATTAGTATCAGCATTAACCAAAAAAGATAAAGCTTGCCTTGGTTTCCACGATGATGGGTTACGTGATGAGCGTTATTGCGCAACCTGAGATTAAGAATTGGATGTACCCGGAGCGAGAAAAAATTCCATTGAAAAACGTCAAATCCTAAGTTCTCTAGCGCGGCCAAATTTACGGAAAACACGCTTATCACTGTCCTTAGCGTTGGAGGAGGCGCGTCATTATTGGATATTTTATTACAATTGTTAATGGCGTCCCAGTGGGACTGAGCTAACAGGCGGTCATTGTCATATCGTTTGAGCAACGCATCGTACGCGATAGAATAATTGAATAATTAGCATCTGACTTAGGGGTGCAATTGACTAGAGTCCGCATCGCACCTTCCAAACAAGATGACAAATTGTTGTGTACAGTAGAATTGAACATGTCTAAAAAGGCTTTCCAGACGTTAGTATCACCACTAAATTTAGGCAATTCTAAGCGCGGAAGCTTCACCTGACGTTAGTAGGACGTTCGTCTGGCTCTGTACTGGGTCAAATAAATCTGAGTAGACTGCTTTGATGGTATAATACATTTTGTCAAACCTTTCGCGAAATGTCGACGCTTTCAACAGTGCAGTGAATATTTCAATGACTAGAATGGAAATTATTAAATTTTGCAAATAATGGTTCAACCAAAGGAAATCTAGCCCGCAATTCCAAATATAAAAATTCATAAAGTTCTTCTCGCTTATACGCTAGATCAGCAATGTTTTTAATCTCTGCCATTCGTGAAATGACTCCGTTCGATGATTCCGTTCGAATACCAGTTGTTTGCTTAATCTTGTTTTGCGACATCTTAAAATATAAAATTTTAAAAGATCACAACGGACCGAATTGAAAATGATCGCACTATAACCGGAATGCAAGCAAAAAAGTATGACGCAAGTCCAGCACATCCTTTTAGCACTTGTGGCATTGATTACTTCGTTCTTGCTCAAGGACGGAAAAACTAGATGCAGAAAAGTAGTAAATGCATATGTTTGTTTAATAGTTTGTTTCGTTACGAAGGCACTGCATTTGGAGAAACCTTCTGATTTAACAACAAAAGGTTTCTTAAATGCATTAAAACGATCCATTGCACGTACGGGTTTATGTTCAGCTATCTTCACTGATAATGCGGAAAATTTGATTGACGCAAACAATTTGTTGTCAGACGTTTATCAAGCTCAGGTCAAACTACACCTTTTCAAATTGTATTTCAGAAAACCTCAATAGTAGTTCAGATTAGTCATTCGTATTTCAGAAATCATCAATTGTATTTCAGATTAGTCAATTGTATTTCAGAAATCATCAATTGTATTTCAGATTAGTCAATTGTATTTCAGAAATCATCAATTGTATTTCAGATTAGTCAATTGTATTTCAGAAAATATCAATTGTATTTCAGAAAATAACAATTGTATTTCAGAACATTGTAATTGTATTTTTATTATATTTACATTTGCAATATAACCAATGATTATAAGGAAAACAAACCAATAACCAATGAAAAATCAATTTTAATTCATAATAAATAAATTAATTAACAAGAAAAAAACTAATAAAAATATCATTTTTAACGCCCAACATGCATGTCTTCTACATGAAGACCTTTTCTTCATGTCTTCTACATTGTAAACCTAAAGCTGCACCATGGTGGATCGTACTATGTTGCGCCGACCGAGCACAATCACCATTTGTGACTGTGTTCTTGGCTTCTTCAATTTTATTTTCCAAGTAAACCAGCCTTTGCTCTATAACGCCAGGACCCACAACGTTAGGAACTCGAAGTTTTGTTTTTACAAACGCCTTAATTTTTGACCATATATTCTCAATTGGATTTAACATCGGAGAGTATGGAGCTAACCGTAAAAGAGTAGCTGGTGTACCATTTAAGACGTTTTCCAAATTAGAATGACAAGGCGCATTATCAACAACAAGAACTAAGTCAACCAACTGGTTGCCCGTGTCTTGCCACCGTTGCAGTAATGATCTAACCCATTCACTTGCTAACTGCGCAGTGAATGATCCTCTTCGGCGATCCATGGCTATAATTCCTGCTGCAGAAATTGCCCCAATAAGGTGAATATTCGGGCCTCGTGCTGCAGGGAGATGCTGAACTGCCCTACTTCCGGTACGAGCTCGGCCACGTGTTCGCCTACAAAACAAATTAAAATTTGTTTCGTCCATCCTCACAATCTGCTTTCCTTCCTCTATAAGTCGATTCAGGGTCTGCACATATGCAGCTCGTCTATTTTTGTTTTCGATAGAGTTCATAGTGATGGGCTCATTATGAACTTGTTTGACTGTAAATAACTTTTGCTCCAGGTAATTACTTACAGTGGAAGCAGAAACTACTTGCTGGAAATGCTGCAAAATTTTATTTTTTATTTGAATTAGAGTAAGAGTACAGTCTTCTTCTATCCACTCTATAACTACTTCAATTTGTTCTCTAGTGAGAATTTTTGGTTTTTTCCCTCCTTTTAATAACGGCTTCACGTTACCGGACCGAACCCAATGATAGGCGGTCTTATATGCTACATTTAATTGAATACTCAAAGCAATCCAGTCTTCTCCCCTATTTGCACATCCAATTATCATTTCACGATCTCGATTATTGTATTTTTGGTAGTATTTTCTTTCAATTGTCACCCAATTAATTATTGGTTCTCTGCATATGGGGCAATTTCTAACTTCATCTTCAGCATCGACCTCTTCTACTTCTTGTAATGTTTTTGCACACTTTTCATGCAAAAGATGTCTGCAGTGTTGTAGTCGCACCACTGGTTTTCGCAACATGGATATACGACATATGGCACATTTATCTTGAAGCTCCATTGCAGCAACAATAAATATAAATTCAACTTTGAAATTTGAATTATCTTTGACAGTTGACGATCGAAATTTCCAGTTAGCGCCTACTCTAATTCGTTTTTTAATAATCACTTTTACGAGTGTATGCTTTCTGAAATACAATTGATGTTTTCTGAAATACAATTGATGCTTTCTGAAATACAAATGATGTTTTCCGAAATACAATTGACTAATCTGAAATACAATTGCTACATTCTGAAATACAACTGACTAATCTGAAATACAATTGCTAGGTTCTGAAATACAATTGACTAATCTGAAATACAATTGATGATTTCTGAAATACTACTAAGGTTTTCTGAAATACAATTGGAAAAGGTGTAGTCGAAAACGATAACGATTTTTGTTTTGTCCGGGTATTTGTTGTCTATTTGTATTAATTTTAGGAGTTATTTAGTGTCGTGAACGATTGTCATGATATATCGCGCATGTGGCAAAAAGTACAAATTCAAGTTTTTTAGCAATATCCTTGACTCGGCCCTGGCGAAAAGAACGAGGAGCGCTCACTGTTGTACCTAAACTCATTCTTACCTTTTGCTTGAACTTTGCTTGCTTCGCTCTTTTCGCTAGTGCTCGATTAGTCGCTGCTTTTTGCTTTTTGCTCCGTTTTTGCCTTCGCTTTCGACGTTAAATCTCGACGTGAATTCGCCGAATCCATTGCACCCTTTGCAACAGGTTTAGTTCGAGTTTCTACAATCAAGGACATCATTCCAACTGGTAACGGAAAAGTGGGGTAAGTGTGCTTCATTTGAATCTGTCACATTGCCACATTGCCTTTATTATTGCCACATTGCCTTTTTTTGCTTTTCATTAGAACTACATGCACGGGTCTCACGTAATTTAACTTCTTTAAATTAACATTTGGTCCTTCGATCCGGATCTTGTCGGTATTAGGCCTCCGTTGCATTAGTTTTTACTCGTTTTCTCGTAAAATTATTACATTCAATTTTTTTCATAGAATTCTTCCATATAAAATATTGCTAGCTGCGTTGCTTTTAGCAATTGTTTCCGCTGACCTTGTAGTATTCGCGCTCTCGCTTTGTCTCGTTTATCGCTAGGTCTATTTGCGGACTTGGGTCAATTTTTTTTGCTTGCATTTCGGTTTATAGTGCTGTTTATCATTTGCAATTCGGTCCGTTGTGATCTTTTAAACTTTTATATTTTAATATGTCGCAAAACAAGATTAAGTAAGTCCGCGAATAGACCTAGCGATAAACGAGAGAAAGGGAGAACGCGAATACTACAAGGTCAGCGGGGACAATTGCTAAAAACAACGCAACTAGCAATATTTTATATCGAAGAATTCTATGAGAAAAAAATTGAATGTAATAATTTTACGAGAAAACGAGTAAAAACTAATGCAACGGGGGCCTAATACCGACAAGATCCGGCTCGAAGGACCAAATGTTAATTTAACGAAGTTAAATTACGTTAGACCCGTGCATGTAGTTCTAATGAAAAGCGAAAAAAGGCAATGTGGCAATAATAAAGGCAATGTGGCAATGTGACAGATTCAAATGAAGCACACTTACCCCTCTTTTCCGTTACCACTTGGAATGATGTCCCTGATTGTAGAAATTCGAACTAAACCTGTTGCAAAGGGTGCAAGGGATAGGAACGAACGGTAGGAAAGGAATGCAAGCAATTTGAGGCGATTCACGTCGAGATTTAACGTCGAAAGCGAAGGCGAAAACGGAGCGAAAAGCAGCGACTAATCGAGCACTAGCGAAAAGAGCGAAGCGAGCAAAGTTCAAGCAAAAGGTAAGAATGAGTTTAAGTACAACAGTGAGCGCTTCTCCTCCTTTTCGCCAGGGGCCGAGTCGAGGATATTGCTAAAAAACTTGAATTTGTACTTTTTGCCACATGCGCGATATATCATGACAATCGTTCACGACACTAAATAACTCCTAAAATTAATACAAATAGACAACAAATACCCGGACAAAACAAAAATCGTTATCGTTTTCGACTAGTTTGACCTGAGCTTGATAAACGTCTGACAACAAATTGTTTGCGCCAATGAAATTTTCCGCATTATCAGTGAAGATATCTGAACATAAACCCGTACGTGCAATGGATCGTTTTAATGCATTTAAGAAACCTTCTGTTGTTAAATCAGAAGGTTTCTCCAAATGCAGTGCCTTCGTAACAAAACAAACTATTAAACAAAAATATGCATTTACTACTTTTCTGCATCTAGTTTTTCCGTCCTTGAGCAAGAACGAAGTAATCAATGCCACAAGTGCTAAAAGGATGAGCTGGACTTACTCGTGCTGAAGGCAAATTTCCTATTAATTGATTTTTCTTGGCTGAATTCTAAAAGTTTTACACAATTGCGTACGATTTTTCTGATTGCTTGACCGGCATTCAGGAGCCAATAAGTACGACTTATGCCAATACCGCTTGTGGTCCGGCATGCATTAACTTTAAGTGTTTATTTATAATTAAGCACTTTGTTAATTGATGAGCATACGGTAATACAATAGGAAGTTTTTGATTGTATTTTATACTAGAATTTTTGAGTCTGCCTTGTACACGAATAATTCCAGCCTCATCCAAAAACGGATTTAGACATAGCAACTTACTTGACCATTTTATTTTCGTCGATTGATTTAACCGTTGAAACTCGGACCTTGTTTTGCAGTACCTTTATTGTATTTGTGATTAACCCTTTCATTTCAACAATTGATAAGCAACCGGTGATTTTAGATTTCGATTTTACGTTGTTAATGAATGTTATGATCTATTCAAAAACGTGTGTAAGTCTAGTGATCGAAGAAAATTGTTCGAAAAGGTCAAAATTATCTACCTCTACATCTACAGAAACCAACGATTTTTCCTCACACCTTTCAGGCAGAGAATCTAAACTATTAGTGACCGTGGAACTTTTAGTTACCTCAAAGTCTTGATTTTGCAAAAATGCTGGCCCGTACCACCCTAACTAACAATTTGCTAGTACTATTGTATTTATGCCTCGCGATATCAAATCTCCGGGATTTTCATCCGATGCCACATAATTCCAGTGATTAACATTCGTTAAACCCTAAATTTCTGAGACTCGATTGGCCACGAACGTTTTCTAGTCACGCGGTTCTCGTGATATCTAAGCTAACGCAGTTTTGGAGTCGCTCCAATAGTAAATATTGTAAATCTTAACGCTAAGGTATGCTATTACCTTTTTGACAACTTGCGAAAGCAATAATGCACCGCATAACGCGTGATTTGACAAAGAGTAAACGTACGTATATCTGTCCACTTTTATCAATTGATCTTAAGTATACACAGCAGCCATAAGGTAACTCGGATGCATCACAAAAACCCTGTATTTCGATTGTGTTTGCATGATTAACTACTGATTTTCAAGGTATAGTTATTTGATTAATATGCGGGATTTGATTTAAAAATTGTATCCACGCTGTGTGAATATGTATTGGTACCGCTTCATACCAATCTGAACTAATTTTCCAAAGTTCTTGCAAGAGAATTTTGGCTTTAATTATGCTTGGCTCTAGTAAACCTAACGGGCAAAAAATTGGCGCGCTTAAAGATATTATACTGCGCTTGGTAACCTTTGGATCTTTAAGTTTAACATTTACTTCATAGTTTAACTGATCATGGACTGAGTCCCAAAGAAATCCTATTGTTTTAATAGATTTATCACTTGATATATATGCAGATTAGAATTATCGCGTTTATCCTGCTCCAGAATATCGTTATTCTTAGATAGCCATTTTCTTAAATTAAACTCTGCACTTGAACATATTTTGATTAATTGATTCCTAAGAGTTATAGCACTGTCAACATCAGTACTACCTGTTAACCGATCGTCAACATAAAAGTCACGTTTAACAATCGCACTTGCCTCTGAAAATATGTGAGCATTATCAATTTCAGCTTGGTTTAATGAACGTATTGCAAGGTATGAGGTCGGAGCCGAACCGTATGTCAAAGTATTCAAACAATAGTGATCCATATTTTGATCGGGATTTTTTCTCCAGATAATGCGCTGCAAATTTCTCTGCCTTTCATCTACATTTACCTGCCGATACATTTTTTCAATGTCGGCAGTTAATACAACTTCATGCTATATAAATTTTACTAATATCGAGAACAAATCGTTCCGAAATTATAGCTCCAACCATCAAGGCATCATTCAGTGATATATTATACTTTTGGCCGACCCGTCAAAAACTACTCGTAACTTGGTAGTTAAACTGTTTTCTTTTTTAACAAAATGATGTGGGAGTTAGTGTGTAGGCTCATTTACGTTCAACTCATCAATTGTCAATCTGGAAATATGGCCCATACTTTTATGCTCTGATGAGACTCCGAAGCAATTTTCGCTCCATAGCAATGAAACGTTTGATCGCGATTTATTTTGAGTTACCTAATTTATTTAAAAGTTCATTTTTAACTGGGAATTTTACAGTATATCTCCCGTCTTTGTTTCTTGTTCAATAAATTGATTTTCGCAAAACTGTTCTTTGCCATTTAAGAAATTTGTTTTAGTCAGTTCCTCTATCTTCCAAAATTTTTCTAATAAAGTATGAGTTTCATCATGAATTGACATAAGAGCCTGAGATCTACTAGTATCATTAATTTTACCCACTCTGCCAGACACAACCCATCCTAACTTGGTTTTTGTAAGGTTGGAAAGTGATTTTCAAGCGAGATCTGTCCCACACAGAGAAGATCAAAAAATATTGATGCTCCAATCAGCATATCAATTTTTTCAGATTTATGAAAAGCGGGGTCTGCAAGTTTAATATTTTGAGGAATATTTTAGAAAGCAGATGTCAATAAAATAATTGGAATATTTTTGGTGATGCATAGAAGAATTAAAAATGGCAATTGAACGCTATATTTATTGTGCATTGATTGAATTTTTGCATTGGTCATGTGTGATATATTGATTCCAGACTTAATGGTGCCTACAACAGGAATGTTATTTCTTTCACTTCCTTTTTTTAATTTTTTGAATAAATCTTGTGTAATAAAATTGCTTTGATAGCCAGAATCTAAAAGAGCGCGAGCTTGAATTGGTTTGTTTTTGCCAGTATAAATTAATACCAAAGCCGTTGACAAGAGAGCAGTAGATTTTTTAGCACAATGTGCTGTTATTTCAGCGGCAGTAATATTTGAATTGTCCACATTTTCCGAAACTTGGTTACAAACCGCGTCTTCAAAATGAAATAGAGTATTATGCTGCTTACTGCAAATCTTGCAACCAAATGATAAGCAATTACTGGTACTATGATTGGATCTTAAGCAATTTGTATATAATTTTAATTTTCTTACTTCTGCATATCTCTCCTTAATTATGAAAGACTTAAATTTGTCACAAAAGTATATAAAATGACATTCCTTGTAGAATTCACAAATAGGTTTGTGAGTGGTCACGTTAGCTACTACTTTGTTAAATTTGTTTGTCTTACAATTCGATTTCCTTACTTGATAATTGGCATTGGTTTGATTATGAGTCGAATCTGGTTTTAAATTTTTGAAAAGTTGAGAGCGCGAAGTCAACAATGTCGTTTCCTCTAATTCAGGATTATCGTTCGATGTGATGGAGGATTCCCACTCCTTTTTATTCGTATTATCTAATTCTGATGATATTAAAACTAAGTCCTAATGCTCAATTTTCTGTCCTAAGTTTTTTAATGATCTGACATTCTTTTGGAATGCATCCCACAAATTTCTAAGACCGACTGCTGATTTTCGGTTAAAACTAGGTAATTCGACTAATGACTTAATATGCGTATTTATCACCACTAGTTAATTTTTCTATCGTTGCTTCAATAAATCCTACACAATACCGTAATTTGCATCGGAAACATTTAAATTTTAAATAATTTTCTTTGCTTTGCCTTTTAAGCACGATTTAAGATAGTAAAACCGTTTAACATTTGATAAAGATTAATTTTTATTGATTAAAGCTTCGAAACTGTTGTAAAAATGCAAAAAGTCTGTAAAGTTTCCGCCAAATTCAGTCAATTGGAGAGTCGGCAGTTTAACCGTATCAAGAACAACATTGGGATTACCGTTTTGATTCGACGTTGATTCTACGAATATATATGAATATAAATAAAACATGGCTTAGAATTTCAAAACTTGTGAATTTACCAAACAAAAACCTATTAATAAAGACAGTGAATACCGATGCATACCGATGCTATAAATATAACCATAACAATGATAATACTGGATGGGACTTTAATATGCACTCCACTGACGACTTCATTTAAATACATAGGGTACTCAAATTAAACATCATTCGTCTGAGTAGGCATGAAAGTTATTTTCACAGATGTACCGAAGTTGCTTTTAACATACTTTATGATTTTTTTGCAAATGGTTTTAAAAGGTACACCTCGATCTCAGATAACTTTGTTCAGCATAAAACCACCTTTGTTACCGACGTTTTGTCCCTAAATTTGACATTATATTCGACACTATCTTGAACATAATTATTTTTCCGGTTTCCAAGGCGAGATGACAATTAATAATACTAAGATCTCCAACAATGCCAATAACGATGGATACTAACTCAGTCCCCGCCAGATATAGTTCATGAGATGCAAGCCAGTTGTCGACTTTATCGACGTACTACCTTAGATTGTCTGTAGTCGACATCCTGCTCACTAGAGCTTACTGTTTCACTGCGAAAAATTATACTTGCTCACAAAAATGTAGCATGCTCTTTATCCCAAGTGTCCACATGGTCATTGTTCTGTAGAATATATGACGTCCATGTGTTAACTCACTAAAAGTTTTCAATAGTCTTATCAACGTTTGCTTTATAGTTTGGCCTGGCCAAATTTCAGACCAAAATTTCGAGGTGCACCTTATGGTAAATTTTCCCCCAATTGTAAAATCTTTAAATTTATCTACTGCCATTTTTTCATCCAAACGGAGCATATCCTGGAAGTATAGATGGGCAGATCTATAGCACAAATGATTACGAGTGGCATGAAAAAACGGAAGCATTTTTTGAATTGTTATCAAGTACAACGCCCAGTTTCACTGCGTTGTGCAGAGTAACTTCACTCCGTGTTCTATTTTAGCTCTGCAAAACTACGCCATGCTTCTTCAATGAACTGCTCCACAAGGACAACCATCTTGTAATATTAAATCTAGAGCCTGTCCATCGGGCTCTTTTTTTTGTTGTTTGAATCGCAGCTTCAAATTTTGTCGCGATAATTTTAAACAAACTGGATGTAGCTGAGAAAATACTGCTTCGTTCAATGTCGATAATGTTGAAGTCCATTGCTCGTCAGTGAAGTCGGCTAGACCCAATTTTTTTTCCAGAGCCAAATGCACAAAATATGGGCATGTAGTACATTAGAATACTCGTGACGAGATGTAATTGCCTCCCCGCCATTTTTTGCGGAAATCACAGATCCATTGGTTATGTAATGTCTTGCAATATTTTAGATTTTATACCTATATAAACAACTTCACGAGGGGTTCAATATTTTGTGCAAAGCGCGGGAAGTATTGCAAGGATTTTGTGCAACATCGTTTTAAACATCACAAACCCGAATCAGACCTATTTTACTATCAAATCGGGTATAGCATAGACAAAACGTTAGAAATGAGAAAGATATCTAGCGGCATTTGGTAGTGTAATCTAATTTCTTATAATAATAATCGTTTAAGGGTCAACAAAGTATGGATAAAGTACAGTATTGTACTCGCATACAATGACAATTGCTCTTTTAGGTGAAAAATACACATAATATAAAATATACATAATTGCGTGAATAATTGCAATCATTATAGGCTTGTTCAATAATACACTATTATAATGGCCCATAGAGAAATTTTCGAACTCGATCCACTGATCAAAAGTATCCATAAATTTTTTGGACGGTGGATGATTTCGCGTCTTACAATTCTGCAAACAAATGTATTCAAGGACGATAGCGGCATAGTGTCTTTTACTACTCGCTTTCGTTCATCTTGGGGATCACTTTTTTTACTTTCATACCATAATTTTGTTAAAAGATTGCGGCCCGTATATAAATTACTATAATGATCCTCTCCTGTGAAGGCCGGTCAATAATTTTAATATAATCTTCAAATATTAGTAAAAGTCGTGTCTTTATGGTTTTTTATGGGTAATTAATGTAGCTTTAATTTGTTGAATTAACTCCATCATAGAGATTTGACACTCGTCAGAATTTTCTTTCAAGTAAAGATAATTTTTTTCTATAGCTCCATCTTGCTTAAAGTTACACCTTGTTTTACATTTGATTTTAGTCTATCTTTTGTTTGAGCCTACAAAAATCTATTTGCAAAACTAAAAAGTTAAGCTTCGTAATTTCTTCCGAAAGTGTTGAGCTAAGACTTGTAAACTGATAAAACATGAAAAAATGTCGAGTGATATATAGTTTTTTTCAGACAACTTGTACTAATTCATTGAAAATACCAACATTGAATGATTTAAATGTCAACCATCACAAATGTCATATTTCACAGTACCTAATTATTAGGCTCTGAATAAATGAATTGCACCTAAATGAATTACAGCCTATCACACCTTGTTGCGTCGTCTTTACACATGATATATCGATATTGTTATAATATTTATTAGTAATGTACTTTTCCATTATTTATTTCAAATTTTTCCTGAAGTAGGGTTCAGGAAAATAATAATATTCCTATCTTTATAATAGAAATAGTCATATAAAAATTGCCATAGTTTCCAGCACCTAATTTCTGTATAGTTATTTCTGTATGATTCTATGAGTAATATTATAACCTTGCCCTACTTTCATGATATCATGTGTTGACAACTAATTAGCATTATAGATTGTTTTGCCGCAATGCTCTGCTGTGGTAAAGCCTGTTAAAGTTTTATTTTGAGCACATTAGCAATTTTTAAGAATTTTTGTTAAGTTGATACATTTCATAGAGCATTTTTTTTTAAATAGCTTTAAATATATTTAACTTAAAATTATCTATATTGATAAACTTAAACGTTCAATTAAACTTTGTTATTGACTGATTGATTTAATTTAGTATTAAGGGGCTATGATACGTGTTGAAAAATCAAAATCTTCTACTGGCCTTGTTTTTCAAGATATCTAGATTTTTTTCTTAATATTATTACTTTAATATTTTATATTGAACTGTAGTATAGAAATTTTCAATTTTTGTTTCGTTTCGTTTTATTTTTAAATTAATAAATTCAAAAATTAAAAAATTAAAAAAACATTCTATTACAGTTCAGTGAGAAAGTTGAGTACAAATAACTCTTGCAGTGATATTTTTCTTAAAAAACAATCGAAAATAACAATATTATATCAAAACATTCACAGAAATGTAATTATGGTACAGAAGTAGCAAACACTCAACACTACCACAATGAAATTACAGCGAAATTTAGTCGTATGATAGCCCCTTAAGTTCCCCTATTTAATATATTTGAATTGATATTTATAATTTCACTTGCTATTTGTACAAAAAAAAAACTTTGTGTTCGTAATGAAAAAATTGATTTGCTGGATGTTGCGAGTAGGTCATTTCAGTTTTGCGAACGAAAGAAGGACACGAACAACCACATTTATGAAACTCGCGAAAAATCTATTCCTCAGTAAGCAATACCATCTAGAGCTGACTAGTAGGTCGCAGTCACTAAATAATATAAAATTTAATTTTATGTTGTTATGTGTCATATTTTACATGAATTATTGTGATTATAATACATAAAAAAATTGTAATTTTTTTTTTATATAAGCTTTTGTGAGTATACGAAAACATATGAAATGTTAATTCAATTCAATATAGTAACTGCTTTATGTTATAAAAAAATATTTTCAATTCATAAAAATTCTTTATTTGTGTTATTATGTAATAGATTTCTGATAATACATAGTAAGCTTATTCTCGTTGTTTTCGATGGATATTAGTAAATATGCAAATAATTTAAAAATTATTATTGATACATGAGTATCATTTTCAATGTTCTATATCATTTTCTTTTTGTTAAAAATTATATAGCATTTTAAGGGACACTGCCCCTTTTTCGATAATATTGACTACTTTAATTTGGTATATTTTGTTTTGTTGTACATAATTTGATATACTTGAGTTATTTTAAACAAATCTAAATTTAATTAATAAACTGTATCAATAATAAAATCACTAAAGTGAATTCGTGACGAATGTACAAACTTGGTGATTTGTTAGCAAACCGCCCTACAATATGGCATTGTTAGTAATCGCTCACATCTAATGAGGAAATTCATTATTATTAATAATAATTATTTATCTGTATATAGTTTTTAAAAAAAATTGATATGTGATTCAGAAAAACGGATTCTATATCATGATAATCATAATAACAATGGTTCATAGTTTTATACAAATGTTTTGGGATTTTGGAAGCCAACTCAATTCCAAATTACTAACAAAATGAAAATAGTTCAAATTTGTTAACGTTTCGTACGCTGGAGGTTACACTGCTATGCATTGATCTTAAGAGCCAGACTCACAGTCGTTGTGGAGTCAAGGGGCCAGATAACAAAGAGCGAAACTCGGATCGAAACTTATTGCTGGCAAAATAACGAAAAAAAATCAAATTTTAATAGAACTTGCAATTGTTGCTGGATTTTATTTGGTCACTAATTCTTGGTTTGCCACTGAAGAGCTGTGCAATTGAGCACAACTCCTTGAAAATCAGAGTTTTAATTCCAACTTTTGCATTCTATTACACTATTTATAGATTCAATTATTAATTATTAATTAATATGAAGATATGTAAGTATATTTAATCAAAATGGATGCAGATGATAGTATAAATAGTGAAAACATTGACATTATCAAACGAATAATAATCGATTTTGAAAACATGAGCTGTACTAATTCTACGGAAAAGCGTAAGTGCAAGCGCTATAAAAATAGTTCAAAGTTTGGCAAAATCAGTCACAGTGATTCATTCATACATAAATACAAACGCTCACAAGTTTCCCCAAAAACGAATAGTTTTGAAAATACGTTTATAAAGTATAAACCGGCTAAAAGTTTGCAAGAATTTCTCGAAACCGAAGACGACGTATATATTAATTTTATTGAAAAAAGTGATATAGATATCGCTGACGTTAATTCATTTTTATTCAACTATCAACGAAAAAAAAGTTTTATTTCAAATAGTTTTAAATGCAGTGATGGTTTAATTGATGAAGTTAAGACTTTTATGGAATCGAAAAAACATCAGGAGAAAGTCAACCAAAATGTTAAAGAGGTGCGTAAATAAATTTTCTAAAACCGCGCATGAGCACTCATCAAAACTATTTCATTTTCCCCGATACACATGCCCGCTACCGACTCTTAGAACCAGAGAAACTATAGAATATAGAAGGATAATAACGATCAAATATTGAAGCAACTGTGAAAAAGACAGAAGGTGAAACAGAAACAGTTAATTGTAGTACTTGGTCCATTTTCTTTAAGTGGAGTTAATTATAAATAAATATAAATCCATTAATGTCTCTCCACAAGTTATCAAAATCAAATTTTAATCAATGGGTAATAAATTTAATTAAACAAGTAATTGCAACATGTTGCAATTACTTGTATAATTAAATATATTACACATTGATTAAAATTCGATCTTCCTAATTTGTGGAGAAACATTAATTCATTTATATTTAGAAACAGTTACGTTTTGTACCACGTTGTTAAAGCGCATGCGTCAATTTATTGTAAAATATTCAGTTTTCATCAGGATAGAATTTGTTTATTGTTTTGACAGCAGTTAGAAAACTTGTGAAAATTGAAACGGAAAGAAAAAAAGAGTGCGTGTTGTAACAATGTTGATGGAAAGTGTGACAATTCCATCACATTTCATTTCATGTTTACTTAAAATTTTAATTTTTGATTAAATCATTTATTTGGAGCACATTTATTAAACCGGCGCTTGCGCTTACAGGGAGTGTGCAAAACTAAAGTATCTGCTCACTCCGGATTCCCGCTTCCTTCATAGCGTTGTTTCAATTTCCTCCGATGGGAAAGATAGACAACACGCCTTCTATGTTCTCTCCTTTCTCTGCTTACAAACTAGTAAATTATTTTGTCCAGATTGGTTGTATATACATACATTATGTAGGTGTTTCCTTAAGGGGAACGTTTCCTAAAGTTTCCTATTAACTACTAATCATTATTTGAGCCCAAAATCTCGAGAAACGTTTGACGTTTCAAATTGGTTTAGTTGGTGCTAGTGGTGGGTGTATGGTGCATAAGAACATTAAATAATAAATCAACATAAAAACGAAAAATATTTGTCATCATATAAAGAGAGATACAACAAAATTAAATTGTATTAAAACGAAACTTATTTATACAGGCTGTCCCAGGATTTGCACCCCACAAAAAATGAGATCATAATTAATCGCACACTTTGAAAAAAAATATATTGCCAACATTTACTCTTCGACAAAAATTATAGACCAACTGTTTTAAGGTATGTGGGCTGTATCTCCATTGTATTTTTTTTTTCAGGATTTTGCCTCTCTGGAGCAAGGCGATTGGCTTTTGCCTTTTCGCCCGTACACATACAAACATTTACCTTTTTTTCCCATTTAACTGTAATCCGTTGTGAGAAAATATCTCACAACACTTCTTGCTCTTCACCGGAATTTGAACCCGGGACCAACAGATTGTGAGTCAGTGTCTGCACCTCACGTCCACTGTGGTCGGCTTCCATTGTATTATTAACATAATTATTTATTATGTTATAACATAAATATTTATTAACATAAAAATTGGAAATAATCAAAAATGATATATGAAAACCTCGCAAAGCTACAGCCAACATACCTTAATAATGCTCGAAGCAGCTTCCTGTTTGGTCAATGTTAAATCATTTTTAAATAACACTTTTTTTTCAACATTTTATATATCTCAATGCTGTCTCGTCTCATTTTCTCTGATATGGGGGTTCTGGGATATCCTGTGTACATAAACAAAATTTATTTTAAAATTGTGGCCAAGAAACATATTTGTTTAACATTCTTAGCTGACAGGCTTGCTCTTTTTGATCATTGGATATTTATGGTTATTTTTTCACTAAATCAGTGGTAACATATCATTAGTTCATTAACACCTGATGCTTATCCTTTAATTTTTGAAAACCAACCTTTATATATGACCAAAAGTGTTTGTCCTGAGCGTAGAAATCCTGGTGAGAGAACCAGTAAAAAGCAGTACAACGAACAGATTCGGACGGAAAAAGTTCAACAAAAATTGACAATTTCTAATTTTCCCGAATTAAAAACTAAAATTTCTAAAATAATTCAAAAATAGAATTTGATTATGATTAATACTGATAATTTGCTAATGGCTTTAAAAATTGACTGCAAAGCACAAGATCCTCAGATAAAATTTAGCATTAAAATTGATATCAACTTAAAATGTCAAATTAGTTATAAGAATTATGCATTACTTGACGAGAAAATAATAAGAATTTTGGGCAGTAAAAGTCTTTGCGATAGCTTTATTAAAATGGGAGATCTGGTTTTACATATGTTGGACATAGAAAAAAAATGGCATTAACAAAAATGATGAACTAAAATGTATATCTACATTATTAAGAAAATGTATATCTACATTATTAAGATTGTGACGATATTGTAATGTGCCAAGTTTTTTGAATCTCAAGTGAATTTATTGGTTATGAATGCCAAAAAATATTCTCCAGACATTTTAATGTGGGCATGTTCCATTTATTTCACTCATCCAGAAGCTTATATTCATTCTGCTCACCTGCGATTTTTATGTTTTTTCTAAAAAGTGAATTAACCAATTTGATTTTTTACTAATTTCACCTACGCAATCATCATACATTAATTAACATTCCTATAAAATGTTATCTTTATACCTTCTATAGTTTAGGAAAAAACACAAGATATGTTTAAAAAAGTATGTAATTTGCGCTTCTACAAAAAGCGATGGAAACGCAAGCAACTTGACTATAGTGAGGTGCGGTTTACAATTTTGATCATAGATATTTTTATACATATATCAAAAAACGCATTTTTAGTTTATACCTCCTTTAAGAACATGCTGACGACCATTTTCGTATCCACGAACTCAAGATCTATACTTTCCATATACATGTATACGGTTACTCTATGACGAAGACAAGTAAATTTTTTGAGCGTCTTTGAGACGTTCAGTCTATGTCATCATGAATCAGTCAGGACTATGCTGAAGGACGTATTCGTAATCCTTATATAATGTTTAACATCTGGTGTAATTTCAATAGGTCACCTTATGACGATGATCACACTCAAAAATTAACTTGCGCGTTAATTAATTATTCCAATAAGGATCGAGTAACGATTGGGAGAATGGCGGTTTCATATTGAAGTTTATACAAAGTATCTTTGTGATTTTTTTAGCCGGTTACCGATGACGATTTTGTACGGTGGGCTCTCAGACTAAGACATTTTTAGTTATAGTAATGAAGCCTCGAATAAAACGGAATCAATGAAATAAATTGCAAAAAACGCAATGCGCGAAACGCATAACAAAATAAGCAACAAAACTACTTGCCATTACTACTTAAAATTTCCTTCAAACCAGCTCCTTTTTGAATAGACAAACATAACCACAATAACAGACAGACTTAAATATCTTAGACAAAAACTTAAAGACAACTAGACAAACTAGACGATTTTACACGACCTTTGTATTAAATTCTTCGACACTAATTCGCTCAGAAAACAAAAAATCAAAACACTTTACGAAACATACACTGATGAAAATTTCCTAACCTAATCATACCCGACCCAACCAATTTTTTTCCCGATAGACTATTTACGTTACATTAGACACTTCCATTATAAATATTTTTTCTGCACTTTTTTCCCATTTACTTTAATTACGACTAGAACATACATTTATATTTTTTCCTACAATCGCATATAAAAGTAGGCCTTTATGCTTTCATTTGACAACGAAAAGTTGGCGTTTTCCGAGGAGTTGTCACTTTCCCGCTCTAGATCTTTTTGCTGATTTTCCCGCTCGCTAAATCAAAACAATGCAGTAAAACAATAGTTTTTGTTTTTAGAAATGAGCGTTTCTTGGTTACCGATGATATAATCACATTTTTATTTGTTGTCAAAATATTAATTTTACATTTTTGCAACAAAAATTTAATTTAAAATCGATTGTAGGAAAAATCTTGTGTGTATTTCGAGCGCAAAGTGTTTTTGTCGCTCTCGCCAGATTGTCGTGCTCCGCTATCGCGTCGCGCGACAACATTCTGGCTCGCGCGACAAAGTATCACTTTGCGCTCTTAATACACAAATAGCTATTTTCCTATTATTAAAAATCGATATATAGTTTAGTCAATACAAAATTTTGTTAGCTAACTGAGCATTTAAGATCAGTCACGCTTAAACCCGTTGCACTCAAATATCAATATCACGAAAACTAAATGAGTTATCAACAATCCTAAAACATGTGGTTGCAGAGGAGGAGGATATGCGCAACTTAATGCTCCCAACCGCATATCACCAACTATCTTTATTAGCTCGTAATTCAAAATGGTTTTTTTAACAGACCTTTGTATGTTTTAAGTTATGTTGACAATTAACTAAACTACAATAAGAAAAGTACTAAATTAAATTTAACGTTAACAATTTATAAGTCATACCCTTTTTGGCCTTAGCTACGTCAACTCTCAAAATCTTAAAATAGTTATTTCCTCTGAATCTAGATTTGATTATTTGAGTAAATTTTTGGGGGTGGATTTGCCTTAGATGTATGCAGTTAATGTAATGGGGTAATGATGTATGCAGGAAATAGTTAGTAGTTTTCTAATATTTGATTAAGAATTATGTTTGCATATTTTATTCAACATTTAAGTACCTTACTTGTATTCTACCTCTAAATTTATTTAATAAATCAATAATCAGAATTCTAATACGCATGAGCATTATGGGTTTAAAAGGAAACTTTTTCCAAGCATAAGTTAACACACCATCAAATCATCTAAAACCAAAATCTAAAACTTAAATTAAAGTTTTGCATTAAAGAATTTTAATAAATAAGTTGTTTAATATTTTCAAAATTAGATTTAGTTTAAAAAACACAAGTTGGAAAAACCATAGAAAATATATATGCATTGCTTGATAAGTATGGCTTATAATTAATAAACTAAAATTACATTGTATTTAGTCGACTGACAGGCTGAGTGTATGACGTGAGCATGAACATAAGTTGTAAGTTTGGTCGTAAGTTTGTCATTCTTGACAATTCAAATACAAAGAGCCTGAGGCATATTTATGTAGTATCTTCATATATATTAGAAGTATGTTTAGTTGCTTAATCAATTAAAATATAAAACCAGTAATATCAAATAATACTAATGTTTCCACATGTTTCAAATTTAAAATAGCATTTAAGTATAATAACTAAATTATTAGATGTAATTACCTAATCAAATTAGTTTAGTATTACTAAGTTTTAATGTGAATATGTAACTACACATACTTCTTGTGCAACATATTATGCATCTGATTAGTATTATAAAAATAAGGTAATATACCTATTTTTTTAAAAAACCTAATAAGTTGGTTAATATTATAATAATATAATAAATTATGATATAACAATACTGTAATAGTATTATATTTATCTAATTAATAAATGAAATTACTAAAATATGTTTTGAAGTTTCACAACCCTTCAATGCGCAGGTTGAAGCAAAACCAACTCCATTTATATTCTCGGTCCAGCGGCAGGAGCTAGTCAGTAATAAAGCTTACCCCGGATTGTCAAAGTATTTGTGTTGTAATCATATACGAGTATAAAATTAAAAAGAGTAATTTAACAAAATAGTTTATTTTAATATTTCAACATTAACTTAGAAGATAGTAATACAAAAACCAGTGATCAGCTTTAGTGGTTAAATAGAATTTAGTTAGCTGCAGTCGTGGTAGATAACCATTCGAGTATATTTTTATTTTCATTTAGTAGAAATGTAGGAGTAGTAATTGTCTAAAAGGGTTGAATATATAACTAAGGTAGATAAATATTTATATAGTAATTTAATATGAGTAAAATGATTAATTACAATTATTTTGTAAGTATATTGTATATGACAAAACTATTATTTTTTGGTCATACCTGCATCTAAGCATATACCTAGCTTGTACTGGCATTTATGAACAGCGCCATTTTAAAAATATATTATAATAATATGTGTTTAAATAAAAATATGAACCTATAATACTTAATTCAACTCTTTTCATTAACGTGAAGTATTTGATTGAAACATCTTACTTATTAAGTGAGTAGAAAATAGTTTAAGGGTTTAGGGTAGTTTACTGAATATTGACTGTTAAAAGCAATCATTAAACTGTACAAATTAATGACATTCACGGCCTGGCGGTCGATTTTACCCTAAATTTTGTAGAATATCAAATATGTAAGATGTAGCTGATGCAAAGTTAAATGTGAAATCTATCTCCAAAACCGGGCATTTCTAATTACTCTGTTATTCTAATGACAACATTAAACTCAAATTCAATATTGAACAATTAAAACATTAAAATTCATAACTGTTTTATGGAATCGAAATGGCATTTACTATAACTGCATAATCAAAATATTTTTAACATTTAATTTATGGTATTACAAGCGAAATTTTTATATACTTTCCGGGACCACTGAATATTATATCTTTATCCAACCCTTTCATTACCCATAAATAGAGAAGGGTTATTTACTTATTTGCGTAATATGATAATGGTGGACACATCGAAGTCTATATTATTACTTCTCTCGTAGAGGAAGTATTGTATTCATGAAAAAAAAAATTTCTCCAAATTTCACTTTTTTCTACATTATAGAATGCGTAGATTACGAAAATCATATTCACTAATTTCCGTCTGTCGGTCTGTCGGTCTGTCGGTCGGTCTGTGCAATTCTTTAAAACACTATATTTCGGAATCTACCGAACCGATTAAAGCAAAATTTGCGTCCTTTTTTTCTACCTGCCCATAGATGATATCGAAGAAAAAAAGTTTACAAAATTCTCAAAGACCTGCGCGTTATAGGCCAAAAACATGCTAAAAATGGCAAAATCGGTAGATCCACTTAATCTTCTAAAGTTGCTGACCGATTTTAACCAAATATTGAACATATGTTTCGTGTGTACCCCAAGTGGTAAATGCTCTCAAAAAATCTGGAGTTTATTATAGGGTTGAATTTTTATTAAGGGTTGAAGGGTCAAAAAGTTGTAAAAATGAATAAGTTGTAACGTAAATATCTGCCAGGAGGAATATTTGATTTGGACCAAATTTGGTATACATATTAGGGATACATTGAAGAAAATGCTGGTAAAAGTTTCATCCCCTAAAAATAAGCCCCTACGACCCATTTGCCATTTAAGTTAATTGTTCAAAAATTGCCGGTGTTGTGATTCTTATATGGCAGCATTACCCACACTTTTCCATCAGTTATTTTAGTAATATTTACATAAAGAGTGAGTAAAAATAATTTTCGACCCTTACCACACACCCCCACCCCTCCAATATAGAGTTTGAGTCATATGGTTCGGATTTTCTTCATATTCGATTTCTACTATACATTTTAAACATATTTACGAATAATATAATTTAAAATAGTATACGACCCTTATTTTGCAATTTCAACCCTTAATACCATGTATAGTCAAATTGCTCGGATTTCTTTCAAATTTGGATCCTAGTAGTAATTTAACTTACTTAACTTATCATTATTTAGTTAATTAAATTAAAATTAGGGTAGGACCTATATATTACAATTGTAACCCCTAATGCACCCCTTACAGTTGGATTAGTCAGATTTCTTTTAAATTTGTTTTCTAATAATAAATTGAAATATAATTTAAACTAGTTTGATCAAAAATGTCCTAGAATCCTCAATTCATGTTTTTAACCCTTAACACACCCCTTACACTGATAGTGCTAGGATTTACTTCAAACATTGATTTAAATTAGTAATTTTAAATCTAGGTTCAAATAGTTTCATTAATTTAGAGTACCTACAACAAATTTTTCACTTTTTAATCTTTTCATACACACGTTTCAACTTTATCGCTTAAATTGGTTTAAAATTTTGTTCCTAGTTAAAATTTAAAAAGCATTTTTAAATACCCGATAATTTTTTTCAGTAAAAGATGCCTCAAAATTCTAAAAATTTGAATAACAAATTTTAATATAGCAACGAGAGAAGTACTGTGGAATCTCATTTCCAGCGAATTTTTTAGAGTAATGTAAGCTGAGAATGGGGAACGAAAATTGCAAGCTTGACTGCTCTCGTGTTTTGCTTTATAATAATAATAAAACGCCAGCGGTAACGCAAGTATCGCAGTGGTATCGGTAAATTTATCCACGCTTCTTACCACAAATGCGATTATTTGCCGATTTTTTTATTCTAATGTTTGACATGTTCAGCATGTTTAGATTGTTAGTGCCTCTATGATTTACATTTTTTTATTTTACACCTTTAAAAATTTTGATAATTGTATGTAATTTTAGCGATATCACAAATGCAAGAATATCGCGAATGATTACTAGATGAAGTAGCACGACCAATTTGTCAAATTTAGTTTGCCGCCGCTCATTGCAAAATAAATTTGCTGGAAATGAAATTCCATAGTACTTCTCTCGTTGATACGTTAAAATTTCTTGTTCAAATTTTTAGATGTTACAAGCATATTTTTTGTGGAATGTATTTAATCGGGTTATACAAAATTGTTTTTAAAATTTTAACTAGAAACCAAGTTTGAAACATCAGATCGATAAAGTTAAAACGTGTGTATAAAGAGCTGAAAAAGCAAAAAATGTGTTGTAGGCACACTATTTTAATCAAACGATTTGAAACCAGATTTAAAAGTACCAATAAAGCTTAATGTTTGAAGCAAATCCTAGCAACATTACTGTAAGGAGTGTGTTAAGGGTTAAAAAAATAAATTAAAGCTTCTAGCCTGTTTTTCATTAAACTGAAATTATATTAGGTGAAGTAAAAAATTCTGAGCATTTTTTCGCTTAATTTCGACGATTAAATTAATATTGTTAAGATTTACTGATTTTAATCAAATATGCAACCTTTTGTTCAGTAACTTTTGTCTATTTTATGCAAGCATAAAAACCAAAAAGATGGTGTTCCAATCGTGGTGAGCCGGTTGAAACAATGGCCAAGCCCAGATTAATGGCCAAGAAGATTTTGTTGTGCGTTTGGTGGGATTGTAAGGGAATCATCCACTATGAGCTGCTCCAATTGGGTCAATTCGGGTCAATTCAATTCGGTTTTACAGCTGACCAGATTGAAGCAGGCGATCGTCCAGAAGCGGCCAGAATTGGCCAATAGCAAAAGTGTTGTGTTGCATCAAGATAACGCCAGGCCGAACTCATCTTTAACATCAGAAGCTCCGAGAGTTTGGATGGAACGTTATACTGCACCCGACGTATAGTCCAGACCTGGCACCAAGCGACCATCACCACTTCAAGCATTTGCAAAATTTTCTTGATGATACAAAACTGGCCTCAAGAGAGGCTTATGAAAATGAGATGGTCAAGTTTTTTACAAATACGGACGAGGACTTCTTCAATCGTGGAATTATGAAGTTGGCGTCAAAATGGACAAAAGTTATTGAACAAAACGGTGCATATTTGATCCAAGTCGGTAAATCCAAATTTAAAAGTAGTCCGATCAATTGGACTGTAAATTGTAAAATATGGGTCGCACTCTATTTTTAATTAGATTATTTGTAATTGCAAATATGTTTAAAATGCATAGAAGAAATCAAATATGAAGAAAACCCGATCTATATGAGTCAAGCGGTATATTATATTATATATAAGCGGTGGTGTGTGCCAAGCCTAAATTATTTTTAGTCACTTTTTATGTAAATATTACTTAAAGGCAGAAAGACGAAAGTTTATAGCCGATTGTTCTTGTGACAAAAAAGATTTAATATATATTACTTAAATAACTGAAGGGAAATGGTAGGCAGTTTAGTTTAGTTTCTTTATTAACGGAAAAAACTTCATTTTTTACAAATATAACATAAGATACGTTTTTTATATAAAAGAGATTGAATTTATAGAATTAAAAAAAAAATAATAATTTTAAGCCCTACCTAATATTTAAGTGGTAACAAAAGTTTCTTTGTTCTATTAACAATTGAATAACAATTATTTGAACATTTATAAAACAAGTATTATAGCCTCTGGTCATCAGAAACAGATTAGTTAAAAATTCGGAAACAGACAGCTTAACAGATTATACATATAAATGACATATAAATGTAGTTCACACATTTGTAGGATATTCAAGCTGTGTTGATTTGATCAATTTCTTGAATATGGATTTTGATATGTTGAAAATATCAATGTTCAAGGAGTTTAAGTGTCTTTGCATTCTTATCAGTAGGCTAGGAAAATAATAATTTGTCAAGCAGAGATTAACCTTAAAAAAGTCAGTTTCCCTGAATCGGTAATTAGTCTTGAAGTTGATATCTTGCAACATATGTGAATCTAAATTCCCTCGAATTAAATCGTAAAAAAAAAGACAAATCTGCATGCGTTCTGCGTAATGTCGAAATATTGGAATACCGTCTGAAGGCTCATTTATGGTTTATCGTTAACCGAATACGAGGCCGTATTTTTACACGTAACCGAAAAGAACAAAAAAAGTATTTCCGTAAGAGCATTTAAGTCCTTAAGAATCATAGTGGTCGTACCGTTATCTGTAGAAACACGACCAATGATCAACTTCTGTGGCCACAGTGGCTGCGAACGGCCAATCAGATGAAATTAATTAAAGTTGATCGAGCTTCATCGTGGATCGTAAAATATTTAAATACAATCGATTTATAGGCATGGATCGTTACTATAAAAATGCTACTTAATAGCGCGAATGCAATAATAACGAAAATAAAATTGAATTATTCAATTCCATTTGTTGGTATTAAATATAGTTCGTGCAAAGAAAGGTGGCGGTTACGTCATCAATGTATACGTCATCAAACCGACATACTTATCTGTTTGGTTTCTGGATATATATGGTATTGTGAATGTTTTTGAATTTAAGCGAGGGAACTATATTACGCAAAAAGAGGTATAAAATTGTCATGTGCCACATAAAAACAGCAACTTGGCTTTTTGGTTGGTGCCTACGTGAGATTCAATGCGCTTAAATAGTCTTGCTTTCCTAGTTTTGAGTTGTACACAGCTATTGTCGCGAATCTAATGCACTCTCATGGTAATTCACTTTTAATTGTTCGGTTCGTAATCGTGGTCAAAATACTTAATTGGTTTAATTCGTCATTCGGACGTTGCTGTGCGTACGATATTGTTTGCAGTAAATGTGTTTTCTTTCCATTTTCGACTATAATTATTTCACATTCCATCTTCCTGTTTAACCTTCACATTAAGGTTTCATTTTAGAGTTTTCGATCGAACTCACTCTTTGTTAATCAGAACAAAATATTGAAGGGTAGATGCTATTCTATTATCACGTTGATGTTTTATTGATAAGAGCTTTGGCATTACCGGTGACCCAAGAAAATGCCGCGTTATTTAACATATCAATGTTTCCGAGTATATTTTCATGTGCTTGTATAGCGTAGTCATACAATACAATCGTCTGAATTAGATCCATGAATTGACGTGACCCCCACCTTTTTTGCAAAAATTATATAATTTTGTCTCGACTTTTGTACTGGTAATAATACATAAAAAATATCGTAATTTCTTACTGACTCTAAACTAAATTAATGCCTACTTTTTGTATGTTAACGATGATACGGTTAACGATACTGTAATGACCACGGATACGATTACCGATAAACTATAAATGAGCCGTAACACTGAAATCCAGTTTCTCTTGCGAAATGCCCAAATGGCATTCGCAAGGGGAGCTAGCGACCCGTCCCCACTCTCGACCGACCCTGCAACTGGACTCTGCAGTTTGGATTGCATAATTATGATTGTCCTGGGCGGGCAAATTTCTAACACACTCGTACTAGTATAATATACTTAGTTCATATACAAGGAGCTTACTGGTCACAGGAAAACCTACTATTCAATTGTAGCATATATAGGGTATATACATAATAACGAAACTAAAATAATGTTTAATTACAATTTAAAAAAATATGAAAAATATTTGTTGGAAATTGTATCTAAGATATATAAACTCAAACTTCTACTATCAAAATCTTTATTGTGGCAAAATTGTTAAAACAATGTGGAATAAAATCGCAAAATTATTACAAGATATGTACTACGACTCCAATAGGAAAATTGATTCATGTAATGACGTTGAATTTAAATTTGCTATTGCATTTTTTCAATTTTAATTTGCGATTTTTTTAAAATAATCTTTTGAATATCACTCGAGAGTGAAAATAAATTAGATAATAATTCTACAGATTTTTTCAAACTTGTTGCCGTACGGCAATAGCCACTCAAGCCCTACGGGCTTTCGTGACTATTGCCAGGCCACAAGTTTTCAAAAATCTGTCAAATTATTATCAATTTACTCTTACTCTCTTGTGATGTTACTTCTGAAAATGAATTGCACCACTTACTTTAACACTTTGTCGGTAATTTTTTTTTATATAATATCGATTGTTCCATCGTACTAACATACTTCGAATTGAAACGCTCTAAAACGTATGATGGTACTGATCGTCACATTCGTATGACGCCAGTGAAAATCACACTAGTGAAATTATCGGGTATAATATCACAAGTGCATAAAAACTTACCTATAATTTTTCAAAAAAAGGTGTTGCCTGAAAACTGCATGAATTTGTTTTCTGTGTTGTTTGAAAGCTAAAAGAGCCTGAGTCCGAAGGACGAGGGCTCTTCTTTCAAACAACACAGAAAACGAATGAATGCGGTTTTCTTTAGGCAACACCTTTGTTGAAGAATTATCCGGTTAAGTTATTATGCACGAGTGATATTCGAATGTAATTGTACTAGAACTTTTTTTATCGGATATTTTTTTTAGTATTTTATACGAAAACGAGCTTGCCTGGAAATTTGACGATTCAACAAGCTGCCGTGTAAAAACGCGAGTCCGCAGGACGAGCGAGAAAAAACAACTCATGCTCCACGGTCGTTTCTTCATGCAATTTGATTTGAAAAAATGTTACGCCACCAAATTCTAGTAGATTCTTCACCACTTTTATCACTTTTAAAAAGTAATGCTAAAGTATAAATTCCTTAATGCCAAGTAATGGGAAACTTCTGTTGTATCAACTTAAACCAAATATTTTTGTCAAAAATGTAGCCGGTAATAGCTACATTTTACACGAAAATTTGGTTGCAAAGCAATGTCTCGAATTAAATTGTATGAATAAACAACGAGTGCATAGCACGAGTTGTTTCTTTTTACGATTTGATGAAAGAAATTGCTAAAGGAAACCAAATTTGAGTGAATTAAAATGTAGCTATTACCGTATAGCAACCATCTTGTGTCGAGTGGAATTCAGAAGATTATTTCATGACAAAAAATTCTTGTTTAGCAGCTTAATAACATCTTAACAAACATCAATAATTTAAAAATGTCACTTTTGACAATAGTAATGTAAACAAATTGAGTGCACGCTACATATTATAACTGTCACTTATAGCGATCATCTTACTAGTGAAATTTTCAATATTGTCATAGCAACGTATGATATCAGCAATCATTTGACTAGTTAAATTTTCAATGACGTCATACAAGCTTGATTGTTAGTATACCCACTCATTTTAGAGGATATCAAGTAGTAGTAAATGAATGGAATAATCTACAATATTACCTTATTGAAAACAAGTTGTTACTTGTACTTTTTTATAATTAAATACATTTTTTGTAAACTGTATTAAAATGTATAAACCAACACATAATCAATCTGTTTGGCAAATAGTCACAATAGCGATAACTGGCGGATGATTTATATGTTGCTAATTTAGTGCTAAATTAAAGTTATTTTACACATTTGCTTTTATAAACTTTATATGTAAAATTACCATTTTCTGATATTCTTGAAATCTTTCTGTATATTCTTAAAATCTTGAAGCTCACAGTTAGCCCACTTTTGAATGAAAAATCACCCGCTAGCTCTTGCTATTATGACTATAGCTGTATAAAACAATTACTGATCAACAAAAAGGACAATTAAATATGGCGGACCATCATCTTATCAAACCTTTAGATATTCCTCTTATAATTACTTCAAATACTTCTACTCCGGATGCTTCAAATAAGGGAAGTTTATTTATTTTGGAGTCAAGCGATGGTACAAAACTTGAAGCACTTGAGAAGAACGTATCAAATAGAAAGCACGGCTGCTATGGTAAAAATAGGAATGTCGGTGGTAGTCTCAAATATGAAATCGGTCGGAACAGTTCTTTGGTTAGCTTTCCGGTTAAATGGTCGAGTGTTCGAATTAAAGGTACGGGGTTTGAGGAATCGCGCAAAAGTATCGTGAAAATTGAACCTCACAATGGTATACCTAACATGGGCAATGCCAAAATGGAATATCAAACTTTAAGTCCAACACAAAATCATGTAAAAACTAATATAGGAAATGTAAGTTTTCTGTTTGTTTTTGTAATACATTGTGTCTGCATGTTTGGTGTTTCAAAAAGCAAGTTTGTATTTTTATTTTGTGAAACTAAAGAAGTTCTTTAATAGTGTACAAATTATAAATGAATTATAAATAGGTACCATATCAGCATGCACTAGTCAATGACGTGATTGATATATTTTAATTGTACATGTAGAATGTAGATTTCTATTATTTGATTTACTAGTAGATGCAAGAAAGCATTCTAAAATTAACATCTGCAGTGTTAGGACTCATACTATGTACCGATAAAGCATACTTACTATAAATAAATACAAAAACTTGCATATTGGTTGAAGATTTGTATTTGCAGATTAAGCTAGTTAAAATTACCTCAGAATTTAAGGGAAAATTAATTACCTTGAATATATCTAAATATATAAATCATGTAAACAAAATATCGGTAAATCACAAATTATAGTTTGTTAGAGTACAAAAATTAGTTGAAACTTGAGCGGTGCATATAGATGTCTCCCCATGCGTCATTTAGTGGTGTTGAAATTTGTTTGAAAAAATTGCAAGGAAAAGACAATAAGGAGCAAACGAAAGACAGACAGCGTGTTCTATTTAGATATTATCTTGCCTCTAATGTAGAATATTTTAAATGTATTAACAGCATCAATGTCAATTAAAACGCCGAAATAATTATATTTTTATATGTAACTTTTTTTAATTTCCTATCTTTTTCTCATGCCAATGCAGGCAATTCAAAAATAAATACCCACCATCACGATCAAGTTTGGTTAGAGAGACCACTAAATTTTGGTTAGTTTAGCAGCATTAGCATAAAACTGAAACAATTTTAATTTCCAGCTATGGTAAAGAGAATCACTAAATTAAGAGCGCCTAAATGGCAGAGTAGTGGAAATTCTATAAAGAATTTGTTTCTGGAAAATCCATAAACGGAACACTATAGTGGTGCTATTTAGTTCTGGCCTGTGGGATGTTAGCTGATTGCGCCTAAACCAAATCAATTAAAGGCCAATGTGTACCAGCGGCGTAACGTAGAAATTTTCGTTTCGGTTGTCTTACAAATTTATTCATGGAGTAATCTAACAAATAGCACTTGTATATTCAAAATTATCTCAATTGTACTCGAACTTCTGATTTCCCGTTTCTGTCCGAATCAACAGATTTGGGTGACCAGCGAGGCTTAGAATGCCGAGGACTTTTAAGACTTTGGTTCTTTTTCACGCATTTTTTTAAATTGTTTTTACCGTGTTCTAGCTAATGTGCAAAGCAGCGCCTACATGGGGTTATACGCTATACGCACCACATAAAATTCGTGTCAAACGGCTAAGGATCAAACATATTACAACTTAATTCTACAACTGCATCACAAGAAATTAAAGATCCTTGATTCCTTTCTAGCATGGTAAAATACTGCATTAAAAAGGTAGTAGAGTTTCAATATATTTTGTGTTCCGTCCGGCATTGAAAGTTAAAAAGCTACGGAATACGTTGTTTAATACTGCCTGACATACTGAACTACCCCCCAAATTTGCCTGGGGGATATCGGCATGCAAACCACCCTCGGGGGTAAAGACCAAAAAAATCATGATAATAAAGTTTTTGGTCAGCTATCTGTTATATAATAGTTATTTATGTATCAAGGGAATTATAAGGATGATAATGACCGAGGGAAAAATTTATCATCCCGAGGGCCTCTGGCCCGAGGGATAGTAAATTTCCCGAGGTTATTATCATCTGTTAATTCCTGTGGTACATACATAATTTTATTCCTTACTAAATCACGTTTTTTATTGCAATAAAAAAGTAATTTTAACCGAATGTTGCTATGCATTTAAAATTGATCAAGTTACTTGTTCATGGTTACCACGGTTTTGAATTATGTCACAACTATTGTTTCTTACAAGTTACAATTCGCAAAAATGAGTGCGGTAGAAAAAACTTTCGTTTCTAGTGGTACTGAAAATAGCTTTAGTGGCAAATTCGAAAACTGTCACTTTTTTATTTATAAACCTGAGCAAAACAATGCTAAAGAATGAAATATTGTTATTGTTAGTTAAAATTAAAAAAAAATTGTTTTGATT